>CM051237.1:169342125-170062125 GCA_027917425.1 Gastrophryne carolinensis | reverse complement strand
CCAAATTGAATTGTTGTCTATAGGGAAATGATGGCACAGCGTGGGTGTGCTTTAAATTTTGGGGGGTAATCTAAAAGATTTGGTTAAGGATTACTTTGGCGGTGCCTCTCAATTTTTTTATACCTGAGCACTGAGTTTGAGGGAGCCAAAGTGCAAAAATATATATTATTTTATTAAGGGGTCTAGTGATGGGCCAGTTCTTATGGCAAGGTGCAGAATCTTTTCATGTGAATATATACATTTAAAGAACAGCTCTATATGCACTATATGCACTATATGGATCATGAAGAAAAAGTCTCCCACTGTTCTTACCTTTCAAATGAGGCCATGGCACCTGCACGGCCGGCGGTGGCATCACTTCCTGGCTGTGCCATAACTGAATGGCTGTGCGTGACTGCGCACAGCCGAAGGATGCAAGGGATGCCACGTGCTGGTCATGTGTGTGGTTAGAATTTCACTTAGCTTCTCTAGCCGCACATTAATATGCGTGGCCAGAGATGCTAATTTGAGGAGAGCTGGGTCTGTGCCATGGGCTCCAGTAAGGGTACGAAAAGCGGGCAATCTGGGGGGGGTTCACACAGCGGGGCACTCCAATTTGGGGTGCCCCATGGGGACAGAACAAAACAGTGAAAATCTATCTGTTAAACAACTATGGAATTTGAATGCACACATATACACACACAGTACACTGACACTGCTAGTCCATACCAGTGATTGGAAACCATGACTGATATTTCAGTGTATTAGGCTGCATTGACTCCCAGCTTCTTTCTAAAGCAAGTCATTCATGGGCTGAGGAGGTCCCCTATTGCCTTCCTTGTTGGTTGTATCAAGCAGCAATTGGCCAATGCATGGTACCAGTACCAGCATTATCATTTGTCAGTGGTCTGAGTAATTGGGCTAGATGGCATTAAAACCACTACTAACAATCTCCGACAATAAGGCGGCTAACAGGGAAAACATGTTTGTATAGGAGTCAGATTACGAGTATTTAAAAGAAAAGTATAGGAGGATTTAAGATTCCACATTGAAGTAGCACCTTTAAACCTTTAAACTGGACCTTCAGCATCATTTAATGAAAAGTCCTTAGAAAACGATTCCACGGCATCTAAAATTAATATATTTTAAGTTTTTAGTTACTTACTTATTTCCCCCCCCCCCCCCCCCCCCCGGGCTTCAACTTTGTTCAGGACTTGGCCATCTTGCCTCAGAAGCATCACATATTGAGGAGAGGGGTGAAAAGTGCAGGGGGGCGGGTTATAGATGTGATCAGATAGAGCAGAGCTGGGGTGAGGAAGAGGACGGCAATCCCAGTATGCAGAGCGCCATAGTCAGATGGCACTTCCTGTCTGCAGGCAGTCTGAGACTCCATGGGTCACAACCTTGGTTGCTAAGAGGTTCAAAAACGCAATAGGTGCAGGTAGGATGATTTTTTAATTAGGTCAATCTGTATGTACGGGGTGGGGAAAACATACAAGATAGGCTTTTATTTATGTGAAGGTCCGGTTTAGGCTGCTCACCTTCTATCGAACTGATGGTTCCTTATATAATATGATCATGGTTCAGCCGGTACTGTTGGAGTCTTGACCTGTCTTTAATTGTCTATATACGTCTTTAAATTGTGTTGAATTAAAATATTCAATATCTTGCTTATGGCCAGTGATGCAATCGGGCAGGTTCCATCAACGGGAAAATTAACTCTTGACAAGACTATGGTTAGTATTAAAGGATAACAAATTCCCCTGTGTGAATGTAATGTTTGCCCCAGTCACAAAAATGTTATTTATTATAATTTTTATTATTATAAGAGATACTGGTGATACCCCTGTTTAGATGTTCAGTTAATAGCAATCCAAAAAGGAACAAACGACCTAGTATATATACAATGTGCTAAAACTGGCATAAAACCGGCGCAGTGCTTTCATAAAAGAAGCCCGTTGTGGGGCGCCTGGGAACCCCACTTCTGCCTGGATTTGCAGTGCCTGTTGTTGGAAATGCTATTAGTCACCCAATTACTGCAACAGGAGCTGTGTTGGGAGCCACAGTAATTAAGTGAATGGATGTTTTTGCTTTAAAGAGGAACATCACCCAAACCTCACTGATCTGCTGCCCCCCATCTGGTTTTACCTTGGGGCACTATTTACTCACCTCACCAGGTCATCCATCATCTGGGTCCCTCGGATCCTGGGCAACCTCCCGATGCATCCCATCAGGAACTGCGCATGGCCCCAGATCTCACGTCTGTGCAGTGCCATTGAATGGAATACAATGGAGCCACCCAAAATCCCGAGAGACTTTCCTGAGCTGCGAGATCTCTGTGGGACATTGACAAGCTTGACAAATAGGCTAAGGCAGTGCTAAGCGTACGGCGGGGTGAGGATTCAGCCCTGAAGCAGACGGATGTTGCAGCAGCAGGCAGCAACGACATCCAAAAGGTAAGTAGGTGCTGATGGGGGGGGATAGGCCCCTTTTTAGTTTAGATCCAATGTTCCTCTTTAAAGTGAACTTTAACTGTCTGTTGTTAAGACAGTGGCTATTTTGGTTTGGGATGCCCTGTTGATTGCTGAGATCAGGTGATACACCTTTCTTCCAGGTTTTCTCAGTGGTTCTGTGTAGGATACAGCTACATAAACCGTAAAAGGTACAAACCTGAGGGTGTGGGCCCCTTGAAAAGCAAGGAGGGGACCCCTATAGAGGGAAATGAGGAGAAAGCTAATTTGCTTAACAACTTCTTTGCTTCTTTATTCACAAAAGAATTTGACATGCCGAGTGAAATGCAGGGGTATAACCGAAACCCTCCATTACATGTCACTGGTCTAACCAAGGAAGAAGTCCAGCACCATCTCAAGCAGATAAAAATCAATAAATCCTCGGGACCAGATGACATACATCCCCGTGTTTTAAGGGAGTTATGTACAGTAATAGACAAGCCGTTATTTCTAATATTTGTGGATTCCATAACTACAGGGTCTGTTCCTAGGGATTGGCGCTTGGCAAATGTGGTGCCAATATTCAAAAAGGGATCTAGGGGGGAACCTGGGAACTACAGACCGGTAAGCTTAACATCTGTGGTGGGCAAGCTGTTTGAAGGTTTCTTAAGGGATACTATCCTGGAGCACCTTGGGGAAAATGACCTTATTACTCCATATCAGCATGGATTTATGAGGAATCGCTCCTGCCAGACAAACCTAATCAGCTTTTATGAGGAGGTAAGTTCAAGATTGGATCAGGGGGAGTCATTGGATATCATATATCTTGACTTTTCTAAAGCATTTGATACTGTGCCACATAAAGGCTGGTACAAAAGATGAGAATGCTTGGACTGGGGGAAAACGTGTGCAGATTGGTGGGAAATTGGCTTAATGATCGGAAGCAGAGGGTGGTTATCAATGGTACACACTCAGATTGGGTCACTGTTACTAGTGGAGTACCACAAGGGTCAGTTCTGGGACCAATTCTCTTCAATATATATATAAATGACATTGGGTATGGATTAAACAGTAAAGTATCAATCTTTGCAGATGATACTAAGCTGAGTAAAGTAATTAAAACAAAAGAGGACAACAGGCAGCTACAAACAGATTTAGATAAATTGGAAGCATGGGCAGTTAAATGGCAAATGAAGTTTAACACAGAAAAATGTAAGGTTATGCACATGGGAAGGAGAAATCTGTGTCATGATTACACACTAAATAAAGAAACACTTGGTAAAACAACAATGAAAAAGGACCTAGGGGTTTTAGTTGACAATAAGCTCAACTGTAGTAATCAATGCCAGGCAGCTGCTGCCAAGGCAATAGGATCATGGGGTGCATCAGGAGGGGCATAGTTGCTCATGACCAGAGCATCATTTTACCCCTGTACAAGTCACTGGTCAGACCCCATATGGAATACTGTGTACAGTTCTGGGCACCTGTGCTTAAGAAGGACATATCAGAACTGGAGCGCGTTCAAAGAAGGGCAGCAAAGTTAATAAAAGGAGTGCGGGGGCTAGAGTACCCGGAAAGATTGTCCAAGTTAGGTTTATTTAGTTTAGAAAAAAGACGATTGAGGGGTGATCTAATAACTATGTATAAATATATTCGGGGTCAATACAAAGATCTGTCCCACAATCTATTTATACCCCGGAGTGTAACCATAACCCGGGGGCATCCACTAAGGTTAGAGGAAAGGTGCTTTCTCCACCGACATAGGAGGGGATTCTTCTCTGTAAGAGCAGTGAGACTATGGAACTCGCTGCCAGAGGAGGTAGTAATGATGGATACAGTAACATGCCTTCCTGGCATGTAATAACATTTCCAGCTATGGCTACTAGACCACTGGAAGGAGTTAAACAGGCTGAACTGGATGGACTAAAGTCTTTATTCAGCCTTACATACTATGTTACTATATTACTATGTTAGGATACAACATATGGTGCAGAGCAGCGCCAACTCTTCTCTTTTCACTCCGTGTGCCTGGCATTGACTGTCTAGACTTTTACAGTAGTTGCTTTTGCAAGGTGTGGCGGTAAAATTTAAATAGGGTATACAATTTATTTCAATCCCTTTGTATACTATTTATTTCAATTCCTTTGTATACTATTTATTTCAATCCCTTTGTATACTATTTATTTCAGTCCCTTTGTATACTATTTATCGCAATCCCTTTTTAACAGTTTATATGACATATTTTAAGCATACTCAAAGACATCACAATTCACTGTATGTCTCCAACTATTGCTGCATTGAGCCAGAGCGTCATGTTTATATAAAGCGACAATGCTATTTTATTCCTTGTTACCCCTCTTTTATGGTTTACCACTTTCGTTATTTGCTCTACAAATGACTCAAAAACCAACAGAAATCACATTAAAAATCAAATTAAAACTTCATAAAATGCTTTCATAATTTGCTTGATATGTGACATTACATTTCACAGTGTCATGACCATTGCAAATAATGCATTATAATACGGGACATATGTCCAGTCAGGGGATGTCTACGTGGTACTGTATGTTCTTGCCGAAGAAGAATTGCTCCAAAGTCCCACATGGAAGGGCTCTCAGTCACGGTAATTTAAACATGTAAAGTAGAATGATGGATTATCATTCTGTGCCCTGAGTATCAGCTGGAAGAAAAAGCTCTTTATCACACTTAAATGGAAGCTGTTGAAAGAATAAACAAAAACAATAGGTTGATTTTAGAAGACATCTTGAAAAGAGATTCAGAAACACAAGCATAGAGAAAGCAGGGTGACAGGTACTCGTGGCCATTGGATCAGTTATAGATCAGGCAAGAGCTGTGTGATAAAATGAATGTCCCACTGTCAACTTTTAAGATTTCATTTTTAAAAAGAACAGAACAGAAATCAATTGCCCCGAACCTCCACTAGTACAACCAACCAGACTTTCATTTGTTTTACTGCTGCCTCTCATCTAAAAAGTGCAGCCAAGCACAATAGAGAGCATTCACCGGTAGCCATTATTACCTGAGATTTGAGATATCTGACTACTTAAGTTAAAGGTCAAAAGGTGTATAGCATTTCTTTTTGAAAAATAATATATATATTAATATAGGAGGAGAGTGAGAGAGAGCTTACTAGCGATATAGAGAAAGAAATGCTATGATTATTTATGAAAACAGTTGTTCTAGTAAATAGTAATAAAAGTACAAGAGCAGAAAAATCTAATTTTTAAAAGCCAGATATAAAAAGTTCTTGGTAAAAGGTATGACGCTAGAATAAGCAATGGTTTTCTCAGGTACTTAAAGCGTACCAACAGTCAAAAAGGACTTAAACCAGACCAACACAACAAACAGTGCTCATACACATCCCTAGAAACAAAATGGCGGCCTGCAAACAGGAAGTTCTGCTGGGCTTCCTGTTACTGTGCATTATCAGTTATGGCAGTTGAATCCAGGCAGCAGCATGGCTGAGATGCTGGGAGAGGAAGCTTCAAAATTGCTGCTACCTTTCTTTTCCAACTGTGCCAGGTCCAGTTTAAAGTCAATAAAGACTTAAAGTGAACCATAATCCACTCAACATGTGGAATGCCTATACTCACTTCTTAGGGTAGAGGACTAGAAATAGATATTTCTGGCAGTCATTGCATAGGTGTTGCAATGACATCATCGCCACACACAGAAGGGGCAATGAATGGAGGAGGCGGAGCTTTACAGCTACAACAGGCGGAATTATCTGGGATTAGAGTGAAGCAGGAGCAGTGAAAATTGGCAAATGGTACTCTTCATAGGGGGAGCAATTCAGGGTATGCTAGATAAAAATGTGGGTTTTGGTCCACCTTAAAGGAAAAGTATTTTTTCATGGGCTTGCTCCACAGACCTTAGATCAGTTTACCATTCACACAATCTTACAACCCTAAAGCTGGGTGCCCCACATCCGGGGTAGTATGACAGTGATACGAAGCTCAGGCATAGAGCCCATATACCTTGGTTAAGCCTTGTACACTGCACATGCCACCTATATGCCAGAAGCCAGTAGTGCAGCACTAGGCTTCATAGATAATGCAGCTGCAGAATTGGGTGAACAGTAAGCAGGGGAGCCTCGTACCCCTATGGCACCCCTGATCTGAGCACTTTCGAGGAAAGGACACAGGACTCAGTGTTTTCTTTTCAGGGCTGGCCTTAGGATGGAAGTGCTCTGTGCGAGACTACAGGATGACGCCCCCCCCCCCACCAATTGTTGCACTTCCTCACTACTGGCCTACTGTTCCACATGGTTGCCAACAGCAACAGTGTTCACCAGAAGCCTTCCTGTGTACAAGCTAGGATCAAGCCTGATGCCAGGCAAAGGTACCCACACACAACAAGCATTCCCTAGCCATTGGCTTCCGGTTCACTGCCCCTTGCAGTGCAGTGTGCGACCACATAGACAGTGGGGGGCATTGGAGAATAGAGGATGTTTCCCCAGTACCAGGCATGATGCTAGGGGCAAGTGGACCAAAAGCATTTCTGACTTCTGGCTTGATTTAAAGTGGACTAATCCTTTATCTGCCAGTCCTGAAGTCTCAAAGACTGACTCTGTAACTCCGGGGGATCCAAATGTGGGATATCCCACTGCGTGAAACCTCACAGGATCGCTGGTATACTTACCTCGCACACAATCTCATGTTGCATGCACTGGCCACATCCCTGGCTTTCCCAGATGATGGGCTGCCGTGCTGGAGGGAAACCAGGGTTGCCAACTGCTCTGTGTCCTGCATGAAAATGGACCAAAACCCACTGCAATTTTGGATGCCCCAGGGGGACGGAATCGATTAGACGAAGGCTCAGACGGCGTGACGTCAGCGAATCCGAGCATGCTGATTGGACGAGCAGCCGTGCATGCACCGTAGGACCAGGAAGAGGTGAGCTGGTTTTGGCGAACTGGGGGGTTTCACACAGCAGGGCACCCCCTATTGGGGTGCCCCTGGGGCAAGGACCAAACCCCAAGGTTAATATTCTGGGTTTTGGTGCACTTTAATATATACAGCATAGAGTGCTGATGGTATGAAAGCCTGCAGCGTTGTCCTGTTGTTAGATGTAGCATAGAGCCTTGGGCACTTTGACCTCGGGACACCACCTAGAGTTTGCGATTGGCTCTACAGTGAAACATCACATTTATCAATGCTGGACAGGATACTACAGCATCACTTGTCCAGCCACTACACTAGGTTATAGCGCCCAACACCCGCTTGCAGTGACCACTTGCGGACAGCGCCGCTACATAAACGCTCACATGGAAATACGTGGCGCTAGTCTTAAATTAGCCTCCCCTATGATAAAGCTGTGCTCCACCGTGAAATGTAACAGAATAGTGTCAGTAGGATAGAGCTTGTGACTGGGAGTTTAATGGTTGCCTGTCTGTAGTGTATGGTCAGCTAGACCTACAATGCTACTTCTTATGTTCTTAGATAATTTATGTAAAGGATTGTGTTCCTGTTATTTGGCAAAGTTGCTATTCTTAAAGATGAAAAGCATAGTCTTGTGTGTGCTCTACCAAAATAAATAGTGCTAATTGAACATACTGATCATTAAGCAAATACTTGAAGAAAGAACAGTCTCAGAGGTAAACATTCACTAACTATGCAGGATGCCATTTGTCATGCTTTGTCTTATCAGCCCTACATATATCAGCTGAATAAAAATCATACCATCGCTCCTGCCTCATATGCTTATAGGTAGGAACTGTGTCTGACCCAACATGGCTCATTATATTGCCCTTATTCTCCTGTTATATCTTTCTCTTCCCTGCCAATCATTGCTTTTTTCCCTTCTTTTATTGTACTGTTCACAATTTTTGTAGACAAGAAGTACATTTATTAAACTGAACCTTCACCCTGAATAAGAGCATTACATTGGCGCTAGCAGTCACTGCGCTAATTAGCTTCATTGAAATTTTTGGCACTGTATTTTTCTGGCCCTGGTTGACATGTCATCAACACAGTTATACGAAATCACTGCTGGGTATAAAGGGGACAAACTTTACAGTGGGTTTTGGTTGTGTTTTAGTTGCTAGTGTCCAAATGACACATTGTTAAGGAAAAGAAGGCACTTGAAAATCAATGTTATTTACCCAAAACAAAAAAAAAAACATTTTGGCCCATCTAGGTCCTGTGTTTCAATAACTGACAAGTCACAATGCAATGTCTGTACAAATATGTGCATTTAATATTAATTATAAGCATTCAACACTACAATCTAGTTCTGTCCATTGTGCTCTATGGGATCTTGAGCAACAGCACCAGGTTTCATTTGGCGCTACTCCAACCAGAGCGCCCAACGCTGCATCATTTTCAGTGCTAGTGTTAGATGCTAGCTCGCAGCTACATAGACGTTTTTAGGTTGTTAAATCTTATACTGAATGCTGCTGTGGCCAAAAAAGTAGCGTTGTGTTAAATAAGGCTCTAAAAAACGTTTTCTTCTAAGTAAATTCCCGGCACCTGGTGGTACAGGTTTTAGAATAAGAAAGATATTTTATTCTAAAAATTTCGCAAACAAAGCAGCCATAGGGGGAATCTAAATACAATCAAATACAAATACAGAGCGCATTTGGAGGGAATCCACGTACATTTTGGCCACTGTTATTTATACATTTGAAATGGTAATTGTGTTCTTCCCTGCACCTAACTTGGAGAATTCTACCTCATTGGATGTGCAGGAGATTTTCTTAAAGGAATAGAAGACATTTTTTTCCATTTTTCTCCATGCCCCTCCCCATTTCTTCAGTGGTCAGCAATGTGTTCATATTGAGCCAAGTTCATTGTGCAACCTGTAACACTTCCAACCAGCTGCTATAATGTGTGGCCACATAGAATGGATCAGATCATAGCGCAAGCCTCTTATTCACAAAGTACTCTGCATAGCGTTTGCTTTTGAATGAATATTAATCCTCATGGCACTTCTTTCTTTGCTTTAGGAATGATGTCACCTTCTGAAACATACTTTTTAAATACTCTAAACTACTCCTTTACTGCCAAGATTTTGAAAGGTTGATGATGAAGTGC
This sequence comes from Gastrophryne carolinensis, assembly GCA_027917425.1. NCBI lineage: Eukaryota > Metazoa > Chordata > Amphibia > Anura > Microhylidae > Gastrophryne > Gastrophryne carolinensis. Next base: position 170,052,641 of record CM051237.1, on the reverse strand, counting down.
TTTGGTAGAGGCACAAATATGTAGCTACAGTGGGAGGTCTCAATCAGAGCTGCTGACAACATGAAAGGGAAAACATTCAGTAATGTAGACCGAGAGCAAAATACAGTCAGGAGGGCCGTTTACCACAATTGGTGAAATTTCCTTTCCCCGGGACACTCATTGTGAAGCATTTTGTTTATCACAGCACAGTTTTATGTGCTATTTTTGACACTGTTCATTATGTCCCTGGAATATGTGGGAAACTGGGCAGTAAAGAACTTGTTACTCCCTGGATTAAGTTGTATATATCTTAAGAGTTACTAGCAAGTAGCTCTTGCAAAAAAAAATGGTAATCATTTTAGAAACATTTAATGTACCTACAATTTTATGGATGATGACATACAAAACAAATATTTTAATACTGCAGAACCTGAAGTATTGTATTGGTTAATTTATTTTCTCTGATACGGGCCAAAGAGGACAATCCTTTTTTCGCTGGCACCTCAGTTAATTCCTGTTCAAAAGGCATTCCCGTGTGGTCTAATAGTCTATAAGCATGCTTTGGCTTACTTATACACCCCGTGAAAAGAAGTCCTGCCATTAGGAAGAAAGAAAAAGCAGGGAGTGACAGGTTTTGGAATGTACCATTCCACTTTTGGGCGGGGGGTGAATAGCTCAATTCTATTCTGTCTCCTGAGCCACCTTGTAGTAAATGATAGCCTTAATCACGCTAATATCTGCCTAAAGCATTGCATGAAGGATAAAAGTTAATGATGATCTGTAACAGGGACTATCTGGTTCAGAAGCACACCGGATAATTCCCATTAACTGGCATTGGATACTGACAAATGCCGGATACAATAGCTCCGACCACCAGAACATGTGAACTGTTTTAGGGGTCCCTTCATCCCCTTACCAGTTCACAAGACAAAAAAAAAAATGTTGCTACTTCTGCCTTCATCTGTCCGCTGGGTCAGGGGCTCCCTCCTTATCTTGCGGGTTGTGACCTTCCTGATGCTGTAGAGCCACTATTGCAGCCACTCTGTTGGCACAGGATTCCCCCTCCGTCTTTCTTGGTATCTCTCAAAGCTAAACCCAGCCCGCCTGGGCAGGAAAGCTATTGTATCTCAGAGGAGGAGCATCTGTGGAATCCCTCCCCTGTAACTAATGATGTCACTGAAAGGAAGGGAAAGTTTTCTTTTTTAACTGCTTGTGAACTGGTAAGGGGTCCCCTATACCAGGGTATTCATAGGGTAGTAATGTTCAAGATGCCACCTGCCAGCATCTGCGGGTATCATGCTGGATAATACATGTATATGTATAATAATATGTTCTATGGCAAATAAACTATATTTTATCTTGTTGGGTTAGAAAGAAACTCCAAAATCACAGGTAATTGCTAAAGATTAGATAAACACCCCTCAAAATCTTAATACATTATCCCCTACACACACAGAAACACACACACAGGGCAAATGGAGATATGCGACATTGGAATTTATTAACCCCTGCATCCATTTTCCCATTTCCTAGCAATATCCTCATACTAGTGCATTTTTAAGGCTTGACAGTCCTGAATTATCATTGTTGTGGGATCCTATCTCATTAACTGAAATGAAAGAATAAAGCATCAGACACTCATAAAAATAATGTGGCGTGTGAAATCCATTCAGAAGCAGCTGTCAAACAGGTTGGAAGATAGACTTGTAAATAAAATTGAGACCAGGGCTGAAGTGTCGAAGCCAAAGCTTTCTCCACATTATAGACTTTCTAATGATAGCAAGTGCTTGTGTTTATGCAGAACAGGCAGACACTCCATATATGATATTGATTATCCCTTAACCCCAATTTAGTAGAGTCTTGCTTCTGCTCATAATCAGATATTGCAGCAGCATGTCCCTAATGCTAGGCCATATTTTATCTATGAAGTCTGTTACAGGAGATAGGGGCTTTGTCTTGCTTCTCCTTGTGGCTGGGAGCCCAGGTTTAGGACACTGAGGTCCCTTTGGGGCTCTTCCTTGGCAGCCTCAATCCAGAAATGTAAAACATACATCTTTATCTTGCTGCCTTTGTCAGACAACATTAGATAATTAATTGCCCATTTGTCAGGGCTGCGCTGAAGATGTGAAAACTCCAAACACAATCAGGATAAATATAGATGCTCTCTGAAGGCGTTCTCTCCTGTCACGCCGCTCCGGCAAGCATATTTTAACTATTAAATGAGGCTCATTATTAATCACATGTAATGTTAATTAATTAGCCCTCTTCGTTTCTTGGAGGCACTATGACTTTCAATTTGGTTAAGGAGCTAATTGGCAAGCATGCACAATGCTGCACTCTCACAGCCGGTTAAGTGTTATTAATGATATTTCATGCTGGCTTACCTGGGTGCCATTACAACAAAATGAACGTATCTATTTACATGGAATATACGGCTATGCATACTTTTTAACTACCCAACCTAAAGAAAAACATGTTTAAAAGATTGATCCCATGGATCTTTTTTAAATCCTTAAACCACTAAATCTTAGCCATATTTATTTTTCAACTGAGATGTTTTAAAATTTGTTTTAAATCCAAAAAGCAAATGCTTTTGATGATTTAGGCAGCTAGAGGGAAGCAGCTATGACTGGGATGATTGTGGCAATGATAGTGGTGACATGGAAGCAGTGGTGACAGTGTTTGGTATATGCTATAACTCATTGAGGTGGTGGTGATAGCTCATGTACAGTACATGGTAGATGTTACGGACAGCTCAATGTGACCTTCAGATTTACAGTACAGGATGGCCGTATCGAAATGCTTCTTTATAACAGATCTGCCTTCTCTAATTATTACTACTAATTATTATTACTCCTATTATTACTCCTACTATTACTACTACAACAAATAACCTATGTAAATAAAATAGGATTTTTGATACTTTGATCTTTTTACTAAGCAAGGCTTTGAGCTAAGGGGTAGGTCTTTATTAAAAACTTTTTCTTAGTATTATTTAAGGGATTAAGTGGGCACAAGCAAAGTAACCTGTCTTATCATCCCCAACACAGGAAGAAGAGCCTCATTTTCAGTCTGCATTGCCACTATAGAAGGCCACTAAAAGATGTGCACCTTTTAGCATCATTTTTGTGGCTATAGCACCAGCCTTCCTGTTTATCTGGTGATGTGCTTTGTACTATATTGGCGCTAGCAGTTACTGTGGCAAACACTACTAATTAGCTTAGGCCTATGTCAGCGTTTGTTGGATTATCCCAGCGCCAGTGAGCCCCACTTTCTATTGTCGCTTTTCCGGAGCTCCCCAACATATTTATGACATTTTTCCTCCTTGAAATCTTTGGTGCTGTATTTTTCTGGTGCTGGTCAGCGTTTCTTCATTACAGTTAAAAGAAATCACTGCTGGGGACAAAGGGAACACATTTTACAGTGCATTTTGGCTGAGTTTTAGTTGTTCTCCAAATTACACATTGTTAAACCAAAGAAGCCATTAAAATTAATTTTAATAACCCCCCCCCCCCCCCCCAAAAAAAAATGAATTTGGACCATATAGATCCTGTGTTTCAATTATTGATAAGTCACAATGCAAGTTCTGTTCAAATAAATGTGTGTAATATTTATTATAAACATTAAACGCTTCAATCCAACACTGTCCATTGTGCTCTTTGGGATCTTGAGCTAAAGTGCACCCGCCACTGCATCATTTTCGGTGCTAGTGTTAAATAAGACGCTAGCCGGCGGTCGCATCAACGTTAACGTTTTTTAGTTGTTAAATCAGATGCTGAGCGCCTTTGAGGCCAAATATGTGGTGCTGTGTGGCTCTGAAATAAGGCTCCCCGTTCCTTCATCGGTGTGCTGAACTTGGCTATCCTCCAGTAGGACACACTCTCTGCCTTCTGGTGTATTCAGTGGAAGGTTTGAATATGTCTCAAAGTTTCATATAATATTTAATTATTACTTGCCTCCTGAATGTAAAGCAACACACAAAAATGTGCAAAAGTAATTATTAAGTATTTAATTATTTAATTATTATTAATTATTTAAAAAAATTGTACCTAGTTTTATTTTGCAATAAACACACTTTCCAGGCGAGATGCAAAATTGGTAAAAAGCAGGATATTCATTAAAACAGACCAAAAGCCACAAAACAAAAAAAACCCAGACGACTTACTTAACTTCTGGGTGCAGGTACAGATGTTCCCGCAGCACACAGCTGACTACTGTCAGCTGTGCTGCTGTATTTGTCATGGTTCATGTTGTGCGGTAAAATGTGCTCCATGAACCAGTATAGAGCTGTGGATTACTCCGCAGCTATGTTTCTGGAGGTGCTCCACCGCTCGCCTCTCTGCGGCTCCCTGATATCTTACGGCCACTGCCACCTCATGCTGGGAGGAAAGCTGGTTGCACTCTGAGGGACCAGCCCCCCCTTCATAAGCTGATAGGCCACACCCAGGAGAACTGTGGGATACATACTCCAGTGTAGCAAGATGGTGGCGCGAGAGTGCAAGGTCCGGGAGCCGGTGGCCTGCTAAGGTTAGTAGGTCATTAATAAGCATGCAGCGGTTTGCATAATTTTGCATATTTTTTTATATTCACATTTTAAAGTAAAAACAAATAAAGACTTTCAGCCTGCTTTAAGTGCATTAACAGGCATAGAAGATCATCTTAGTATGAAGGGCCTGGAGAGGTTCCCAAGCTCAGTTATTCATTTAAGAGAACAAAACTATGGTGCAAAACATCCCCAGTGTTGCGGTATATTCACCTTATTCCCGGGTCCCATGGTGATGTGTTGCTCTGCATTGGCACAGGGATGCCACGAGAATGCCGCAGAAAATCAGAGCGCTTTGCCACAATGCAACTCTGTGGGATCCCCAAACAAAATGTAGGGGGTTCATACTGTGGGACATACTAATTTAGGATTGCGATAGGGAAGGTTTTTGGCCTTTTTGACTGGCTTTGGTCCTCTTTAAATAGGGAAAAGGCACTCCAAACTGTTATGTTAGCTTTTCTCCTCTGTACTGTACAGGCACTGTAGCGACTCAGTTGGCTATTTCCACATCATTTTATTTTCTACAAAAGCCCCAATGAATTGAAGGATGTGAGCAGTGGCAATCTTACAATGCTATGCATATTATTCAGTGCGAGGTTTGATATGTACACATATGTACACTAAATTAGATGAACCCTGGCTCCAGCTTGTAACTAGAACACATGCATCACCTGGCTCAGACGGCCAGCTCTCTAAGCCGTCTCATCCTTTATCACCTGTTCTGTCATTTCTCCCTCTACCTCCTCCCCAAAGATGCAAGATTTGGCTGTTATTTCTAAAGGATGAAAGGGATTTTCTTTAAGATGCTAATTTCAAGGCTGAGTGGTTCATAGTCAGTGGGCCTTTCTTAAGGTATCGCTCAAAACTTGCTTCAGGCCATCGTGATCATTTATTTTGCCTGAAGTCCTTTTACGAAAGCTGAGCTTTTTATATGTGCAAATATAGTTTCCTCCTGTTTGTGTGCTATACACAGATAGATCCAGGAATATGGAATGGTTGGTAAATACTTTATATACCCCCAACTACTCAATATAAACATAACATAAAGACCAAGGCTCTTTCAGCTGGCAATTTAATGACATCTTCTGTAGAGTCTTATGGCAAAATATACTGTGAAGAATTCTCAGTTCCCCCCTGCTGCTGGGGCTATTACAAAGCCAAATGATGTGTCACCCTCCGGTGATGGATTCTCTGTCATTAGAAATAAACAAGCCACGGAAAATTCACTAGCCAAATATTACCCCTTATGCTACACTAGGCAGATAATGCTGTGGACAACGCTCACCATCAATATCTAAAAAGCAAGATGTCTCTTGCAGATGTTGTGTTGCTGATATAAATGATTGTGGTTGACTGATATAGAGGCCTTTTCTAAAGCAAAGATGACTTCTTCAGCTCACCAGAGAATGTCTTTATCTCTATTGGCTGATCTTTACACACAACTACACAACTACTGTAACAAAGAAAAAACATTGGTAAAACATCTCTCACAACTGAATTGAGTTTTAGCAATCGAGTGTTGAAGATGTTTTAATGGGACGTGAACGTTTTTAACAATTATTAAATACCTGTCCAAAATGGAGACATTTACCCTATAAATTACCCTGCTTTACTGTGTTTTAACTCCTACATATAGGACAGATAGCCTGCATTACACTTGAACCAGCTGGTTTAGTGCTGAGCTCAAGGCAGGAGACATATTGCCCTTCTGCTTTCAGCTACCTGTGGGGACCGGCCCTGTCATGGGGGGGGGGGGGGGGGGCAGACTCTTCACTGACTGGGGGAAGGAAACCTGAGAGACTGTGATTTTTATCAGAGGGAAGAAGAGGAGAATGGGTGTTCCCTGTGTACTGCACTCTGTTGGCTGCCGTTTTATCATCTGCAAATGAGCTGCAGAGAGGAGAGGTGGTTGTGCTCCCCATTGAAGCAAATCAGAGCCATTTGCCAAATGACATAGTCAGAGCAAATGGCTCTGATTGGATTAGAACCTACACGTGCATCGGTGGACTGGGTAAGCTGAGTCAAAATCCTGGGTTTTGTTCTGCTTTAACCCTTTAAGTGCAAGCCTACCTAGATTTTTTGTCACACTCTGTTGCCAGACTACTTTTCACGTATTTGCGCTACACATGTTCAACCTTGATTTTTTAAGGTATTTCCAGGGATTTTCCAGGAAAATTATATATTTTGAGCTTCAACATGAAATGTCTTTTTGTTTTGCCTTTTTTATAGTGTGTTCTCAATTCTTTTGGGTGAAATATGTGCAAAAAAATAAAAAAAATCAATTTTTTACAATTTGTAGTGTTTTTATGTGATAAAAAATGTAAGTTTGTTAATAAAATATTATTGCGTGTGAAAGTCCTATTTCTCCCGGTTACAACGGTACCACATATGTATTGGTATCCACCCTTTCCTGCCCAGGAAACTCTCCCAAACTGAAACAGCAGTTTAGGAGATTTCATATAGGATACAACTATGCAATATGTGTAAGGAACTTACCTCTGCCAGGGGGCCGGCGGCGAGCGTCCGCAGGGCGACGCAGCACTCCTGCTGCTGGGAGCGCGGCGCGTCACTCTGGCAGCCTCCCTCGCCCCTCTCTAGCTGTGCAGGCACGCGTCCCGCAGTCTGTAGATTTCGCCACTAGGAGGCGCTGTGCTGCGAGTGGCAGGCAGCACAGAGTGCTCCACACCTGATGGGAATCAGGGTCTGATCAGACTTGCAGCCAAGACTGACCAGCCCCTGGATAGTGCCTCCAATCACTCACAGTGTTGTAAGTTGCACCAATCAGCACATACACTCCCCCCCAGGGTGGCCATTGGTCGATTCCCCAATAAATATGGAGTCAGCCCAGCACTCAGTGCCCGTGATAGTCGCTTGTGATTAGGGTGTGATTCTGTTAGTTGTTATCTGGTTCCTACCCGGCTTGATCGACCATTCCTGTCTGCTGCCTGTACCGACCTCTGCTTTGTCTGACCACGAACCTGCCTGCCCCTCTGGATACCCTGCGATCTCTGACCTCCCGGCTTGATACTCTGGCTACCCCTGACTACGCACCTGTCTCATCCCTGTATTCTGACGCACCCTCCGGATTGACTACCTGTGAACGACCTCGGCTTTGGGATACCCTCGTGGTTCATCGGCCTTCACCGTAAGCAGCCATCCTTTGCGCCTATTAAGACCTGGGGGCAACCGTGTCCGGTGAGGCGTGGGGCTTGACTATAGGCAGAAGCGGCGGAGGAGATTGGGGGTTGCCTGCTTACAGAAGGCTGGTGTCCCGCTGGGCATCACATTATCACGGGCCCCATAAATGGACCAAATTTTGGAACAGGTGCAGGCCCTGACCGCGGCCGTGCAGCACCTGGCACTTTGAGTGGCGGCTCAGGAGAACCGTCCAGCTCCTGCACCCTCTGTGCCCCAGGGCACATTTTGTCCCCCTAAGAAAGCTGCCCACAGCCCAAGAATTGGCTCAATATTTCTTAGATCATATTTTTAGACTTCACGGAATTCCAGAAGATGTGGTCTCAGATAGGGGGGGTCCAATTTGTGTCACGCTTCTGGAGGGCATTCTGCACCCGGCTAGGTTTCACTGTTTCTCTGTCTTCAGCTTTTCACCCTCAGTCCAATGGGCTGACGGAAAGGACCAAACAGTCATTAGAACAATATCTCCGTTGCTTCACCTCCGATATTCAGTCAGAGTGGTCCCAATTTCTTGCCTTTGCCGAATTTGCCTTCAATAATGCAGTTAACTCCTCCACTGGGGTATCACCCTTCCGGTGTGTATATGGGAGGGATCTTAAGTTCTCAGCACTTTCAGGCTCATCCTCTGGTTTGCCTTCTTTAGTCTGGCTCTCTACCAAAAATTTAGCACTTCGCCAACTCTCTGTAAAATTGGGACCACGATATATTGGCCCTTATCCCATTTTACAGAAAATTAACCAAGTCACATACAGACTCAAACTTCCACTATCTCTGAGGATTTGTAATTCCTTTCACGTTTCCCTCCTTAAGCCTGCCAGGGGAGTGGAGGAGGATTCCTCTCCTTCTCCTATCCTAGTTGATGGTGAGCAGGAGTTTGAAGTCGCACGAATTCTGGATTCCCGTTTCCTCCGGAATTCCTTGCAATATTTAGTCGTCTGGAAGGGATATGGGCCAGAAGAGAGGAGTTGGGTTCCAGCTAGAGAAGTGCATGCAGACCGTTTAATTAAAAGATTTCATAAAGAAAATCCTCTTAAACCCAGGGTGGAGGGTCCTGGGGCCCCTCCTCAAGGGGGGTAATGTAAGGAACTTACTTCTGCCAGGGGGCCGGCGGCGAGCGTCCGCAGGGCGACGCAGCACTCCTGCTGCTGGGAGCGCGGCGCGTCACTCTGGCAGCCTCCCTCACCCCTCTCTAGCTGTGCAGGCGCGCGTCCCGCAGTCTGTAGATTTCGCCACCAGGAGGCGCTGTGCTGCGAGTCGCAGGCAGCACAGAGTGCTCCACACCTGATGGGAATCAGGGGCTGATCAGCCTTGCAGCCAAGACTGACCAGCCCCTGGATAGTGCCTCCAATCACTCACAGTGTTGTAAGTTGCACCAATCAGCACATACACTCCCCCCCAGGGTGGCCATTGGTCGATTCCCCAATAAATATGGAGTCAGCCCAGCACTCAGTGCCCGTGATAGTCGCTTGTGATTAGGGTGTTCTGTCCGTTGTTATCAGGTTCCTACCCGGCTTGATCGACCATTCCTGTCTGCTGTCTGCTGTCTGTACCGACCTCTGCTTTGTCTGACCACGAACCTGCCTGCCCCTCTGGATACCCTGCGATCTCTGACCTCCCGGCTTGACACTTTGGCTACCCCTGACTACGCACCTGTCTCATCCCTGTATTCTGACGCACACTCCGGATTGACTACCTGTGAACGACCTCGGCTTTGGGATACCCTCGTGGTTCATCGGCCTTCACCGTAAGCAGCCATCCTTTGCGCCTATTAAGACCTGGGGCAACCGTGTCCGGTGAGGCGTACCCAGCGTCCCGGCAAACGGGGGCTTGACTATAGGCAGAAGCGGCGGAGGAGATTGGGGGTTGCCTGCTTATAGAAGGCTGGTGTCCCGCTGGGCATCACAATATGATTGCATAGTTGTAAGGGGTTAACTTAAAAAAAAAAACCGTTGGTGGCCCCTGGCCCTGCAGGCTACTAGCCCACATAGCAACTAAGTGGCCCGGGCCCTTCTGCCCCCCCCCTGGCAGTTGGGGAGGCAGGTAATGGGGGGGCTGGGGGTTATGGCAAGTCACCCGCTAGCCGCAGGTGATTGCCAGCCCCAGAGCTTTGTGAACTGGTATAAGGAGTCTCATGGACCCCTTACCAGTTCACAAAGGGTTAAAGTAAAAAAAAGACACCAGACAAAAAATTCTTTATTATTCTTGTTTTCACTTATACTTACCTTTGATCCCGTGTCCCGCACCGCTGCAGATGACACTTGTCGGTAGTGATCGGAGCAGGGAGGGTGGGAGGCAGGGGGATCAGAGCCACCCTGCCTCCCACCCTCCCTGCTCCGATCGCAACTGACAAGTGACAGATCGGAGCCCGGGGGTGACACTATGAGGAGCGGAATGACGTCATCCTGCTCCTCCCACAAGTGGGCAGGGCTAGGGGTGGGGCCAGCGCCGGCCGAAGATGGCGGTGAGGGCCCGTTGCTGGGTCCTCACCCGAAGAGTGGCATGGCAAGTCCAGGGGGGGGGGATCGGAGCCCCCCTGGGCAAGAGAATACACTGGAGGAGCGATCGGGCTGTCAGGTGAGTTTGTGTCATTTTTAATTATTTTTTTTCAGATGGTGCGGGGGGGGGGGCTATTCCTGGCCCCCTCCTGAAGATCAGAGGCCCGGGGGCGAAAACCACCTGTATCTTTTTTACTTTATTTTTTATGGGGCTCTAAAGTCAGCTACGTGAGTCCCACTTAGCTGGCAACGGTCGGAGAGGCAGCTACGTGAGACTCACATAGCTGGCACTAGAAGGGTTAAAGAAAGCTGCTATGCTAATCTAAATACATTACTTACCGCTCACTAAGGAACTGACCCATCCAGCGGAGGAAGGTATAGAAACGAAAACGGTTAATATTATAATGTTATGTTTTTGTAATGTAGCTGTTTGCTATAGCTATAGACAGTGGTGAAGACATGTGTGTTTGGGAACATGCCGGGGCAGGAACATTAAAGCTGACCAACAGCCAGACCAATACAAAAAACAGGTGCTCATATCTTCCCTTCCCAGGGCAACTGAGTTAAAAGCACATAAAAATTAATTTATCTTTCTCTCCTGTTGTAGTAAATTTTAGAAACAAAATGGTGACTCATGCATTTGAAGGCTACCTGCAAACAGGATATGCTGCTGGGTTTCCTGTTAATGTGCATTGTCAGATATGTCAGTTAAAACAGCAGCGTGGCTGAGATGAAAAGGATGAAAAAAGGATGAAAATGGCCGCTACCTTTCTTTCCCAACTGTGCCAGGCTGTTTGTCCGGTTTAGCCTCTACTATATAAAACTATACTTAATCTATTCAAAGTCACCCTTCAAGCCTGTATTTCCCTTTAAAATACAAAAAACATGTAGGCAATATTCTTGTCCTGGAACATTAATCATTAATATATATATAGACTCTCCATCGTATTGGGAAGCTGCTGCAGACTGATTATTTTATTGGAGTGTTGTTATTTTCTAATTTGTGGCCTTCATGATTAATGTACATCTTCTGGTGCTTATATCCTGAGTATCTGGAGGTCAACTGAAGTCCATGTTCACTTCTTATTTTATTTTTGCCCAGAGACGCTAGATCCCTGATCCCCGCTATACCTCATATCTCATTTATTGAGCCCCAGATGCCTATACCCTTGATGAGTCCATTATGGCATATACACTTCCCCACAGAACCTGTCACAAGATTCCAGTGGGACAAACTGAAAGCCCTCGATGCCCCAACCCTTGTGACTTCCTAAAATAGTGTTCTTTCTTACCTGGAAGATGGCTCCTCCACAAATGGCTGCCTGGGAGGGCGGATGCTGGTACAGGAACATCCCTCTTCTCGTTTGTAATACTACTTTTCCTAACTTTTCCCCTCTTTTATCTGGTATATTGAACATACCCATCACATGGAATTCCTTGTTTATGCTTGTTGAAAATAAAGGTTCTGATGCCAGATGCATCTACCTAAATGGAACACTTCTGTACCTCATGCAGAGAACCATTTTATTTATTCTTTTCATCAATAAACTTAATTCTTTGGATGTACTTTGGTGGTACACATTTTTGGGGTGGGCATTGAGTCTTCTCTGCGCCACTCCTTTTCTTGCCATGCAGAGAACCACCTTAAAATCAGGTGCAGGGGATTAAAAATCATTTTAACCCTTTATTGTCTACTATTATGTTATTATCTTATGCAAGATGGAAATACGACTTTTCTCATTTTAATAAAGAACATCTCCAAGAGTGCGTGTGTATGTGTTTGGTAGGTAGTGATGGAAGTGTTAGATATTCTAGGTTTTTAAACTGAAATACTGTTCCTTTGACCTATAATGCTGCTAATTGTGCATTTTTAATTCTATTACTTGTTTGTTAGTTACTAACAGATAAACACATCTTGTCGGGGTGGTGTAAAGCCATATTGTGATGTGCGGAGAATGTTCAGCAACTTGCAATGTCTAGGTGTGGCTCGTCCAGCGCCTAATAAATTACGCTTATAATGAAGCAGTCATTTATCGTGAGCTGATGATAAATGGCTTGCCCTAGGAGGAACTAAAGAATAGGCAAGTAGATCATTTTCATATTTGGTGAAAACAATATTAAGTACCCAGACCTCAGTGACTGACCTAATAAATGAATAATCTGAGGTGAGGGGCTGGCAGTCCGTGTAAAAAAATAACCTGAGCTTTCTCTGTCATTTGTCAGGCTTTGCTATGACAGCATGCATTATGGGTAAATGAGCAATCAGCAAGAACTATGTTATGGCTAGGGTGTTTCGGAGAAATTTATCATATGTTTTGCTTAGTACCTTTAAGACCTTAAGGCTTAATGGCTCTGGTGCATGACTGTGAGTGAACACGCTTCCCTCAGATAGAATAGTACATTTACACCCTATTCCATTCAATGATTAACACAATCTTTTTTTTTGAAAAACGACTTTATTTTCCAATGCGCAGTGTCTGCCAGGTATTAGGATTCAGCTGTAGAAACACACAAAAGAAGGGACACACATTCTGCTGCTGCCAGCATAAATATACCATAGGGTTCATAATCCTTAAATGTTTTAAAAAATTATTATCATTAGTTCAAAGCGGTCACTGGACCCACAAACCTTTGCTTGCCTTAAGTAACCAGTCATATTTGGGGCCTAGAATTTTTCCTATAGGCCTGGTTAGTCACAGTCATCCTTATTACTAACATTAGTTTATTATATTTAATTTCACACAAAATACAAACATCCAATTATATTTAATTTCACACTAAAAAAACAAACATCCAAAAGAAATAAATGATGGCTAATACTTTGTGGTTTTTTTTTAATATTCTTTATTTTGGTATTTTTGAAATACAATATGACAAGTACAAACAAAGATCACACAACAAGAGGGGAGGGAGGAGAGGCGGCCTACCTGTTTACAGCATACACTTAATTTGCCATCTCAGACGTCCATCTGCAATCTATCCACCTGTTACGCAATAGCCCCGATGTGAGCGTTGGATATCCTCATAGTGCTATGGATGTTATAGATATCCTAATGCTTTGAAGATCCAGATGACACTTCCCATTCTCCTCTCTGGAACGCCCGGGAACCCACTGCTTTTACATGACGCGGGGGGGGGGGAGATAGGGGGGACACATAAGGGGATGGGGGGCGGGGGGGAAGTGGCAGGCGATCGGCAATGTGGCAATCTCTGCCCGCAGAGGGCACACCGATATTCTGGATGAGGGCCTTACTCAGGAGTTTCGCCACCTCCTTACAGGCTCGGGCCCGCCGGGGCGGACGCACCCCTGGGTCCTAGTGACCCAACAGGGTTCTAAATTCCTCAGACTCCCGGAACATCAGCCAAGGCAGCCATGTCGATCTGTACTGTTCGTTTCTATCATGGAGGTGTCCATCTCCTGTTTGCTTCTCCTCAGCTGGCTCCTTTAGCTTTACTTTCTACAGCTCAGCAGTTGTTCAGGGACAAAACATTTAACTATTTAGTCTAAGCAGCACCTTAACTGTTCAACACAAGCCTATATACTGTCCAGAATGATGAACAGGAAGAATCCATCATCTAACGTCTTACTAAAAGAATCAGAATGCCTCTGCAGGACATCTCCATCATGTCCAACTCATACTGGCATGCCCCAATACTTTCTGTAAAATTCAGTGTTGGATTTTGAGCCACTGGACAAGCAGTGAGGATAAATCACCTAAACAGGTTTATAGGTGGAAATAAAGGAGTCGCAAGCCACTATGTGGAGAAAACTATGTTAGGCTTAATATAAGGGGGCTAAAGACACCAAAAAAAACTCTACTCAAAGGTAAAGTAAAAGAGGCGCTTTCCTAAAAGTAAGTATTTGCACATTACCCAACACAAGGAAACATAGCATTACCCATCAATCCTTGCAGCAGGCAGAGCTATGCAAGTCATCTCTTTATGTCTCTCAAATATGGCAGTTGACCTAATCTTACCTTGACTTTAGGTGTGTCTTACATCTATTCCATGGGTGTCACAAAGGAAGGCTAAAACATTTTGGAAAATGTCATAGAAAGCCATGGCTTAGCTGTCTTAGCTAGGGATGTCACCAAATGCATGTGCACATTTCCTTTGTTTAACTGATCCACTTGAGATCTGATCCTTTCTTTGTGTGATCCAACCAATTTAGATCATTTAAATGAAAAACTTGTGTACAAATTTAAGGAGGCGGTGCAGGGGGGAATGTCTTCAAAACAAGGTCAAAAACATTGCTTTAAAATTTTTCGGATCCTCCAATTGTTTAAATAGTTAAAATGTTGTCATCCGCTTCTCCAATACAATGCTGCCAGATGATATCCCAATTGTGTTTTCAACCTATTTATGAGAAATAAAATTATAGACTTATGTGCTCTAACAGTTTTGAGTTAGTATCTAACAATTATTCATTGGCTTGATTTTTATTACTGATTTGGTGTATTTAAAAAAGATTAACAAATATTTGCTGGACCATTATGTGCTTAACAAAGTACGTTATGTGTCTTTTGTGTCATTATGTACAATGCGTTTTAGTCAGGCAGACATTTCAGGGTAACACCTTTTCTGCTTTAATGTTTCTGTCATGCAGCAATCTTCCCTTATATTGCCTTTACAGATGTCTAAAGGCAAGCAATAATTTGAATTTAACCTTATCAACACCTTTCATATAAATGAACTGCTTTGTTCACTAGAAAGCAAATGACAGGCACATCAATAATGGCAAATAATTGTGTTGCTAATAAATACAATTTTGTGTAATTATGGTTTGTGGTCATTTTTTAAGCCACTGACAGAAAACCCTACAACGTCATATAAAAGAAAGGAAGGGGGTTGAAAGCATATCTTAAGTGAAAAACTGCTTGTTTGCAGAAATGCTTAATATGATGTGAGCACACACTTGACAGTTTTCCTAAGGTAGGTTATTTTGGTAAAAACACATGTTTCCATTTTTTCCACCCAAGCGTCCATTTCAGTCCCTTGGCTCCTCCGGGGTCAGAGAAACATTAAGGCTTTTGTCACCGTGATTAATAGCTCTTTAGATCATCTTTAATTCACTCTCTAATGACTGAGGGTCTTTTTGCTCTCCAAGTAATCTGGTGATGTATGAGCCGGTGCAACACCTTGTGGCAGAGGTGAAAAACATTCCGGCGATGCAAATATTATCATGGGAACAAATGTTTTCCCTTTTAATAAAAATTAATGAATTCTGCCCAGGAGCTAGTATGAAAACACCAGGGTGGAAAATTCATCTCAACTGCACTCCAGTTTCTTTCAGCTATCGATTTGTCTTTTTTAAATAGACAATGATAATAGTCTGTATGCATGAGTGCATGTTACAGCCACGAAAAACAACTAACTTGCTACTAAGTGAAATAAATGTCTACCTGCGCATTGCATGCAGATGCTGAACAATGCTGTCTTATGTCTCCTGAACCTGCTGCTCTGGGGGGGGGGGGGGGGGTAGTGTGCTATGAATATGTATACAAGGTTTAGAAGTGCCTGGCTGAATTATTGTGCTACGTCTTCATTACATTTAGATGTTTTCACACATAGAATGTTACATTATCTCTTAGAAACATAGAAACATAGAAGGTTGACGGCAGAAGGAGACCATACGGTCCATCTAGTCTGCCCTTATGTGTATACTGTATGTACTCTTTATCTTAGGATAGATGTGTGCTTATCCCAGGCATGTTTAAATTCAGTGACTGTTGATTTTTCAACTACCTCTGCTGGAAGTTTGTTACAAGCATCTACTACTCTTTCTGTAAAATATTATTTTCTAACATTGCTCCTGATCTTCCCCCCTACTAGCTTCAGGTTGTGCCCCCTTGTTCTTTATTGTGACCTGCTAAGATAAATCTAAATGCACATACTGTAGGTGTTTTTTGCCCACATAGAAGAATAGGCAGGAAACAGAGTTCAGGAGTGTCCCCAGGGAATCCACCAGGAGAAGCTTGGTGGTTCCTGTTTTTCCTCACCCTAAAGTGGACCCAAACACACAAAGATCAGCCCGATTGATTCCCTCCCCACAGGGCATCCAGAATCGGGATGCCCCACTGTTTGAAACCCCCCAGGTCGCCCATAAACCTTCTTTCCCGGGCCAATGGGGCATGCCTGAGCAGCAGGCGCATCCCCTCTATACCTCTAGTAGGACGCATGCCTACGCCAAGCATTTGTGAATGGCCGGCTCAGACACACTCCCTGTTATAGGGAAGTGGGGGATGTGGCCACCAGCGCGCTCAGATCCACTCGCCTTAGACAAGCTCCTGGACGCAGGGGCTTGAGCGAATCCGAGCGCACTGATTGGACAAGCGACTGCACATGCGTCGTAGGGGGTTTCACATAGCAGGGTACCCTGATCGCCATCGGCAAATGCAAACCCTGAAACCCCGGTAGTTGGATGCCTTTGTCAGGGCCTAATAGACATGCATTTATTTATTGATCATTTAATTTTATAATAGCATTAATTCCCCCAACTGGTGGCATCATTCCTGCTTAATCAAATGAATGTTGGAAACGACATCATGCTTCCCCCTCCAAACTTTCTCTACTTTCTACCTATATGATTGGTCAAGAACATTATAGGGATGGATATTACTGTGTGTAAGGCTTGAATTTTCCAGCTCCATAAATATGGTGAACCTTTATGGTTTCAAATTTACACAATATTAGTTCCATCTTAATGAAACTAAAGTAAGCAGTAGAAGAGCATGTCAACCCATGCAGCTCAGTGTCTCTATTC
This sequence comes from Gastrophryne carolinensis, assembly GCA_027917425.1. Taxonomy (NCBI): domain Eukaryota; kingdom Metazoa; phylum Chordata; class Amphibia; order Anura; family Microhylidae; genus Gastrophryne; species Gastrophryne carolinensis. Next base: position 170,035,666 of record CM051237.1, on the reverse strand, counting down.
CGGACCCTATTTTTGGCAAATAAAAAGACAAGCAACTTGGCCTCCATTACTTTTTGACCATCCTGGGTTTTGTGCCACTCCCCCGGGGGCACACCAATCAGGGGTTCCCCGCTACGTGAAACCCCCCAGATCGCCAGCTTCAACTCACCTCACTGTGGTCCTACGGCACATGCGCAGCCGCTTGTCCAATCAGTGTGTTTGGAGTTATGCACTTAGCTCAGCGGCTCCGAGCGCGCTGGCGGCCGCATCTCCCACTTGCACGCGCCCTGCTACTGAAAAGCACGAGATGCGGCCGTTGCCTGCGCATGCGCCGTTGGACCGGAATTCAGGTAAGTTTAGGCGGCGACCTGGGGGGGTTTCACACAGTGGGGCATCCCGATTTTAGATGCCTCGTGGGGAGGGGATGGATCCCCGATCCAGCAGGGTTTTGGTCCACTTTAAAATAGCATGCCTGTGCTCTGGTAAACATATTTTCTAAAACTGTAAAAAATACACAGCTTCTTAGTAACACCAAATTAAATTAAATCATGTGTTAAAAACACTCAACCTTAAAGTAATTGGCAAAACCTGGTCCATCAATCAACCTTCGATGGACTGAGAATGGAAACACCACTCTCTGCCCAGGTGTTCTGATTGGCTGCCTCTCTCTGCAGCTCTGAAACCCAGCCAATCCTCTCTCCTTTCACACTCATTACAGTGTACTTACATCACACCGCTGTTGCCACACCCACCGTTTCTTAAATTTTTTTCTATGAATCTCCAATGTTCTAACACTTTTAACGATAACTTAGGAACTACAGGGTCTTTTTGAAAACGGATTAAAGTTTAGGACAGAGCAACATGTAGCCCCAGACAATGTGACAACAATCGTGCTTGCCTTTAGTATAACTTTAATGTACTGAACTAAGAGGTCTGGGTTTTTAAGAGAAGAATGATAAGACACTTGTGTCTATAGGCTCCTAATATAAAAATCCTACAATACTTAAATGTGTTCCAAGAAATATATAAACTAATCTGCTAATTAATACTTGGAATAAGATGAGGGCATCCTGTGTTGTCCAAGACATAGGCTGCAGTATATTATCTGGCGTTTAGGTCTACCTCCCTCCCTCCCCAAGTATTGACTACATTTTATTTACGATGGGCCCATTTATCTACATTAGTACATTCTTGAACTTGCCCCTCATGAAAAAGAAGAGCTTTTAATAACAACATAGCTGCCTTCATATGCACAGTATTCTGAAATCTATTTGCGGTGGTGGTTGGATGTGTTTCTGTTTGATAATGCTGTATTTTTGCTCTATCCAGATAGCGCAAGCTCTTTCTTCATATAACAATGAAGCACGTATGCTTTGGAATAGTGGTTTCAGTAATAGTTTCCAATACAAGAAATATCATTCAGATCTTAAAAGGAAGAATGGCAAACTTTTCTATTCAGTGTTTTACCTCTCTGCTGTGCTTATCTACAAAGCAGCATATTACAGAAGGTCTTAGATTCTATTTGTTGCTATTTTTTTCTGAGAGACACCCAAGGAGGGTAGCTAATTTGTTCTTCATTTATGCCAAGGACAAATAAAAAAGAATTTGTGAATTATATATTTAATTCTATTGTGTCTCCAAAGAGCACTTCCTCTTCCCAGAATTCAGTTACAGAATCTCCCAGTTACACTGTTTATTGTGGTCTCCTGGGCCTAGCTATTGAATATGGATTGTCTTTGGCTGTGGCTGAGTATAAGGTACAGGGTGGTTAACATGAAATGTAACGTCACAGGGTGTTATGCTGGCACTGAGGAATTGTCAGCTGATAGAAATGCCCTCCCTTGATGTAACACTGCACCATATAAAGGTCACTGCTAGAATGTCCAACCCCCTCCAACTTTCTTTCCATTTCCAATTGGACCCAATAAGGTGGCAATATGGTTTTAACATTTCGGAGATAACATTTTGAGGGAAAGGCTCTTCACATTATTAGATTGCCTCTTCCTCCAGCCTCGCCGGACACGGTTGCTCCCAGGACTTAATAGGCGCAAAGGATGTTTTCTTACGTTGAAGGCAGATGAAACACAAGGGGTATCCCAAAGCCGAGGTCATGCACAGGTGGTCAGTCTGAGGATGTGTCAGTACACAGGGGTGAGACAGGAGCATAGTCGGGAGTAGCCAAAGGGTCAAGCTGGGAGGTCAGAGGTAACGAGGTATCCGAAAGGGGCAGGCAGGTTCGAGGTCAGACAAGCAAAGATCTGGCAGCAGACAGGGATGGTCAATCAAGCCGGCCCGGAAACTGATAAGCACTAGTAGAATCACACCCAAAGCACCAAAGACTATAATGGGCACTGAGCACTGGGCTTATTCCGTATTGATTGGGGAACTGACCAATGGCAACCCGGGAAGGGGGAGTGTGTAGTGATGCACTTTTCAACCCTTAGCCGTATTGGCTGTACCTCCCAGGGGCTAGTCAGTCTTGGCAGCAAGGCTGACCAGCCCCTGATTCCTATCAGGTGTGGAGGATGCTGCGCCGCCTGCCACTCACAGGACAGCGCCTCCTAGCAGCAAAGCTGCTGGACTGCGGAGTGTGCCGCTGAGAGGAGGGAGGCTAGAGAGGAGTGAAGGAGGCTGCCAGGGCGGCACGCCGCACTCCCCGTTCTCTGGCGAGCTCGCTCAGCAGCAAGAAGGCGGCAAGCGACATTCTGCTCAGCAGATACTCGCCGCGGGCCCCTTGGCACAGGTAAGTTTTCTTACAGCATTTTTATGGGATACAAACCTCACTGTCCAACAGAATTAATGTGGTGGGTTCTGATTTGTGAGTGAACACTTTCCCATGGCCGTGAGGGGTGTTTTGGATCCTTTTACTTGCAGTAGGGATTGAAACTGACGACAACTTGAACAAACTAGCACTGCTTTACCTAGAGGCACGTTTCAAAAATTTGTGCAAAGCATAGACTCTAGTAAGGGCATAGTACACTATGCCACCAAATCACCTTTCCCTGAAATGGTGTTTCTCACATTGGGTATCCCAAATCAGGAAGCCCATGGGGACAGCTTTCCCCCAGCTTTAGTATCTCTTAGATTTTAGGGCTGAGTTTAATAGGTTTTAGACAGTTTGTTAAATAGGACCTAAAGTTATTTTTGACTGAAGGTCTAATTTTTGAAATGCATTAATGTTTGGCATGTAATAATTTACCTTATTTATGATGTGCGCCGTTTAGCATCTTTCTGGTGGCTATAGCAGCAGTTTTGGAGCACCAGCATCTTTAACTTTTCTGGTGCTGCGCTGTGGACTACAATGGCACTAGAAATCGCAGTGCCTAATGCTAACTAAGGTGGTTATTTAAGAAGGGATAGCGCCAGGTAGTGCCTCGCAGCGGCAGGCAGCGGCGGGTGAATGCCAGATGCTGTACGCAAAACAACATTTATGAAAGCGAATCTGGTGAGCATGACAGCGCCATGTCTGATGTATTATTACAGGTGGCTCAGCGTATAGCGCCGGCACTCCAGCTTCCAGAGCGCCAGGTATTACCTTTCACTCACTGTCGCTCTCCCATACATTTCAATGGCCGTTCATTTGCTTGTGTTTTAATAGCGTGTTTGACTTTTTTTTTTTTTTTTTTGCTCAAATCATTGTGTGACCTCTCCTGGCTGCAAACAAACTTTTTTTCAACCTTTTGACTTTTTATACCTTTATGCAGAATTGTCATTACAAGTCTGGCACTAAAGTGTTAATGTCACAGTGTTAAAACAATGTCATTCCATGTGTTTTTGCTTTGTTACTGGTGGATATGTGTTCTAAAAGAGACTTTAATCACACAGCGTCTGGTGCTCTGTTCTACAGCACCCAGCTTTACAGCATCGACGCTGTGTGTGTGTCCTTTTTTGATAAGTATGGTGTTGAAAGCCGAGTGCCGGACGCATTAAGATGGCGTACCTTTCGCTCCCTGCAGCGCTGTACTTGTGTTAGAGCGCCCAACATACATCATATTTATCAATGCGGGCCAGGTTACTACAGCGACTGAGGCGCTCTGTTACAGTGCCCGATACATGTTTACAGCATTTACTAGTGGTTGCGCTAAGCGCCTTTATACAGACGTATATCTGCCGATACCTTACGTTAGTAGTGAAGCAGACTTCACTTTGCTTTGATTGTTGCACTAGGCATTGGATGGCCTGTGTCAGTGCCTGTTGGACCCAACTGCCGATAATCCCAGCGCCAGTGACTGCCACTTTGTACCGCCATGTATTTATGATTTTTTTCCTTCTTGAAAAGACTGGCGCTGCCACTGGTGGCAGTTTCATCATTACAGTTACAAATCCCTGGTGGCAACAAAAGGGACAAACTTTACAGTGTGTTTAGGTTGCGGTTTAGTTGTTGTTGTTATTGTTGTCTAAATTACACAATGGTAACAATAAGAAGCCTCAAAAAAACATTTGTCTATGAAAAAAAATGACATCTGGTGACATCTACGTCCTGTGTTTCCATTATTGACAAGTCACTTCTGTACAAATAAATGTTTGTAATAATACCATTTTGTGAATTCTCACCTGTAAAATGGGTATTCTTAACGTGTGGGTAATACTGACCTGTAGAGGGAGATATGCAGAGATGCCAGGAAAAAAGAGAGCCCCTCCCGGTCCATAAATACCTGGGACCTCCCACTCATTACCCAGTATAAGAACAGCAGTAAGGTAAGGGACCAGGAAGAGCCCAACACAAAGCATAACAACGCAAAGTTCACCATATAAAGGATCCAGAATACAAAAGGGCAGGGTGAAGCGGGGTGTGTGACATACTTACAATACCCATTTTACAGGTGAGTATTCACAAAATGGTATTATTCTAAGTATGTCACACACCCCGCTTCAAGAAATTCATAACGTGTGGGACATCCAACAGCAGTGTCCATAAAGGGCGGGGATCCAAAACAAGGCAACAAGGCACAACTTAAACCACTGCAGCTTGCAGAACTTTGCGGCCAAACACAGCATCCGCTGAAGCCCGAACATCAACCTTGTAAAACTTGGAAAAAGTGTGAACAGAAGACCAAGTAGCAGCCTGACAAACTTGCTCAACAGAGGCCTGGTGCTGGAAAGCCCAGGACGCCCCAACCGCACGAGTAGAATGAGTAGTAACACGAAAAGGGGGTACCTTCCCTTTGGCAGAATAGGCCCCAACTATGGTCTGACGGATCCATTTACTAATGGAAGACTTGGCAGGCACCAAGCCTTTTCTGGGCCCAGAGGGCACCACAAAAAAGGCATCCATCTTACGAAAGGAAGACGTTACCTCCAAATAATACTTCACAACACGAACCACATCCAAAGAATGCAGGGCCCTCTCCTTGTCATTGCTGGGATTAGGACACAGAGAGGGCAGAACAATGTCTTGGTTTAGGTGAAAGGCAGAAACAACCTTAGAAAGGAAATCGGACTTGAAACAAAAAAACACTTTATCCTGATGCCCCTCAAAGTACGGGGCTTGAATGGACAAAGCCGCCAACTCAGAGACACGCCTAACCGAAGTGATGGCTACCAAAAAGGCCACCTTCTGCGTAAGTGAAGACAAGGCAATATCATTCAAGGGCTCAAAAGGAAAATCCTGAAGAGCAGAAAGAACTAAATTCAAATCCCAAACAGGGAGCAAAGGTTTTCTAGGAGGCCGCACGTGCGTGACTCCCTGGAAAAAAGTCTTAACCAAAGAATGTAGGGCAAATGACCTTTGAAAGAACACCGCCAGGGCAGAAACCTGCCCCTTCAGAGTACTAAGCTGGAGCCCCAGGTCCAGACCATGTTGAAGAAACTCCAGGATTCTGGAGATGGAAAATTCCCTACAAGGCAACGCCCTGATCTCACACCAATCAATATAAGACCTCCAAGTCCTATAGTAGATATTAGAGGAAGACCGCTTCCTAGCACTAATGAGAGTTCGAATCACAGCATCGGAAAGACCTTCCTCCTTCAAGATGGAGGTTTCAGCAGCCACGCCGTCAAAGCCAGTGTTGGTAAATTGGGATAACGTAGTTGACCCTGGGTGAGCAGATCCGGCAGCAGGAGCAGAACGAACTGATCCTCTGCTAACCTTACCACATCTGCGAACCAAACCTGTCTTGGCCACCTTGGAGCCACCAGAATTGCTGATGCGCCCTCCAGGGCCAGCTTGCGCACCAAGGGAAACGGAGGGAACAGATACAGAAACCCCAGATCCTTCCAGTTCAGAGACATGGCATCCACTGCCAGAGCCAGTGGATCCCGTGAGAGAGACACAAATGTCGGAAGTTTGTGATTGTGACGAGAGGCAAAGAGGTCCACCACCGGGGACCCCCACCTGAGACAAATCAAGCGAAACACTTTGGGGCTGAGAGACCATTCCCCCCGGCGAGCTGAGAACCTGCTCAGAGAGTCCGCCTCCGTGTTCTCCACTCCCGGAATGTAAACTGCTGAAATGCAAAGGACGTGGGTCTCCGCCCAGGCCAGAATCAAAGACACTTCCTTGAGGGCACTCCTGCTGCGAGTCCCTCCCTGGTGATTGATGTAGGCGACCGCCGTCCGATTGTCCGACCGGACTTGAACCGGCAATCCTTGCAACTGATGAGTCAAGCGAAACAGAACCATCCTGATGGCCCTCAATTCCAGAACATTGATGGACTCTTGAGCCTCCTGAGGCCCCCACAGTCCCTGAAACTGACGATCCTTCCAGAACCCCTCCCATCCTGATAGACTGGCATCCGTGGTGACCGTCTCCCAACAAGGGGCCAGAAAGGATCTGCCCCTCGACAGATTGATTGGATCCAGCCACCACTGAAGGGAGCAACGAACTCGGGGGGTCATCAGGAAGGACTGATCCAACGACAGTGGCGACCCGTCCCAGGCCGCCAACAGATGGAGCTGGAGTGTCCTTGTGTGGAACTGAGCAAAGGGAACCGCTTCAAAAGAGGCTACCATCAATCCCACCAGCCTCATCCCCAGTCTGATGGCCGGACGAGGGATGGACAGGAGGAGTCGAACCAACTCCTGAATCAAGAGAACCTTGGACTGAGGAAGAAACACCCTGGCCTGGGAAGTATCCAGAGACATTCCCAGAAAAGACACTAACCTGGACGGAGAAAGGGAGGACTTGGGATAGTTGATCACCCACCCGAATCTCTCCAGAGTGGACACCACAGTTCTGGTGTCCAATACCGCTTGGCTGAAGGAAGATGCCATAATGAGAAGGTCGTCCAGATAAGGGACAATGCGAATACCCTGGGCTCTGAGGAGAGCCATCACCCCGGCCAGCACCTTGGTGAAAATCCTTGGAGCCGAGGTAAGACCGAAAGGAAGGGCCACAAACTGAAAATGCCGATCCTCCACCACGAACCTGAGAAATCTCTGGTGTGCTGGAAAAATCGGCACATGCAGATAGGCGTCCTTGATGTCTACGGACGTCAGAAAGTCCCCCTGCCGAAGAGAATGGATAGCTGAACGCAGCGTTTCCATGCGAAATTTCCGCGGACAGCCGAACCTGTTGAGGATCTTTAGATCCAGAATGGGTCGAATCGAGCCGTCCTTCTTGGGCACCGTGAACAGATTGGAATAAAATCCCCGACCCCTGTCTGAGGGGGGCACTGGGCAAATAACTGCCATACCCAACAGACTCTTTACTGCCGCCTGGAGCTCCTGCGCAGCCAGAAGGTCTGAAGGCACCCGAGACCTGAGGAATCTGGGAGGGGGCCGGAGCTCGAACTCCAGCTTGTAGCCGGAAGTCACCACTTCCCGGATCCATCTGTCCGAGACCTCCCGGACCCAGACTTGGGAGAAGTGTTGCAGCCGTCCCCCCACCCGCATGGGTGAGGGCGCCCCCTCATTGCTGAGCTGGCTTGGCAGCGGGTTTGGGCTTAGAGCCCCAGCTGTATCCTGGGCGGGCACGTCCTCTGCCCCTGTTCCAGGAATCTCCTCTGGCTGCGGGGAAAACAATTCCTCTGCCAGCTCTAGCCCCACGAAAGGAAGGAGCAAAGGAACCCGCCCCCCGAAAGGGACGACGCTGTTTTTTGCCTTGAGTTAACTTACCACCCTTAGCAACTGAATCCAACTTCTCACCAAAGAGCCGTAATCCCACAAAGGGAAGAGCGGTCAGCGACTTTTTAGACACAAAATCAGCCACCCACTGGCGCAACCAAACCGAACGCTGAATAGTCACCAATAGAGCCGACGTTCTGCCACACATCATCAGTGTGTCATCCAAGGCGGCTAGTACAAATGACAAAAACAATTCACACCTTTTAAGGCCAAGGAACTCGACACTATCCGGATCTGACCCGGAAGAAGTCGACAGGTCCTTGACCACCGACCTGGTAGCCACCACCAGCAGCGCTGAAGCACAACGCTTAACCGTATCCAAGGGAAAGGGATATTTCTTGTCCCAACCCTGAGGGACACCTGGGAGCCGGGCAGGCCTCTCCCATTCCTTAGCAATAATGCTTTTGGTTAGGAAATTCCAGGCGCGGCCTGGATTCTTCGAAAAATTCCCCCTTTTGCTGTGGAACTACCTCAGGAGGAGAAATAGCCAAAACCTCAAACATCTGAGCCAGAACATTAGGAGTATCCGAAGACCTCCCCAAGCCCCGCTCGGTATCAGCACCCACAATCTGCTGATCGTCTGAATTATCTGATTCTTCATATACCTCCCCTTCCTCAAGTTGGGAGTAATCAGACCAGTCCAGATTATCAACATCATCCAAGTCGGCCGCCGGTGAAGACGGCGACAAATGCTTTCTCTTAGCCGGAGCCTTTCTGGTGACCGTGCTGGAGAATAATTTTTCAAGATTGGCCAATCGGGCACACATCTCCGATTGCAACTGCCCGCCCATGACAAGGTCAGACTGGGCAAGGATCAAACTGGGAGGGGGGGGAGGAGAGACCGGCAGCGCTGAACCAGACGCCTGGGGTCCGGACTGCCACGCAATAGTCTGCTGTGCGCATGGTATACACAGATATACATCATCGCCAGTAAGGGATGCCCCACACCCCATACACTTCCGGGATTGCCCCGAGGGGAGCCCGAGCCCAGTATCCGGGGATGCCTCCATAAGGTGAACTTATAGTTGGTCGCAATGACTGAGGGAATTACGCATATAAGCAACCCGGGATGCCCCTTTAATGTCCCAAGTGGGAGGATTTGCAATAAGCCAATTAAGAACCCAGGGACCCTAGGACCGGGAGAAACCCCCTAAAACCACTGTAGGTTAAATCTGAAAGACATAATAAAAAAAGGCTAATAAGAAAAGCGGAGTATAAAATATATATATATAAATGACAAAAATATATAATTATAGGTGATGGGACAGAAGGGGGGCCCACCGGGCCACTCACTGTGATCCAGAAGACAGCTACCTCTCTCCGTGAGGTAAAGATCAGCTCTGAGGAAAGAAGGGGGCGTGGCCAGCGTGCAGAGCGTGAAGCGCCAAGCCCCGCCCCCTCTGAGGAAACAGGCACAGAGAAAAGCACCTCAGCAGTGCCTGAGACACAGGGGCGGGCCGCAGCACTGTAAAGCCCGGCCCCGCCCCCAAGAGTGAAAGCGTGAGGGGAGAAGCTCCCCTCTGCCATGACAAAGCAAAAAGGCCGGCACCGCAGCCATGTGCAGCTGCGGCGCCGGTCTCAGAAGAGAGAGAAGGAGTGGAGCGGGCCGTGGCTTTGAGCCCGACGCCCGGCCCCGCTCCTCGCTCAGAATGCAAGCCGCATAAGCGCCAAATAGAGGGGTGGGGGCCGCAGCTCACGCCCAAAGCCCGGCCCCGCCCCTTTTACCTCAGGGAGAAGCCAGCATAAAAATGGCGGCCGCAGCGCCATTATGACAGAGAAATACCGCTATTATGAAGTTAATAAATAAGTTAATAGCTATTGGGGGAATAGTAAAATAAATTAATACATTAAAACCTTATAAATGATAACAAAATTTGGACCTAACACCGAATAAGGGGCCCTGCTCCTACTCTCCGCTATCCCGCTAGAGAGAGTGGCATTACCCAAAGGGGGGGACCACCCAAAGTGTCAGGCCAAGGGATGGGGCATCCCAAACCGGGGTCACCGTCCCGGATGACCGCCTACCCTCTTATATAAGGTCTCACGGGAGAGCATTTGCTCTTAAGCACCAAGGGTGCTTTTCTACCCTCACCCGGACCGTCAGCCTAGGCTGGGAGGCATGAGGTAACAGAAAAAAAAGATCCAGGCGGAAATAGATAACTAAAGGGCCAGGAGTCATCCCAGCTACCTGAAATCCCCCTGTGCAAGGAGAAGACCACATCTTCTGACTTGCTCGCCGTCTGCAGAGATGAAGACTGGGTAATGAGTCGGAGGTCCCAGGTATTTATGGACCGGGAGGGGCTCTCTTTTTTCCTGGCATCTCTGCATATCGCCCTCTACAGGTCAGTATTGCCCACACGTTATGAATTTCTTGAAGCGGGGTGTGTGACATACTTAGAATATTAATTATAAACATAAAACTCTTCAATTCAGTTCTGCCCATTGTGCTCTATGGGATCTGGACCTGCAGTGCCAGGTTTCAACTGGCGTTGCTTCAGCCAGAGCACCCAGCACTTTGACCTTCTGGGCGCAAGTGTTAAATAAGACGCTCGGCGGCCACTGCATCGACACTGTGTTTTTCTATTTTAAATCCCATTCAGCGTGCCGCTGGGGCCACAAAAGTAGTTCTGTGTGGCACTGACGCTTCATGAATAAGGCTCCCAGTTTCAGCATCTTAGGCCCTTATTTATGAAGGAATAGCGACAGGTAGCGACTGGTTAGCGACCGGTAATGACGGGCCCCGCCACGAGAACGCCGGCTCCCCACCACAATCACACATTTATCAAGCCAATCCTGCTTAGCGACTGAGATAGCGCCAGATAGCCACTCATTCATCATTATTCCAGCCTCAGCCCACAGCGCCAGCTTCCGACCTTGAACAGAGACAGGTAGGACCTCTCGCTACCTGGCGCTCTCCAATGCATTTCAATGGAACAATCTTTAAATATTCATAATTAATTGTTATTAATGTTTTTTTTTTTTTTTTTTTAAATGTGAAAAATTCTGTGACCACTTCTGCCATGTTAGATAATTTTTTTAAGGTAAAAAAAAAATATTTATACAATTAGTATAAGTATGAACAACATTGTACAAGTGTAAACCTAGTAAAAGTATAAACATTGTGAAATATATGCATATACATATATTTATATATCCACCATTTTATTATTTTTAGAAAATGTGTTGTCATGTAAAAATAATGCATCATACCGTATAAAACAGATATTAATGGTTACACCAATGTAGAGCCATTAAAAACATAGCTGTGGTGAATCATCATGACAACCCATTATTTCATTGTTACTGCTATTTTTGAAGAATGCACAACAGCCCCAATTTAATAAGTCAGTAGTTTTTAGTTGGAAAGCTTTCCCACTTCAAACATCCAGTCTTATGAATGAGTCATTCCGTTTTTTCACTGAGTGCATCTGATGGGTGTTTGAAGTTGGAAAAAATCTGGACCATTATTCCAGTGTCTGATAATTCATCTAAAATATATTGAAATCATGATCGTATTCAACTATAACATTTTCTGGCAGCATTGTAGTTAGTTTCCACATACACTGGAAGAATGGAATTGTTCAGATTGTTTGATGACCCTAATAAACTTTATAGAATGTAATAGTGTCACTATACCAACCATCCTTAAAGTGGACCAACACCCACTGCTGATCTTATAGATTCCCGGGCCGATCAGCTCCCTGCCTGCGGGGCACCCCGATCAGGGGTTCCCCGCTGTGTGAAACCCCCCAGGATGCCCGCAAATCCTACCTGTTCCTCGTTCCAACGGTGCATGTGTGGGCCGCCGCCGCCTCTCGCGCATCCCTCTAGCAGAGCGTGCACCCGCGCTGGCCGTTTGTGAATGGCCGGCGCGCTCCCTGTAAGAGGGAGGCGCGAGAGGCGGCGGCGGGCGCTCTCACCTTGTCCATCGACGGACCTCGCTTGTCCATCGGCGGTGATTGGTGGAACGAGTCACGTGGGAGCGGGGTCAGGTGAGTTTTGGGGCTTTCTGGGGGGTTTCACACAGCGGGGCACCCCCGATCGGAAGTGGACCAACACCCAGGATAGTGAAAATCCTGGGGGTTGGTCCACTTTAACAACAGCTTGGCACAGTTGGAAAAATAAACTCCCTAAAACTCACTTGCCCCATCTGCATACATGATACTGAATCATTGTCAGCACTTACATTTGCTCCTGTATCAACTCAAAGCTGAAATGCCACCTCATAGTAGCAGCCATTTTCGAGTTTCATTTCCCAGCATCCCAGCAGTTCTGCTGTCTGGATTCAACTGACATAACCCACAATGCACAGTAACAGGAAACCCAGCAGCACTTTGCAGCTTTTTACAGGCTACTGACAGATCCAAAAGATGCCACTGACGGGGGGAATCAACCAATATGAATTGCCCAGCGGAGGGATGCATATCATATGAGCATTGTTTCTTGTAATGGGGTTGGTCCGGTTTAAAGTGTTTAATAGTCTAACTTTGAGAAGCCCTACATCTGTCCCCAACCCCATACACTCACACAACTGTGGCCACTGGTCACCATAAGCAATGGTCTTGACCATGTAATTATGAAGTTATATCATGCTTGTGCTCATTTGATACAATGTATGGTCCTGTCTACTGATCACCTAAAGAAAAACAGTTAAAGACAATATAGCTTTATTCTATTGACCTAAAACTTACAAAAATAATGGTTTTGAATTCCCCATGCTAGAAGAGCACTTTCTCTAAACAGAAGTATTCACATGATGCATACAGACCAAGAACCACAAAATGACCATGATCCATAGCGAGCAGGTGGAGCCATGCAAATAATCCCTTTATGTCTTTTCGGGCTATTTCCCAAGCTTACAAAAGCCACTGAGGTTGCAATGCTTGGGTATAGCTAATACTATTACACCATCCACCCCAATGGTGGACATGCGTTTCGGGTCGTTGGCCCTCTTGGGAGTGCCAACACATAATCACAAGCGACTTTCAGGAAGAGACCTCTCTTAGGCTAAATATCGTGGCCTACGACCACTCAGGTAAATCAAATCTAGACATTATAAAGTATCTTCTTTCTCTACTTTCAGAAGAGTCTCCCTGGGACTCTCTCACTTGTACACAAGCATGGCATTACATTCCCTCTGCTCTGCATGGCCATGCCCACTCTCTCTCTCTCTCTGTGAGAAGTAGAAGGTGTTTAGCTATGCTGCTAATGGCAATTATAGGGCAACAGGCAGCTCACCGGAAGCCTGTTCCATGTGCCACTTCTCCATTCCCTGCAGTAAATCTAAATACGGTATCATGTCTCCAAGGTTTGCCCCCACCTTTCTGTCCCATTGTTCCACAACCACTCTCCAGATGTGATTGCATGACCATCCCTGTCCCTCATCACTTCCATCACAGGGTTCGCGGTTTGCCAAGCTCACTCACACTGGGAGCAATGAGGGAAAGGGAACAGCGCACATTTGTGCCTGGTTGTGGAGTAATGTAATTGGAAGGAGGGGCATATTTTTCCTCCACATTTAAACTATCTGTTCAGTGATGCCTGTAGCAGTGGGCTGTCATAGCAATGGCGTCCGGGGAAAATTTGGGGGGTTGGGAGCCTTGCTCAAGAAACTTCAATTATGTCCCAGCTGAGAATGGAAACTGTCACCCTCCAGTCACTAGAATGCTTCCTTACCTCCTGACCATGACTGCTCCTTTTGGAGCCCTGCTATGGCATGGAAGGAGAGGCACATTGGTCAGGCTTCAGGTGAGCTCCTTGCTACCTTATTATTGCCATTGTCTAGAGTGTCCATTTAAACCGGACCAACAGCCTGGCACAGTTGGAAACGAAAGGTAGCGGCCATTTTGGAGCCTCCACTCCCAGCTGACATAACTGACAATACACAGTAACATGAAGCCCAGCAACACTTCCTGTTTGCAGGTGGCCTGCAAATGCACAAGCCGCCATTTTGTTTTTAAAATTGACCCCAGCAGGAGTTAGAAAAAGGTAAATGAATTTTTATGTGCAGCAATCTAATTTCCCCTGGGGAGGGATGCATATGAGCACTGTTTGTTGTGTTGGTCTTGTTTAAGTTATCTTTGACTGTTGTCTGCTTTAATGTCACGGTACCTAGGGCATTCATTTCCGGGAGGGTGGAAAACAGCTATAATGGTCACTAGTCCGCTGGGACAAGAAATAGGACTTCATGTGCAGATTTTATAATCATTTTAACTTTTTTCACAATATGGCCCCATTTTCTGCTGATTCACCCCAAATGACAGCCTATCCTATCCGCAAGAAACTGTGACATCTATTAAAGTAAAACATATTTTTGTACGTTTAAATGTAAAGGTCTTCATCTGTCAAAGCTGAAGACAGCTATGTCATTCCTCACGTAAAACATGCTATTTTTGGATCACATAAAAACCCAACACATTTAAACAAAGAGATTAAAATCATTAGCAGATTTACTAAATTTGACAGCTTGATCAAATAAACGGACGCTGAATATTTCCACAGGGCAGTTGTAGCTGCAGCCAAGCCAAACGTCTTTACTAGACATGCATTTTGTCCCTAGAAACATCCTATGTGCACCAAGCCAAGCCATGACGTTACTCTAGACAAACAGCGTTTAACTGATGTACCAACCTCAGACATGTCTGGCAAGTCTCCCACATCTTCCAACATGTTCTAGTAAATATGGATTCACTTCTTGGAATCGTTCACTGGGGCTGTTTTGCATGTCTTTAAAAGCATGCACCCTTTTCAAATGAAAGATCAGTTGACCGCAGAAAAGCAACATTGTTTTAGTGTGCAAACCTTAAAGCAGACCAAAACCCTGACTGGCCTGGGCTGGTGGCTGGCCTTCCCCTGGGGGATACCAAATTGGGATGCCCTGCTGTGGGTCACAGCAAAACTCACCTTTGCTCTGGCTCCCATGGTGCTGTAGACAATGCTGTCCGCACCATCCTTCTTTACAGTAACTGTAATCAGCTGTAACATTTAAAATGTAATCTTTACAGGACATAAAAAATGGGCTTAGACATTTGCATATACCACCATTATTATAGTAGGTGTTAAAGAGGACCAACATACATGACCGCCATCCCCAGTTCCCCTTACCTGCACTTCCTGTGTTCTCCAAGCAAAATTTGTCCAAATGCAGTCTAGATCACATGACCATTGGGGGCCAATCTCAGGGCCAGATTTTGCCAATGAACAAAGAGCAGGTGAGAATACTGGGCCTCCAGGACATATAAATGGTTGATTGGTCCACTTTAAAGTCCTAAACTCTCCTTTTCCTAGAAAAGCTACATCTTCTGGAAATTAGGATGCACAACGGCTGACTTACTTCCATCATACAGAGCTGCATGGCTGATTTTGGCTACATAGGGATCTTTAAAGAGGGCCAACACTCGGAAATGGATATTGGTCATTTTAAATTGGCATTGGTGTTGGTGGAGGATATTGCTGAATGTCCCATACTGCGTAGCGACCCTATTGCTCACCTACCGGCTGATTCTGGTGGAGAATTGCTGCCCTGCATGACCTTTACACTGGTGTCCTTTCATGGTGTTACACTGGAGATAGGGAAATTTACAGTGGGCAACTGGGATGGTTGTGCTTTGAGGGCACAAAGCCCAACTGATCCAGAGCTTGTGCCAGGAATCACTGTCTGCTGCCAGCGAACTGCTACCATTAACCCCCACTCCCACCCCATCTCCTAGGTCTCCCCCCTGCCCATCACCACCATACACAGACACTCTATACCTCCAGCCAAGATACCCCAACACATGCCTCTACAATACTAAAGCTTCTGTACCTTCACTTTGATGTGTGACAATATCTATGGCTGCCCATGATCTGTCCCTGCAATGCTATAGCTTTAGCTATGAAGCACAACCATTGACCAGCTCGAAAGCATATTAAGCATCGAACGGGTGTACTGGTGTTGCAAACCCTGTTAGTCCATCTAGTGTGACCTCATTCTCTCTCTGAATTTCCAAATCCTACCTCTTATTTGTTAGAAGTAGGTTACAGAGTAGCACTACTACTATTGAGCAAAGGATAATACTTACTCCTATCTTTTTTACTACCACAATCAGACAGCATTTTAAGTGTGTATCTCATACTCTATTTTATCCTTCTATTTTCACACTTTAATGTGAATAATAATGTTGTACCACCAATAAAATATTTGTAAAAGAAAGTCATGGACGGGCCAGGGACACTTAGAGTTGCTTTTCGACCCCAGGCTTCCCCTGCTGATAGCTAAAGATCAGCAAGTGCTGCATGGGACAGGACTGTGGCATGTTGGATGAGCATTTTTTGTGCACCCTTTATTTATATACAGTACCATTGGCGTCCACAATTGATATATGATTAATGCTGGAGTAATTACTCCACAGTTTATTCTAAAAGCTAGAAACAACAATAACCAAAATCACATCTTTTTTTTAATAGAAGATAAATACATTGACAATAGTCTTCTTTGAAGAATCGCTAAAAAAAATAAAAGTAATTGCAAGTATATCATAATAGTTATTTTTGTCTGAAGGTGAATAGTTCTTACAAAGCTAGGCCTCAAAGGCTTGCAGCCAAAATCAGCTCTTCAGCAGGGGTGCGCGGTAATTTACTGGGTGAAATGGCCCTGATATCATGCTGTCAGATGCAAAACCTTGTTAATAATGTCTTAAGACATGATAGGTTCATCAGTTAAATAAAACTCTCTTTTGTGAAATAGCTACGCCAAGTCAAATTAGTAGCTCAGCATGGGTCTTCCTAATCTCGTCTGGTACATTTGTCCAAATACTATTCTTCCGCTTTCTTTTGAAAGGGCTTAAAGGGGTAGTGCCCCTTTTGTCAGCACTGAAAAGAGAACATGCCAGTTAAAATAACACTCTAGTAAAAAAAAAAGTGCATTCCTTGTTGATTTGCTTGTAGCATCCTGGTTAGAGCACACACTGCTGTGTGATCAATATATATATATAAAGAAATGCATGTTGTTCAGATATGGACATAGGGTCAAGTCATGGTCGGTGTGCTGGTGAGCTTGCACACGCTATTTGGAGCATCAAGTGGTGCTCGGGCTTCCGTCTGATTCATGGTTTTCAAAATGGGATGCGCTTTCATTTTAGCGTCAATTTACGCAGTAGCGGTTGCCATTGCGCCAATTTGTGCCTGAAATTTTACACTAGCGAGTGAATTTCCTCCATTAAATAGGTGGATTCCAATGAGTAACAGGCTTATTTCATTCCAAAAAAACATGCATGCAGTGGCCTACATGAAAGTATCAGTGAAAGTTTTTAAGGAATTGAACCCTTTTTTGGGGGTTGGGTTCCTATAAAAAAATGATAAAAAGTTTTCCAAAAAACACAAAAATTTAGATCCAAACAACAAAAATGTGGATATTTTAGTAGTATTTTAGCAAAAATAAAAAAATTATAGTTAATTAATATGCAAAGCAAACAGGGAGGGTTAAAGAGAAAATCTGGGACAAAACATTGGGCAAAAAACATTAAGGGTTAACTGGAATCAGAAAACCCCCCGCCCCCCAAAAAATGGAGAACACAGGTTCTCCAGAGAATCAATAGTCACTATAATGCACTAACAACTGCATTACTCATTATTATTAGATTATTGATTAAAATTTGTTAACATAAAATGTTAACAAATACATATGGTCATAGGTACATTATAGGGTAAATTCTGGACAAGGGGCTTGATTTAGCAATAGGCAAGAAAAAACTGACAATTCACCTGCAGGTTTTTTCACTTGTTCAGGTAAGAATTTCATAGTATTGCGCTGGAGTGTATTGCGTGTCGGGGGGGGGGGGGGGGGGGCTCCAGCAATCCTGCGCCCATATTCTAGGAAATGTGTAATTTTATTTATTAATGACCACCTTTTCTTTAGCACCGCTGGAAAATTGGGGAAAAGACAGACAAGCAAAGCAAGGAGCAGCTATCCACCCCTGCACTCATGGGTGTGTCCCCCACAATCTGATGCAAGAGGTGAGAAGATGGGTCCACCTCACAGTGCTGAAAAAAAGGCGGTGGAAAAACACTTCAGGGGTTGCTGTGCTGTGTTAACCCCCCTAGTTTGTCCAAAACTCTCCTTGATCTGATGTGCATGAACAGGTCTCACCCAGAATCCCTGATTTGCATATTCACAGTACCAGGAAGATCTGAATGTCTGTCTGCATGAGTGTGGGGCTAAGCAGAACACAGCTAGGCCCTCCTGCTCCCTCCACCATGCGCGTTTGTGCCGACAGACACTTAGGTCTGCCAGGCACAGCAACCACACACAGCAGGGATGTCGAACGAGACCAACACATAAGCCTTGGTATTGCCAGCTTAAGGTAAGTACACGGTAGACCAGGGGGTTTCATGTTGTCAGGCATCCTAAATCTGCATTCCTTAGGGACAAAGTAAAGTAGACTTTAGGGTGGCCCTAAACTAATTTGGTTTTCTTTAGATACCTTTTTCACTTCATCAGTGCATCTTCTTTTTGGTAAAAGACTGCTGAATCTGTAAAGCAGTGTATGGGTTAACACAACTTCATAGTCACAGTGCCCTTGTCCTGAAAAACTTCTTGACCTTGCAGTTTCTCCCTATTCGAGTGATTACACTTTCCAGTTTTTATAATGGAGCAAAACCATTTGTGTCTCTACTGTACACAGCTAGATGCTGACATGTTAAGCATCCCCTGCCGTTTACAATAACTGTTGGATATGTGGACCTCCCTCTGTGTTCTCATTATGCCAAATAATGTCTTGTGGAAATGATTCTTCTAATCCTTTCTTCTGGGTTTTTCTCAATCTCTAAAAACATTATAAAACCAATCCAATTAAAATCCATTACCTCTTATGTCTGCATTTCCCGAGTCTGTATTTAAAAATTGTTGCCCCAGTTATAAATTAGGATGATTGTAGTATAAAGTATATTGCTTACCACTGAAGCTGGTGATGACTTTGTATGACTCTTGCGGACTTAAAACACGCATAGATTGGACTGGTACAAAAATGAAGGTCCCAGATGACACTTGACATTGGCAGGATCCAGTACCCATGCATATTCACATGAGTATGTGCTGTATGTGCGAAGATTTAGGTTATGATTAACCCAACCCTATAATCCATACAATATTGAATGTTTAGTATACTTTCTTCATTTGGTTAAGAATAGTAGGTTGTATTCCAATATAGGCAGAAAAGGACTTGGCCAGGTGTTAAAGCTCTGCTCCACTTCTAGCAGCTGTAACAAAAAAGGACACATTTCATTCATTGAGGAAGAAAGGGCTGCAGGAAGGAAGCTAGAATAAGAGCAATATGGAACAAAGGACAGGGAGCACAAACAGACTGGAGCACTGAAACTTATTAGGCGCACAGGGAACAAAGTATGGCTTAAAAGGCATCTGTAGGCCTGGAAAT
Source organism: Gastrophryne carolinensis (assembly GCA_027917425.1). NCBI lineage: Eukaryota > Metazoa > Chordata > Amphibia > Anura > Microhylidae > Gastrophryne > Gastrophryne carolinensis. The sequence continues at coordinate 170,016,212 of CM051237.1, read as the reverse complement.
AGAAAAAAGAATACCCACCTTACCTCCCCTGCAGCTGATCCAGTTGGGTCTGCATCTTTAAAACATATACATTAAAGAGCTCCTGCAGAATGTAGCACCATGCACTACAGTGTGCACGCATTCAGCACCAGGCATTGCTTTGGCACATCCTGTCTAAGGCAGTGGTGTAGCTCTATGGGAGCAAGCTGTCTCTGTCTTTTCTCTGTGCACTTGTCTACCTGCTCTTCTGGTATCTCTAGTGTGATTTTGGGGCAGATGAAAGTGAATGTACTTGCTTTTAGTTAATATTATGATTATTATTATTGTTTAATTATAAAGCGTCATTGTATTCTGTGGCACTGTACAAGGTACAAGCACAGAGGTAAGACAATCAGATACTTATAAAACAACAATGACAATGACATAAAAATCAACAATGACATAAAAATCACACAATATTACGAATCAAATATAACAGACAAGTAAAAAAACACAAATATGCAGGAATACATTAGGAGTGAAGGCCTTGCCCTTGCGAGCATGCAATCTAAAGGGAAAGGGGATGAGACAATAGGATCACAAACAGTATTTACTAAGCAGGTGCCCAGTATTCTGAGGGTTGCTAAGACGGTATGATAGGTGGGTAAGTCAGATGATCTTATTCTAAATAAATGGGTTTTAAGTGCAGGGGAGTGGCATTTGAGAGGAGTGGAGCAGCGCATGTGAAATCCGGAAACTCAAGAGTGGGAGGAAGTGATCAAGGTAGAGGACAGGAGAAGTGGAGACTGCATCTGGGTTGGGTAATTCTTTCTGGGTAACTGAATTATTCTGGAAAGTGGGAGCCTGTGGAGTGACTGACAGAGAGGAGCAGCAGAGGATAAGTAGATGAGAAGAGCAGCAGAGTTGAGGATTGATTGCAGGGGTGCCAGTCTGTTGGCTGGTAGACTACTGAGGAGGGTGTTTAATCAACAGTAGCTTTTGCTATCACTGTGTGAGCATTACACATATACAGTCCCAGCTAGGAATGGGCACTGGTGATTGTTTCCACTGCTATTCATCTTCTTACCCCTTGCATGTCTTTTACAAAGCAGTGCAACAATAAATGTGTGCTGAGGGAGCACATATGCTCTATGGAAACACTTGAAATCCATTAGGGTTTCCATGTACAATTTTTAATTTCTGTCTACTACGCCATAATGTCATATAGTGAAAATGCAATGCAATGTAAGACCAAATGTAGGACCAACCCCTTCCCCCTCCAAGAACATTGCACACTATAACTAATAACTAATACTTTTATGCAGACTTTATAACAGTGATGAAACACGTACCTCATGGCCTCGGCTGATGTCACTTTGACCAAGATTACGCATTACAATTTAGTTTATACAGGCCTTCAAGACCTTGATCAGCTGCAGAGCCCCTTCAATACCTCCACTGAACAGAGCCCTGCCAGCCCGTGGTAGCGCCACCAGCTCAGGTTGATACCGAAACCGAACAAGTGAGAGTTTGTGGTTCAAATAATAGAGCAGCCCAAGATTAAGTTGTATATCTAATCACTATAAGAAGAGAAGCAATACACTTCAGAAGGGCAATTACAAAAACCAGCATAAGCAGAGAGAATAAAAGTCCGTTATTATTAGCTTTACTAGGTAGCCACAAAGAGACATGTTGGGAGTTCCTTGTTCTTGCATTTCTTTCCAGCACGATTCCAGCATGACCTCTCTCCAGAAAAGACAGTTCTCCTCTGCCTCTGTCTACATTATCTCTGAGATAAGTATTATCCCTCCCACTGGCAGTTGCCTGGAGCAAGCTTCTAAAACTAATATGGGTCCTGTTGGAGAGTCATAGGATGTCAGTGTGGATGGGCCCAACAGGGTTCTGGTCCAAACACCACAGTTATATATAGCTCCAATACCGAGTTCTGTGGATCTCTGGCCTTGAATGTGTGAGACTTATGGGAGACCCATGGATGAATGTGGTACTAGAAAGGTCTTTGGAAGTGGAGGTTCCCTGTGGGGCACTGTGTTTACCAACCTGCGTATGAGCTGGCTATCTGTGAGATTGGTGCAAACTTCCGTACAGCTGGGTTATCAGATGGCATTTTATGTGAGGTGTTTACAGATGTGCACTTCAGAGATATAATATTCCTCATAATAATATGACATGCTGCCAATAACATATGTAAAATGTAAAATTCATTTAAAAGTAACTTCCTGGCTGATGTAGCTAAGAAAATGGTAAAAACTGGCATTCCTAAATTATTGTTGGCACACAAAAATTTTACATATTAAAAAACCTGACTTTTACCATGTCATAGGATGCATTGCCTTATCTGTGCTCTTGTCAGATATAATCCAATTCATCGCACCAATATTATTCAGAGGGAACAAGTTCACTGCACATGCATATTTCTGACATTTGCAGCAATATTAAACAGCGATGAAAGTATATCAAAATCAGAGCCTTTGAATAAGGTTTAAATAAGTTTCAGTAATCTTGTAAATAAACAATACTGCTGGAGGTAAAATTTAAAATGCCGCCTGCACATATATATATATTTTTTTCATTGAAAACAAACTTTTCAAATCAGGTGATGTAATGGGTCATTTAAATCTTGCTAAGAGCAATACATTTTCAGGGACTCTATGATTACAGTTAAGTCTAGCACATCAAGGCAGACGTTGTGTTATCATAAATTTTGTTATAAAAGATGATTCCGCAGAACCGCAAATACAGCCAGATCGGCGGTGTAAACACAAAGCTAGGGTTTAAACCATTTTTAATTTGCATAAAATAGCAATTTATATGGCAAAATATGCGGAAACAACTTTCCAGTGGCGTGCACTTATTAAGACAAGCAATCTGGTGGATATCAAATCTTTTAGACAGTGTGAGTCAATAAAGGCTACTGCTCAGAACTCACAATTCTTGCAGTTTGTATTGAACAAAGTTGTTGACATCTTCCAGAGACAATGCAAGGCATGTTTTCTATTAACAAAGCAAATAGGCTGCAAACTTCCTTTCTTATAGGAGTTGTTCATGTTCGGTAAATGGCCTGCAGCCACGTGGACCAGGCGCCATCACATTTATCTTTGGTTTCTGTTAAAGAAATTTGGATGGCTTTCCAACAGTTAGATAATTACATCAAGATGTTTAATTGTTATCAATGCTCAAACCAATCAGAGAAGTAAAGCCAAATTAGGACAGTTGCACAATAATCAATCATAATTCAGAGTTTTACAAATTTTCACTAAATACTTAACAAAGGCAGTTCTTTTTAAATACTTGGAAGGACTCAACATATTCTTGAGAGCCTCTCCAGTATTTAATGATTGTAATGAGCCTGAGCAGCCGTTCCAACTCAATATGCAAAGACGTTCATTTGTTTTGCAGTGAAGCAATGCTCTAGGTGAGGTGCAGAATTCCAATAATATAGAATCCAGAGGTGCCACAATCTTGGACATCCCTTCCAGTCATGACAACCTTGTTTCCTGAATGGGCTACTCTATATATTTACCTCAACCGGGGCAGCTCCAGGTGACGCCTTGATTTTGCTGCCTGGGTGGGGTTCCCCTGGTATTGGTAAGGTCCTTCTATTTCTTAATCCTAAAATTCTCTTGTCTACATGGATTGTCCCTTACAGCTACATCCTTTGCCAAAACTTCTCTAGTGGAGTGTTGGAATAGTTGACTGAGTAGGTGGCTACTGGTACAGGGAGCCCCTGTTCACTCAATATCAGAAAGGCTTTTCGGGCTTCCCCATTCCAAGATGGAAGGTCTAGCTGCTCTTTTCAGGCCCATCCTTGCTGATCTCCTTAGCCTCTTCTGATTTCAAAAAGAAGAAGAATTTGCACCTAAGCAGCACCCTATGCATTCAAATCCCGAAAGCTTTCCTGACCTTCCCTCCCTAAGATAGAGAACCTTACTGCCCTCTCCAGTCCTTTCATGAACAAATCTGCAACTTACCTGTGTAATGCCCCCACCACAAAACAGGTTCAGGAGATTTTTTTGTAACGTAAAGTAGAAAGGATCATGGAACTCAAAAATGTGTAGAGCCTTCCCAATTATATTGACTTGCCCTCTAGGAAGGCACTTGTCATGTGTTATTTATACCATGTCCAACCAATGATGGTATATTTTCAAATTGCATGATATGCTTAGAATTTGAGGTCATTATACATGCACAGTACAAAAAAAAGATAAAATCGTCAAGTGCCAAGTTGATGCTTAAATGGGCCGGGCATGGAAAGCAATGGGTGAAGGCAATGAGGTTCAGTTAGTTTTGGCAAAAGATTAATTCCTGCTCCACGTGGACATTTTCCTCTTGCAGAACAGACTGATCAGAATATTCTCTGGTCTCCACCCAAGTCCAATTAACCTTTACTGTGCATTTTCCTTTGAAGCTCCTCTTGTTTGTTTTTTAAGTAACACCAGTGAATAAAATGGAAGGAAACCCATATAACTACTAGTAAATCTCTTCTCAGACAGCCTTTGTGCACTGCAGGAGTTTGGCAAATCTCATATGATCCCATCCAAGCGGTTTGGTAAATAATTTATAGCCACCTTCATCCTGCATTGCCTTATTGCCGCTATGTATAAAAAATTTAGGAGCTCATAAATACCATTGGGGGTAATCAACTAATAAATCCAGATCTCATCAGAGCACAAAATAGGGCCAGGAGCCAAAAACAATAAGGTTGACTTTCACTGTTTCCCCAGTCACTAAACACAGACTCCCATTTAAAACAACATTGTAGGCAGTTTATTTGCTGTAATTTTCATAGCATTATGCTGAATTTTATTATAGGATTATAGATTTGGGATTATGTTTTTAGATGTTTTAGATGTTTACCTTGAAGTGGCTCAATATATTTACAAAACAAACTTGTAAACACTTTGTAGATGAGTAGCTCTGCATTTTCACAGCTTGGTCCTGGTTAGCAAACTCTTTTAAAACAATCAATCTTTTGCACAAGAAACACATTTGGCTGTATTAAAAAGTCAAGCAATGTTCCCAGTTTCAACATCATCATTGGTATTTATTGTTTTTGGGTGCAGCCCAAGCCCACTTCCAGGCTTATTGCAGACAGGAAAAAAATGGTGGACTCCGGCCCTAGGCTGTTTCAGAACCTTGAAACCAGGGTTAAGCACCAGCATTTAGCCCTTTTCACTTGTGGTTTCTGTAGTGTACACATAGCTCCTTTAAAGGAACAAAACAATGCAATGGCAATAATACTGCAGCATGAAGCCCATCCTATGTGCCGCTCTGTCTGTGGCAGGTCCCCAGATTTGCCTCCCCCTTCCTTTACATTTTTTTCACTATTACACCTCAAATGTGTTTGCACAGTTGTACCTGTCCCTTATCACTCTCAGTGAGTCTGGTAAGTACAACCTCTGTGGCTTGTGAAAAAAAGAACACAGAGCTAACTCTTTATAAAATACTCCACTGGCTCAATAGTGAATAGAAAAATGTCCAAACATATACAATAGTCCAATATGTATCAAATAAATCAATAATAAATATCTGTGAAAAAGGTGTGTTCTTCTAACATCCACATCCCAAAGTGCTTGCTATAAGTCTTCTGTGTGCATCACACCCTTATGTGCAGATCCTTACCAGAATGACGTCATAGAAAAGCCAAAATGATTAATTGAATCTCCTCCCAGCGTTGCTGAATCACCAATTTTAAAGGATCATCCACATCCACTTAGATCGCTGTGCTTTATGTCTGGCTTTGGAAGACGGATCGAAGCCTGTGTTTGATGGACTAAGTGCCAAGACTTGCCTGTGATTGGGGACACAGTATGGACCATGATCCGTTGATCCATGATCCGTTGATATGTTATACCCTGAGAGTTTATAATTAAGATGGGTATCCTGGAGATCTAAGTGGATGTGGATGATCCTTTAAAATTGGTGATTCAGCAACGCTGGGAGGAGATTCAATTAATCATTTTGGCTTTTCTATTTTTTCATTCACATTTTTCTATTCACTATTGAGCCAGTGGAGTATTTTATAAAGAGTTAGCTCTGTGTTCTTTTTTTCACATTTTGATTGGATACATTGGAATTATTCTAACACGTTGAGCTGTTTTTTGAGGTTTTCTGTATATTTCCAGTTTTTAATTTTATTTTCATTCTAATTTGGAAGCGCGGTGTAGCACACTTTTAACCTCTGTGGCTTGTCAATCATGCTCACACTGGAAGTGCTCAGGGACGGGGGTGGCCATGAAACCACATCTGAATCATGAAAAAATGTCAAGGAAAAGTGGGGCAAATTTTCGAAACCTGTTCCAGCACCTGTTCCAGCCTGTTGCAGGAAATAGATGAGAGGCACATGGGACAGGCTTCAGGTGAGCTTATTGCTGCCATTATTGCCATTGCTTGGATGGTCCCTTTATCTTCAAGCATGCAAAGTATGTTTCCAACTCTATCTTTAGGAACATTCAGTAATCTTTTTTTTTATCCTTTAGTATAATTTCCCTTCAAATAAACTTTTTTTCAGCAAACTTTTTGAGCCACTCTTTTGTCTGTTATGAGTGATTGTACTTTGTAGTTGAATAATTTAATGAGGATAGGCTATGAACCCTCAGGAATGGTACAAGAAGCATGTGTATAATTTAGATTATGATTGCAGCAAGTCATAACAGCAAAAGGATGTTCACTCTTGTCATGAAGGAGTTAAAACTTTTTAAAATGGCAGAACAAAACCTGTCGGCCATAGAGTCCTGGGTATTCCAAATCAGAATGCTCCACTATGTGAAACCCCAGGGGTTGTCCACAAGACTCAGAGAGATATAAACAGTGTCGGCCACATCCCCAGTGTCTCCATTCAGATAGTCTGGGGCAGGAGTGTGCCCCAATATAAAGGGCACTGGGGATCCATCCACTCTCGCTCCCAATCGCCAAGCTCAGGTCTAAACAGAGGCACATTGCGATCATTAATATACATGGCATACAATGCTGATTGGACGAGAGCTTGTGTGCCATAGGGCCGGGAACAGTTTGAATGGGAGATCTGGGGGTTTCGCACAGCGAGATGCGGGATGTCGGGGTAGTTTATTATGCTTATGTGTAAAATGTTATTCTGTGTTGACTTTGGAGAAATAACTTGAATAGTTGTGTTGGGCTAAGTAAAGTGTTTGCAAATGTTGCAAATAAACCTAATTTGCATTGGGAGTTGAACTATTTTGATTGCAACTATATATATATATAATATATATATATATATATATATATATATATATATATATATATATATATATATATAGAAAGAGAGAGAGAGAGAGAGGTCCCGGTGTTGGTTTCTCCCTAAATCTGGTTTTGCAACACATAGTAATGTAGAAAGCAGCATTTCATGCAGAGCCATAAAGCAGATATATGTTGTCACTCTTGGAATTAGATTCCCTGTGCTCCTTTTTAAATGATGCATAGAGAGGTTGATGCTCTGTCAGAGGTCATGCGCTGGCGGAGGCAGCAGGGAACACAGATGGATCTTTACTGAGCTTTTTAGGGTTCTACTACAGTCCTGAGACTTGGTTATGTGATTTATTAGTTAGGGCACATAGCACACAGCTAGATTTGACCGACAGTTCTCCACCAAGATATACTGTACCCATCTATGGTGGGAAAAGTGAATTCTTCTTTGCTGACAGGTTATTAGGATTTAGTTCTTTTTAATGAAGCACATAGTTTGAGGAATTTAAGAATAACTTCAGTAAGATAATAAAGAAATATATTCACCTAGCCCCATGGAGAACTGATCATTCAAAGACCTGTACCCTAAAGCATTACAGGCCTTCTAACCTCTTCATTCAGAAGCAGGCAGCTTTAAAAGTCTGAGCAAACAGGTACCCGGAATGGGAAAACTGTCCTAATGTAGCTCCGGCTTATCATGGAATAATAATAGACTAAAATTGAGACTGTTGGCTATTAAAGTATATGTTGTGCTGCCCTTTAGATTTAAAGAGTAGCTCCAGGCAGCATCATAGCCTTTAACAGAATTTATTAGCCTACAAGCATTTTCTTTGGAGGCTGTCAGGTTGTCATGTCCTGGACTGTCAATCAAATCCCTACACAATGGCATCCAAAGATGATGGGGGCAAGAGCACTGTCTACAATTCTAGCTTTTCAGATTTTTCTAAAGGAAATAAAGCATTGGCATTATTTTAAAAGCAATATTTGTAATGTTTATTCCTATGTCTAATATGGCTGAAATTAGAAGTTACGGTCATTTTAAGATCATACTTTTTAAGTTACTAAAGGCCTCCTTTAACACCCAACCCAAGTTTGGATGCCCAGGGAAATCCAACCCTGGGTAAAATGTCCACCTTTTGCCTTTCTGCAGTGATGGCAGCCGGGGCTGGTGCTTTCATATCGCTGCTGGTAACCAATAAGGTTTGCAGGGCAGTTGTGCATGTGAATGATGAGTTACTTCGCATCCCATTCACATAGAGTATATTAGTAGTGCGGGGAGTGTGGCCTGGGTGAGCAATATCAACTGTTCTTCTGGCATTTCAGTGGACCTTAAAGGGTAATTCCACTTTCAATGGCCTTTTTAAAGCTCACAATATTGTGTGCCGAAATGATGTCTTCAATTTGCTAAGCTTATCTGATATTTTTTTTATTTGTTTGCAGCTCCGTGTTATAAAAGAAAACAGTTTTCCCTAGTAACAATGTGTTTACCTTAGCAATTTTGATGTACAGATCAGACTTCCTCTCTCTGGCTTGCAAATCATCTTACTGGCTAAGGCAGAGATGACAGATTTAACCCTAACCCCTTGTGTTGTAATTCAACTTATTCAGATAGCTGGAGATCACAATCTTGCATTCTGGTAGCTAAAGTGTTACTGGTAGCGTTCTCATCTGGGGAGGTAATCACTGCTCCCTGACTTTTCTTTGGCGTCAGCAGTTTTTGCTCAAGGTCGTGAAAAACACCCCCATTGTAGCAAAACAGAGCCACAGGAATATAACAAACTTGAAAACAGCATTCTGATAAGTAAATCACAGGTCTGGGGGCACAATCCTAACACAAATGTTTATTTTACATTCCAATAGAGAAAAGGAATAAGTCAGAACACCAAAAACCTGAAAAGGGAGTTTTCTTTAAGCTAATGGGCACTCCATGGGCCTTATTTCTGCTGTGCACCTTTTATCATAATTCTTGTGGCTACAGCGCCAGCTTCGGAGTGCTTGCATTCCGGGCCAAACTAGCTTTGTGCTGTGTACTAGATTGGCGCTAGCAGTCGCTGCACAGAATGCTACTTATTACCTCTCATTGTTGCATTTGGGTACTGGCCGGCCTATGTCAGCTCCTGCTGATTATCCCAGCGCCAGTGAGCGCCACTTTGTACTACCGTTTTTCTGGCGCTCCCCAGCATCTTTATGATTTTTTTTCTGCCTTGAAATCTTCGGTGCTTTACATTTCCGTCACTTGTCAGATTTTTTTCATTACGGCTGCAAGAAATTATTGCTGGGGACAAACTTTACAGTGCGTTTAGTTTGTGTTTTAGTTGTTAGAGTCCTAATTATACATTGTTAAGTAAAAGAACCCATTAAAATCAATTTTAATAACATTTTGGACCATCTAGATCCTGTGTTTCCCTTATTGACAAGTCCCAAAGCAAGTACAAATAAATGAGTGTAATATTAATTATAAGCATTAAACACTACAATTCAGTTCTGCCCATTGTGCTCTATGGGATCTTGGCCTGCAGCGCTAGCTTCGTTAAATTCCGCGCTGAGTGGTGCTGAGGCCAAAAAAGTGGGGCTGTGTGGTGCTGACGCTTCATAAATAAGGCTCCATGTTGGGATACCTGGGTGGGGGTACCAGACACCCCTATGCAAGAATTTAAAATTCAGTTCTGCCATATATAGAACCAAATGAAGAGATTGTGTTGTTTTAAGCCTGGTTGTAGTCAGGCAAGAATGGAGTGAAATATGAACTTTCACTGATTTAAAAAAAATGGCAGAAAGTTAAATAAGCTGGAGCAAGGCTACTGGCAACATGCGATTATTGTGGTCTTATTCTGTGTGTTTTAACAGGTCACAAAATGATCCTTTGATTGTGGGATACTTAGCAAGTATTAATGTCAACATGGATAAATGACCAATATTAAGCTAAAGCAATGCTTATAAAATCGGTATCTTTGCAGGTAATGATGGCCATGCTGAACATTTTCCTGAGACTGGGGTTGAAGAGACGTTACATATTGATGATGAGATTGGCACCACCTATGGGTCACATTTACCGGACCTGTGCTCTACAGCTTCATCCAGTGATGAATTCACACCCAATGAAGAATCACCGTACAGGGCCCCTATTTATATCCCGGATGATATTCCAATACCTCCTGAGTTTGAGCTTCGAGAGTCAAGCATCCCAGGGGCAGGCCTGGGAATATGGACAAAAATTAAATTACTAGCAGGAGAAGAAATTGGACCATTTGAAGGGGAACAGTGTGAAAGTCTTGAAAATCCACAGTTTGGATGGGAGGTAAGAACAGTATTTGTTTATTAATGTTTATGTGCTGTTTTAAAATCTCCAAAATGTTTTCATTTTTTTTTCATTGATGCTGTAAAAGGTTGCCCAGAGATATTAGAGGATTGATACCTAAATACCCAATCGTTTCATGTTAATTGGCAAAGGAAAGCAATATCTATGGGCATTGTGCAGACACTTTTTTGCCATCCATATTGACAACCATTCATGTTTGATGTGCTAGCTCATCTGGCAAACCTGATATATACTTAAAACATACCTACCAACTTTTCAGGTTGGGAAAGAGGGACATTTGTTTAGCCACGCCCCCTCATTGAGGGGTGGATAGGAGATAGGGTGTAACAGTTACAGCAATGGAAATGCTTTGAAAAGACAAATGAATCATTTATTGATGCAGATTTGCATGTTACACTTTAAAGAGAGACAAATGAGAACAACGAGGGACACTTGGGAGGTATGACTTATATATATATATTTGTAGCCTCTATTCTTATTCTTACTACTAACCAATTTACAAGTGCTTTACTTGACGTGTCCCCTCCCACTAACTATATTAAATATTGAATCCCAGTAAAATTTATCATGTAATGGTCACTACAGTCAACTGTAGATGTCCCGTGACCAGAAAATAATTCATAAATAGAACACATGGCATCATGTTGCCTCCTTGATTTGTAGCAGCATTTGAGTTTCCTCATCCTGATATGGGTGGCTTATAACAAACCCCCTACATTGTTTATAGTTACCCATGATGACTGCACGCTGTCATCACATTAACTTATCTCAGGGATGGCCTTAAATAACATAGATAACAATATAAAATGATATACCTGTCAAAGAGAAACTAACTTTACGCTATATTCATAAAGTTTTTGTTAACTATTCAACAAAGTACCTGTTAATTGTACAACAATATCCATCCAGTGCATTGCCGTATACTGAATATACTGAGTAACTGAATATTTGCATCTACAGCTTACTTTATATATGTTTACTAGAAAAGTCTACTTCTGATGGCATTTTTGAAAGTGTATTATAATTATTATTGTTTATTTATAGCGTGCCATTATATTCCGTGGGGCTGTACAAGGGTTAAAGTTACAGCAGGGCAACACAAGTAAAGTGACAGCAATACAAAAAAAAAATAATAATACAGGAATACACTAGTTTAGATGGCCCTGCTCTTGCAAGGTAACAATCTAAATAAATATTAGTTTTTTTGCCTAATGAATGTTTTTGTGGCTTTTCTTATTATTTTACAAAATGTGTCTATCGACAACTGTACACCAAAATCTAAAAGAAAAGAGAAGTGTGTCCTGTACACACAGAACACTGCTGCTATGGCCACTGCTCAGGTTAGGGAACTCACTCACACCTACACATGCCCAGCAGCAGTTTTCTGTGTGTGCAGTGCTCACTTCTCTCTTCTTGTAGATCTTGGGGTACAGACTTGGTGTACGGTTGCCAATATCAACAGATTGGAGAAAGAAAAAAATGCTTCCGTAAAACACACAAAATACAACCAAAAATATACACTTTCAAAAAGCCATTAAAAGAGGACTTTCCCTACATCCAGCCTTTTAGTTGAAAAAACGTAAAAACTACAGATGCCAAAGCGCATCCTTGTATCAGACTTTTCTGTAATCAACATTTCCAAATATCAATGTTCCAACAAGACTAAGATATGGTGAAAGATATGATACTCCAGGTCTATTTTAATGACCCTTTCTCCAGGTAACCGTAAGGACGTAATCATTAGAAATGTGGTCGGATGTACCTTCTCTGGTGCCACAGAGTCTGGTGACTATAAAGTTACCTTGGGCAACCTTGACTTGTTGGTATGTTCTCTTTGGTAATTTTGCTTACTGATGCATAAAAACACTGTCGCCGCATTCAGTCCGTCTTCGAGCTTCAGTTTCAGCTGTTCAGTCAGCTATTGGTAAGGGAAACACACAAGAATGAACGCAAGTCATGTTTCACAAACATTGAGATGTCTGCAATTAAGTGGACGACTGCATTTTAAGTTTGTTTAGGAAGCAGCTCAATGAGAAGTTTGTACTTTTTTCTTATTTAAGCGTTTGCTGTGTCCAAACATTCAGTCTTAAGATCGTTTATGCCGTTGTGGGCTTTTTTTGGCAAGGATGTTTTTTTTGTTTACAGTTTAGCCCTATGAACACTGTCTATCTAGCTAGCTCTCACCAGATATCAGAGGCATAAGATAAGTAGCAGGTACCTGTACCTATAAAGTCATGACAATCGTATTGCGAAATTGTCTAATATTAAAAATCCATATAAACATGGTGGGTCACTTATGCACCCGAATAGAATAAAACTCCCCCCAAGCTTGCGGTTTTCTTTGAATGTATCAGGGAAACAGAACCTTTTCCCCAATTTCCTTCCATTAAAAGAAAGAGACAGGCCTGGCTGGATATTTCTTTATACTGGGTATATAAGTGACTTCTCCTCCTGCCCTCCTGCATAGGAATTTTTATCATTGGGTAATGTTGTCATGGTAGTCCTCCTTTAAACCGGGCCTTCAGCATCATTTAATTAAAAGCCTAAACCCTTAAAAAATATTTCCCAGCACCTAAAATTAATATATTTTACATTTTTAGTCACTTACTTTTTATCCTTTCCCCCACTGGGATGCAACTCTGTTCATGACTTTGGGATATGGGCGCTGCCATCTTGCCTCAGATGCATCACACTTACTGAGGAGAGGAGAGGGGTGAAAAGTACAGGGGGTGGGTTATAGCTGTGCTTTGCTCAGACAGAGCAGAGCTGGGGTCAGGAAAAAGGTCAGCAATCCCAGAATACAGAGCAACATAGTCAGAAGACACTCCCTGTTTGCAGGCAGCCTGAGACTCCATGTGCCATCATCTTGGATGTTTAAAGGCTCAGAAAATGCAGTAGATGCAGGTAGGATGATTTTTAATGTGGGCAATCTGTATGTACAGGGTGGGGGAGACATATAAGATATGTTCTTATTCAGGGTGAAGGTCCGGTTTAAATACTCCAACCCTCTAAAATCACAAAAAAATTATAGTGTAGCAATATCAATGGTACACTTATGTGGCAGGGTTCCAAATACAGTCTATACTCACTAGCTAGTGTAATATATTGTACATGGATACCAGTGGTTTTTAGTTTTACGGTCAACTAGGTTACTGTATTAGAGCCTCAGATTATTTCCTTAACCCCCAGTGACTTCAGATTTAATTTGTCCATTTGGGCTTTGTGTTCTGGATGCTGAAAGACCTTTAGTAATGTTGTATTAATAAAATTGTATATTAAATATTAGGAAAAGTAAAATATGTTTAAGGCAACTGCACCTCTTCTGTATCCGGAGGCTGTAACCAATTCTGATGACCTAATTGATTGCATGACCTCTTGGCTCCCCATTTTCATTATTACTTTAGTAAGTGAAATAAGTATTGAACACCTTACCAATTTTCTATGTAAATGTATTTCTAAAGGTGCTGCTGACCCAAAGAGTTTCTCCTCCTTACTGCAGATCCTCTCCACCTCACTTGATCAGTATTTATTTGCATTTGGAGAACTTATTTGTCTTAAGGTGCGTCAGAATCTTGGTCCATTTGCAAGTTTCCCAAGGCGCTATCCCGATAGCCAGAACTGTAATGTGGGATACAGGCCCCAAAATCAGGATGGTGACAAAGACAAATACTATAATTAGGGTTTACAGTCATACAATCAAGCACAAGCCCTTGTTGGGTAACTGTTAGTTTCTAGGGGCACATTTTTGTGTGGAGGAGGCAATGAACAAGAATACATAAAGCTGACCAAAATCCTGTCCAACTAACCCTAAAGACCTCTGGTCTCGGGATATACCTGTGTGTTAAAACCCCAGGATCGCCACCAATTTATCTTGTCATCCTAAATCGCATGCATGGGACTTTGGCGGCATTACCAGCACCCCTCCATCTGGTGCATGCACCACCCAGCAGATTTAGGAGACTGGGGACTAAGATGACTCACTCTCCTTTGCTTTTTAGTGTTTTTTTTTAGTTCCTTTCTTTATAACTAATTTGTTGCGATTTAAAGAAAGTAGAATGGCTTGAACTGTAGTCATTTGTATTCTCTGAGAAAGGAGAGTGAAATATCCTCCATGCCGTTTGCCGTGTCAGTATTGAAAACTAAATGATCTGAAGGGCTGGTTCAGCACTGGGAGAATTTTTTCTCACTTTTTTGTGAGAAAATACATTTAGAATGACTTTTTGTAATTCAGCACCATTTTAGCCGTGGAAATTATTTAGATATTTGAACAGCACTAAGGGAAAAAAATCACAAAAAAACATGAGCAAAAAAATAGTGCTGAATCAGCCCTTAAGATTGTACTATGCAACTCCTGTCACAAGAGAATCGAGATGCTGCAAAGTAGCTTCTCCTCACTGCCACTGCCAGAAATGAGCACAACTCAGATCTATATTGCTAACAGCGTGTATCATTTTTTTCTATTTTAATTGACTTTGGGAATATGTACGTACTCGGCTGATGATGAGCTGGCATCACAGTTATCTTCTTTCTTAATAGAGGGAGTGACAGGAAATCATAATGCTCATAATGTCTCCATAGGTAAACATTGTGCAGACATTTATTGCAAGCTGACATGGCTTCATTAAACGCAGCAAATGCTATTAAGCAAAACAGTCAATATGTCACCATGCAACTGCCTGTGGAATTAAATTGATTTGGTACTCGTAGGTGAGATAGATCTGTTTGCTTTTATCATGGCGAAGATATGAGAAGGTGACATCACCAGTCCAGTTATAGATGTGACATAGAGGCAGTGCTATGATGCTGAGTCATGTTAAAGCTCAGTTATGAAACTTACTCCTGTGATAGATGCCATAGTAATACTAATGGAAAATAGAAAAAAAAACAACAGAGCAATACCAATGAAGCATTGTCTATAACTACTGTATTGCCCTGTCAATCCCCAACCTAGATCAGCAGCAAAGTGGCAAGACACCTATATTAGGCTAAATAAAGTAGGATAAAAGAACTCGAGCATTGCAGCTGGTTCTTGCTCCATCAGATGGAGCGCTGGTGAGTATCTCTCTAGTGCAGAGCCTACTGATGGTGTGAGGAGGTAAGTTGGGTTAGTTTAATGTCCCTGAGAACCATGACTCTTGGTGGTCCTCTCAAACTTCTAACCAGACCTGAGTGAGGGGTCTAGCATAACAATAGCCTACATCTCAAAGAAACACAGGTATATGGCTGGCTATAATAGTGCTCTCAGGATTAATGAATAGGCCACTCAGCAGAACAAATAGGCAGGACAAGAGTTCTGACGTTTCCTTTCACCTCAGTGGCAATGTATTTTTGACAGTGGCCCCACAGCTCTTTTTGACCACAGCAGAGCATAAAGCTTCTCCATGACACGTCCTTCCCAGATCAGCTATGACAATGCTTTGTTTAGAATACATAAGGTATTTACATAGAATATACAATTTTCAGATGCTTTGAAATGGCTCATTTTACACTGGTGGGACTGGTTAGTGTGTGTCAGGACTTCAAAGCCAACACTGAGCACAAGTTATTCACAAGTTTACTCTTTTGCCACCACTGACTTCACAATATAAGAGGAGGGGTGAATTTAAACATATCAGTGCCAGATATTTAACGTGAGTATTAAATATTGAGACACAAAGCCAAGATCATTGTTTGCACATAAGATTCCTTGTCTAGCCTACTGGATTTGCGGGGTGCATGTGTGTAACACCATGCATAGCCCTAGTATCCCACTGGGTGGTGGAGGATAGGCCACGTGGGCCACTGTTAGCCATAGGTTCTCGCAGTTGAGGTACCAGAAACGTAAGTGTTAAATCGTAGTCACAGTTAGCGGTTCTATATCTCAGCTTACCGCCCAGCCCTGCCTCTGGAAATACCACTGCTGATATACCTATAAACTTTCTTACTTGTTGCACTAGCCCCAGTCCCTGTTTTAATCAGTCAGCACACCACAATGTAGGAATCCTGGGGGTATATAGCAGTAACATGCCCCTGCAGGGTGTTTCGTGACTGACTTTTCCTTAGACCCCTGTATCTCAGATGACCCCTATGGCATCCCTCTTTGGACAGTAGGGTCACACAACAAGTTGAAAATGTTGCTGGCCAGTAATTCCAAATAAAATTCATATATATATATATACTATTTGTGTCTTATACATTTAAAGTCAGCTTTTCTCCCACGCAGCCCATAGGCTATATGGCTGCCGCTCTTATCTGATCACTGAATCCAGGTCCATCGCCACCCAGTCGATCGCGCGTCTCTTCCTGTTTCCCTAATGTGGCGACACCCCCGTCGTCAGTCACAGAAAGCTGGCACTCCCCCTCCACTCACTTCAATGGTAAAGGGCATGTGAAGACACGTCCCTTTCCACTGCAATAAACGGGGCGGGGGAGGTGTGCAGAGCTCACAGTAACGAGGCTGGGGGCTTCTCCGCATTGGAGAGACTGAAACAGATACATACTCATCTGGGCGGTGATGTGTATAGGAGCCATGGGCTGCGTGGAAGAAAAAGTGAGTATTTTATTTTTTTAATTAAAAAGTTACTTAACTCCCTTAATTGTCTACCGGCTATTTCTTAGTTTCAAACACAACACTGTAAGAGTAACAGAGCCTCCGCTGACTTCTTGTATTATTAGTTCTAGTGCACAATGTGTGTGAAGAGTTGTGAGGCTAAAATGAATCAGCAGATCAATCATTTAACATGATCTGAAAATAAAGCCATTGTGCTTCAGGAATATAATTAAATCAGTGATGGCTTTTTTATTGAACAAAAGACATAAGCCTGGAGAGACTATCAAAAGCTCCTCAGACATGAGATTTTTATTCTTTTTTTTTCTTCTTTTGGCAAAGGCATTCGGCTTCAGTTTTACATTCGCTTTGCATACCATAGCAGTGTGAGTCTTTTCAATTAGGTGACTCTCTATCATTTCTATTATTGCTGAAAAGAGGGCCAGTGGCCTGTTAACAAGTGCTAGAGTTCAAGAACTCTTAAACTAGCTTCCTGGAGGTCAGAGGTCACTATCGCTTTTTTTTTCTTATGTATTAAAGCTACACCATGAAAATTCTACAAATAAAGAGGTTAATTTGTAGTATATTATAATAAAATGTTCAAGCTCATCCACCAGCCTTCTTTAAATCATTGTCCAAGGAGCAATAAAAATGAGCTTCCAGCAACATGAATTACTGGCAACCAGAACGTTATACCAGGACTGCTATATACTCTGACATTCTAGAAGCAAACCTTGCCAAAATCGATCAACTCGTTTTGGAAAACAAATGGATGCATGACATTCTCTGTACAATTTTGCTCCTTGTTTGGGTACTGTTACCACACTCCCTGCCCTAGTAATAGCCACAAATACAAACTAGTTCTGGGTCTTACAGAAAGCTGCACCACAGTTTCAACTGAGTAACAATACAGTTTTAAGTTTCAAAAATGGGGATGAGACATCCTTGACATTTGTACGCGATGATACTCGTGGGTATTATTTGTGCATGATTGAGGCAAAGGAAATGAAGAAAATTCCCAACAAGGTCATAGGCTGCAGTATAAACATACTAATCAGACACTGAGGTGTATATCCAAAAAATAGCTACTATTGGTAGCACTGATAATGTGTCCATTACATCTGGTACCTTCTAATGGTAGCAACCTTCAGCGTCCAGCAGGGGTCACTGTTCTCACTGCTGCTGCAGGAATTATTGGTGCTCCACTGGCCACCTTGAGTGACAGGCTGTGAGTGATATGATGTCATGGTAGCTTAAACTGGACCAACAGCCTGGCACAGTTGGAAAAGAAAGCTCCCCAAAACTTACCTGCCCCACCTGCATGCGTGATACTCAAGCATTGTCAGCACTTACATTTGTTCCTGCATCCACTCAAAGCTAAAACACCTCCTCAAATATTTCTAGTGGTAGCAACCATTTTGAAGCTTCCTCTCTCCCAGCATCTTAGCCATTCTGCTGCCTGAATTCATAACTGACAATGCACAGTAACAGAAAACCCAGGTCACCAAATCTAACTTCTCTTTCCCCGGTCCTACGTGGCCTCTCATCCAATCAACATGCCCGGATCCGCTCCCGCACACTCGAATAAGAATCGTTTAAGACTCAGCTCCACACTGGCGGCCAGATCCCTGCTGCTCTTTAACAGGGAGTGTGCCCGCGCTGGCCATTCACAAATGCTTGGCTTGGGTGCACGTTCTGCTAAAGGTATAGCAAGGAGCAGCACCACTCTTGCATGTGCTGTTGGATCGGGGAGAAGGTGAGTTTACTAGACGACCTGGGGTTTTTTTTACAGCAGGGCATCCCGAAACTGGATGCTCCGGGGGGAGGGAGTAATTAAGGTCCAATTAAGGTCAGGCAATCAGGTGTACTTTAGTCCTAATCACAAGAAAGTACCTTTTAAAACCGACTGGCACAAAGTGGGGGGTAATCTAATAAGGAGATTTTGTTGCATGAGAGTGGACACCAATTTAGTGAGAGAATCAACTCGACTGTATATGCTTCACTGGGAGATATTTACCAGCCATCTTAATAAACTTAAAGTGGACCTATAGCGTAAAACAAACTTTCCTGCCCTTCTAGGACCTTGAGTGCAAATTTCATCACTCAACCACTGCAAAATTCCAACACAGCAGCTGCAGGGATTGGGCGACAAAGCGGTCCCTCAATGTGATTGTCTGATTTGAGATTCTTCATGGTGTAAAGCACTGGAAAGAGTGGGCTGGATGGGCAACATACTCACTTAGTTCTGGGTTCCAATGGTGGTCAAATGCAGCAGACAGCAGAGCATGCTACAGAGCAGCAGCATCCCTGCTCCCTCCTCTCTGCGCACCACCTTTTCTGTTTTTTGGGCAAAAGAGATAGTGAAATGCGGCCTAATGATTGGTTGTCAGTGGTCAAGTGGTCTGCAGTACCTTTGGCCACGGAGAGCCTGGACCCATGTGTCGGCCGCAGCCAATCCTAGGACTGCATTTTGCAGGTGGAACAAGAAGCAGGTAAGATTACCTCTGGTGTATGCATAGTTGGGGGGGGGGCATCAACCATTTTGTAACAAAATTGACAATTCATTGCTTTTAAAGCATCCAACAAATGCACAGTAAAGCATGTCAATATTTTCTCCACCTTTTGGGGCAGTCATATATTTATGAAGCATATCAGGCTTGGGTAAAGTATAAATGGCAGCAGATGGGGCTGGGTACAAAACGTTCCGCAGCCCAGGGATGCCCAGCGGGACGCACTGCTTTGGATCCTTTTGGGCTGCTGTTTCTAACACCCACATTCAGTTCCTGCCCCCTTAGCCTCCCTCTCAGCCCCCTGTACCCAGGCCCACTGAACCCACAAGCTAAGGAACCCCAGCCCCCAATGCTATAGCCCCGGCATCATGTTTGGGGGGCCTCAGCAGGTATGTCTCGGGCTGGCCAGGGGCTGATAAAAATCTGGGGCTGATTGTTGGCCCCAGTCCACCACTGACCACCAGCATTGTGCATAACACTAGTTGGGAACCCCTGCTCTAGCAAATTACTCTGGGGGACTTACCGATTTGTGAGCATTGTAAGTGAGCCAAGAGTCTTTTTAGACTTTTGCTCCACTTTAAAGACTGGATACACTGAATGGGAAATCTTTCAGTTATGTTCTGTTAATGCCCCCCGTGTGTCACTAGCTGGGCTGGGTAACAGTCATGGCTGTCATAGTCATTGTTGGCTCATTTGTTTTGTACTATTGCTCAATCACTAGCTAGATGCTTATGCAGATTGTTTTACAGTTGCTTTAATTTTCTGGTCATCATATTATGTTTTTACCTTTTTCAACCCACAACAGCCAGTTATCTCACTTGTGACTGAAATAATTGTAGATCCTTACTAAATAAACCCATTCATCTATAAAACTGTTATAAGTGGCACTTCCACATTAGTTCTCTTAACAGTATGATCACAGTGTTTTGATATAAAAATGGAAGAGAAAATTGGTTATTATGTTGTATTACTTGCTGTATATTCCAGTCATATTTCTTGCTTAATGGTCAGCAGGTGGCATACTGAGCAGGGAAAAGGAGGAAGCAACGGCCTGATATATGGCTCGCATCATTTATCCCTTTTTTATTAATACACTGCGAGTGAAACGATTTGCAGAGATTAATATCTATATTGCAGCTCTAAGAATAAAAAATCAATTATGTGCTCTTAAATATGGGAAACACTTTGAGGGCGTTATATGGTATCCTTTAAAGATATAGTATCATGAATCATTTCTAGTGCACTTAATCTAATTGAAATAAAGGTGCATGCTTAGAGTACTCAGAGAGGTCAAAGCAGTATTTTATACCCAAGCCCTTTAACCTTTTTGTATATGAATCTGTCCTAGCTTCCCGAGCATACACGAGAGCTCAGTATATCAAAGATCCCCCTCCGATAAAGTGATCTGCTCTATAATAGTGATTAGTTTAATGTTACTTCCTATTAATTATATTTCTATTAAAATATGGCCCATTTGCTTTTGCAGTATATTGTTAAATAGGTGGTGGGTGGGTGTGTGTTTCCTGTTTGTGGACCTGGAAGCAGACCAAAACCGTTCTAAAAAACTCTAGAACTGTGTAAAAGTGCTTAAAAAAATTGTAATCTAGCCATCAGATTATTATGGGCATCTCACTATGTCTAGTAACACAGATGTACCTAGATTTGTAATGAAATGTCACATTGAAGCTGCATTTGTTTTAGTTTGATTCTTTACTATTTTTCTTTACTGATGCTGCTGAAATAATGATTATAGGCACTTCCAAAAAGTTCATCCGGGGTTGTGAAAATTGACTAATGTGAATCATTTGCTTGCTTTTCCCTGTCATGATAGGTGCTGACAATATGATGACATCTTTCAGAGGAGGATTTGGCTGTTTTCCTAACCTCTTGCTGTGAGATATCTGAGACAGGACATCACTATCTGTATGCAGAATGGTATCTATTCATCTATGTAAAGGCCTACTATAAATATTAGGTGTAGGTGCTACAAGTTATTGCTAGAGATTATGAAATACCAGTTGCTAATCTGTTGCTAGTATTGTACAATATGCAGTACCAAACCGCAGGTATGTAAGCCTCTTAAATTTTAAATTAACAGTGGCTGACTGGTGCAAAAATTAGGCCCAGGATTTTACCAGCCAAGTCAGCCCATGACTAGCCCATAAAACCTGAGTGCCTTCCAAGGCTGTTTGCAGGGACAGATCATGAACAGGGGCAAATAAGGCCAACTCAAAGGTACTGAAGCTTTAGTATTGTGGGGGCAGATAACGCGCCAAGGATGAGCATGGCCCCTCACAGTCATGATTCTGAGGCTGTAGCACTAAGGGATAGAACGAGGGAAGGTCTGGTCAAAACCTGTTTTTAGGCTCAGTGGTGCCTTTCATGAAAGACAGATCACTCGGAATCTTATTTTATTGAAGGGAGGTTTTTTCCCAGAGGAAAGTAGGTTTGGAAAGCTGGCATTTTTGTCTTTTCTGTGGTTGCGCTGTGGACTTCTATGGCACTAGGTGTCACATCGCTTTGATTGTTGCATTAGGTATTGGACGGCCTGTGTCAAGGCCTGTTGGATCCGAATGCCGATTATTCCAGCGCCAGTGTACCACTTTGTACCGTTTCCTTGGAAAGATTGGTGCTGCATTCTTCGGGAGCGGGTGAGCAGTTACCAAACTTTACAGTGCGTTTAGGCTGCGATTTACATTTGTAGCAAAAATAATCCACAAAAAAAATATTTTCTTTATTGCATGGCACGGCCCGCTTCGGTATTCATAACAGTTGGGTTATTCCGCCACAAGGTGGCGCAGTGGTACTGCAGAAAAGCTGTGGCTTGTCCCGGTTCCCTATAAAAACGGCTTAACCATAGAGTTCCCCAATGTTTCCTCTGCAGTGGACTGCGAAGTTAGCAGATGGCACTCTCTCTTGCGCAGGTGAGCGGGGCAACCAAGCCTGCGGCCCTGCATGTCTATTTCCATCCGTTTCTGGACCCTCACTGCCTCCCAGCCTTGGCTGATAGATCGGGTGAGGGTAGAAGAGCACTAGGGTCAAGTGCTCCTGGAGCGCAGCTCCAAGCCGCAGACCCTGTAACACAAAGGGTAGCCGGCCATAGGCTTTATGGTGAGCCTATTAGGGATGCAGAGTTTCTGTCCTGGCTGGCTTCTGAGGGGGTAAGTAGTTTGGGGACTGTGTCCCCTCATTTTCCTTTGGGTCCCCCCGCCTCCCTCTTTCTCCCCCCCCTCTAACTTGGTTGGGGGGGGAAGGGGGGGTTGGTTTTAGCGGCAAGTAGTCATATCTGTGGTGTTTTTAAGTTTTTTGGTGTGTTTTCTGGTTTTAGCTGCGCGCCTCTTTGTACTGCGTTCTGCGGCTGTGGGCGCTATAACCTGAGGTGATTTTGCTTTGTCATGGCGCCGGCCGGGTCACGTGAGCGCAGTTTTTCGCGCTCTTCAGGGGGGTGGGGCCGGGTGATGACACGTATCGCGTCGTTCACCTCGCGGCCCGCCCCTCGAGGTACCTCTGCCGGCGCCTTTTTGGACGAGCTGCGCGTCTGGATTTCTCCCTTCCTGGCTGCAGCACTGCTTCCTCCGGCGGGTCGCCTTAATTCAGCGGTCTGTGCCTGTGTGACCCCGCGGTGTCTTTGGTCCATGAGTCCCCCTTGGGGGGTTTTTAATTGAATTGGGGTATTTTGCAGCGGGATGCTTATGTGTGATTTTACTTATGTCTTTCAGGCGGGATACCTTTGGGTTGTGGTTTCTCCCGGCTCCACTCCTTTTCTTCCCCTCATCCCCCCTTTATTACCTTCTGGGGGCATCCCGTGGGAGGGCATCCCGGGTGGCTTCTGTATTAGGCCTGTACCCATTGCTGACCTATTGCGCCTGTTTTAATCACCATATGGAGGCTTCTGGGGATAGCGTGCTTGGGGGCCCTTCGATGCAAGCCCGGCTGTGTTCCATGTGTGGGGTATCCCCTGTGAGTAACAGTGTCACGGTGTGCGTGCCGTGCGCTGAAAGTGTCCTTGCGCTTCCCAGCTCTGCGCCTCACTCGGCTTCACCTACTCCCCCGCTGCTGCAATTGGGCCCCAGTGAGGGGAATGTTGGCAGGGAGTCACATTCTGATTTGGCTCTGCGGGTGGCTAACATTGAAAAGCAGCTTGCCAGGAATGCTCTTAGGAAGACCTCTGGCAGAAAGAGACACCTGGACCCCAGGCCCGCTCCCCTTACTGAGATGTATGTTGGGATTGATGATCTTGGTGGCTGTCACCCCCTTGAGATGGGGGAGCTCTCCCAGGATTCTGACTCCTCTGGGAACCAGCAGGAGGGTTGTGATAGTGACACTGGGTCTGCGTCCGGTATCATGGTACCCTGAGGACACTGATAATATGCTGTCACATATTTTTGAAATTTTGCACATTGCTGCCCCTGAGGTAGCTAAAAGAAAGCAGGGGTAGTTTTTTCGCCCTGGTAAACAGTGTCTAGAGTTCCCTGAGCAGGAACATTTTACCACCTTGGTGCTTAAAGAATGGGAATGTCCTAACAAGTTGCCTGCGGTGCCCAAGGGTTTGGATAAAAGGTATCCCTTTCCTGCTTGTTAAGAGGTGGTCATTTCCCCCCTGAAGTGGACGCTCCCATGCTAGGCTTGTCCAATACTTCGGTCATGCCTTCCCCTGACACTATCACTCTGAGGGACGGAGAGGACCGGCGCATGGATCAATTGGCCTGCCATGCTTTTACCTGTGTGGGGGCTGGCTTGCACCCTGTATGTGCTGCCGCCATTACTGCTATTGCTTTTAAGAAACTGCTTAAACTTCTCCTTGATGGCACAACAGCTGGTAGTGTGGTGGAGAAATATAGGACTCTCTAACTTTGCACTGATTTTGTGGCCTTTATCTTTACTGCACTATGGAGGATGCTGTGCGGCTCTGTGGAAGGACCTCTGCACTCTTGGTGGCTATGCGTCGCTCTGTCTGGTTGCTCCAGTGGGCAGCTGACGCTGCGGCTAAGTAAGCTCTCACTAGCCTCCCCTTTGTGGGGCTGCGGCTGTTTGGGGAATGGCTTGATGTTCTAGCCAAGGATGGGAGGCTGCCTCAGCGTAGAAGGCAGTCTCTGCCCTTTCGGGGGTCCTCTGCCCCCCTCCATTCCTTTTGCATTCCCAGAGGGGGCCGTGGCTCCCACCTCTCCAGTGGTCGCAGAGATTCTTGGGGCCATGGCAGAACCTGTGGTCGTCCCAGTCTCTCCTGGAATCCTAATCCCAAACCTTCTCCCAGGCCCCCTCAGGCATGAAGGGGCGCCCTCACCCATCCGGGTGGGGGGACGGCTTCGGCTCTTTGCTCACGTCTGGAGGCTTCATGTCTCAGACGTGTGGATTCAGGAGGTAGTGTCCTCCAGTTACAAGATAGAGTTTGCAGCCTGCCCCCCCCCCCAAGATTCATCAGATCCCGGATGTCTTTAAACCCCCTGTCTGCTCAAGGGTTGCTTCTGGTGGTTCATTGTCTGTTAGAGTCCGGAGTCATTTGTTTGGTGCCTCATCAAGAAAGAGGTCAGGGGTACGATTCCAATCTTTTCCCAGTCCCCAAAAAGGACGGCTCTCTGAGGCCCATTCTGGATCTGAAGGACCTCAACAAATGTGTTTTGTTTCAAGCATTTTCGCATGGAGATGCTGCGCTCTGCTGTCAGTACCCTTCGCCAGGGCGACTTCACGACCACTGTGGACATCAAAGATGCTTATCTTCATGTGCCTATCTTTCCAGGTCATCTAAGGTTCGAGCTACAGGATCAGCATTACCAGTTTGTGGCTCTTCCCTTCCGTATCACCTCGGCACCTCGGGTGTTCACCAAGGTGCTGGCGGGAGTGATGGCTCTGCTAAGAAACCAGGGCATCCGCATCATTCCTTACCTGGACAACATCCTGATTGTGGCCGAGTCTTTTCCTCAGGCCGAGCGGGACACTCAAATGGTGACATCCACTCTGGAGTCTTTCGGCTGGGTGATCAACTATCCCAAGTCTTTTCTGTCCCCGTCATTGGTGAGGACCTTCCTGGGCATGACTCTGGATACCTCTCAGGTCAAGGTGTTCCTTCCTCAGCAGAAGGTGGAGGGTCTTCAGCTGCAGGCTCGGGCTCTGCTGTCGTGTTTCTCATCCCTCCATCCGTCAGGGGATGCAGTTGGTGGGCCTGATGGTGTCCTGCTTCGAGGCAGTCCCCTTTGCTCAGTTTCACATGAGACCTCTTCAGTTGCACCTCTTGTCAGTTTGGGATCGGGACCCTGTGTCCCTGGATCAGGAATTTTTTCTGTCTCCTCTGGCCGGACAATCTCTCTTGTGGTGGCTGGACTCAAGGAACCTTTTGGGGGGCAGGTCCTTCCTGCCCCCGTGCTGGGAAACGGTCACCACGGATGCCAGTCTGACCAGCTGGGGAGGCTTCTGGAAGTCCCTGAGGTTCCAGGGTTGGGGGGGCCCACAAGAGGCCCATGCTTCCATCAACGTCCTGGAACTGAGGGCGATCAGGTTGGTTCTTTCTCGCCTATTCACTCACCTCCTTGGTCGGGCTGTTCACTCAGACAACCAGACGGTGGTTGCCTACATCAACCATTAGGGAGGGACTTGGAATAAGCGAGCCTTCAAGGAAGTGTCCCTGATTCTGTTTCGGGGGCGGAACAGCATGTTCCCTGCATCTCAGCGGTATACATCCCAGGGGTGGAGAACCAGGTGGCGGACTCCCTGAGCAGGAGGACGTCTCGTCTGGGGGAGTGGTCTCTCAACAACCAGGTGTTTCTCTCCCTCTGTCACTGCTGGGGTCAGCCGGATGTGGACCTGTTTGCGTCCCGTCACAATCACAAACTTCCCAGATTTGTCTCTCTGTCTCAGGATCCTCTGGCCTTCGCCACGGATAACTTGACAATACCTTGGACGGAGTTTCAGCTTCTCTATATGTGTTCCCTCCGTTTCCTCTCCTGGGCAGGGTCATGCGCAAGATAGCCCAGGAGCGGGTACCAGCCATACTGGTGGCCCCTTGTTGGCCAAGAAGAATTTGGTTTGCAGACGTCATGCGGTTGGCAGTAGACCGGCATGTCCTGCCCAAGGCTCCAGATCTTCTCACACAGGGGCAGCTACGCCATCCCAATTTACAAACTCTCTCTATTGATGGAAAAGGGGTTGCCTGCTTCTGTTGTTGATACCAGGAAGAAGTCCTCATCCTTTATCTATTACAGGGTCTGGCATGCTTACATTGCCTGGTGTGAGTCCAAGTGTCTTCCCTGTCGGGTGTTTTCTATTCCCAGGATTCTGGAATTCCTGCAACATGGTTTGGATCAGGGCCTTCAACTTAGTACCCTAAAAGGCCATGTTTAAGCTCTGGCATTTATTTTCCAAAGATCTTTTGCCTATCACCAGTTGGTTAAAACCTTTTTTCAGGGTGTTTCTCATGTGCGTCCACCTCGTAAGCCTTTGCTACCAGTCTGGGATTTTAATCTGGTGTTGTCTGCTCTGCAAGGGCCTCCCTTTGAGCTATCCGTGAAGCTGCCTTGTCTATTCTGACTCTTAAGGTAGCCTTTCTGGTGGCTATCACTTCTGTAAGGCGAGTTTCTGAGCTAGCGGCACTTGGTTGTGTCTGCCTTTTATCTTAATCAGGACATTAGGGTTGATTCAGAGAGAAAAAAAAAGACTTTTGTTTTTGTGTCGATCTGTTTTTTTTATGAAATGTTCCCGCTCTCGTATGAGTGTACGAGCGATTACGTGCATGCATTGCAAGCCTTCTGTAAAGTCTTTATCCGTTCGTATGCCAACGAGAATGTCATTTTCCAGCTTTCATTTTCCGTTTTTTTTTCTCATGTTACGTCGGCTTTAGTTTTTGCCCTTTTTCCATCGTCTCCTCCCACGAATCCTTTACGTTTCCCGTTAGATTCTGTTTACCTTTTACAAGAAATAATCGTCCAGACGAAAATCCTTACGATCTTACGCATGCGCACTACAAACTTAACTCATTAAAGTGCTCGCCTACATATTTGGTTCACTCACTTGTGCTACAATGCTTAGCTAAATCACTTCGCGGTTAAGTTCTTCTTCTATTTCTCACCCCTAAAACTTACCCAAATCACTTTGCAGTTAGCTTCTTCTTCCATTTCTCACCCCTAAAACTTACCCAAATCACTTCACGGTCATGTTCTTCTTCTATTTCTCACCCCTAAAACTTACCCAGATCACCTCGCGGTTAAGTTCTTCTTCTATTTCTCACCCCTAAAACTTACCCAAATCACTTTGCAGTCATGTTCTTCTTCTATTTCTCACCCCTAAAACTTACCCAAATCACCTCGCGGTCATGTTCTTCTTCTATTTCTCACCCCTAAAACTTACCCAAATCACTTTGCAGTTAGCTTCTTCTTCTATTTCTCACCCCTAAAACTTACCCAAATCACTTCGCGGTCATTTTCTTCTTCCATTTCTCACCCCTAAAACTTACGCAAATCACTTCGAGGTCATGTTCTTCTTCTGTTTCTCACCCCTAAAACTTACCCAAATCACTTCGCGGTTAGGTTCTTCTAATTCTCAGCCCTAAAACTTACCCAAATCACTTCGCGGTTAGGTTCTTCTTCTATTTCTCACCCCTAAAATTACCCAAATTACTTCACTGTCATGTGAATCTTCATTTCTAAATATTTCTTGGCCCATCCGTTTTGTGTTAATGTATTTGGAAAATAAAATGACACTGAAACAGTTTTTGTTTTTTTTTTTGTTTTTTGATACAAAATGCAATTTTTATGGCTTTTTTTTTAATTGTTTGCAGTAACATGTGGAAACCTTTTTTTTTTAAAGAAAATATAAAATTTTTAAATTTTTTAAAAAGAATAAAAGACAAAACTATATACAACGCAATGGCAGGACCCAGAACGTTAGTCTTCTTCTGTGGTCCCCAATGAGTCACGCAGCTCCTGCATGTTGGCCAACTGAAGGACCCTGTATAAACATTATTTGTTGGCAAATACATGTTTCTCAGCTGTGGATGGAATGTTTTTTAGGTGGCAAGCTAACTCATGAGGCCATATGTCATTATGCTAAGTAATTAATCTAAGGAAGAGGGCATATGTCATTATGCTAAGTAAATAATCTAAGGAAGAGGGCATATGTCATTATGCTAAGTAATTAATCTAAGGAAGAGGGCATATGTCATTATGCTAAGTAATTAACCTAAGGAAGAGGGCATATGTCATTATGCTAATGCCATTGACTATGGCTTTAGGTATCTTGGTGATCAAGTACCACATACTCAAAAGAATGACATTCCAGCTTACTTAGTTGGTGGCCGACGTCTGCGTCGGGGACCACCCTGGGTTCTGGGACCTGCCACTGCTGGGAAGTTGAGGCTGTAGAGACATGTCAAATAGGGTCACTTCTAATGTCTGAGTCAACAGTAAGCGAATTACATTTTGAATGTGTGTGTGACATCACCCACCTTCTCCATGTGCCTCCTGGGCCTGATCTGCTGCAGACTCTTCCACAGATCCTTCACCCGCTACATATTCAGCTAGAAAAAGAGATTAAGGGAATCAGCTTTTGTTTAAATAGCATGTATGTGCTTGCGGTTACATTGAGAGTCACATACCTGAGGCTAAGGGCTCCGTCGCTTGGTACGACTTCCTGCCCACGCCGTGACGCCCCTCCTCTGTTGAGAGGTCCAGGGGCTGGTCGGAGGCCCCTACAGAGGAGGAGTACGACCGTCGCCCTGGAGATCCACCACCTTCACTTGGTGCTGCAGATTCATGCAGCGCTGGCCGGTCTGTGCGCCTCCGGGTGCGTCGTATTCGGTACTCCATTTCCAGCACTAGAAAAGAAAAGCATTTATAAATAAAGGCCTACCTTCTGTATTATGTACATCTAGCATGCAATCGCTATGTACTTACTTGGGAAATGGAGCCCGGAAAATCGCCGCACCCGGGGCATGTGGAGCCGTTTCAGGTCCGACCAATGCTGCATGATCTGCGTGTGGGTGAAGGTGGTGTCCGTCTCGTGCTGGATCCTGGAAACGATCTCCAGGGCGATGATCCTCTTCTCAAAAGAGTTGGGCAGGTAGTTGTACCTGCGCTGAAGCATGGTCTAAAAAACACAAAATAAACATAGCTTTTAGATCAAACTGCATACAAATATCTGTCACAATTAGATCAGTTGACTAAATGACATTCCCAGACACATTTCTAGCCTCAAACTATCCTTCTAGATGTTAGTGAGTTGGTTCGCACATGTGCGCACTAACTTCTCTTTGCCACAGAGTTTTACAATTTTTACACATAACTGTTTATTCCTGCGCTTCCTTAAGGCCTAGGCATGCATTTAGATGGCAAATCAAAGTTATTACAATACACTTACGAGCATAATCAGCTCTTCTTGTTGGCGGGTGAAGATCGTGGGCACCATCTTTCTTCTTGTCCGCGGCAGATAAGTAATGCCCCAGCGGTTTCCGGGTTCCGCACGGCTGGACGAGCGGCCGTACGCACGCGAACGCGTAAGCATCATACCCAGGCATTAGTATTTAAAGGGTCCTGGACACACAGCTCAGTCTATTTGAGAGTCTCAACATGCCAGCTAAAAAAACAGTCGGGAAGGCCAAACCAGGCAATGAGGCCAGCAGCAAAATGCCACAGCGGCCTGAGGAGCCTTCTTCACGCCCGACCACTCGGTCACAAATACCAACGCCGAAGAAGCGGGAAACGCGCAACCACAGTGGCCAGGTCAAGGCGACAATACCCACCAAGTCCGCTAAGCCCAAAACAACCAGCAAAGCAAAGGAGGCAGCGGCGAAGAAGAAGACCACAACCAAGCAGGCTGGTACGCCCGCAAAAAAGGCCACTAAGAAGAAGCCCCAGCCCCCAAAAAACACCATCCCCTCCTCCCCGGCCTAGCACATCCGTTCGGAAAGAACGCTCCACTGGCAAGGCCAGTAAAAGCCACAGGCCCAGAAGCCCCAGCCCACCCAGCTCAGCATCTCCTGAGCCACGTGGGAAACACACCCATGGCCATGTAAAGAGCAAGAGCCACAGGCCCAGAAGCCCCAGCCCAGCCAGCTCAGCATCTCCTGAGCCACGTGGGAAACACACCCATGGCCATGGAAAGAGCAAAAGCCACAGGCCCAGAAGGCCAAGCACAGCCAGCTCAGCATCTCCTGAGCCACGTGGGAAACACACCCATGGCCATGGAAAGAGCAAAAGCCACAGGCCCAGAAGGCCAAGCACAGCCAGCTCAGCATCTCTCGAGCCATGTGCAAGTACCTCCCAGGGGCATGGAACCACAAGTGGCAAGGGCACAAAGAGTCACAGGGCCCGAAGCACCACACCCTCAAGCACACCCTCACCTCCTCGGTCACATTTGCCACCGGCACAGGTGGAAAGCAACTATCCATATCCCACATCGTAACCTGCAAGTTCAGTGGCCACCCAGGCAAGGACCCCAAGTCCATTTCCAAGTCCAGTCCATTCTTTATCCAGCCACCTGTCCAACATTTCCACACAACAGAGCCAGCCCGAATTGCTTACATTCAGAGATGAGCCCAAACAGCAAGCAATAGGCCGGACATTGCGGCGAGGACAGTTGAGTGGCAGGTTTGGTGAGGCCCAAACTCTGGCATTGGCAAGTGGGCTGACCCTACATTATGGTGAGCTATATGGGCTATAAAAATCCAAATCTACAAGCAAATTGCAAAAAAATGAAATCATGGAGGAGCTCACCAGACAGGTCAATGCAGCGGGGGAGAAGCTTAAAGATGTGGAGTAGATCCAGGGCAAAATTTCTGACCTGAAGTATGCAGCACGGAAGAAAGAAAATAAACGGCGCAATTACAGGTACAAATTTGAGTTGTGCATTTGTCTGCTTCTTGTATTGTCAACAATTTCCTAAATTTGCAAATCTATATTTTTCAGCTTACAAACTGGCGGAGGCTTCCCCATGAAATTACAGTTTACCCGAGCTGAGGAGATGGTGCTGGGGCTGATACATCCGTGGCATTAGAGGGCCACTCGGGGCGACGGGACACGGAACATCCCTACTATTCCTACAGGTTAGTAATGTTAGTGTGTATGTGAAATGTTCTAAACGTGTAAAATGAGGCTCACAGGCATATATGAACACATGCCCCTAGGGAGTGACTTGTAGGGGAGGTTACAGTTTTAGCAGGGTGTGTAATGTCTGCGGAATGTTCATTTGCAAAATTGCCAGCCCATACATGACCTTGGACAGTATTTATAGTCACTATTAAAGTCTAAATATTAGCAAAGCACTGCCTGTTATGTGATTCTAATCAGTGATATCCAACACTTCCTTCTTTGTCTCTAGGCCACTTGGGTTTTAGCTGTGCTTTGGTCCCAAATACTTGATCTGGGGTCAAGGAAAGGTCTACATAGGAAGAATGCCCACCAGCATACTCCTAAGCCAAATGCGATTTGCAAGCTGAGTGTGGGTCCATATTGGCCCTTTAGGGATGTGTGAAGCCTCATAACATGCAGTACATGCATGTTTGTATTATTTAAGGTGACCAATGTGTATGTACAGGGTGAGTCATACATATAACAGATAATGACATTCATAGTGAAGGTCACCTTGGACCGTTGGGGGTTGACCATGCCTGCTTGCCCACATGTTTTATTGAAGCATATGTAGTAATACAGATCATCAATGGATATTTGGGTGTTTACGTGCCTTTTTATTTACAATACAGCCCAGCATCAACCCTCAGCAAGTGTGGAAGCCTCATCCAGTTTGACCACGCCGTCAACTTCCGTGCTGCCTAGGAGCCAGGAGCAGATATATACGGTAAGTGTATTTTACTAAATCTGCTGATGTATGTGAATGAACATGACTAATTAGAATAACTAAGATATTTATGGACCAACCTGAACCTTTTTTTGCACATGTCCCAACAGACCCACACACTGATGGAGGAAATCCAAGAGATGGAGGAGGATGCCACCTTGATGGGACCTTCACAACTGACCCCCTAGAATATAATCTGCCACGGTCCCAACATGCTACTGCACCAAATCCTCTGCAGCAGAGTGAAGCTAGACGCATGCTGTCAGCCCATCGTGGGCAGCATGCAGAGACTGAGCCTACAGTCCCCAGTGGTAGCTCTGCTGCAGAGGATTTGCCGAGCACATCTGCGACTCTTGCTCGCCCTAGACGTCCAGCATCTGCAGGCGCTCAAACCCGGGGAATTGGGAGACGTAGTCAGCAACGTCGACCAGTTTCCCAGGGGAGGCGCGTGCCAATCCTGGAGTCAGTGTGGCACCATGAGAGGCATTTCTTTCGCCAGGTGACTCAAAGAACCACAGAGCAGCTTACTGCACAATTAGATACATTAAATAATACATTCACCTCCATGCTGACAGAATTTAGGATGAGCAACAGCCACATGGCCACCTTAACTAATAATTTGATAGGCATGCTCAAGGAAGTTAGAAATAGCAATAGACTCATGTTGGAACAGTGGCAGATTCTGAATGCCACATCCTCAAGGCCCACCACCAGGGTTTTATGGGCAACACCCATTTTAACAGCTATTTGCCCTGTATCTGCTCCACATCTTTCCTCTACATCCCCACTGTATTGACCTGTCTGGTGAGCGCTACCAAGATTGCCATTTTTATGGCTTTGCTTGTATGATTTTCGCCCATATAGCTCATTAGAGTGCTGAGATACCCCACTAGCCAATGCCTGAGATAAAGCCTCAATGAACCTGTCGCTCAAGCTGCCACACTGCAGGCTTTGGCCTAATGAAATTGTGTCTGGCTCATCCTGTTTCGAGGCATGATTGGGGGACATTCTGGATTGGCAAACTACTACCTTGAACCCTGGCAAACATTAGACTGGACTTGCATTTGGACTGGGGGTTATTGTTTGGGTGGGCCACTGACTTACAGGCGTGGATGTGGCATAGGTATGGCTGCTTTCCACCGATGCCAGTGGCAAATGTGGCCAAGCAGGAGAGGGTGTGTATGTGGCCCTATGTATTACTGTCCAAAGATTTGCATGCAAATGGTTGCTCCATATGTATGTATATGTTATTTGGCGTGTAAACTTCGGCCTGAAGTGCATTACTTTACAACTCCTGGATGTGACCAATTGCTAGGTGCAATGAGTCTGCACCAATGTATATTTCTGTTGTACTATGTGTATACATGAAGTCTGCGAGTGCCCTTCAACTAATAATTGACATATTTATGCTAAATATATTGCATGTGACTTTAGCTGTTGTGGACTAAGTTGATGCATTAATGTTTGGGTTATTTTGAGATTATTGAAGGTTTTTTGAAACAAACATGTGAGAAAAAAATGAATGAGGCTCAGATCAAGTTTGAAAATTTTAATAATTCATTCATTACTATTTCTAAAAAATAAAATAACAAAGCCTTCACAAAGGCAAATGAGAGTCCAAAACAACAAATGCATACAACAAACAAAAACAGGAAAACAAAATTAGGCAAAATGTGTCTTAATCAAATTTGCCCTCACAGCTTGCCCAGAGGCACTAGGTGTGCCACGGTAATTGGCATCAGGCTCCTGGCTGGGTGGAGAGGGGGGAAGATCCAGATACCGGGGGACACGCTGCATTATGGCAAAGTTGTGTAGCACACAGCAGGCCAGTATTATATCAATCACCTTGTTAGGGTGATACTGGAGTGCCCCCCCTGTATGGTCCAAACATCTGAACCTAGTTTTTAGGAGGCCAAAGGCCCTCTCTTCACAATAGCCCGGGTTTTTCGGTGGGCCAGATTGTAGGCGTCCTGGGCTACATTCTGTGGCTGAAGGACGGGCGTCATCACCCAGGGAAGAAGCAGATAGCCGGAATCCCCTGAAAGAATTCGAAAATACTTACATTAATTACCCAATCCAACATAAAATTTTTGGGACAAGCGGTTGTTCCCCCTGACTAAGAGATTATCTTATATTTTTGCAACACCCTGTACATACAGATTGCTCACCTCAAAAAAGAGCCTAACACCATCTACTGCATGTTCTGAGCCTTTAAACATCCAAGATGGCGGATGAGGTTAAATCAGGCCCCAGATCTGCTTTGTCTGAGCCAAGCACAGCTCTAACCCACCCCCTGCACTTTATCCCGCTCTCCTCTACTCAGTAAGTGTCATGCTTCTGAGCAAAGATGGCGCAGACCCTATCATAAAGTCAAGAACAGAATTGCAGCCGAGTGTGGGGAAGAATAATAATTAATTTACTAGAAAGTAGAAATATATTATTTAGAAATGGTGGGAAATCATTTTGTAAGGGTTTGTGCTTTGCTAAAGATCATGGTTAAGGTCCGGTTTAACATGTTATCAAGGGGTAAAAACAGGCATAGGTTCAGACATGGGTCATCAACTATATTCATAGGCATACATTGAAAATTTAATGATCGTCGCAATATGTACACGTCATGGGATGAGCCTGGAAACCCGGCGAGAACACTAAGGAACCGCATGTCCGGGGCCACCACTGCTTGGACATTCAGGGAGTGGCCCATTTTGCGGTTCCTGGGAAAAAAGAGAAACAACAAAAATGAGCAATGCTAGGTAAACTACTCAAACACTAACTCCTAACATCCTCCCAAAAACATGTTGGGCAATACAAATAACACTAATTACCTAAGTATTTTTTAGCCTAAAAAAGGATATGTATGTTGGATCAACTAAAGATTACCCTGAAAATGACTAATTAAGGTCCACATGAAAATGTTTGGCTTTGGCCGACATGAAAAATATTGATGAAGCTAAAGACGGCCAAATGTATCACATGAACAATTTACAAGGAGGGATTAATAGATATACAGTGTAAGCTATTTCACAGGGACAATTTACAAGGAGGGATTAATAGATAGTTAAAATACATTTTATGTAAACTATATAAAAAAATGACCGATTGAACTTACCTATAGATGTACTCGTCGGCTGCCGGAGGGACCAATGCAACGTGGGTGCAATCAATGGCACCCATGACGTTGGGCATGTCGGCGATATTATAAAATACAAGCTTAAGTGCATTCCAGGCTACCATGTCGTCAGGAAAATAAATATATTTCTGACTAATGGTAGCCATGCCTTCCAAAAACTTGGATAGCGTGCGGCTCAGCGTAGGCTGGGAGATCCCCACGGAGAGGGCACTCAGCCTCTGGAACGAGCCGTTCGCCAAAAACTGCAGGCAGCCAAGCATCTTGGTCATACCTGAAATTGCTTGCCCCTTCCTTGTGGTGCGGGCTAACCATGGCTGCAGCTCACTATACAATTTATGGAGGGAAGAGCGATTAAGTCTGGTCAGCTCGAACAGCTCAACGTCATGCATGCCATCGATGTGCATGCGTCGCCGCCGGTGCAATCTGGCCTCGGCCCTGCTGATGCATTCAATGCCCATTAGCTGGAGTTGGTGATGCTTCTCCACAAAGGCACAAAACATGGTGATTGCAAGGTATCCAAGGTCAAAATGGTCCCGTAAGGGGATCGCAAATGAAATGGTTTTATCGGGTTGTGGTCCCTCGGCAATTAGCTCTCTGAATGAGATGCAAGCCCATACCAATAACGTAAGTTATCTGAACGAACGCAAAATATCAGATTTATATGGGAAAATGATCAGAACTAACGCAAATGATTCGATTTACTTTCGTTCATCGAAAGCGCATATAGGCATGAGCTCGAACGATATACAGTGTAAGCTATTTCACAGGGACAATTTATAAGGAGGGATTAATAGATATACAGTGTAAGCTATTTCACGGGGACAATTTACAAGGAGGGATTAATAGATAGTTAAAATACATTTTATGTAAACTATATAAAAAAATGACCGATTGAACTTACCTATAGATGTACTCGTCGGCTGCCGGAGGGACCAATGCAACATGGGTGCAATCAATGGCACCCATGACGTTGGGCATGTCGGCGATATTATAAAATACAAGCTTAAGTGCATTCCAGGCTACCATGTCGTCAGGAAAATAAATAAATTTCTGACTAATGGTAGCCATGCCTTCCAAAAACTTGGATAGCGTGCGGCTCAGCGTAGGCTGGGAGATCCCCACGGAGAGGGCACTCAGCCTCTGGAATGAGCCGTTCGCCAAAAACTGCAGGCAGCCAAGCATCTTGGTCATACCTGAAATTGCTTGCCCCTTCCTTGTGGTGCGGGCTAACCATGGCTGCAGCTCACTATACAATTTATGGAGGGAAGAGCGATTAAGTCTGGTCAGCTCGAACAGCTCAACGTCATGCATGCCATCGATGTGCATGCGTCGCCGCCGGTGCAATCTGGCCTCGGCCCTGCTGATGCATTCAATGCCCATTAGCTGGAGTTGGTGATGCTTCTCCACAAAGGCAAAAAACATGGTGATTGCAAGGTATCCAAGGTCAAAATGGTCCCGTAAGGGGATCGCAAATGAAATGGTTTTATCGGGTGGTGGTCCCTCGGCAATTAGCTCTCTGAATGAGATGCAAGCCCATACCAATAACGTAAGTTATCTAAACGAACGCAAAATATCAGATTTATATGGGAAAATGATCAGAACTAACGCAAATGATTCGATTTACTTTCGTTCATCGAAAGCGCATATAGGCATGAGCTCGAACGAACGTACGAATGAAAATGCAACGGAAAAACCTAAAAAAATGACAAACACACACAAAAACATACACAGACAGCTACGGAAGTCCAGACGAATGTGTCTATGAATCGAGGCTATTGTCTTGCCTTCATTGTGTCCTGATCCTGCTAATTCCAAGGAGCAGACTCTGCATTCCCTGGATGTGGTCAGGGCTCTGAAGTTTTATTTGGTCGCCACTGAGCCTTTCAGGAAGTCTGATGCTCTTTTTGTTCTCACTTCTGGACCTAGAAAGTGTTTGCCTCTGGCTAAATCCACTATCAGTGGATCCGTCAGGCGGTGGTTTAAGCCTATTCTGTTAAGGAAAAGGAACCTCCCTTTAGGATTACTGCTCATTCCACTCATGCTATTGGTGCCTCTTGGGCTTTTCAGCACCAAGCTTCTGTTGAACAAGTTTGCAAGGCCGCTACTTGGTCTTCTGTTCATACTTTTTCAAAGTTTTACAAGCTTGATGTTAAGGCCTCAGCGGATGCTGCTTTTGGCCACAAGGTGCTTCAGGCGGTAGTGACTTGAACTACTGGCCGCTACTCTTTAGGGATCCCACCCTACTATGGACACTGCTTTTGGATGTATCAACTGTTATGAATACCGAAGCGGGCCGTGCCATGCAATAAAGAAAAAAGCTATTCTGTGAGTACTCACCTGTAGAATTGTTTTTGTTCTTGCATGGCACGGCCCGCTTCGCCCCACCCTTGTTATCGTTATTCTTGGTTGCCTCTTTATGGTAATTGTTCCAAGTCAATTGGGGTTTTTTACCTTTTTCAAATTTTTTACTTATTCTCTCCCGGCTTCTTGTCTCACTGCTTGTGTACACTAGGGAACTCTATGGTTAAGCCCGTTTTTATAGGGAGCCGGGACAAGCCACAGCTTTTCTGCAGCACCACTGCGCCACCTTGTGGCGGAATAACCCAACTGTTATGAATACCACAGCAGGCCGGGCCATGCAAGAACAAAAACAATTCTACAGGTGAGTACTCACAGAATAGCTTTTTTTCTATGAAAAAAAATGTAATTTGGCGACATCTAGGTCCTGCGTTTCCATTATTGATATGTCACAATGTATATTCTATACAAATAAATGTGTGTAATATTAACCATAAACATAAAACACTTCAATCCAGTTCATCCCATTGTGCTATAGGATCTTGACCTACAGTGTCAGGTTTCAACTGGCGTTGCTCCAACCAGAGCGCCCGGCGCTGCAACCTATTGGACGCTGGTGTTAAATGAGTCGCTAGCTGGCGGTCTTTTGTTTCTTTTTTGTTTCTTAAATCATTCTGTTGAGGCCCAAAAAGTGGTGCCGTGTAGCAATGACACTTCAGAAATAAGCCTTAGACTGCTTAATGTGTCTTCATTTAAGTCCCTGTAAATCCAGGCAAAAAATATACTTACCTTCCTGTCCACTGGCTTGATTCTGCAGAGACCTGTGGGCTTCGCTGGTCCAGTTTTGGCATTACCAGCTTCAGTGCTGATAGCACACTCCCTGCATGGCCTCAGTGTGGGTACCTACTGCCAGTAACAGAGGAGCAAGCATCCTCATTGATTGGCTGCATGTGTTGTATGTGTTGCATGATGAGTGTCAACTGCCAATATGCATTCTGCAGTGGATGCTGATATGCACACCAGGAACCAGACAGGGACGTTCATGCAGCATCAGAGGTGATTCTACCGAAATGGTAATAAGGGATCAAGTCTGAGGGCCGCTTTAAGTTATATTTTTTTTCTAGTTTAGCTTTATTGAACATTTACATTTTATAAAAAATCTCATTGCAAGAGATTTTAGCACCATTATAATACTTATTTTGTAACAGTTATTAGAAACTATTGATTTTTTATTAAAAAAATGGAAATGTATCCTGGAGCATGAATAGCTATTATTCCACCCTCTGTTAGTCCATCAGTCTGTCTGCCTGTCTTGTGCTGAAGATCCTCTATGAAATGCTTGGTAGGCTTGATGTATTCCAGCTCCGATGTGTTTGGTAACTGCTCATTCAGGATCCTTCCTGTCTTTTTCCTCCTTTATGGAGAGGCAGAGGGAAAGGGAGGTATTCACATTTCTTTGTAGGCCAGTTTTATAATGCTTTAGGAGATTAACAGTGAGTATGAATGAGGGCCTGAGGATTAGGCAACCAAATGCCCAGCCTGTCTTCCACCTTGTTTGCAGATTTTTCCATTTTTTTCAGCCTGGCTGGGCTGCCATAGAAAGCAAGGAAAGATAATAAGTAGCAGGGTCCCACAAGTGTTTAGTGATTCAAAAAATTCAGATGACATGTCAATGCTGACAGGATGATGGAGCATTTGGTGGCAGCAGTTACTTTTTTGTCTCACGTTAAGCTCTTATATTGAGTGAATGCAGATGTTATCGCAGTGTCCCAGACAGACACCGGCCATGAAATGTGACTAGCTGTCAGCAGAGTTGCACAAAGTTGATTATGTTTAAATAACCCCTTTGTAGGGATATGTTTTCATATAGCTTGCGTTCAATCTGTCTAAATGTAACTAGGGCATTGTTCAGCTTACTTTGGGTGGTATCTTCTAAAATCCTTAAATAAATAAATAGTGTTATTTAATATTTAAGTAATACTATTAATGATTTATTTGATGTGTGCTTTTTTGGGGGATTTGTGTTCTAAGCTTTAGGTAGATGGAATGGTGCTGTACCAGCACATCACAAATGGTCATATTTAGAGGTGTACACTGTATTCTTGCCACTTTTTTGCTCCCCATTTTATTTTATTACATTTTATTCTTCAACTCTTTTTGAAAACGTGTTAAGAATTTGCAATTAAACTGGACCATAGAAAGCAGCACTTTCCCACTAAACATATAACAGTGACTGAGTCCTGGTTCTTCTTGCATGATCCCTACAGTAAAGAAGCATCAATGAGGGTCATGGCATTAATTTTGTAAAGTCAGTTCAATTTTAGATGCACTTTTGGGTGTAAACTGAGACTTACATCTAAGAGAGCTTTTAACTTTAAAGTGGACCAACACCCAGGATTTTCACTATCCTGGGTGTTGGTCCACTTCCGCGGGGCACCCCGATCGGGGACGCGCAGGAGGCAGCGGCGGCGGCTTATCTGTCGCTTGTCCGTCGCCGATAAGGTAAGTTTTTAGGGGCTTTTTGGGGGCTTCACACAGTGGGGCATCCCGATTTCTTCTTATAGATTCCCGGGCCGATCAGGGGTGGGTGTTGGTCCACTTTAAGACACAAAAAAGTGCAATAAAAATGTTTTCCCCCAAAAACACTTGCACCTGTGATGGGGCATTTTTACAGGTGAAGTACAACATTTTGCCAATGAGATAAGGATAATTTCTGGAAGGTTTGGAAAAAACAGCACCATGTGAGGTATGCAGAAAAAAATTGCACGTTCTTTAGCACTCCCCGCAGGGTGCTGTTGTTTCCAAACTTTCAAAAATTTGTCTTACCTTACTTAGAACAAACATTTTTTATACATTTTTTGTGTGCTTAAATAAAAAAAGTTCACAGAGATTCAGAAGCATTTTACACCTAAATTTGCAACCAAAGTTGAACTTGCTTCTCTAAATAATTAGCGTAACTACAATGATGGGGCCTCATGGCTTCAGGACTTCACACTCACCACCCCATTTCTCTAGGAATGACCTGCATCATAAAATTCACCAAATCTTTGGCTATACTGGTGACTGATTCTTTCCCCGACTTCTTGTGAACACCACCCTGGCATTGGAAGTGTTGACGGCCACATCCCTGGATCCCCTGTGGTCAGGGCCCTCTCTCCAAATTTACTCCTGTGCCAATGTGTTTTGTTACACATCTCCAAATCTGACTCAGGTTACAGTGTATATATTATATGCATCATGTTCATTGTTGTATAGGACATTTCTTACTTGTTTTACTCTCTGTAATTACTACCTTTTACAGTGCCACAGACTATGATGGTGCTCTTTAAATAAACAATAATAATAATAATTTTGAATCTCAGTTCTTTCCTGAGCTTTTATTAACAATGTTCAGGCAGACACAGAATCTTCGGTTGCAACAGTTGTACAAATTAAAATAAAGCAAAACGAAATACTGGTCGTCTAAGCACTTGTATCTCAGCCCCAGTTCGAGATTTTCTTTTTCGGCCACAGATTTTCTCTCTTTCTCAGGACCTCTTTTTATTTCTGGGTCTATTTTCTCTCTCTCTCTCTCTTTCTCTCTATCTCTCTCTCTATCTATCTCTATTTCTATCTCTCTCTGAGTCTATCTTTCTTTCTGTATCCCTTGCTTTCTCTGAATCTCCCTTTCTCTGCATATCATTTTCAGACATACACCCTAACATCTATAACATAAAACATTAATAAAACACATATATACAGCACAGCTCCTCTCTTGGCTGTCACTTTTGGGTTTTACATAATAAATATGGTATAATACCCTGTGGGAAGGACACATTTTTGACCCTGAGGTCTTATATACCGGTACCTTGAAGTGTCGTCTGGTTGGAAAAATTTGGAACAATGTAAGACCCAGGGAGGAGGTGAGGGGGAGGGGGGTCCGAGATAATCTTCTCCTCCAAGGTGTCTATGTTCTTCTATAAAGTATTTTTCCCAGGCCACCATGGGACAGATTTACATCATAAAAAGTGGAGAAAAGGAAAATGGAATCTTGTTTTTAGGGAAACCCATCAGACTCCACTTTTCAGGTGATAAAACTGTGATTTAGCATTTTTGTTTCCTCGGGTAACAGCTCCATTTCTCTTCTGCCCGGTTTCCTTAATTTTAACACCAGCATTATGCATTGCCGTGGCTTGAGTTTCATCAGCTTGTAAAATAACTTGCTGGTTTGTAAGAGATAATTATGGGCGGTTTTGTAATGCTGGCGCATTGATTTCCATAATTAAATTAACATCCTGCATAATTAGCGTACACGCCGCACTTTGTTAATGGCATAGCGGGCTAATTAAAGTGTGAAGTTAACATTCACTTCATATAGATATATATTTCTGCAGAGAGCGGTGCTAAGCTCCTAATTGTCCTGATGGTGACGTTTTGAATTTCATCTGGGCGCTCAGATCCATTGTTATCTAGTAAGTGGCTTCCTTTTCTGACAAATTGAATGCTGCATCTGTGAGAGGCTCTTTTGTCCTTATAATTCAGTCAGCATGGAAATGATTTTTCTATTGCAGACTCTTTTCTGTCCTCTCCTCTTTGTGTCAATAAAATAGAGTTGTACCCAACCGCTCTAATCAGCTTAAAGGGCTAATTCATTGCACAGGGCTGTTATCAGTATTTGGCTACAGGTGGGCGCTCAGAGAGACGCAGTTTCCGGACAGGACTCATTGTGTGTCTCTTGAGGATTCCTGAGGGGATAGCTCCTATCTGCAAGTGGATGCTGAGGAATGCAATATCCCAGCAAGGTGGCCCGCTGGACCATACACATGGAAAGCACTGGAATATACTATCACAAATATCTTACAATTAGGGGTGATATTAGTAAAGTAGGTAAATCAAGTCTGACCTTCAATATGGAAACCTCCTAATAAATAGTCGCTGATTCTGGCCTTTAATGAGCTCAAACTCACCATCTTCCTTTTTATGCCCAAGTATTTCCAGAGGATCAGCATCAATATCAGTAAAACAACATCTGGAGGTGATCTTAAAGTAAAACAAAACCCTTGGCCTTGGCCTTCCCTGGGGCATTCCAAATTGGGATGCCAGGCGGTGGGAAACCCCCCAGGGACGGTAATCACTCTCTTTTTCCAGGTCCAACAGCACATGTGCGGGCTCTCGTCCAATCTGAGATGCCTGCTGAACTGACATAATACGGCGAGACAGCTCAGTTTGTTGTGAATGGGGAACGAGAGCTGCTGCATCCTTGGGCTGAGCGTGCACTCCTGTCCCAGCAATTCAGATAGGCTGGGACACGAGCGTGGGGCAGCAGGGTATGTGCCCACTCTCGTTCCCCATTCACAATCATCAGAGCTGTTCGCCTCAGTTTCTCAGTTTAGCGGCCGCTCTGATTGGACGAGAGCCCGCTCAGGCGCCATTGGTCTGCGATGGAGTGAGTCTGAATGCGCAGATCAGGGGGGTTTCACACAGTGGGGCATCCCAATTTGGAATCCCCAGGGGGCAAACAATACCCAGGAAGTTCAAAATCCCAGGTTTTATCCCACTTTAAGGTTCCTAACAATGTTGAATTTTCAGTACATTCCTGGTTGAGGTACTGACCAATCAATGTGCTTTTTAGTCAATCCAGTTCAGTGGTATAAATTGATAAAGAGTATTTTTATTGTACATAATTTTAATACATCATACTACATCAGTGTGTCACAAAGTACACGTTTAATAAACTTCTTTCACTGCTGCATTTTTGTCTCCGTTTTTAAGTAGTTGGGTACAATTTTATATGCCTATTCAGATAAAACACCTTCCAGACCTAATTTCAAGCAAGTGCCCTTACCTCCAATAGAGTAGATCCCCAAAAAGTACATCCATAGGTCTCGATTCAATAAAGGTAGAGAAAAATTCTCATGGTAGTAAAAAATTCAATTCATGAGAAAAAAGCCTGAGAATGTCACTGTTACTGAATCACTAGATAAAAAGACAATGAAAGTCAATGGAAGCTTTTACTACAGTGTGCCATTGACTTTGTTTGCCTAGAACAGTGAAATTCTCAGGCTTTTTTCTCATGAGAATTTTTTTACCTTTATTGAATTGAGGCCATGGTCTCTATATACTGTATACAACTGCCCCTTAATGCAAGACTGTTTCGTTAACTCGTCCTTGAAACCAGACTGACTCAGCCCCCAGGATTCCATGTGTTTTTCTTTTGTTTAATTTACAGGGACAACGTTCAGAGTAAAATAACTATATGCAAT
This sequence comes from Gastrophryne carolinensis, assembly GCA_027917425.1. Classification (NCBI taxonomy): domain Eukaryota; kingdom Metazoa; phylum Chordata; class Amphibia; order Anura; family Microhylidae; genus Gastrophryne; species Gastrophryne carolinensis. Next base: position 169,972,228 of record CM051237.1, on the reverse strand, counting down.
AATGTAAATATATATGTCTTGCAACAATAGTCCCCTAAATTTCTGGCTGCACTTTTTGCTATACAACCTCTGAGAAAATTGTTGCATCCTATGGTTATGTAAGGTTAGGCAGTAGTTGGCTAGAATTCACTAAAAGCAGTCCCACACCTATTTCCTACATAATGGGTGTGGGGCCACATTGTGATAGGGGGGGCAGTCCCCCCGCACATAGACCCCCACAATGCCCACAGTTCTTCCTAGAACCTTGATCCTCCGGGTGAAATGTGGCCCCACGATTAGCCAGCATTGTTTAGAATAGTAACCTTCAATGTATTTCCATTGTGACACTTTTTTAAAATGTAGGAGGAGAGCACCTCACATTACACATTCAATGTGTGCCACCTCACTGATGCAAAAGATCACTTGAATTTATTGATATTAATGAGATATCTGCCCAACAGCCTAAGATTTTTCATTTACCAAACTTGAGATCTCACTCAAAGCAATTAGATTGTATCATTTGCGTTTTCTTTTCCCTCTTCTCTGTGAATTGACCCCTCGGGGGTTTACGCACAAAGAACAAAGGATTCACTCACTGTGACATGTTCCACCAAATAAACTACATGAAATCTCTTTGTAGTCTCTATCTGTTGTTTACTCTTTTCCTGAAAAGCCCAGATATTAAATGCTGATAGAAGAATGTGGTTGGGAATGAAAAATAAAGGTGGCCAGAGAGCCACTGGTTTACATATTACACATAAACCCAGCACAACCCAATTTGAAAAAGGAAATTACAGGCCTAATGAAGGAAGCATAGATTGGCAGTGGAGCGAACTCCGGTTAGTGGAGATATGTTTATTGCAGAGATAGTGCAAGGAAATGAAGATAAGTTAGAGAGGAAATGCTAAGCCGTCAAAGGTCAGTGACCTTATTAGATCCTAAGGCATGTTTAGTCCAAAAGCTATTACCTGTGATCACATATTCTATTGACCTGGAGATATGGCAATATGCTTTGAGAGCTGCAGGTTTCTTGGAAAACTGTTAACAGGTGAAGTGACAGAACCATGGAGAGAGTCCATAAGACCTGTAAACTCAAGGCTTAGAGCTTTTCTTATTATTAGCAAAATCTCTTTTTTTTGTAAGATAAACTTGCCCAAATTTGCAGTGGTCTTCCTTCACTAAATGTTATCTTTGGAGATGTTCTGAGAAATCATTATTAGTGAATGGAAAGGTCATTAGTGGGATCCAATAAGTGTAATCCACTCTACCAATCTGTATTGGTCAGATTATCTCATTTGTACATTGATATACAGAAAAAAGTTTTTAGCCTTCCTGTGGCACAAAGAGAAAGGTGAGAAGAAAAGCCCTAGCCTCTATTCAGCTCTGTTAAAGCAGACCTCTAATATGAAGATCACAAAGAAATCATAGTATACATCAACCTCCATGAAAACCACAGGAATAATAAACATATGGATACTTTCTCTAAGCAGAAATATTTAAAACACTTTTAAAGATTTCTCCACCCTGACCCAGTCTAAGATTCTCTGCCTGACATACCCCCTGTCCCAACACAAAGGCATCACTATTATCCCATTTTTATAGGATGTACATTGAAATGATACAGGGAACTGAATAGCTGTTTTAGCTTTAGGCAAATCTTAAATCAGCTATAGCACTAAAATCTTATTAGCCAGCAACAAATCTTATAATTTACCTCTAAAATCTGGGCAAAAACAAAGTTCTCTGTTAGCACACATTTTCAAATGTATGCGGAAGTCACTCTATTGCGCCAAGGTGCCCCATATAAGTGTGGTCCCACTGCAATCAATAACATTAGGCACAGCAGTGGGTAAATTGGAAGCTCCTTACCTGAGGTTGCCGCATGCCTCCAGTGCAGCCAGTGCAATTGCATTCAGCTAAAGATCCGCCATGAGTTTTCATACATCTGAAATATACAGAGGTGGCAGATGCTTAAAATTTAAAACTAACCTGGTCAGTGCAAGTGGACAGGCAAATAGACATAGGGGTTTATTCATCAATGGATAGCGACAGGTAGTGTCTTGTAAGCGGCAGGTAGCGTCTGGTGAATGTGGGCGCTGTAAGCAATACTACATTTATGAAGTAGATTCTGGTGAGCGACTGCAACAACGCCATGTAGCGTCCGACTCAACGTCACAGACGGCTCAGTGTATAACGCCGGCGCTCTGGCTTCCAGAGCACCTGGTATTACCTGTCGCTACCTGTCGCTCTCCCACACATTTCAATAGACGATCCTTTTCTTCTCTTTAAACAGGGTTGTTTAAATATTGTGTGACCTCTCCTGGCCTATTAAATGTCATTTTTGAAAACTTTTTTGATTTTTTATATTTTTATGCAGACTTATCATTACAGGTCTGGTATTAAAGTATTAATGTCACAATGTAATAACAATGTAATTCCATATGTTTTCACTTTGTTACTAGTGGATATGATTTCAAAAATGGACTTTAACAGCTTCTGGTGCTCTGGGTTACAGCGACCCAATTTTGAGCGCCAGCGCTGTGTGAGGCTGTTTTTTTGATGAATATGGTTTGAGTCGCTCACACTGACCAGTTGCTATCGCTCACTCCCATATAGTGCTGTACTGGTGTTATAGCGGCTCCCGGCCGATCAGAGCGACCACTAGCGGTCGCTCTTAGTGCCGCTATACAGACGCTCCTCTGCCGTTACCTGGCACTAGTAATGAATCAGCCTCCCCATCAAATCTTAAGGAGCCACGGCTCTAAAAACCTGTTAGCCAGCAATCTGACTCCTATATCTAGTGTAGTCAGTTGGTGCACATCTGCAGGTGTATGCGGAAGCCACACTGGCGAGACACGGAACCCCTGTATTACATGTGGTCCTTCTCTACTGTCCAATATTTTGGACATACCCAGCAATGGATACATTGAGAGCTAGCTTAATTGAGGTGAGGTCCTCAGGTAAGGCTTTAGGTATGCTTTCAGTAAAGGGCATTTTAACAGCATTTCGAAAGACGATTCATGAAAAACTTTTCAATTTAGGCATAAAGGACTTCTGCTAAACTAACTGCAGGGTGATATTTTTGGTCTGATTCCTGTGTCATTATTACAAAGCTATTCATTTGCTGTCTTTTGCTGCACTTGATAAGACACTAATTGACAGAATCAATAAGGCTTTGCCACACTAGAAGAACAGAATCATTGGTATGTTGCTAATCTTATTAATTTAATAAATTGGATATTTGTTGGAAAACTACTGCTCTCTACATCTTAGTGAATGCCTCAGGTAAGTAATTCATAATTGATGGAAAAAATCTGAACACCAAAACCTCACTGAAACGGGACACAAAGGACAATCGGTTAAATGTGGGGCTGGCACTAAAGGAACACCAAAACCTCACCCCAAAAGGTGAGCAGGATTTCAAAATTTGGAAAAATAAAATACTTTTTTTTGCACCTTGTGGTATGTTGAAGAACTCACAAAACATTAGTGAACACTAGCCGACTGAGATGGCTTGCTCACTGTCACTTTCAATCAATACAAGTTGATCTGATTCCAGCTAATCAGCTCCAAGTCTAATAATCACCTGGGCACCGCTAAATGATTCTAATGATTAATGAATAATACACATTACTGGTAAAATAACTCAAAGATGGATAAGAGACCCATGTGAGCCCTCACAAGAATCCCACACAGTACAACCTACTGTGAGGAACTCACCTGTTCCGGGGGACCCGCGTCGAATGTCTGGCAGCCATCGCAGCAGTGTTCCCTGGCTGTCTGGAGCAGGGCCTACTAATTAAAGATGTACTATACCTGTGGGTCTCAGGGGCTGGATGGCCTGACTATTCAGGGCAGCCCAGACCCTGGGATCAGTTCCAATCACAGGTTGTATCAGTCGCACCAATCACTACATTTTGTCCCCTGTATCCCTATTGGCCAGTCACCCTTCAAAATAAAGATCAGCCCGTTATAGCCAGTATTGCTCAGGGTGTGACTTAGTGTGTGCTATTCTTGTAATTGACCCAGCTTTCATCTGACCATCCCAGTTTGCTGCCCGAAACTAACTTTTGCTTGCCCGACCTCGAACTCCGTCTGACCACCCGGCTTGACTCTCGGCTTTGCGCCATTTAAGACCTGGGGCAAGCGTGTCCGGCAAGGCATATTGCACGTCCTGGCGAGTGGGGGCTTGTCTATAGGCAGAAGCGGCGGTGGAGATTGGGGGTTGCCAGCTCACAGGAGGTGGGAGACTCACAGGGCTTTACACCTACTATTTATAATCTACTGACATCCTATATATTAACTTCATTACAATAAAAAGTGCAACATACAGTGCTATACTGATGTGCCTGATCCTGAGTCAAAGCAGGGGTCTCCCAGCAGAAAACGGTCCTGAGGCAGCACCCATGTGTATCGCGGTCCCCAACACCACTTTCTCACTGTCATCTACACATTTTGGTTGTGCAAAGCAACCTGAAACACAATGAGATAAAGTGCAAAAAACATTTTTGGTTTTAATTTTCCCTAAAAAAAATCACATGTACCTGCAATGAGGCATCTCTACAGATGACACACATCATTTTTTACAATGAGGTAAGGGCATTTTTTTTAAGTTTTGATATCCTTCTACATAGCCTAAAGGTGATTTTTTTTTAAACAGCACCCTTTAGGCTGCATATTAAAAAAAAAAAAAAAAAAAAAAAAAAGGAAAAATGATGAGTCTCACCTGTAATAATGTGCCATCACAGGTACGGGTGATTTTTTGGGGTATGAAATAAAACAAGAACTTTTTTTTTTACGTTTTTAAGTTTCTAAGTAAAAAAAGTACAGGTTTCAATTCACATTCAAAAGCATGACCTAATTAAACTTGCGAATTACAATACCTCCAAATATGAGATCTCCTTACAGTGGAACTGCGCCAGAAAAACTGCTGTGTTGGGGGTAAGTTGGTGGGATATACACAGTGCCATGAGCAACAATGTGCACATCTGCAACAGACGCGTGCACCATTGGCAGAAGAGTGACAGGGGGTGCAGAAGTAGCAATAGCATTGGGGCCAATAAGGTCAGGGGGCCCATATTTGTGTCTCCTCCTCCATATTTATAAGTGCTCTAATAGCATACTGCACATAAAGGAAGCAGCACCATTTGTATCTAGTGTTTCAGTCTTAAGTAGTCTGGTTCCAATCTCTTTGACACACTTAATGTCTGCACTAGGGCTGGCCACATTTAGTTACCCCTCTGCCTATTGGTCACTGGCAGATCACATGGATGCATGTAGATCTAACAAACAAATAGCATTACCAGACTGTATTTTCTATTGTCAGGGTTCCCAATCACAGATGCTCAGACAGTGGGTGGAGTAAGTTGGGCATGCCTGAGTTTGCTTCTGTTTTAAGTCTACATTAAAAACTGATCACTGACAGTGTCTGGAATGTATATGCTGTTACTCTTTCTCATTTAGGAGCTATCCACAGTAGTGCTGCCTAACTACAGGAAATGGTAATGACCCCTGTAAATATGCAGGAGTTGAGGTGGGAGATGTTTATGGCTAGGGGCTGTTGTGTGAACCACATCTGGCCCGTGTACCAGTGCTTCTTTGTAGGATGCCATGCACAATCATTTCCTTCCCCTTACTTCTTATAGTGACTCCTATTTTACTATACAGGCTTACCAATAATGGCACTTGATGCATGATGCTTTAAAATGTCGCAGCTAGCACTGACCTTGGCTGCCATGCTGATTCCCATAACCGTATGTAGTGTTATGACAAGTATAAGCTGTGTATGCTGTGTTTCCTCCACTTGCAAGCTGATCAGCAATGGCAGAGTGTATCCTCTCCTTAGAAAATACGGCACCAATGTGAAGTGCTAAGCACAGCTGAGCATCAGCAGAAACAGCCGAGCTGCCACGGGCGATTAGACGCTTTGCCATACTACTATCCCCCTTCTCACTCACCACAGTAAAACATTTTACTGGGATAACAAGGCTGAGGGTAATAAGAAACATTCCAAGACAGGGGAAGGAGGAGAGGTCTCACCCATGTACAGGAAACAAATGAGATCAATTACCCAAGTGTGGAGCTAACAGATACCTTATCTCTTGGCTTCTTAAAATAAGAATTTGATTGTTACCAAATGTGTCCAGGAGCTAAGTGAAAAGAACACTTTCATTTTGGCTGAGGGGTGGCTCTAGTGAAATAAAGTGTATCTCAAGCCATTTCTCAAACAGCCGAGGAAGTCACATCGGGGGATTAGGATGGATGATACATTGGGAATGCAATGATTCTTATTTGTCAAGCATGGCTGAAGACACAATGAGACTGAAAGGGACTTTGTTTCAGAAATAGATTCTAGGCATAGGGTAGACACTGACAGATCTTACATAATTTTAGATTTATGATAATCTTTTATTGGCTGATATGAACCTTGTGCCTCCTGTGTAGAGCGTCCACAAAGCTGTTTGCATATTTCATGTTATTAGCTTTATTAAAAGGACCACATGGATAAAATCAATTATTTATTGTTTAATTAAAAAAGTTGTAATAATATTAATATATATATATATATATATATATATGTATATATATATATATATATATATATATATATACATATATGTTATTGAATCATATTATATTATTTGAAATATAAAACCACTGTTTCCTAGGTGTCAGCCATCCTCTCACTATATAGCATGTTTATATGGATTTTCAATATTAAGCTATTCCACAATAAAGCTCCTTAATGAGGACTTGCGCAGTGAACCTCAAGGCCGCTTCATCATCCCCCATCTCCGCTTGATGACACCTGGGAAGCCTGAAGATCAGAAATACTCACTGGGTTTGCGTTCTCCTGCCATGACTGCTCTCAAGAATAGACCTAAGTGGGTGGCAAGCTTGTGGCGCCACACATGACATGTGCATGCCTGCCCAGTCAACCCTATTAAAGCAGAGAATGCATAGTTATGGAGGCAGGATTGCAGCCCGTTGTTTATTCTGAGCAGGTTTTGGGCTTCATAGGACAACAACTTAGGATGCCCAGGAAGGGGGGCTGAAAGTGAACCCTTATGTTTTTTATGACTGTTTTAAAGTTTTGTTTTCAGGATGCATTACAGTGGCTTAACCTATATTCTTAAAGTGGACCAACACCCAGGATTTTGACTATCCTGGGTCTTGGTCCACTTCGGTGGGGCACCCCCGATCGGGGTGCCCCGCTGTGTGAAACCCCCCTGAACCCCCCGAAAAACTCACCTCTCCCCGCTCCCAGCGCCGCCGGACAAGCCGCGGACAAGCGGGTCCTCCGCCGCCGCCTCCCGCGCGTCACTCTTGACGCGCGCGCGCACGCCGGCCATTCACGGACGGCCGGCGCGGGCGCGCGCACGTCTAGAGGGGCGCGAGGGAGGCGGCGGCGGCTCTAGACGAAGACAAGGTAAGGGGATTTGGGGTGTTTGGGGGGGTTTCACCCCGCGGGACATCCCGTCCCCCTGGGTGACGGTCCACTTTAAGGGTAATATCTACATATTCTATTGACAACAAGTTAGTTGTCTGAGGATAATGAATTCCCATTAAATAAAAGAAGTAAATACATTCACTGTAGAATTGCCTATATACCTTAGTCTTTCCCATTGGCTTGTTTTCCTCCTAAACATTCAATATATGGTCTAGTTTTAGACCATATATTGAATATTTAGGAGAAAAAGTGGTGAGGGCATCCTAGTTATCTAAATCTGGTCAAGTCAAACACAGTCCATTATCATGTCTGTGATGTCCATTACAAAAGCTTTCAACTGTAGTAGTGTTAAAAGTTGGACCCTAGGTTAGAGCTCTGCCCCCAGCACAACCACCAGCAACAGCAATTATCCAGCACCCCTAATCTGGCCTCCATTGCTCCCCTATTGACAGGACAGGTCATAAACCTGGGGCTGGATAATTCACTTGGTGCCAGTCTACAAATTGTGCACTGCCAAGCCTTAAAATGTTTTTTCTTTTTTTCACTTGAACTAAATTGCTAATATTGTGTGACAGATTCCATACTACAGCCTGTGGGCTGCAGTTTTCTCTGAACCCAGAACTTTGGTTAGAACTGCCGTCAATAACATGTTTTAAAGAAGGAATGAAGCAAAGGTGTTCAAAATGGCAGACCGACTCCATCTGTCCTCTTTGTCAGTAAACTCCAATTATATGATTGTGAATATAGTAAGCAAAGAACATTTTCTTGCCATCAGTGGTGCTCGATCCATGTTTTCAATTCTGCTCCCATGTATTCAGCATTTTGGTGGAATGTGCAACTCAGGTTCTGCTTCCTCCAGAATGTGCATGGCTCATCTCCCTGGGAGATCATACTTCAGCGACTTGGGCCCAGGCAAGGTAACGGCAACTTGAACTTGCATGTACAGAAGTGGAATTGAAGAGATTAACTTGTATTTGACCTACTTCAGCTCTTCTGGTAATGAGGGGTACAGGAGCACAGAATTAATCTCTCTCAATTTGTTGCTCTCAGGGGTGCTGCAAAGTTTTAAAGGTTTAGATTTGTGAGCAACTCCTGTTGTGATGAACACTTTCAGAAAAGCAACGGAACTCTCTGGAGATTCACAATGAGCACAAATGATAATGAGGCATTTTTCAATCTCTTTGTTGATTTGTTGTATTGAATATAGTGTAGAATATATATATATATATATATATATATATATATATATATATATATATATACATTCCCAGCAACAATAACAACAATTACTACTATTAATAAACTTGTTATCTAACATTACATTTAGTTAAATAACAGTTATTGTGGTGTAAGGACACCACAACCAGTCAGCATGCTTGTATAATTTTATCTCCCAAGCAAGAAATTAAATATAAAATTAAAATATTAAATATTTTAATAATAATAATATTAAAATATGAAATGAAATATAAAAATATAAAAAGTCCCAAAAATTTATAAAAGTGTTTGTTTACAGGCCAGGAGAGGTCACACAATGATTTGAGCAAAAAAAAAAAATTGCCAAACACGCTATTTATTTACAAAACACTAATGAAGCTGTTAGAGGCGCTCACCAGATTCACTTTCTTAAATGTGGTTTTGCGTACAGCGCCCGTCGCTCACCAGACGCTGCCTGCCACTACGAGGCGCTACCTGGCACTATCCGTTCTTAAATATCCCCCGTAATGTTTATTTATTGCTCTCATTATGTTGATGAACTGCTCCCTAAATTTTCATCTTCAGGTCTTCTTGAATTGCTTCTCATTAGTTTGGCTACTATTGCTGGGTATCACAAGTTTGACAAGCCATACTCTTTTTTTGTCATCTATGGTTATGTCTGGGGTATTGTGTTTCGGCACCTTTTTTGTCTGCATCCCTAAATCACATAGCATTTTGGTTTTTTTTTTCTTTTTACCACTTTTTCGGGTTTATGACACCACCAGATCTGTGCTGTAAGCAGGTGACACAGATTCCAGTTTGATTTAGCTGTTTGAAATCAGTCTGCGTGATCTTTTTGCAGCAGCTGAGAATATATTAATTATATATATATTGTTTTTCTTATATGCATTTACTATTATTTTGATATATGCCCTGACTCCAGTCCAAAAGTTATCCTTATTTTGTTATTTCCAATACATATATATTTCCAATATATATTTTTATATTGAGTCACCTCTAGTGAGTAAAATAAATCTGCAAACACATGGCATGTAGCTTCATTAATGGAATATATTATTATTGTTACCATTACTTTTGTACAGACTCTTCAATGATATATTACAAAGGTGATTTTGTAATGTTGGAAACTGTTGAAAACCTGGACTGTTGACCATCATTGTGATTTCCATTAAAGTGGAAACAAAACAAAAAAACTTCTATTATATTGATGCCCAAGATTGCAGTGTCCGGTTGGCCCCATATTCTAGATAGGAGAGAGAGCATGCAGAAGAGATTTATGCAAAATTACTTCATCTGAAACTCATGCCAAGCCACAGGCTTGGTATGGACAGTTATGTGTGGGAATGTGCTTACTTTCATTACAGGAAACATAAATCTAATGTCTTGCTCTAAATGTTTAGTTTAAGACAATCTCATGACTTCAGATTCAGAACATTTTGGTGGCTGGGACATGGCGGGTTTTGATTTATCAAAGGCATTGAAAGGCATCATGGTGGCTGGGTAATTAGCCCTGTCTGCATATATTTTTTATTTTCCTCTCAATGGCTTTATGGGTTTCCCTGGCTCTAATGTTATCCTTCCTGGTTCTAAAACACATCACTATAACAATTTAAATTGTGCATATATGCCTCACTAGGGAAGATTGTGGGGCAACCATTTACAAAAGTTAAATAAAATGACTAATTTATTGCACTGCACAGATATCATAATATTGATATTGATATACTCAAATATATATACTTATTTTATTGATTGACTGGTAATATCACTAAAATAAATAGTTGAATTATCAAAAACATGGCAAAAAATAAGGGCTGTTTTGCCAGATCCTTGCCGAGCCCTGCTGTGGAAACATCACCATCATCATGGACTATGCTTATGCTCTGGGATATTTTGTTAGCAATGGCTTTCTGATCTCTAGACCAGACACTTTTGTTTTAGCATTTGCCAAAATTGTCAACACTGATCAATCAGAAGGGATTTCTCCTGGCGAAACTTTGAAGCTACTTTTTGACATCTTCAGAAAACTAATTGTTGTCTCCTGCCTGCATAGATCCTAACAAGTTAGTGTCTTCTCAAGAGTCGAGTATGAAAGAAGCTCTAAAATCAATTTACTAGACCGTTATGCATTATTATCATCCAAGACAAAAACTTGTTGAAGACAGGACGTAAAGTAGAAGAAGTCTCTGAGAAAAGGTTACAGAACATCCATCTTCCCTCTTCTTCTAATTGTGTCCATTCTTTTCTCATTTTCATAGCCACTTCCCCCTGCTTAAAGACACTTTATGACAAGCATTGTACTTTCCTAAGGATAAAGGAAAGCCTTTTTCATTTAGCAAGCTGTGAGTGACAGTGGGAAAGGGTCCAATTGCCACTAAGACTTTAGGCAATAAATCATCTCCTACTCGCATCAGCTGACTGGACAACACCCACTTACTAGGCTTGTAACTCTTTTAAAGCCTGGACTTAATTTCTCAGTCCAAATTCCACGCTTGGCTTCCCAAGGCTCCACAAATGGAGATTTCAGATTACAAATTTCAGATGAGGGGGAAGTAATGTTCCTATGGTTTGGCTAAGCAATATTTCCTGTGCTTTTGATTAAGCAACAGTGACTAGCAGAAAGATTTGCATATAAATCTTTTCTATTGTAAAAGAACCTGTTCCCTCTCCCCGTTAAATGACATATTAAAGTATATATCATATTGTGCGGTCGTAAATGTAGTGTAGATGATCAAATACAATGGCTTTTGATTTTGAAATATTAGACATAAAATATAAATATATTCCTGACAACATTATGGATGTAGTTTATTCTTTGCAGATTTTCTAGATGAACGTCAGTCTCAGCAGTGCATTGTCAACGCGTCATGGAAAATGACAGTGAAGTCTTTCTCCGTTTAAGTATGCGAAAAAGCTGCCTATAAACTAAGCTGAACAAATAGTGTGTCAGATGAGTGTAACAGGAAAAAGCATTTCATTGATAACATGAAAGATGCTTTATAGATTATGTGCTATCAGGTGGAAGTTATTTATTAACTGGTGAATCACCTCGAAAACAAAGGATGGTTAAGAATGAGTTTTAAAATTTAAAGGGCTTTATAAGGTCAAAAAAGGACATCGTTATACATGGTTATAATGCATTCTTTTCATTGATTTTTAGAAAAACGCTATTAAAGCTTCTGTCCAACAAATTTTCGCATGTTATGGTAATTCTCGTTGATGATTGTGAAAAACTTTAGAGCATTCTTGCTTGGTTTCTCATAAACATGGAAAGCACTTTCTCGATGTCAAGAAGAAAAACTGGAATGGCATTGGGGTTTACAAAGTGAATTAGTTATGTTCCATTGACTTCTATATGCGGTGGAATAAGAGGTAAGTAGAAAATCTATAACCACTCTTCTGCCTGCTCCTTTGCAGATCATTTTTTGTTTGCTTTTATTAGTAGTACATCTTTTTTCCTCTCCTTCATTCTGTCGCTGGGAGTTTTATGTCACCATAGAATACCTTTATATAGAATATATTTTATAAAAGAAGGAAGAAATGCAGTGAACTTCATTTTATTATGTCCTTTTCACATTATAAAGATGATTATATCACAACATAATCTTTATGTGATCCTGTAGGCGTTGTAGAATAAAGAAATAATGCTTTATTATGCTATGTATATGGAATGTATAGAGATATCTAATTTAATGTCTAATAGGATGCTGCTGGAGTATGACACATTTTCCTCCGAATCATAGGATTCCTCAGAAACAGGATAAAGAAGATAAATCCTGGCCAACAGCTCTGGCTTGTAACCTACCAGCTGTCATAAATAATCAAAACCTATTTGAGGTTTGAAGATAGGACATTAGAGGCTATTTACACTAGTAGAGTGATGCCATCGATCAGCAACAGCAAGCCTCAAATAAGCCTCTCATGAAGGAAGCGTTATTTATAATCGACAATGATATTAAAAACAACTGGGAATTGTTTTATATTACATCTTCATTTTAATTTGTATCAGTCGATCCATCTTTTTTAAGCTTTTTGTCTTTGTTGTCTAACAAAAGCAGAATTGTATATAACATGACCTACATCTGGGTTTCAAATCTATGGTGTAATACCCTTATTACTTATACTTATTTAGTATCTATAAATAAAAGAAAGTATGCAGTATATGGTCATAGGAGTAGCTTATATATTTTATCAGCTTTATAGTATGTAAGCAATGCCAGAGAGATAGTGAGAGCCAAGGAGGAAGAGGTGACGGCTCCTCTCCATTTCAGCAGCACCCTTTCTGGCATTTATCTGTGAAGGCAGGGTCATTATATGGGCAGTGTAGATGTTCCTGCTGTATGGAGTCCAGGAAATGCCCCACTATTAGAAAGGAACTATAATAGAGAACAGGCTTGTCTGGGTACTTCTGGGATCCTTCTGCGATAGCCTATCAGTTCCTCTTTAAGTGACCCAGGCTTTACCCTGATAATAGCCTTGAAGTGGACCAACATCCAGGATTTTCACTTACCTGGGTTTTGGTCCACTTCCGTGGGACGCCCCGCTGCATGAAACCCCCCAGAACGCCCGATAAAACTCACCTCACCACGCTCCTATGGCGCATGCATGGCCACTTGTTCAATCAGCGTGCTCGGAGCCGCTGTGGTATGCGCGTCAAAGCGGCGTCAAACCACAGCCGCTCTAAGCACGCTGGCGGCCGCATATGGCCGGCGTGGGAACGCGCCCTGCTAGAGAGAAGTGCAAGATGCGGCCGCGGCCCGCGCATGCGCCGTTGGACCGGGAGTAAGGTAAGGTGAATGGGGCGTCCTTGGGGGTTTCACACAGTGGGGCATCCCGATTTTGGATGCCCCGCAGGGAGGGATTGGATCGGCCTGATTAAGGAGGGTGTTGGTCCACTTTAACATACTGGCCCCATCCCATACTGGCAATATATTTTTCTACCTGACCTACAGCTTGGCTGCTTTTCTGCCAAACCTAAATCATAACTTCACATAAGATTGGAGCATGATATCAGAGGAACAACAACACATAGGGACAGCACTGGGTTTTCTCAACGATGAATTGGGAACAACTAAGGTGGTGTAATCTTTAAGGCGCTGGTTACTGAATAAATATTACGGAGGGAAGGGCTCATATTGCTATACAGGCAGGTATGTTAAAAACAGGAGTAAAAGGAACAGTCCCAGCAATGGCAATAATAAGGCAGTAAAGCCTTTCTTGCAACATGCTGTAGATGCCATAGCGGGGCTTTAAGATATGTCCTTTCTTTCAATGCCATTCTTCCATGACCAGGCATAAATGTGGCCACGCAGCCACTTCTTTTCCACGGAACTCCCTTTGTGAGTGAGCTCGGCAGGCCACATTGGACTTGTGCTGGTATTATTCACTATGCGAGCACTGAGGGAATGGGGCAGCCATGCAACCATGTTTGGAGCATGGTCCTGGAAAAATGTAAAAGAAAGAAACCAGCTACATCATCTACATTGTGCTGCAGGAAACTCCCTCTGGCAGGGGGGCAGAAAGCAGCTGCACACACTTGCGTGCCACTGCATTGTGCATCTGTTATCTGTTTTTATCTCCTAAATCCAAGGCTTCCATGCCGCAGTAGTAGGTAGGTTAGGGCACAGAGGCGCCAGGAGGGTTTAGGCTTAATTGGACCATCGGCCAGAGATATTCAACAGAGAGTATTTTAAAATCTCTGATCTATAAACCAGTACAACTATTCTGTTGCCTGTAATGTGGATTTTAAATGTGCATTAAAAAAAGCATTCGGATATTATGAGGATAGTTTGAATTTTTTGGGGGTTTACATTTTAGAGAAGACTTGAACATTCTTGTTCTTTCTAAATGAATACAGTAGGTTCATCTGCTTTGAATCTCTAGCTTCCATCTCACCATCCATATATTACATTCAGAGTTCAGCGGGCTTAGACCTTTAATTCAGAACTCCTTATGTTATGTTGGTGCAAGCTGTCAGCAACAACATGAACTTGACAGGAGTTGTCAGATTGATCAGTGCAAGCATAGAGAATAGTGACAGCTGTACGCTTCTCGCGCTTCTCCTCCATTCTCTCTCTTCACACTTGATGGACTGATGGAGTGATGTTTATGTGTCTGATGTTTCTTCAACAAATACTGGACCTTTTGAAACACTATAATACAGTCATTCTTGTATGTCGTGACCATTTATTCTTCACATTGTACTAAATACTACTTATACAAAACTTTCATCAAATAACAGCTTCTTCACTGTATGTGCATTCAGTCAAGATCATTTGACATATGGGATTCCAAACGTCATATAGGCTAAACTTCACTTGCTGATTGTTCCTCATGTCCACATTTTATGCATCTTTCAAAATGTCAAAAAGTGAAGAAAGTAATGCAAAGCCTTTTGTACACAAAGTACAATTGAAACTTTTGAGTATGCTTGGTTCCCCTTTACAGATATAGGCTGCGATTCAGTAAAGAGGAACAACGGACCTGTGCAAGCGGGTCCTATTAGCCGCTAACTATCATATAGAATTTCTTTTGGATGTTGGCATCTTCCAGTTCGCCAACATCCTGATGTTTTGTCCTCCACGGTGTCTTAGCCGCCTGTGATAGACGCCGGGGAGCTTAGCCGTGAGGGGTCTCTACTGTGCTACCCCCCTCCTCACTAGCTACTTGGAAATCTCGTGGTTTTTCTATGTGTCCTGTAACCGGAGATGAGCAGTGCAGAACATACACCTTGCAGGCGCAAGATCTCGGGGTGGCACAATGCATCCTGGGATTGAAGCAGGAAGAAAAGATGACGCTGCCCTACCGGTAGCTCCCGGAGGAGGGTGGATAAGAGCAGAGGGAAGGTCAGAAGACAGGTAAGTTTACAGTGGCAATTGTCGGTTCGGAGTATTAAAAGGAACGGAGGGCTTATTTTGGGGAGTTTTTGAGAACTCCCCAGACTGTCCAATGTTCCTCTTTAAAATAACTAAAAAAATGAAGGGTAATTTGATGCTTTATTTCAAAATAAGGCATGCAATAAAATAACAATATATTCTTTTAAATGCTTAGAATCACTCATATGTTCATAACACGCATAACTAAAAACTCGACTTCCAGGTACCGGGGGTGAACCTAGCCTCTCCTCTGCTTGAGGCGCACTATAGAAAGCCCCTCCACTCCTTAATAGAGCACTACACTTTTACCCTGTTTCCCCAAAACGGAGGGTGAGGACACATCAAGGCTGAAAAGGAGGGTGAGGACACATGAAGTCACAGAGGATCTAAATGTCTGATCTTGCTGGCTGTACCCCACCCTGCAGCCATGCAATGCACATGGCTGAATCCCCCCACATCCCCCCACTGCCAGCCGGCTCTGTGCATGTACTGTACTGGAGCTACTGTACTGCCACCGCTATCTTGCAAGCTGCCAACAAGCTATAAGACATCCCCTGAATATAAGCCCTAGCACCTATTTTTGGAGCAAGAATTAATATAAGACCTGTCTTATTTTCGGTATGCCTAGCTCTTTCCTATGATGGGCAGCAGCAGCCGAGACACCAATTTTTGACTGTAAAAACATGGCAGCATGAAACAGCACCCCTGGTCTCCATGGAGCCACTAACAGTTCAGCAATTACTGTCCCCTGCAGTGCTGCCTCATTACTGATACACCCTTTCCAGGCAGTAAAAAAAAAACACTAACCGTGAAATGTATGTTTTTCATCAAAAAGTACATTGGCACATTTCTCTAGTTAAAGTTTTAGGTGCAAATCATGATCTAACTTCCTTCCCTAACTGAATCATGCTTTCTATATAGTAACCATATTTTGAAACCATACGAGAAAAAAGTTATGCCAAGCTTACAGAATCAAGGCCAAATGTTCTACAAGGAACAGAAAATGACATATACACATTAACATGATAGTACACACCAAACATGTTAAAATGACAAGATAACATTATTTACGAAGTGCCAGGACATAAACTGCCCATTTGTGAGGCGTGAATAGGCCACATTCAATGGGCTGTTATCTGTTCTGTTATCTGAAAAATTATGACTTTGCTGAATGGACAAACATACTGGGACATGAAATGTACTGTATATGAATATTAAGACCACATTGTAACATAACCCCATGCCCCTTGCAATTCCCCACAAAAATTAAATTTTTTACATATTCGATTGAGTGTTGCACTCAAAATGTGTGGCCACTGAAATGTCTTGTAATTCTGCTCTATAATATTGTGTGTCTTTGGGGCATTCCAAATCAGTCTGTGTGAGACCCCCAGGATCCCTCATGTTATCACTTCTGTGAACCATCTTGTCCCTCCGGCGTTCCTCCCACCTCCGGTGGCATCCCCAGAACTCCTCCAGCTATTGTGCACAACCACATACAGCATTTTTTAATGATTGGAGACTGCTGTGTGCAGCAGAGGGGAGTAACTTGTTCCATTTAGAGCATTAGGAGGCTAGAATCGGGGGCAAACAGCGTCACAATCAAGGTTGTACAAACGTCCAGAATTCCTAGAGAAAAGACTGTCTTGGCCAGACCTAGCTTTTACACACGCCAGGGTTGATTCAGAGCCCCTTTCTCACCTTTTTCTTGCGTAAATATTTCCATTCTCGTTCATTTTTTCCCCTCGTCTGATTCAGCAAAGCCTTTTTTCTGCGAGAACTTTAGTGTGAAATGTTTTCATTTTTGCATGATTTTTCGTTTGGTAGCAAGACCTCCATAAACATGATGAGAAAGGGGCTCTGAATCAACCCTACTATGCTCAATAAAGGGACCTGGGACTCAGGTCAAGGTTACTAGTCTTTCCCTTATACTGCAAGTGTGTTTAGGGTAACTGCACACTATTTTATGCTTTTAGTACTGAAATTTAGCAGTTAAAGCATATTCCTCTTGCCAGAGAGTAGATTCTTGTTGTCTCCATGTTGATGGCGCTCAAAAGGTAGACATGGGAGATCCTTTAACATATTCTAGTCGTGTCCCCAGAGAGCCAGCAGGAAGTAGTACACCTGTCTGCGGAGTCAATATCCTACAATATGCTGAAATGGAATGACAGGCAAAGGGTGGTTGTACAAGCCTTAGTTCTCACTGAATCTTGGTCGGTGTGTAACAGGTCAAAATGCTGCTCATCAATATGCATCTCCTGTACATTTTTGCCTTTTATCTATACATTCCAATGAAAATAAGCTTGCAATTCAATGGATGTAAATGTACCTAAATGGATGAATTTTGGTATGATTGTAGCTTCAGACCGTAACTTTTGACATTAGTTCCCCTAAAACCTAAATCTTCCTCTAATCCTGAAATTTGAAAAGGAAAACGGTTGCTATTAATTTTTTGCTTTCTCCTCTATACCTCCTCTTTGATATATCTATACAGCCTCCTGTTAAATGCATGTTAGGACCCAGCAGGACACTTCTCTAGAAGAGGAGATTGAATACGAAATTCTACTCAGGAGGGAAGGTTAGTAAAACATGCAGCGTAACTATTTGCTTGTTTCTACAAAGTATTTTGGGGTAAGAGAGGCAACATTTTGGATTAAAATAAGCCCAGTCTAATTGAACACAATGAGCACTAAGGCACGTAATATTTCCACATATGTAATAGTATCAGCAGGCAAGGTGAAAAGTGCAGCCCTGCTGATTCGGGAGGGGCTAGGAACCTAATAACAGGAACAAAGAGATAGCTCGTAAGATTTAAGAGCCTTCACTGGCAGAGTGTTGAGAAGTCGTGTTACACAGTTCAAGGGTGTCAAACAGAGTGCAAAAGACTTTCTCTTTTAAGACAAAGTTGATCAGCGATATGAAGATCTTCAGTGCTTTCAGCAGATTCTTTCTACATTTTTACATTAGTATTTATACAGATTTAGCGCTACAAGAAAACTATGACCACTGTCTCTACTCTTATCACTTTTTACTCTTGTTGCACTGCAGCAGTATAGGGCAATGTTTTTAGTTTAATAATACGTGTAAGAAAGTGCATAGAGATCTAAAAGCCATTCTACTGCAATAGTCGTAGCTGGAAACTTTGAGCACTATCTGGCACTTGCATGTATCCTAGGAGTGAAAGATAGATTCATTGTTGGAAACTCTTAATGGCATCAGTTGATTGCTATTTCTTTGGCCTATAAATGTGAGAGAAGAGTGAAAAAATAAAACCATACAAATACTAGGTTAATACCAATGGAAACCAAACTGATATCCATGGTCAGGTCTTCTTTTGAGGTATAACATTATGTGCATATCATTTATACAAAGGTTACTGAGATGTATATTCAGTACATGATATAGCCCAATTGTTTTGCTGTCTGTTTAGTTGTTTCCAACAAGGATTTTGCATAGCTGTGAACTCACATGGGAGCTGTGTTCGATTAATGTAGGAACTAATGTAATTGGCACTGAAGTAAGCAGCTTTAGTTGGTGTTGCACAAGAGCCTTGTTATTGACCCACTTGGAATACCTATTAGCACTAGACCATGGGTTCCCAACCAGTGGTACTACTTGAGCTTCCCTCTGGTGGTACATGGAGGCCATTTGGGAGTGAAAGCAGGGGGGGGGAGGAATAAAGCATTGCAGACATGCTTCAATAGGATGTGCCAAGGATGGGTGCATTGCTAGTAGAGGAGCTTGCATTGTTGGGCCAGTATAAGACCTCCACCCTCCCAGGGAATCTGATTAAGTATTGGTACTTGAGATAATTGCATAATGGCAAGTGGTA
Source organism: Gastrophryne carolinensis (assembly GCA_027917425.1). NCBI lineage: Eukaryota > Metazoa > Chordata > Amphibia > Anura > Microhylidae > Gastrophryne > Gastrophryne carolinensis. The sequence continues at coordinate 169,952,874 of CM051237.1, read as the reverse complement.
CTCCATGTAAAAAGGTTTTACCCCTGAACTAGACCATGTGTTTTAATGTGTGATTTTTGTTCTTGGAAGACCAGTTTCAAGGAGTGAATTGTTTCTATTAAGGTTCATTGTACCATACCGCATGTGATATACTTTTCTTGCCTTTTTCCAACTTTGAACTGATCTGGACTTAAAGGAGATGTAATGTCCAGAGCCCACCCCAGCCAGAGAAGAAAATTAAAAAAAGTATACCTGTTTAGGCTTTTGTATGCTCTTACCCTCTGGAAACTCTGCACTGTAGTCCTGCATTTTGGTCTTGAGTAAAAGTCATGGTGGCATCACTCATGATCTTTATCAGTGGTGGCATATCATGAAAGCCCTGCTTCTGTTGTGGGGGTGGACTCACTTCTAGTATCAGGAAAGTTATTATTTATTTTATGTTCTAATCACGTTAGGTCCAGCAGGTGGGAGGGCCTCAGATGGTGGGATGTGAGGGGATGAGCTTGATTTGTGAAAGACAGCAATGTATAAATACACACATAACCGATGTTTGGATTATTACTTACTGTATCTAAAAGCAGAAGTTTTGATCCTAATAGTGCTTGACTGTAAACAGTGTAGTTATGTGGCCCCTTTACAGATTACATCTACTTTAGAATATCCATAGCTTTATAGGTTCCAGACTGGGGCTCTCATAGATTATTATTATTATTGTTTATTTATATAGCACCATCTACTTAAAGACAAGGTAAAACATACAGTACAGAGACCATTACAAATTAAATGCTCCAAAGTTCAGACCAAATGTATAAACAAGAGAAAATAGGAGAAAGCATTTTCTAGCTTACAGTCTAAAAGATAGGGAGTGGAGACAAAAGGGGAGGGATCACAAATGGTAGAGCTTGATTAGATCAGGACCACAGTATATGGTGTCCTAACCATTTTATGTTAATCAGATAGAGATGGGTCATTTCAGTAAGGATCCCTGCAACATTTTGCATGCTATATTGACAATGATTGTTGATTTGTTGCCAATTTAAACCTCAAAATGAAAGTTTAAACGTGGGAAATGTGCTAAGACATGAATACTTGGCAAGTAGGGGATTTCCAGTTTTTCAGGTACCATCTTTAACTGTATATCACCTTCCATTAATTATACTTTGCAATCAAAATTCCTTTATTATTTGCATTCTGGCCAAAAGCCGCTAAAGTGATACGCGATTCATGGTGCCAAAGGGGTGGCGCCTGACACAAAAGGGCATGAAATCTGAGTGGGCTAGGGCACTGTCTGTATGAAGAATAAAAGCAGAAACACTGTGGTTTCACAGGATACATAGTTTGGGTTATTTAGTCTTCCAGTAATAACATGGTGAGCAAATAGAAAATTCCTCATCGGATGTCCCTACAGAGCAAGGCCCAAGAATATCTGCTTTAAAGTCTGCTTACAAGCTCTCTGTCTCCAGAGTGAAGGCACACTGTGAAATATGTTATTGCTATTAATACAGTAGTTGGCCAGCCTGTAATGCAATACTACATTTTAGTGGCGTTGCTTCTTTAATGTTTTGTCTGTAAAGAAAATACGAAGATTAGGAAGTCTTGTCTGTACTTCAACCTTACAGCAGACGTGCCAGCTCAGAGGATCGCCGTCCAAATGTTAATAAAGAGCTGGAGTACGAGACATGTCTGAACTCAGGGCACAGGTGTTATTTCTGCGAGGCCCTTCATATGCCAAGCTTGCAAGATAAACAGACAAATGGAGAATTCTCCCTTTGCTTTCTCTTCCATCTCTCTAAAAATCATTTCATTGCTGCACATTCTTGTCTCCCAGCCTTTCAAGTGTTATCTCTAAAACGATATGTTTAACTTTCATGCGTGGATCGGGCAATAATTGACTACTGAGCAAACACAATTGAAGCCCAGGCATGGTACGCAGAATGATAACATAGACACCATTCACACCCTTTTCTATATTTTGTTGCCTCTATGGAGAGTGTTTACCAGGCTTTACTAGAGGTAGGACAGAGGTAATGGGTGCTATACATAGGTGAATCCGGCTATTTGGCAACCCGAGACTTTTCTGCAGACAGGCACTGCCCCTATTTAGTTTATTGAGACCTTCTTCGAAGCAAAGGCAGTGTCAGACTTGTGAAAAGCCAACACAAACTGCGGCTAAAGACAATGTTTTACTAAGAATCAGAAATCAACCTATCTGAAAGGTACAATCCAGGCAAAGAGTTAAAAGACAAAGAAATAATTTGTAAATGCATTCAGGGTGCACGATCCTGGGCAGTCTCAATCCTATATACACAAGGAGGAAGTAGATGGTCCACACTCCTTCAGCAATAAAGATTAAAGTCCTGGCACAGTTGGTATCAATATCAATAACGCGTTTCAGACCTTTTCCAGTCCTTAATCATAGATATACATAGCTAATTGAAGTCTTACTTATATAACAACAGAATAGGTAAATTGTATTACTCATCCTCCTGTTGTTGGGCTTCAGTCGCAATGCGCAGAGTGAATGGAGATCCCAGCGTCCAGAAGACACGTGGCTGCATCAGCCAATCATGGGCGAGGACCCCCGCCAGCCGATGGGGCTTGACGACCCACGCCAGCCAATGGGGCACAAGGATCCACACTGGCCAATGGGGCACGAGGACCCGCGTGTTTGGCTGATATAGGGTTGCATGGCAACTCAGATATAGACGACATGAGCAGCATGTGAAACGCCGCTCAAGAACGCATGTTGCGACTGGCGTCCAACAACAGGAGGGTGAGTAATACAGTTTACCTATACTTTTGGTATATAAGTAAGACTTCAATTAGCTATGTATATCTATGACTGGAAAAGATCCGAAACGCGTTAGAGGCTATATTGATACCAACTGTGCCAGGACTTTAATCTACATGGACCTTTAAAGGTTTGCTTGCTTTTCTATGGAGATGATTTTAATTGGACCTGAATAAATGTTATGATTTTATTGCTGAAGGAGTGCGGACCATCTACTTTCTCAAATAGTTAAATGAGCCTGCTTTCTGCTCACCTCATACTTTTTGCCTGGGGCTTTTAAACATGCTCCCTTCTTCTGACCCCCTTACACAGAATGTTCTTCACAAGGACTTATCAACAAATCTAAAACATCACTGAAGGAAAGGGGTGAGCAGAAAGGCTAATTTGCCCATTTGCATAGACTGTCCCTTTAATAGAAACAGGAAAGTTATCCTATTGTAAGTATGCAAGCTTACATTTTCTTTTTGAGTTGTATATTATTTAATTGTTTGGAAAGGTTTGAAAAACCACAAGCCGTCTGTGGTATTAAATCAGCCCTGACTCCCTATGAATGCATAAAACTGATATGCAGCCAGGGTATTTCTTCCCGTAGTTTCTGATATCAGCTAGAGGTTGCAGCAGTGATATTATCCTGTCAAATGCTACGTCTAAGCGTTAAATGGCCAAAGTACAAACACCCGCTGCTATAAAGCTAGAAAACATGGAAGATAGAGATTGCTTGCATGTGTGGGTTGCCTGCATTTTGACATCAAGCTCTATGTATACCTCTGGGAGAAGTGCAATACACATGCATTGAAGGGTAGGTTTCAGATAGCTTGTTGCTGATAACATTAATATACTTTGTCAGCATACTGAAATATGAGGATTATTTCTTGTTATAAATAATAAAAATACATTAACCTAAATTCATATTTAGGTTATTTTAGTAGTTAGTTAGGTGTTTAGGCTAAATGATGCTAATTTGTAAAGTTGATGGCATAAGTACTAATGACATCCTTTTGCATTTCCATTATTAAGCAAAACTCAGCTAATGCACTAGGTTGTGTAAAGGTTTGGACAAACGTCAGCAGAAGCCAAAGGAAAGTAAAAGTATAAAAGTATAAGAAATGTTTATAAAACTTGTCATTCTTTAGATGTGCAGATCGGTAAGTTGTCAGAATTTAACCGGACCTTCACCCTGAATAATAGTCTATCTAATATGTTTCCCACACCCTGTACATACAGATTGCTCACATTAAAATCATCCTACCTGCATCTACTGCATGTTATGAGCCTTTAAACATCCAAGATGGTGGCCTATGGAGGTGCAGGCCGCCTGCAAACAGGAAGTGTGTTCTGACTGTGCCACTCTGCATTCTGGGATTGCTGACCTTTTCCTGACCCCAGCTCTGCTCTGTTTGTGCAAAGCACAGCTATATCCCTGCTCCCCTGCACTTTTGAACCCTCTCCTCTCCTCAGTATGTGATGCTACTGAACCAAGATGGCGGCGCCCGTATCCTAGAGTTCTGAACAGAGTTGCAGGCCAGTGAGGGAAAGAATAAAATGTAAGTGACTAAAAATGTTAAATATATTAATTTTAGATGCTGGGGAATAGTTTTTTAAGGGTTTGGGGTTTTCATTAAATGATGCTGAAGGTCCGCTTTAAGTGATCTACACTTTTAGGACACACTGTAACTGGCTTATCAGGTAACAGACTAAAGGAATACAGAGAGCAATTTAGTTATAGGATAAATGACCTTAATCTTTCTGTACTTGGTTGTCAGTCGTGACCCAACACCAGTCCCAACACCCATGTCCACTATTTCCATGCAGATCTGCAGAATAATTATCTGCCTGCACCCACCGCCGGCCACTTAGTTTTTCCAAATGGATTACAATGTAGCTTGCACTAGTGAAGGAAAACAAATACAGCAAGTCCAGTTGCCTTAATTATACAATGACCTGGATTATATTTAATGGATTACATTTAATAAAGGAACTGAATGTTTGGACTGGCTGGTAACATATTCTCCACCTGAGTGTTGAAACGATACTGAAGTGGCAACAAATTATAAACAAATGTGGACAACAACTAAAGAAAAGATTAGAGAAGGTAATATTCTATTGGCCCCTTTCTAATGAATGATTGTAAATAAGTTGGGATTGGATAGGGAACTGTAGATGCTATAATTCTAGTTTAAATGACTTTGGATATATATTATGTAGTATTAGTATTATGGATATTAAGCAGTCCCACACCTTTTTTTAAGGACGGGACCACTGTTCCTGACTGCATAGAGTCTCGCAAGCACAATCCCTGAAGCCCAGATACTTACCACTTATCGACCATGTGACTGCCAATGACCAATCATGCTCTCCTGTTGCAGTAGTGATTGCCTGCCAGCTGTAAATGGCTCCAGGTCCCAGAAGAGATGCATGAAAGGGATGAACTTTGGGGTTCCCAGGACCATACTTGTAGGTAGCTATGTATAGGGGCATCATCAATCAGGATCCCCCATCAGTTAGAAGCAGTCGTGTGCTGTCTTATTTTTTTTATCCTGGGTGTGGAATTGCTTTAAAAATCAAAAGCTTTAAACATATTGTGCTATTTTCATTACATTTTAGTACTATATAGCTACGTAATATGATATACCAAACCATTTATTTCTTGACCTATAGTTCTAAATTCTGGATCAGGCTTGGCTTGATATTATGTCTGACCAACACCTTTAAAATGTTGAGCGTAGCTGCTCCCCAAATATATTTATTGTTCTGTTGGTTAAAACAAAAAGAATCTCAGCAAAACTGATTCTATTTTATGTGTAATACCGCAGTCCATTACTTTGCCTTTGCATATAGTCCAGGGTTTATATATGTGGGTCTGGGTGTGTACTCAAACGTGTGCATACACTGAGAATCAATGTGTACAAAGATGTCTAACATAAAAAGATACATTTCATTCTTAATCTGATTTAATGTACATATGAGCCAGACGGTGATATTAATGTGTTATGAAAATATTTTTACATTATCCCTTAAGTGCTTAAAGCTTAAGAAGCAGATTGCAGAAAATACTTGGCATCTTTAACTACCCAAATGTCCTTAAGGTTTTGTTTCAAGAGTGTTCTTCTAGGACGTTATGTTTCTTGCCTAATAATATTGTTTTTGGCACGAGCCGGCTTTAACCTGAGACACATATAGAGCAGGGCTGTGTTGGGTCATTTGATGGATGGCCACCTGTGTTGTGCTGTGAAATGAAACCTGGCCAGCTGAGGAGGGCCTGTCTTGCCAAATGCAATAATTCTATACATTTCACAGAAATGTTTCTTTTCTCCATCCTAGATATAAAGACCGGCATATAGACTGTCAAACTTCCTAATCACTTTTGAAAGCTTGGAGGCCATTGGCGCTATGTTTCATATACACCATAACTAGCTGCCTTTTTATCTAAGTGATATCTCTCCTATAAAGAGAACCAATAACATAACAAACAAAATGGACCAGATTTTAAAGATCTATTACTTTGATCTATACGGGTAGAAAAGGAAAAGAATCAGCGAGGGATATTATTGGCCCCTGCCAAGCTGCTAATGTCCTTGCATGGGTCCTGCCTCAAATGTCCCTCCAAGCACCAAACAACTGCACATCACAGTTGAAGCATTGTAGGGAGCAAACATATTGTATGGTCAGAGTAGGGTATGCTCCTCCAGACATGATGCTGAGGCTGGAGCTTTGCAGGGGCAGAATATAGACAGGGGTTTCTTGGCTCAGAATACAGTGGGAGTGGCTGTGGGAGACAGGGCATGGAGGTCGGTGTTAGAAGTTGCAACGCACCAACAGGCTCTAGGGGGGCTATACTGGAGGCTAAATCCAGCCCAGATGGTCCCAAAGCTGTGCAGTCCACCAGGTATTCCCCCAGTATTCCCCATGACCTGTCTCTAATTGCAGCCAACACAATCATACATTTACAATGCGGCAGCCGCTCCCAGGTCCTGCAGCCTGACCATTCTTTTTACCTAGCTACGGTGGACATTGGCAGGCTAAGTGTGGCATTTCAATGTATTGGCTATGTTTTACCCTGTGCAGTGCCAAACCCTGTTGCTGGCCGGCCCGGTTCAGTGCCAAGAGTTGCTATGACTGACAATGCCAACACCACTGCTACTGGCCATTGCCCCAAGTTTTACCCCGAGCCTGGTTATCTGCCTTCATGGCCTAGGTATCAGCTGGTAAGAAGCTTTATTTGCACAGCCAGCCTCTGATTCTAGCTACACTTTAGCAGTTCCATCACTCCAACCAAGGTACATGGCTTACAGGCCGTATTGGCAGTGACTTTGGTGACCTGCTACATATACTTGATCAATCTTAACTTAAAGCTTACCAGCAGTCAAAATGACAAACCAGACCAACACAACAAACAGTGCTCACTTGCTGCACTCAAAAATTCACTTCCCTTTTTCTAACGCCTACTGTAGCAAATTTTAGAAACAAAATGGCAGCTCATGCATTTGCAGGCCACCTGCAAACAGGAAGTGCTGCTCCAGCAGCTATTCATTGAGTGTGTTTGTGTGTGTGCAGCATGACCGGGATGCTGCCCAGTTTTTCTGAGGCATATATCTCTCTGTCTGTTGTGGGCTGCTGCTGGCACCCTCTCATGTTCATGTGTAAGCAGGGCTGTCTGGTATGTAGCAAGGTGGCTTCCAGAACATCTGCATGGTGGTAAGCCCTCTCAAACAGCATGCACCACTGAATGTCAGATGGGGTGTTTAATGGAATAATTTAGAGGCTTATTTAAGTGTCAGTGCCACACAGCGCCACTTTTTTTGGCCTCAGTGTCACTCAGCATTTGATTTAACAACTAAAAAACGCCAACGCCTATGTGGCCGCCGGCTATCATCTTATTTAACAATAGCACTGAAAAGGATGCTGTGCCGTGTGCTCTTGTTGATGCAGCATCAGATGAAACATGGCACTGTAGGTCAAGATCCTATAAAGCACAATGAGCAGAACAGGATAAAAGTGTTTAATGCTTATAATTAATATTAAATGCATTTATTTGTACAGAACTTGCATTGGGACTTGTCAAGGATCTAGATGGTTCAAAATGTTTTCAGGGGGGTTATTAAAACTGATTTCAAAGGCTTATTTAGCTTACCAAAGTGTAATTTGGAGAACAATAACTAAAATGCAGCCGAAAAGCAGTGATTTCTTGTAACTGTAATGAAAAAACGGTGACCAGCGCCAGAAAATACAGCGCCAAAGATTTCAAAGAGGAAAAATTTCATAAATATACTGGGTAGCGCCGGAAAAGCGGTAGTACAAAGTGGCGCTCACTGGTGCCAGAATAGACAGGAATCTGGCGCTCCGAAGCTGACGCTGTGATAGCAAAAATAGTGCTAAAACATGCACATCATAACTAAGGCCCTTAACATTTTCTGGGACTGGAGGTCCACTTTAAGAAGTATGCACTTTCTATCACCTGACAGTAAAATAATAAGACTGAAATGTCAAGCAAGCCATTAGAGTCATTAGCAGGTAACTGGGAATGTTTGAGTATTGCAATATACAGGAATCATATGATTCATAGTCATATAACACCAGAAGTGATGATGTCACAGTGACAAAGCATCGTGCTGTATTCTTACACAATAATAACAGATCTATAGAGCAGATGGCTGTTTCCATTCATGACCTTGAGAGGCTTGGGTGTTTTCATCACATATACAATTTTTCTGTCACTTTGTTTAGTTATTGGGATGTCCCAGTCTGTCACTCACATCCATGTGTAGAAGGCATAGTGCAAACACTGCAAACTACCCAAGATAGGCTCACTATAATATGTCACAAATGATCTTAAAACAAACAAAACCCACCAGCAGGGTTAAAGAATATGTCACAGATACATCTAACACACCATATAGTAGAGGCATAGCTAGGTTTTCTGGCACCCAGGGCAAAGATTCAAAACGGCGCCCCCCTTTCACGCCAGTGCCTGTTTTGGAGAATAGGGTAAAAATAATCACCTTGTCCTTGCGGCAGCCAGGAACAGTTGCATGGCAGAAGAGAATCTAAGACCCGCCATGGCCTCTGAGTCCCATCAGGTCTGTCAGGCACAGCATGCAAAGCGCAGATGCCACTGCAGATAGAAGATGCACCACTCAGAGCAAGGCAGCTAGGGGTGTGAGAGGGGGCTTCCTTAGGGATTTTCACAATGAGGCATTTTTTGACTTTTGGTCTGCTTGATCCAACAGTTGTATTTGACAAAAAAAACACCAAAAGCATTGTTGCTCTGCAGTAGAGGGGTGTTATCCGAAATTAGAGCCCCTATTTGCCATACCTTTCCTGGCACTTGGTCTAAAGCAAAAAACAGCCCAGCGCCAGGTCCCTGATCAAGGGAGACTGACTTATGCCCTTATTCATCAAGCGATAGCGCCAGGTAGTGTCTGACGAGCGCCAGGTAGCGGCAGCTAACGGCGACTACCGACTCAAGTACGCCCGGCGGCGGTCACAATGACGCATTTATCAAGCAAAATGAGGCTAGCGCCGGCGAGAGCGACGGCTAGCGCGGCATTCATCATGAAGCCGCCTGGACCGAACAGCGCCGCTGCAAATTCCCTCACAGCGACAGGTATGAGCTGTCGCTCCCTGGCGATGTCCAATGCATTTCAATGGAGCAATCTATAATTATTCATAATTAATTGGTATTAATTTTTTTTTTTTTTTTTTTTTTTTTAATGGCAAAAAATCGGAGACCACTTCTGCAATGTTAGGATTTATTTTTAAGTCAAAAAAAAAAATAAAAAAAATATGTGCAGAATTGATCTAACAGGTCTGAGATTAATGTATTCATATTACAAAATGATTCTAAAAACATGTATAATGTTACATTCAAAAAATATGGTTGTTTAGGGGTTAAAAACTAGTTAATACACATCGCCGCCAGCACTCTGGGGTTTAAACAAGGAATGGACAGCGACAGCACATTCGGAGCGTGATTTGTTGATGAATATGAAGCTAGCCGTTCGCTCTGGCCATTCGTTGTCAGGCGCCCACATACAACGCTGGACCTGTGAAACAGCGACCCCCCAGCCCGTATTCAACATTACCGCACACCGACTGAGTCGCTGTCATCAAGCTAATGTCGGCCAAGCACAGCGAATACTGGCTGGCGCTGAAAAAATCACGCTACAGTCGCTCATCTGTCGCTACCTGGCGCTATTAATGAATCGGCCTCCCCGTCAATCACTGCTCACAGGTCACACTGCTGCTGCACTGATTGACTGCCTAAGCAATCAGTTACGTCCAGTCTAGTACTAAAAACACAGAGGTGGTGCTCATGGTTGGCGATCAGGGGCCCAGTGCTCAGTAGGAAAGGCTTCCTTTTGCTTTAAATATTAAAATCATTTCCAGCACTAGTTGGACTAGTTGGACAGTCAGATCACTGTTTATTAGTACTGTATAGTTATAAGCAGTGACGGACTGGGGCCAAAAATCAGCACTGGATTTTATCAGCCCCTGGCCAGCCCGAGACATCCCTGCTGAGCCCCCCCCAAACCATGATTCCGGACTATAGCAATGGGGGCACTTGGCTTGTGGGTACAGTAGGGCTGGGTACAGGCAGCTGATAGGGAGACTAAAGGGGCAGGGATTGAATGTGGGTGTTAAAATCAGCAGCCCAACTGGCCCCAAAGCAGTGTCACCAACCGGGCATTGTCCTGGGTCTCCCTATGGCTAGTCTGCCACTGGCTATAAGTATGTATGACCATAACTGGCATATATCCCTGCTAAAATCAATTTGGTGATAGGTCCTTTTCCCTGGGGCATCCTGATTTCCAGATCACCAACACAACTCACTTTTCTGCCATCTCCACTGCATATATGCAGACCCTTGTCCATTCAGCACTTTATGCCATGCATACTAATGCACCGCATAAATAGCAGTTTCTATATAGGAGGTGTGAGAGTCCCTGAATAATTAGCGTGGGCGATCGGTCGGGCTCACACAGTGAAGGCCCCCTGACCCCCATAGCCACGCCCCTGTACTAACTGTTAAAAACAATTACCTGGCTTAATGTAGCAATATAATAACAGAGATTTCAATAAAGTCCACTGGGGGCTGCTTTTAAATGCCTATATAAAGTGCTGCATGCTACTCTCCGAGCATATGACTATATATTTATATAATATATATATATATATATTTTTTTTTTTTTAACACATTATATTTAAATCAAAATATTAGTGGTTATCTTTGTATTTTCCACATATTATAGATAAAGAGACTCTCCGTTCAGATTGTTAATGAAACCTACAGCCTCCTCACCTCTTAAGCGAAAGTTGTTTAGCTGACTTTGATGCCTTTGTGCAGCTTGGAGCAAGATTTACGGCTTGTGATTTCTCACCCTGGGCTCTGCTTTGATGGTCAACAAATAAAAATCCTTTGTCTCCTGTGACCAAGGGCCACCCCATCTCTCTCTCAGCTTGTACACAAGCACAAAATTATATCCCCCTGCTCTGCATGGCCACACCCACTTTCCCTATGTGTAAGAAAGAGAAAGTGAAAGTTTAAATGTGTACCTCAGCTAAAAAGCTTAAAAAAAGCAAAAAAGTAGGACATTTCCAAGGGTAGTCCTACACAATGGGCCAACACTTGGAATTGTCTGCTGAATCCCTTTAATTCTTCATATGTTTGGAGATTAGCATACGGCACTTTATTTAGGTATTAATGGGCAGCCCCCAGTTGACATATTTAGCAACAGTATTTGTTAAGCATCTCCCTGTTATTATATTGATACATTGAGCCAGGCAATTGTTTTTAACAGTTAGTATATGGTGTGTTATATGTATTTGTGACAATACATTTTGCCCTATTATTTATGATAATTTTTGCTAGTGGTGCGCTCATTTTGGGTGTTTGCGGTACCTTTATAGGTACTCCCTTTGCAATACACTTCATATATTTATTCGAGTGAAGTTTGGGCTGTGCTCACGTGGTTTCTTGTGTTGTTTGTCATGTGTAAAGGGCACATGGCTACATTGAATACAATTGTATTATAATTAGCATTTTAGGTCAGCATGAAGTCCTTAGCAAGACAGTTAAAGGTTTCTGCTCATGCGACAATTCCTTATGGAAATCAAAAGATTCATTTAGTAACAACAGCAAAAACAGTAACTATGCATTAGGGTGTTTATATATGTGCTATTTTATTCTGAGGGTCAGATTAGGTGAGGTCATTCCATCCTTCACTCAGCTCTGGTTCTGGATCTCAGTTTTTTTTCTGCAGATTTACAAATTAGAAAGTATGTTTCCTCTTAAGTTTGGTATCGTAAGATTTTTCTTTTCACATTGTGTCTAGGCTTTCAGCCTTTTAGGTCTCAAGTGAGGCAAAATGTAAACCACAAAAAGCCAAAAATCTTTCTACATGTTATATCTCTCCATATCTTCCTTTTATTAGTCATGTTGAAAAAGAATATGCCCATAAGTCACATGTTTTACAGCCTAAATTCCAGGTCCGCATTGCAGGGTCTTCCAGGTGACATCTGTGGTTAGATTATCAGTGTTTGCACCTGCAAGAGCCTTCAGTTGTAGGTTTTTATAAAGGGTGATGGTGAACTTTTAATCAGGCATACTGCCAGCTTAATATCAAACATATTACCTAACCATGCATCATACTAGTGCTGCTGTGGGCTACAACCCTTTAAAGTGGATCAAAACCCACCTGTGATGCAAAACCAAATATTGCTGATGATATTCCTCTCCCTGGGAGTAGAAAAAGAATTCACTATTTTCACTTACCCTGACATGTTGTAAACACTGTCTATTCCTGGCCTCTTACATAACCTGATTGTGGCCCCCAAGGGCAGCATTTCATACATGATAAAAGAGGACCCAGCACCATGAGATTTAAACAACCGCTAGCTCATGGTGTAATCCAACTATTCCCTGGTGCTGCCAATCAGACAATCAGGACTTCCGGAAATTTCCTAGATCTATTGCTTGTGAGACAGAATGGCAAAACCATCTAAAAGTACTGTCCGAGGGATGCGGATAATATTTGTCAAAATGTATTAGTTTGCTTTAAGAATAGTGTACTTCTGGGACCAATTCTCTTCAATATATATATAAATGACATTGGGTATGGATTAAACAGGAAAGTCTCAATCTTTGCAGATGATACTAAGCTGAGTAAAGTAATTAAAACAAAAGAGGACAGCAGGCAGCTACAAACAGATTTAGATAAATTGGAAGCATGGGCAGTTAAATGGCAAATGAAGTTTAACACAGATAAATGTAAGGTTATGCACATGGGAAGGAGAAATCTGTGTCATGATTACACACTAAATAAAGAAACACTTGGTAAAACAACAATGGAAAAGGACCTAGGGGTTTTAGTTGACAATAAGCTCAACTGTAGTAATCAATGCCAGGCAGCTGCTGCCAAGGCAAATAGGATCATGGGGTGCATCAGGAGGGGCATAGGTGCTCATGACCAGAGCATCATTTTACCCCTGTACAAGTCACTAGTCAGACCCCATATGGAATACTGTGTACAGTTCTGGGCACCTGTGCTTAAAAAGGACATATCAGAACTGGAGCGCGTTCAAAGAAGGGCAACAAAGTTAATAAAAGGAGTGCGGGGGCTAGAGTACCCTGAAAGATTGTCCAAGTTAGGTTTATTTAGTCTAGAAAAAAAGACGATTGAGAGGTGATCTAATAACTATGTATAAAAATATTCAGGGTCAATACAAAGATCTGTCCCACAATCTATTAATACCCCGGAGTGTAACCATAACCCGAGGGCATCCACTAAGGTTAGAGGAAAGGTGCTTTCTCCACCGACAAAGGAGGGGATTCTTCTCTGTAAGAGCAGTGAGACTATGGAACTCGCTGCCAGAGGAGGTAGTTATGAAGGATACAGTAAAAACGTTCAAAAGTGGCCTTGATGCCTTCCTGGCATGTAATAACATTTCCAGCTATGGCTACTAGACCACTGGAAGGAATTAAACAGGCTGGACTGGATGGACTAAAGTCTTTATTCAGCCTTACATACTATGTTACTATGTACCTGTAGCTTGCTGTCTTTATCCCCACATTACCCTATGTGAGACTGAAGGCCAGTGATTGTATAATGAGAGAGCATAGCAAATGTCATTAAACACTTTCGTATAATAGTATGCTAGAATATATTAAAGTATATGGGAGAGTACAAAAGAGCTTACAGTTAATAGGTTACAGACTGTAAAGGTATAACAAAAATACAGTATCAGAAAGATCTCACAATATATCAGGACATAAGAGAAGGTACAGAATGCAGAAGAGATTTTCATTTTTCATTTCTGTTAATGTTTCGGAGAGATTACAATCTATCTGGTTATAAGAGGAGGTGCAGAAGGCAGAAGAGCTTAAATATACAATACTTGGTGGAACTTTGGTATATTAGTAGTACAGGTAGTACATTAAGCCATACCTTCAGCATAAATTAATGAAAAGCCCAAACCCTTAAAAAAATATTCCTCAACATCTAAAATGAATATAATTTACGTTTTTAGTCACTTACATATTATTCTTTTTTACCGCTGGGCTGCAACTCTGTTCAGGACTCTAGGATATGGGCGCCACCATCTTGCCTCAGAAGCATCACATACTGAGGAGAGGAGAGGGGGAAAACTGCAGGGAAGCAGGTATAGCTGTTCTTTGCTCAGACAGAGCGGGGGTCAGGAAAGGGACAGCAATCCCAGAATGCAGAGCGGCACAGGAAGAAGACACTTCCTGTCTGATATGTTCTTATTTAGTGTGCAGGTTCGGTTTAAGCAGCAAACCTGCAGCCCGGGCAAATACAGAAGTGTGTCATCCACCTTGCAGGAGGCAAGTGTTCTCTTGGATGCCTGCACCCCCTGATATTTGGTCCCACACAGGTGTAAAATGGTGTTAGGCTAGGCTGAACCCCATTCTGTGGTCTTAGCTACTGTAGTTACATCAATGTGTGCTGCTGGAGATAGTAAAATAGGAGGCTGCGGAGCGGGAAATAAGTTCTAGTGTTGTAGTGGGTGATTTGGAAAACTAAGAAGCAAGAGGAGGATGACGAACGGAAGAATAAGGATCGGTGTGTATAAACCCTCTGCAGGCCCAACCTAAACAGATGGGTGCAGAACGGACCTCCTCCACACTACAGAGGAGGAGAAAGTGGAAGATGAAGTGGTAGAAGACCACTACGTAATAAAACATATTAACATAGAAAACTAGGAACATAGAAGGTTGACGGCAGAAGGAGACCATACGGTCCATCTAGTCTGCCCTTATGTATATACTGTATGTACTCTTTATCTTAGGATAGATGTGTGCTTATCCCAGGCATGTTTAAATTCAGTGACTGTTGATTTTTCAACTACCTCTGCTGGAAGTTTGTTCCAAGCATCTACTACTCTTTCTGTAAAATAATATTTTCTAACATTGCTCCTGATCTTCCCCCCGACTAGCTTCAGGTTGTGCCCCCTTGTTCTATCATTAAGCTTCTTCTTGAAGTGGACCAACACCCACGGGTGATCGGCCCGGGAATCTGTAAGATTCCCGGGCCGATCACCTCCCCACAGGACATCCGAGATCGGGATGTCCCGCGGGGTGAAACCCCCCCAAACACCCCAAACTCCTTACCTTATCTTCTCGTCTGTGAATGGCCGGCGCAGGCACGCGCGCGTCAAGAGTGACGCGTGGGAGGCGGCGGCGGAGGAGCCGCTTTTCCGCGGCTTGTCCGCCGGCGCTGGGAGCGGGGAGAGGTGAGTTTTTCGGGGGGTTCGGGGAGGTTTCACACAGCGGGGCACCCCGATCGGGGGTGCCCCACCGAAGTGGACCAAGACCCAGGATAGTCAAAATCCTGGGTGTTGGTCCACTTTAAAAACACTTCCCTCCTGAACCTTATTCAATCCTTTCACATATTTAAAGGTCTCAATCATGTCCCCCCTCTCCCTTCTTTCCTCCAGACTGTACAAATTAAGTTCTTTAAGTCTCTATTGTGAAGGCATAGGGCAAGGGAGCAACAGTCAAAGGAAGAAGAGCAAGTTGTACAGTAGTAACCTCTTGGCAGAGCATAGTGTCCCAAACCTACACAACACAGCAGCCCTAGGTTACTGTAACATCCACATCAGGCCATCCTCAGCTCTCAATAGAGGTTCAAAGGAACTGGTGGCTACATAACTTTCTGTGTGTTCTTTAGTGCTTCATAAACTATAAAGAGGCATGGAGCTAATAAGCTAAAAAACAGAGGAATGCAGTAAAAGTTCTTTAAAAGAACAACATTTTCATTTGACACCTACTATTTTCAAGTGAAAATTTTGAACTTTTAAAGGACTTTTATTGCATTCCTCTGTTTTTAGTTAATTAGCTCCGTGCCTCTTTATTATTTATGCATGATTGTGAGTCTGTATACTACAGGAGCTTTTGTAAACACTTATATCTTTAGTGTGATAACATTCAGTATTTTGGACTGTTCTTTAATCCTTGCAAACTTAATACAGTCATAGTCATCTGCAATATCTGAGTTCAGTACTTGGAATGAGGAAAGAAAGTGAAAAACCTGAGCAATCATAAGACGACCCACCACCCATGCAGTTAGAGACTTCAATTATTGTCTAAGAAAACATTATTCTGAAATTGATTGGTTAAGTATTAATGGCTTTAATTATTTGAATATTTTCCATGTAAAAAAGCCAGGTACAACAAATAAGGTGAATTGCTATCAAGCTTTCTGATATGGCAAATCAGACATTTAACAATTTGAACTGATTTCAATCAGCTTTAATGAGATCTGAAATTCACAGCATTTTTGTGTTTTAGTAAATGTGTAAGCAAAGGAGCAAACGCTTGCAATCTTAACCTTGTCCTGGTTCCATTAAGCCAGTCCGTCAGCAAAATAATATCAACTATTTTGTTTCAAAGTCAATAGAATAACATTCCCTCTTACTGACTAGAGAATTGGGTGAGACTGAAAGTATCCTGGCTAGAAGTCACTTGTATATATTAGAATAAATTATTATGCATTGCTTTTTGCTTCATTGCCTAAAAAATATTTCAGTTTCGAGAATAAAAAACACAAAATTGTGTAGTCCAAAGTAAATGTAATTGGAATGTTAAATACACATTATTATTGGAAATAATTGTAATGTGTATAGGATCACCATGATGTTCTTGGCAGAACTATCTCTGTTGAACCCAAATGATACCTGCTTGCACTAGTGGCAAAGAAATGCAAGGCTAGCTTGTAAATATGAAGTGCCCCCAGGGTCAGAAAATATTTGTGCCATCAACAAATAAAAAATGTCTAATTCTTTAGAGAGACACATAGAAATGGGACCTGCAGCAGAGGGTGCTTGAAGGGCTACTTTGCCTGAAATGTTACCGCTCATTTCTAGAGAACAATACAACTCAGGTATTTAAAGTGCTACTTTAGGCAAAGGTAATTGTTACACCATTGCGTCGGGCTACGATTGGCACTGTCCTAAACTGTTTTCCATTTTTAAATTGAAGAAAAAATGGCCGAGCTATCTAGGTTTACAGGCTCACTATATGATTTCTCTTATTATAAAAAAGTGGGCGTGTTGGCTCTGTGCTGACAGCAATGTGTTTAAAATGGGAGGAGGAGGCGGAGAGAAGTGCAGGGGGACCAGCAATCCTGTCCCGCTCTGCTGAGCTGATTGGGGGATGGAATGAAAAAGAGAATGTCATTGGCTGAACCTGTAAACCCCAATATCTCGGACATTTCTGCTTCAATTTAAAAAACAGTTTAGGACAGTGTCAAATGTAGCCCGACACAATGGTGTAACAATTACCTTTGCCTGCAGCATCACTGTAACAGTTTCTATTGACTCTCCAAGCACAATGTCTTAGTGTCATACTAGATATTGCTTTCTCATCTACACCTCTCATTCAACGCGTCTAATAGACTAGTAACCATTCATTTGATTCTCAACTTTGCTGCTCGTCTCATCCACTTATCTTCTTGCTACTTCAGTGCTGCTCTTCTTTGTCAGTTGCTTCACTGGCTGACAGTATCTGAAATACTTCTGTTTGAACTTCAAAGCTTAGGCCCTTATTCATCAAGCGATAGCGCCAGGTAGTGTCTGACGAGCGCCAGGTAGCGGCAGCTAACGGCGACTACCGACTCAAGTACGCCCGGCGGCGGTCACAATGACGCATTTATCAAGCAAAATGAGGCTAGCGCCGGCGAGAGCGACGGCTAGCGCGGCATTCATCATGAAGCCGCCTGGACCGAACAGCGCCGCTGCAATTTCCCTCACAGCGCCAGGTATGAGCTGTCGCTCCCTGGCGATGTCCAATGCATTTCAATGGAGCAAGCTATAATTATTCATAATTAATTGGTAATAATTTTTTTTTTTTAATGTCAAAAAATCGGAGAACACTTCTGCAATGTTAGGATTTATTTTTAAGTCAAAAAAAAAAAAATATGTGCAGAATTGATCTAACAGGTCTGAGATTAATGTACCGTATTCATATTACAAAATGATTCTACATGAAAACATGTATAATGTTACATTCAAAAAATATGGTTGTTTAGGGGTTAAAAACTAGTTAATACACATCGCCGCCAGCGCTCTGGGGTTTAAACAAGGAATGGACAGCGACAGCACATTCGGAGCGTGATTTGTTGATGAATATGAAGCTAGCCGTTCGCTCTGGCCATTCGTTGTCAGGCGCTCACATACAACGCTGGACCTGTGAAACAGCGACCCCCCAGCCCGTATTCAACATTACCGCACACCGACTGAGTCGCTGTCATCAAGCTAATGCCGGCCAAGCACATCGAATACTGGCTGGCGCTGAAAAAAATCACGCTACAGTCGCTCATCTGTCGCTACCTGGCGCTATTGATGAATCGGCCTCCCCGTCTACAATGTTCTCTCTGGCCAAGCCCTATCCTGCATTTTATCACTAGTCCAAAGATACCAACCCAGGTGCAGCCTCCACACTTCCCACAACCTCAGGACTTCACACATGCTGCTCTACTCCTTTGGAATGCCCTCCTTCGTACAGTTAACCACTCCTCACCCTTTAAAGGGCCACTCCAGCCTATGTTACCCAATTCCACCCCCCCGCCCTGCCACCTTTCGATAGCGCTGAAGCAGGCCTTATAGGTAAAATAAAGTAATATACTTACCTGCACCGGGAATCCTGTGGTGAGGTCTGGCAGCACCACAGTTTCCGCGCGACTTTCCATTGCCATCTTTCTGAAGTCCTGGATGGCCACTGGGTCCCAGTTTTATGCACGCTCCCGTCCACCCAGTCAAGTGAAAGGGCGGATGGGAACACATGCAATGCCGGTAATGACGAACATCCAGAGGCCGACCAGGATTTCAGAAAAAGTGGCAGTGGAAGATCGGGTGGAATCTGGAGTGGCCCTTTAAGCCTTCAAAACTGCTTGTCATCACACCACCTTGTCACTATTCTGAGCTACCATCCGAGCTACTATACTTACTTCCTTCCTTCCTTACTATTTGTTACCCAACCTGTCATCTCCACCACATTATTATTAGAATGAGAGCTCTAAAGGGCAATGTCTTCACTCCTATTGTACCCTTGTATCAATATGCATGTGTTGCACTGTCACACCATGTTTATTATCAGGATTTTGCTCATCTTACCCTACTGTAACCTACACAAGGCAGTTCCTAGGCAAAATAGTGCTCAGTGCGGGAAGGAAAAAAATATGCCCCCTTCTCACCCATTCACCCATAACGCTGCTGCTGTCCCATACAGGTAAGTGCCTTGCTGTGCCTCTACCATAGCAGCAGGGAGTGTCCTTTCTCTCCTGAGCCCAATATGGGGGGAATGCGGGGCCTGTCTTATGATCTTCACTACTAATAGTGCCCCTGACTTATCTGCAGAAAACAGGATGGCTGGGATAAAGGTGCCCCCCAAATGGCTTTGGTGCTCAGGGTGACCTCTCGGCTCACCCTCCCCTAAAAAAGCCCGTAATCTATATCAATAAAATTAATAATAATTCACTTGTTATCTCAGAGTTCTCATTTGAGTCTTTATGTCTCATTACTATACAGTCATAAACTGCTGTATATGATTATGGCAATAAATATTACTATAACACAATAGTTATACCACCCTTACTGTATAAATGCTGTTTACCATTGAGTGGGATCATTTACTCTTTAATTGTAAAAGACATTTCCTTCACATTGAAATTCATATGCTGGTGAAAGCTATCCATCATGTCTACAGTTTAATTACTGCAGCCGCATACAGTACATATAGTTATAGAAAAGAATTATTTGTTGTATATCTGATTACACATTCCTTGCCTCAGGCCATCACAGATTGCCTTTTTCACTGGCCTTTGCCCAGCACTACAGAGGTGTCAAGTAGGGAACGTGTGGTTATTGCGCTTGTGCGGTGGCCCGCTGTATCCTGGGGTTTGCTCGGGGCTTTACCTGTTAGAGTCTTTCTAATCTTTGGCTTGTAAAAGCAATGAAGCACGACAAGGATCCTGAAAGGGTTCAGAGGGAAGAAAATCTGATGTTGTCATTGTATGTTGGACTCAAGAAACTGAAAGCTGACCTTCACTCTGAATTAGAGTCTAT
This sequence comes from Gastrophryne carolinensis, assembly GCA_027917425.1. Lineage (NCBI taxonomy): Eukaryota > Metazoa > Chordata > Amphibia > Anura > Microhylidae > Gastrophryne > Gastrophryne carolinensis. The sequence goes on along the minus strand of CM051237.1, from coordinate 169,932,524 downwards.
CTTATATGTTTCCCACACCCTGTACATGCAGATTGCTCATATTAAAAATCATCCTACCTGCATCTACTGCATGTTATGAGCCTTTACACATCCAAGATGGCGGCTCATGGAACATCAGGCAGCCTGCAAACAGGAAGTGCCTTCTGACTGTGCTGCTCTGCATTCTGGGACTGCTGACCTTTTCCTGACTCCAGCTCTGCTCTGTCTGAGGAAAACACAGCTATAACCCGCCCTCCTGTATTTTATCCCACTCTCCTCTCCACAGTAAGTGTGATGCTTCTGAGTCAAGATGGCGGCGTCCGTATCCTAAAGTCTTTAACAGAGTTGCAACCCAGCGGGGGAAAGAATAATAAGTAAGTGACTAAAAACTTAAAATATATTAATTTTAGATGCTGGGGAATAGTTTTTTAAGGGTTTGGGCTTTTCAATAAATCATGCTGAAGGTCCGGTTGAACTATTTCTGTATCATAAGTGAGGCATCACTATGTGCAGATAGGCCATGGAATGACAGTTAACACATCATATGCTTCCTGGAGGCTGCACTGAAATACACTAGTAGTTTTCTTTCTCCGGCTTTTATCTCCACCAGACACACACATTGTGCAAAGCAACATTTTCATTGTGCTGAGACAACCCTATAGAACACTACAAATACAGTATGTGCAGGCCTTGATGCAGCAGCAGTAGCATGGGTTTTTTTTTTTGGAGGGTGGAGAGGTCTCTGTTTGTTCTAAATATTTAATTGCTTTATTTTAATTTTTCTTTATACTTTAATTGCTGTTTATTGACCCACTACCCCTGCTAGAACCTCTAGAATCTTGTTCCCAGGATCCACATAGTCTGTGCTCAGATTTCAGCTTTAAAAGGTTTCTTTAGGCTACATGTAAAATGTAACACATATTCCTTACCTCCCATGCAGTTGTTTCATCCTGATGTACTGCAAAATAAAGCTGTTGAAGCTAAGATCTACCCCTTCTGCAGCTCTTCGTTATTTCTAGGCAAACAAGTGGACTGAACTCTCCTGCACCATGTTATATGTATGACATACTATTCATTGTAATTACAGGAGTTATTATATTATAACACCTCCTCACAGACTGAATGTAACAATATCAGCCCGTGTTCGTAGAGACGAAAGAAAAATCACCATCATCACTCTTCTGAAAGTCAAACCTCAACTAGTTCTGGGATCCTATTGGCAATGAGATCAGCAATCAACAAAGCACATTGCTTTCTGTGCATGTTTGGCAGATTTGAATGCCTGCTGACGGCTATATGCACAGCGAAGGGGGCTAGCATGTCACGTACATGCACAGTGCTCTGTGGATTCTCATTCAATCACTGTGGGATCCTCAGACTTCTCAGCTGTGGAGCATCCCTACTTGGAATGTCCTCCTCGGGAAGGGTTTATGCTGGACTCCATTGTTGGTCACTTTAAATATATTTTTCCAACATTGAATGCCAATTGCTAAAAGCTCTGAAGACGCCACAGTGGATACATTTCTGGCTCAACAACTACACTTAAGGCCAAATCAAAGCCCAGAATTTATCAAAATCGCCATACATCTCAAAAGGGCGAAAGCGAGGCAAAGCAAACATGAGATTTGTTTCCAGCTGACGCTATATGTCCAGTATTGATGTGTTTGTGCTAGGTAATGTTCTAAAGTTGGCCCTGTTTGGACAGGCTTTGATTTTACATAAATCTGGTGAGTAATGCTGGTTACATCATTAACCTTTCTGCTTATAAGAAGGTAGCTGCTGCTCAGGAATATCTGTGTGTTTGCAGTCTTACGCTCTGATAATGCACAATCTTATTTTTCTGTGCCTTTCTTTTGTGCTTCATTCAAAGAAAAAACACAGCTGTGCCTGACAGAAACGTGTTTATTCTCTCATTAGAAGAGGGACACAAAGATAGTGGAGCTGGAAGGCCAATCATAAAGGAATACCGGAGAACGCCCTTCATCTGTTTGCCCAGCCACTATAAGAATGCTTTCCAAACAATCTTTTTAGAGGTATTAGAATTAAGGAGATATCTTAAAAGTCAAAGGAAGACAAAAGTAAAGCATTTATAGAGCAGCGTTCAAGATAATGTCTGCCTAAGTGTTTAGATTAGTTAAATATTACTAGAGCAGGAACAGATATAATACTGGTTTCATAGTGGCAGCCAGTCATATGCAGGAAAGGGTCGGTCACAAGACAGCTTTTTTTCTTCTCGATAAGATACAACTCTGATGTCTTTCAGACCAACAGGAGACATTTAATAAAAAGCTTGAATGTTATTTCAATACATTTGTCATAATCCTAATCTGCATCCAGAATATTAGGAATATTTCATTTTTGCTAGACGTAGATTCATTAGAAATGTTCTTCCAGGCCAAGCAGCAGTTTATCTTTGCTGGCTGTAGGCAAAACTATAGCCAAAAATCTTCCAGAATTTGAATGTTTTTGATCCAGGCCATAATGTCCCCACTGAGCCCCAACACAGATTCCATTGTCAGACAGTCAGTACATGCACTCTACAGCTACAGCACTGCGGATAGTATGGCCAGAGGGCATAATGTTAGGGCTAAAGTATTGTAGGAGTTGAAGATAGACTTGTGTCTTAGCTGTGTGTGTGGGGGGGGGGGGGGTAGTGGGATCAGGGACTCGAGGGAGTAGACTGGATGAGAATAACTTTTTACCCCTAAAACATCAGATTGCACTTTTGAACTTGGAGCTAAATCCATGCACTATGCTTCAGTGCCATTCACCTCTATTTCTAACCTGGAATTATTTTAAATGTATGCACTTACTTACCTTTAAAATTATGGTTACTGTTGTTTACTAAAAAAAAACTTTAGAGAACCTTATAGAAACATTCAATTATATTGTATACAGGTGAGCTGAGTATAACTAGGAAGCTCCTCTACATATGACTGCATATTCAAGGTCAGGTTCTCTGTGGTTATCTTCTTTAGGGTTAATAAATAAATGTTTCCATAGCTATGTGGTCACCTTGTACTGCTGAGATCCTGGGGAAAGAGTCATGTTGCGTTAGGGTTTTAAAAAGCATTTACTGATACACTTTTGCATGCATAACTCGTCCCCGAAATGAGGTTAGACTCCAGTTAGGCTCCAGTAGCAGTAGTTTGCTTACATAGCCATGCATCTAACTGACCACTTTATTTCCTGCCTAAAAATGTTATTGCGTTTCACACTAATCAGTCTGTAAACAGGACACTGCATCCCCTTCCATAGGCATCTCAAATAGGGAGAAGCCCTAGTAATTGCCTAAACATATTAACTCTCGCCATGCTCCCTTGCAGCTTCTGCCCATTTAGAGGTCAATTCAGCACCAGGTGAAAAATAGGCACTTTGGAAAAGAATGTGCACTTTTGCTAAAAAAAATAATGAACCCATAGGTAAAACTCAGAATTCCTTTTATTCGGCAGGTACATCACTGTAATATATATTTTTTGGGTCTAAGGGTTTGGGGTGATGGGGGGAAAAACACACATGCAGGTTAGACAATGAAAGGAAATGGCACTTTCAAGGGGTGTAAGGTCAGGGGACCCAATTTGATGTTGCTTCATCTTTTATCAAATCTGTGGTCACTGAGCATCATTTCAGAGCAATGAAGCACCTTTTGTCATTGCTCTTTCAGTCTTTGGTTGTCTAGTTGCAGAAACAAGTTTACAGTATGAGACTGGACAAAGTTACTACATAAACAGCATAATGCACATTTTGCACATAGTGCTTAATTGCCCCTTCAGTTTAACCCCACGGGCCTGATTTATCAAGCACTATCTGCCAGACTATGCCACATCGGGGCAAAACCCGAATTGTGCACAACATAAATAATAATCGTTTTTTTTACACTGGCGCATATTGCTGCACTGCAAGAAACACGTTTTCTTAAAATGGTCATATTTGGGTCCTGAAAGTGGGGCAGCCTAAACTGGTTTGTGGGTGATGGTGTTGAAGGGGGTGTTGTTTAGGGGTGCTGCTTATTTACGGGCTATTGAGGAACGCATATCCAAAGCATTTGATTCTACTAATGTGTATAAGTAGGTGTAGCCCAGGCTCTGGTCACATGTTCCACGGATCTTTGGTCCATAAAAGATGTTGGTGATAGAACTTATGCTCACTGTTCCACTACCACCATTTAGCCAAAGAGTAAGAGTAGTTGTAAACCAACAATGGACAGGGTCTTCAATTCAGCACCAGGTGTAAAAAGAGCATTTCATTTGTCACCTAAAGTGCACTTTTTACTCACCTGCATCTGGTGCTGAACCACTGTGTTGTCTATGCATGAAGGGGCAACACACAGCAACAAGTGCAGACTGTTAGCCAAACCCAGCAGTAGTAACTGTGTGTCCAATGCACAGAGGAAATGCTGAATTTCTAGGGAGTGAGGGGACACAATAGACCACAGGGCCAATTTTGGAAACCAGTGTTGATTAGAAAAATCAGACAGTATTGCTTCAAATGATGAGCAGCTATCACAAGCATGTGTGTTCTTCTATGTGTTGCTTATAGAGGTTAGAAGATTATGCAGTAGATATGCCAGGTTTATTCATCACATACACAACCATACATAGAGACTAAGAGCCACATCAGTACAGAGATTAGGAAAAACAATGAAAACTGTATAGATTACAGAGATAAAGAAGTATAGCAAAAACATAGTATACTATACATTCAGTATGACCTCCATCAACACAAGGGGTTACAAATAGACATTGTACAAAGACTAAGGGGGTTATTCATGAAGGGATTGGAACAGGTAGTGCCTCGTAGCGGCAGGCAGCGTCTGGTGAACGCTGGGCACTGTATGCGAAAACCATATTTATGAAAGCAAATCTGGTGAGCGACTCTAACAGCGTCATGTAGCTTCCGATGTATTATTACAGGCGGCTCAGCATATAGCGTCGGTGCTCTAGCTTCCAGAGCGCCAGGTATTACCTTTCGCTCACTGACGCTCTCCCATACATTTCTATGGCCGTTCATTTGCTTGTGTTTAAACAGCGTGTTTGACTCTTTTTTTGCTCAAATCATTGTGTGACCTCTCCTGGCTGCAAACAAACATTTTTAGAAACGTTTTTGACTTTCTATATTTTTATGCAGAATAGTCATTACAGGTCTGGCACTAAAGTGTTAATGTCACAGTGTTAAAACAATGTCATTCCATGTGTTTTCGCTTTGTTACTGGTGGAAATATGTTCATAAACAGACTTTAATCACACAGCGTCTCTATGCTATAGTGCCCAGCTTTAGAGCGCCGACACTGTGTGTGTGTGTCCTTTTTTGCTAAGTATGGTGTGGGTGACCTAGAGTCAGTCGCACTGAGCTGGCGCTACCTTTCGCTCCCTGCAGCGCTGTACTGGTGTTAGAGCGCCCAACATACATCACATTCATCAATGCGGGCCAGGTTACTACAGCGACTGAAGTGCTCTGTTACGGTGCCCGATACCCGCTTACAGCGTCTACTAGCGGTCGCTCTAAGCACCACTATACAGGCGATCATTTGCCGATATCTGGCATTAGTAATGAATCAGCCTCCACATCAGGATAGGTCACCACATATAAGTCTAAGGTGCTGGACGATTTTGCCAAACCCGTAGGATTTTGGGTGCAGGTAATACCAGTTCCATATAGATATTTACAGCCTTTTTTAATAAACAGAGAACCAAAATGACATGGCGATATCAACACATTAAATAATAAAACTAAGCTACCAAAAGTAAAGCAAAGATAATACATATGAAAAAAGGGGGTGGAAATAAAATTGGAGGCTTTTATATAATTTGAATTAAGCATATTCCAGAACTTTGTGCCCCTTTTCCTCAAAGTATAACCAGTGCCCTTTTAAGATCTGATGATGCACCATTATACCAGGACTATATTAGTGATGCACCATTATATGATATGATGCACCATTATACCAGGACTATATTAGACAGGACTATATTAGAGGCACTTAATGGAGTGTCTCTAAAACAACTTGTGACATTGCCAACTAGAGGAGATAACATTCTGGACTTAGTTCTGACCAATGGGGATCTGGTGTCCGAGGTCAGGGTTGAAGAAAATCTGGGTTCCAGTGACCATCAATGCTTATGGTTCAGAATAAAAACAGACATTGTGCAATCACACACCAGAACCAAAGTGCTAGACTTTAGGAAGACAAACTTCAAGGAAATGGCGGAGTATGTAGAAAGAAAATTAGGTGAGTGGAACAGAGTAGCAGAAGTGAGTGCCCAGTGGTCACTATTAAAAATGGCCATCTTAAAGGCAACTAAGCAATATGTGAAACAAACTAGCAAGAATAAAAGGAAGAAGAAACCATTATGGTTTACTAGGGAAGTCAGCACTATCATAAAAGATAAGAAGTCTGCCTATAAGAAGTATAAAGTAAGTGGAAGTGTAGCTGACAGAGAGGCGTATAAAATTAAACAGAGGGAAGCAAAACTGATTATAAGGACTGCTAAAGGGCAAAAAGAGGAAGAAAAGGCCAAATCTATGAAGAGGGGAGATAAAACCTTTTTCCGATATATTGGTGACAGAAAGAAGAAAAACAATGCAGTCTCAAAAATTAGAAATAGGGAAAATAAATATATTGACGGAGATAAGGCTGTGGCTGACCATCTGAATAGCTACTTTTGTTCGGTATTTTCAGATAGTAGCAGGCATGGTCATAGCACAACATCCAGCTGGGAGAGTACAGCTCCGGAGTTTCTGGAGGCTGATGTCTTAGCCAAGCTGGCACATCTAAAGGTAAGTAAGGCGATGGGTCCAGATGGAATCCACCCCAGAGTTCTAAGGGAACTTAGGTTTGTGATTGCAGCCCCTCTAACTGATTTACTTAACCATTCCCTTTCAACTGGTGAGGTTCCAGACGATTGGAGAATGGCCAATGTCGTACCAATCCATAAAAAAGGGAGTAGAGAAGAAGCCAGTAATTACAGGCCAGTTAGTTTAACATCTATAGTGGTCAAATTAATGGAAACACTCTTAAAAAAACAGATAATTTCCCATCTAAAAATGAATGACCTATTGGACCCAAAACAGCACGGCTTTACTGAGGGCAGATCATGTCAGACCAATCTTATTGATTTCTTTGACAATGTCACTAAAGTGTTAGATGAAGGTGGTGCTGTGGATATCGCCTATCTGGATTTTAGCAAAGCCTTTGACACTGTACCACATAAGGAGCTCATAGATAAGTTATTGAAGGTAGGACTCAATCCCTGGATAGTTCAGTGGATTTCCAGTTGGCTGAGGGATCGGTATCAGAGCGTTGTTGTAAATGGCGTGCAATCTGAACAAAGGCGAGTTACAAGTGGTGTGCCGCAGGGCTCTGTCCTGGGCCCCATTCTTTTTAATATATTTGTAAGTGACATAGGAGAAGGCTTGGTAGGAAAAGTTTGTCTGTTTGCTGATGATACAAAGGTTAGTAATAGGGTGGATATTCCTGGAGGTGTCTGCAACATGGAAAATGATTTAGCTTTACTGGATAGATGGTCAAAACTGTGGAAACTAGAGTTTAATGTCTCTAAATGTAAAATCATGCACTTGGGTAGAAGGAATCCCTGCTCTGAGTACCGTATGGGCAGTACTGTGTTAGCCAGGACCTCGGAGGAGAGAGATTTAGGGGTACTGATTACTGATAGCTGCAAGATGAGTGGACAGTGTAGCCAGGCAGTGGGAAAAGCAAGCAGGATGCTCGGCTGCATAGCTCGAGGCATCACCAGTAGGAAGAGGGAGGTTGTGATGCCGCTGTATAGAGCCCTGGTGAGGCCACAGCTAGAATACTGTGTGCAGTTCTGGAGACCTTACCTGCAAAAAGACATTATTCAAATAGAACGTGTCCAAAGGCGGGCAACGAAAATGGTGGAAGGACTTACACTTAAAACTTATCAGGAGAGACTTAAAGAACTTAATTTGTACAGTCTGGAGGAAAGAAGGGAGAGGGGGGACATGATTGAGACCTTTAAATATGTGAAAGGATTGAATAAGGTTCAGGAGGGAAGTGTTTTTAAGAAGAAACTTAACGATAGAACAAGGGGGCACAACCTGAAGCTAGTCGGGGGGAAGATCAGGAGCAATGTTAGAAAATATTATTTTACAGAAAGAGTAGTAGGTGCTTGGAACAAACTTCCAGCAGAGGTAGTTGAAACATCAACAGTCACTGAATTTAAACATGCCTGGGATAAGCACACATCTATCCTAAGATAAAGAGAACATACAGTATACACATAAGGGCAGACTAGATGGACCGTATGGTCTCCTTCTGCCGTCAACCTTCTATGTTTCTATGTTTCTATACAGCCAAGACTGCCATACCATAGCATAAAAATTGGGCCAACAAATTGCTAGATAATGGGGTCAATGGTGAGCCTAGTGAATAAACTTCTCTTTTAGAAGAAAATCGCCATTCATTTTCATTGTCTACCTTGGGGCTGATTTGGAGCCAGGTGACAATTTACAACCAATAGGCAATGAAAGTGAATGGCAGTTTTCCCCCCTAAAAAAGAAGTGAGTTTTCTCACCACGCTCCGAATTGACCCCATTGTCACCATCTTTTCAAGACACATTACAAAATCCACTCTGTTTTAGAATTCAAAGAAAAGGAGGGATAAGGATTTCCATTCTTGTCTGGTCACAGTGAGTATGTGGCACAACGATTTGCGTTGGAGTGAGTATTTTGAACAGATGTGGGTGGGTCTACTGTACATGTTACTCTGATTGAGAGCTTGATTGGCCTGTGGGAAAAAAGCTCCTCCTCATTCTCTATGGCCAGGTGTAGTACAAATAAAAAGTGGTAATTAAAAAAATAATACCAAACCCATAATGTGCTGAGACAATTCCAAACTTAGAAACCTGTGCTGATTACATAAATGGGACAGCACTAGAATATTTGTGTCTAATCTGGATTGCCTGACGATGGGCTGCCTAGGTTATATGACTCCCTCCACCAAGCATTAGAGCTCTCATAAATACGTTTCTAATGCATACGGATACAAGGAGCACTCCAGGAAATGTAGGATGACATCCCCTGCAGGTTTGTAATTTGACCCTTAATTCTTTTTTAGCAGAGACTTTTTTTTTAAATCTAAATAGTCACACACATATTAGTAACATGTTTAGTATTTTTCTTGCGGTAAGTTTACCCTGAAACACATATAACTATTTAATTTCATTAAGGCTCTAGATACTTTGTGATTACCGAACAAAGTTGTATTATCAGCCACACAGAAACGACACAAGGCAGTCTTGCTTTATGGGATTTTTGTGTTGCTGTACTGAAGCTGTGGCCATTTGTGTACACAGTGATATCACGTTGAAGAGAGGCTCATTATAAAGGCCGTTTGTTCAGTCGCACAGTTTATGGAAGGGCCGGCATTCATGATTATTGAAAGATAATTCAAACACTAGACAAAGGTGTCAGAGGTCAAGTTTTGTTTTTTCATGCAGTGGTAAATGGGCACACACAACATTTCTCAATAGTTGTTTTCAGTATGGGTTACATTAAGGTGAGATTTTGATGTGGGTAGATAATATTTATGGATAATACTTTTACATTGATGTTATTCTGGATGATATAATGCTGCCAGCACAATTGTCAAATATCTAAAATGTCTCCAGTCATAGATGACTCTAGGTTCCTTTTAACACTCACCCCATGGTATTTTGGTGCCTATACAGTTAAGGATCCTTATATACACAATCAGGCATGATGGAAGACAAGAAATAGCTTTGCACAATGAACAAGGTCTCTCAATGCAGGGGGGGCAGCTGCCGCATATCTGCACTGCTTTCTGTCCCCCATGTGATTGAGCTCTGATAGATAGAGGTGAATATCTTTCTAATGCAGGGCTTACCGATGGTATAAGGCTGTAGGTTAGGTTAGTTTAGTGTCCCTGTGTCCAAGGACACTGTGTAAAACTGACCGTGGAGACAATCCAGCACCAGTTTAAAAGAAATTGGACATTGATCACACCTGATAACAGCGTGGGGATGCATTTCTGATGCCTCTCCTCTCACACAAACCCAACCCCACAAGCCTGGTTTTCAGCATCACACTCTTACCTTCTCCTCATGCGCTCTTGAAACCTGGCCCCACAATATGCTTCCGGAGGTCACAAGGGCTTGAGTATTCTTCTGGGATACAAGCCGCCAAGAGGACTCCAGCCCACGTGACCGATAGTCATAGGCTCTAGACTTATAGATGCAGCCAATTGGATTTAAGCAAAATTGGGCTTGCTCTGGGAATATTCCCGGGGGGGGGGGGGCTCAATCTTCACAGTTTCTGTTATATGAAATTACAAGCTATCCCAAGAAGTCATGCTTTTGAGGCTGTGTCACGATACTGGTGAATACTGCTGGAGTCCAATGGCAGAGACTAGGTCAAAGCACAGAAGGTCAAAGTCCAAACAGGGAAGCAGATCAAAGCGGAGTCAAAGTCCAATCCGGGTCAGCAACAGGGAAGCAGATCAAAGCGGAGTCAAAGTCCAATTCGGGTCAGCAGCAGGGAAGCAGATCAATGCAGAGTCAAAGTCCAATCCGGGTCAGCAGGTAGCAAGGATTTGCAGGGTAAACCGCAAGTGGAGGAACAAACCGGAGAGTAAGTTCCAGGCCAGAGAACTGCACAAGCAGGAAGTCTAACACAATACTCAAGCACTGAGCAACAGGCCTGAGAGGTTTATATATATGACAGGAAGTAAGATGGCACCCAGCTGAGACACAATCCGCCATCTTAACTAAGGGAAAACTTAAGGGAAACAGTCCAACTAGACAGACGTAACAAAGCTATTCCTGACATTACTCCCACCTCAACAGCGGCCTCTGGACGTGACCTGCCTCGGCCTCCCAGGATGTCTTTGGTGAAACTGTCTGATCAGTCGGGGAGCATTAATATTACTCACAGGTTCCCAAGGATTTTCTTCAGGCCCATAACCTTGCCACTTAATGAGGTATTGTAATTGGTTCCTAAAGATTCTAGAGTCCAAGATTTCCTCTACAACTGTTCTTGCCCATCTACCTCCACTGCATCGGGAGGAGAAGGAATACGTTCTGGAAAAGGGTTGAGCACAACAGGTTTTAACAGAGACACATGAAACACAGGATGAATCTTCATGGACTGTGGGAGTTGAAGCTTAACAGCTACAGGACTAGTAATCCTGATAATCTTATAGGGCCCAATAAATTTCTGTCCCAGTTTTGGTGAAGGCAACTTGAGTCTCAAATTTCTGGTGGAAAGCCATACTTTATCTCCCACTTTAAACATTGGTGCTGGCCTACGAAATTTATCTGCCGCCTTCTTGTAATTTTCTTGAGCCTTCTCCGACGTTGTCTTGATTAGTTTCAAATTTTGCTGTAATTTAGAGATCCTTTCCGCAACTGCAGGGATAGGTAAAACAGCAGGGAATTTGGGTAGAATATTTGGATGATACCCCAAGTTTGCAAAGAAAGGAGTTTGCTTAGTGGAGGCATTTTGGGAGTTATTGTAGGAGAACTCAGCCACCGGAAGCAGATCGACCCAATCATCTTGTAAATGACAGATATAGCATCGTAAGTACTGTTCCAGGGTCTGATTTGTGCGCTCAGTTTGTCCATTAGTTTGTGGGTGAAAGGCGGTTGATAAGTTAACCTCAATATCAAGTGCTGAACAAAAACTCCGCCACAATTTTGACGGAAACTGTACCCCACGATCCGAGATGACTTCATCAGGAACTCCATGAAAACGAAACACATTCTGAACTACAAGGTCAGCAGTGTCTTTAGCGGAAGGTAGGCCGGTACATGGAATGAAGTGTGCAGCCTTGGTGAGCCGGTCAACTACAACCAGAATTGTATTTTGTCCTTTAGAAGTAGGTAGATCTACTATAAAGTCCATGGAAATGGAACCCCAGGGACGAGAGGGGATCGGCAAAGGCTGTAACAAACCCAAGGGTGAAGAACGTGGAGTCTTGCATCTAGCACAAACGTCACATGACAATACATATTTTCTTACGTCCTGTTGATAATTGGGCCACCAAAACAAACGAGATAGGAATTCCTGTGTCTTCTGCACTCCCTTGTGACCAGCAATCTTAGAATCATGGACTAGCTTTAGAATTTTCAATCTTACTGTTTTGGGTATATATAGCTGCTGCCCATGGATCCACGTCTTGTTCTTAAGCGTTAAGTGCACCTCATCAGATGGTTGAGACAGCAAGGAATCGGTGTTATAGGCCTCTTTTATCTCTTCCAGCAAGTCCTTATTTTGGATTACTCCAATAAAATTAGACTCAGGAACAATAGTTTTGGGTGGAATAATAGAAGTGGAATCTTTGGAAAAAATTCTAGATAGAGCATCCGCTTTGCCATTACGAGATCCAGGCCGATATGAGATTACAAAGTTGAATTGGTTGAGAAAAAGACTCCAACGAGTTTGGCGAGGAGATAGACACTTGGCTGATCTAACAAACTCCAAGTTACGGTGATCAGTTAGAACAATTATTTGCTGTGAGGTTCCTTGAAGGAGATGCCTCCATTCTTTAAATGCTGCAATGATGGCCAACAGTTCTTTATTACCCACATCATAATTCTTCTCAGCGGGTGATAAACAGCGAGAGAAAAAGGCACAGGGATGCAATAACCCCTTGTCTCCTGTTCTCTGAGACAGAATAGCCCCTATAGCACAGTCTGAAGCATCTACTTCCACAATGAAGGCGCATTCTGGGTCGGGATGGATTAGCACTGGGGCTGTAGTGAACTTGGACTTTAGGAGACAAATGGATTCTTGTGCTTGAGGAGACCAAGCAAAGGCATGTCCTTTCTTAGTCAACTGTGTAATAGGAGTTATGATCTCCGAGAAATTCCTAATAAAACGTCTATAAAAATTGGCAAAACCTATGAAACGTTGAACATCCTTTATGTTTTTTGGAGTAGGCCAGTCTACTATTGCTTTAATCTTGCTAGGGTCCATGTGTAAACCACGGGGTGAAATTATATAACCCAGAAATTGTATTTCAGTTTGAAGAAAATCACATTTTTCAATTTTAATGTAGAGTTGATTCTTCCTTAGACGATCCAGAATCAATTTCACATGTCTCTGATGTTCTTCCATAGAGTTGGAAAAAATTAAGATATCATCCAAATAGACGACTACAAACTGGTCCAAAAGATCTCTGAAGATATCATTGACAAGATGTTGGAAGGTAGCAGGGGCGTTGCAAAGACCAAAAGGCGTCACAAGATATTCATGATGTCCATAACGTGACCTAAACGCTGTCTTCCATTCATCTCCGGGTCTTATACGGACCAAGTTATAAGCGCCACGCAAGTCTAACTTGGTGAACACCTTTGCATGTCGTACTCTCTCCAAGAGCTCAGGAATCAATGGTAGAGGGTAGCGGTTCTTGATTGTAATTTTGTTAAGTTCCCTGTAGTCAATGCACAGCCTTAGAGAACCATCCTTTTTTTTGACAAAGAATATGGGAGCCCCCGCAGGTGAAGAAGATGGGCGAATGAACCCCTTAGCCAGGTTTTCTTCTATGTAGTCCTTGAGGGCTTTTAGTTCGGGGTCTGCCAAAGGGTAAATGTGTCCAAAGGGTATAGGTGCACCAGGAATCAATTCTATGGGACATAAGATCTATGTGGGGGAAGCTTGTCGGCATTTTGTTTTTCGCACACGTCCGCATAGTCCTTGTATACAGAGGGTAATTCTACCATTTTATTATTTTCAACTGGTTCCTTAGAATCTTGTTCAGAGTACCCTGTCGAAAGACCATCTTCCCCAGGGAAGCTTATTTCTTTAGTTTCCCAGTTGATGACAGGGTTCTGTGCTTGCAACCATGGTAGGCCTAAAATAACAGGAAAATGTGGAGACGAGATCAACAGGAAAGAGAGGACTTCACGGTGCTGGGGTGTTATAATGACCTCAAGTGGCTCCGTATCTTGATCCACAGGCCCTGAGCTCAGTGGAGATCCATCTACGGTTTCCATTACCAAGGGTGAGAGTTTTTTGTTAAATCTGACCCCATGCTTTTGGGCAAAAGAAAGGTCCATGAAATTGCCACTAGCCCCAGAGTCCACCATAGCAGAGGCAGAAATCCACTGAGAATTAGTCAGAAACTTAATGGGAAGAAAGCAATGGGAGTCTTTATTTTCTTTCTTAATATGAGGGGCCACCGATGAGATGGAATGGATAACTGGTTCCTCAGATAATTCTGTTTCGGAAACAATTGATTCTCTGTCCGAAAAGTCAGGATCCATAATAGCTGCTACCAATCTCCGAGGGCGGCTAGGGCAGTTGATAAGGAAGTGGTCAGATTTTCCGCAGTAGAAGCATAAGCTTTCCCGGAGCCTGTGCTCTCTTCTGTCAACGCTTTCACGCCTTAGTATGGAATCTACTTGCATCGGCTCACTGCCCGATTCTCTTTGAATCTTTCCTTGCGGTTCCTTAGAAATAGCTACAGGAAAAGAAGGGTACTGCTTAGTATCAAAATTCAAGGTAGCCCATTTCTCTTGTCGTCGTTCAGATAGTCGGGTGTCAATTCTAATACAATGGTTAATAAAGTCGTCTAAGCCTAAAGGGGCCTCTGCATGGGCAAGTTCGTCTTTTAATGCGCTGGAAAGTCCTTTCCTAAAAAAAGACATTTTCGCCGCGTCATTCCAATCAGTGTCGATAGCCCACCTCTTGAACTCCATAGCATACTCGGTGATGGGGCGTCTGCCTTGGCGCAAAGCTAGTAGTGCTGCTTCAGCTGTAGCACCTTGATTGGGATCATCAAACATTTGACTCATGGCGTTGATGAATTCTTCAAGGTTGTTCAGCCGGGGGTCTTGGGTCTCAATTAATGGACTAGCCCAGGCTATGGCTTTATGTGTCAGCAACATGATGATACACAGGACTTTAGACCGGTCAGTAGGAAACTGGGTTGGATTTGCATCAAAGTACATTGATTGAGGAATCCCCTGAATTTGTCACTGTCTCCACCAAATCAGAACGGTGGCAACTTAGGACTCATGGCAGGCACGGAAGTAGGTAGTACAGAAGCTTGAGCCTCCAAGTGAGCCATCCGGTCAGATAATGTCTGCACCGTCCCACGTAGCTCTTGAATTGTTTGTCCATAAATGGACATTGTGAGAAGTCTGTCCTTCAAAGGCATCATATTTGTTTTTCAACGTCTGCATCTCGGCGTGCATATTAGCCAGAGTAGACTGCAGCTGGTTAATGCGAACCTCCAAACACCCAGTCCCAGCGGACTCCAGTTTTGGCTTGAGTATCCTTTCATGATACTGGTGAATACTGCTGGAGTCCAATGGCAGAGACTAGGCCAAAGCACAGAAGGTCAAAGTCCAAACAGGGAAGCAGATCAAAGCGGAGTCAATGTCCAATCCGGGTCAGCAACAGGGAAGCAGATCAAAGCGCAGTCAAAGTCCAATTCGGGTCAGCAGCAGGGAAGCAGATCAATGCAGAGTCAAAGTCCAATCCGGGTAAGCAGGTAGCAAGGATTTGCAGGGTAAACCGCAAGTGGAGGAACAAACCGGAGAGTAAGTTCCAGGCCAGAGAACTGCACAAGCAGGAAGTCTAACACAATTCTCAAGCACTGAGCAACAGGCCTGAGAGGTTTATATATATGACAGGAAGTAAGATGGCACCCAGCTGAGACACAATCCGCCATCTTAACTAAGGGAAAACTTAAGGGAAACAGTCCAACTAGACAGACGTAACAAAGCTATTCCTGACAGGCTGTAACCCAAAATTGTACAAGGAATACAGTATTTCTGCAGTATATATATAGATGGATCAACACTTGGACACCACCAACAGCCCGGGGAAGTGACATGTGCGAAAGTCTGTCTGCCTCCCCAGAGGTACACCCCATCCCCAGAAAATCCAATCACATTCCAAGGGGACAAGTGGAGATCCCAGACCCACAATGGAGCGAGGATATAAGTTCCCATTAAAAGAAAAATTAAAAAAGAACTCATCTTCTCTACACTTCAGTGGCCTCCTCCAGGTCTTTAAGACCTAGCTAACTTAAGGAGGTGACCAAGCTATGTTTTCACTCCTGTACAGAGAGAGAGAGAGCACACTATGGTAGTGCATGGCACACCCATTCGGTAAGTTTTAAAGTTAAGATTGGCTTATCTGCTGGAGATAAAATCTATCTATCTATCTATCTATCTATCTATCTATCTATCTATCTATCTATCTATATTAATTTGCCTGTACAGTTGCAACAAGCCAGTGTACAGCCATCACTTTATTTGAATCAAGAATAGTATTGGGCAAAACCGAACTGCAAAGTTTGGGGTTCCCAAACCTGAACACGAGTGCGTGGCCCAGCTCTTAGACAATTTGCTGGATTGTAGTGCTCAGATAAGTTACAGCCTGCTTCCAATTGCTAACTCTGGGCCCCCCTATACCCGTAATTTTTCATTTAGTTTGGGTTTCCTTTGATTTCAATTGGGACCATGGTTCAGATTGGGTTCTGCAAGTTTAGCAACCAGAACCAGACTTTTGTTCACAGTTTATCCACACTTGCCGAATCCAAACTTTAGATGGTTTGTCCAACACTAGCCAAGAATCTTATCAGCGAAATGGTGTCATGGTGATGGAAGTTTGGGTGACACTCATAGATTTCTTGGTCAATTAATGTTCTGTTGTTTCACCTGGGAGAGGGTCATGGCAAAAAACTTAAACTAAATAGAGATCGTCCTATTCTTTTATCCTAAATTAAAAAGTCAATGTAGTACATAATATGACTAGCAACACTGTATATTGGTCTGGGTATACAGTATAAAGTTTTACAATTCTGTCAAAAGTTTTCTATGGTATTTCCCCTATGTCGTTATTCATTAGGCATTAGTGTAGTTATGTTACAGTTGTGCTGGAGCTTCAATTTTCATGAAATGTTACAAGGTCACAGAGGTCCCTTCCACAAACGGGGTATCTGTGCAGTAACAGAACTATAGTTAGTTACAGGGACCAAAAACAATAATTTCTACAAGTTTAGGTTTAGTCAGGTAATTCCTCTCTGCATAGGATTTCAACATTTTTTCCCTAAATGTGGAATTCCTCTTTAATGACAGGTTTCCCTTGAGTAAAGATAAGCGGGTGCTTGTTCCATGTTATTAGCCATATCAGACAGAGGTGAAGTTGTAAAGATTAGCCGTATTG
Source organism: Gastrophryne carolinensis (assembly GCA_027917425.1). Taxonomy (NCBI): domain Eukaryota; kingdom Metazoa; phylum Chordata; class Amphibia; order Anura; family Microhylidae; genus Gastrophryne; species Gastrophryne carolinensis. The sequence continues at coordinate 169,915,369 of CM051237.1, read as the reverse complement.
CATTGAGCTTACCGGAAGGATGTCTGATAGGCGCAGGGAAATGTTTCTCAAGATCATTTTTTATAACAAAATAATGTCATTTAGATTAGCCTTTGAGACCTAAAGGCCCATTTCTATGAAACATTTTGCGAAAGAATAAAAAAAAATAATAATAAAAATAATAATAAAATTGACTACACCTTGAATATGATCTTAATTGAATATGATCTATGTCTCTACCAAAGATTTAGCCAACAAATCGCCCCCATTCTAATGCAAGTGGATTTGTACATTTGGTTACTCGCTCAATGAACGGTCGATAAATATGTTCATGGATATGGGCCATTAGTCACACTTACTATTGAGAACTAAGAGTTTTTCAGGGGCCCAGAGCTTCAAAAATGGCAGCACCTAGATAAGAAAGAGGCAGGAGGTTTCACTCAATGCCCCCCTACTAACCTAATATAGTTTCCCCCGTAGTAAATGTCATTTCTAATGCAGGGCTCACTAATATTATGAGGGTGCAGCTTTATGGTCATCTTGTGCTGCCATTACATGATTCTCCTATGTTCAAGGCTTCTGTCTCTTTTTATGTTCTGATATTATTGTGTACATGATAAAGCGTTTCTAAACGTTGATTGTGGTAGAATTCTATCTACATCTATCATCAGTAAATAAATAAATTATAATATGTAGATACTACCTGTAGCAGCCAACAACATTACAAAATCAATTTCCTGGAGACAAAAATCATATAATATGATGTTTATGGATAACAGCTACACTTATCTCCACTTCTTTCTCAATGGTCTCCCAAGTATCCTTCCAAAGGTCACTTTGCCAGGTTTTGCAGGGTATTTGCATTTAAAGTTCCCTTTTTGTCACAGCCATCCGGCAAGACAGTCTACTGTGGGTAATTGCATGAAGACCATTCACTTCTACAACGAGGTCACAGGGTTGGTCATGTGTGCCTTGCTTTCTGTCCGTTTTGGATGGACCTCCAAGCAAGATAAACTAAGGCCCTTATTTAACAAGGGATAGCGACTGGTGAGCGGCCGGTAATGACGGGCCCAGCCACGAGAACGCCGGCTCCCCACCACAATCACACATTTATCAAGCCAATCCTGCTTAGCGACTGAGATAGCGCCATATAGCCACTCATTCATCATTATTCCAGCCTCAGCCCACAGCGCCAGCGTCCGACCTTGAACAGCGACAGGTATGACCTCTCGCTACCTGGCGCTCTCCAATGCATTTCAATGGAACAATCTTTAAATATTCATAATTAATTCATAATAATGTTTTTTTTTTTTTTTTTTTATAAATGTCAAAAATTCTGTGACCACTTCTGCCATGTTAGATATTTTTTTAAGGTAAAAATAAATAAATAAATAACTTTGTGCAGAATTGATATTACAGGTCTTACAAAATGTAATTAAAAACTTGTTTTTTTTGGTTTCCAAAAATATGGTTGTTTGGGGGTTAAAAAACTACTTTTAACCCATCGCCGCCAGCACGCTAGCATGTCGCTATCGCTATCATGCGCTCCCATACAGCGCGGAACCTGTCAAATAGCGACTCCTCACCCAATATTCAACATTACCACACACCGACTGAGTCGCTGTCAACAACCGAACAACGGCCAAGCACAGCGACTACTAGCGGGCGCTCTGAAAATACTGCTAAAGTCGCTCAACTGTCGCTACCTGCCGCTATTAATGAATCGGCCTCTAAGACTCTGTCAAAGAGTCATTGGTTCTGTCCTGTATATATTCTCCCTTAAAGCAAAAACATTTTGTGAGAATCAAATCAAAGACCGCACCAAACCCAAGTGCCTCCTCTTGCCTCCCAACTGTCAGAGAACATGAATGACTCTCTGATACCATTGTGATAGCATTCCACTTCCATGATGTATTTACTATTCTTCCTTTAAAGTGTCTGTGTGTGCGTGTGCATGTGTGCGTGCGTGTGTGTGTGTGTGTGTGTGTGTGTGTGTATATATATGTATGTAAAGGGGAGGACTGGCCATAGGGAGCCCAGAGAGAACATTTGGCCGCTCTGGTTTGGGGATAAATCAGCTGGCACCTCACCCAAACCCTTTGTTAGTATACACGCACTCCATATCCACCACAGTAAAGATTTAGTACAATCCCTTTAAGAGAGCCCATTTCAACCCCTACCCATGATCTGCTAATCAAAGCGGCGGGACTCATCAGCTCATGTGCTGGCCGGGACCAATATAGCCCCTGGTTGAGGCCCCAGTCTGCCCCTATATATATATATATATATATATATATATATATATATATATATATATATATATACAGTATATATACCTATGTGGGGTTCCATTTCTTAAGAACTTTTCTATCTCTGTTACATACTGTAACCTCTGGCACATACTTAGCAAAATAAACAGATTATGATTCTAATTTCGATATTTATTTGAATTGTATTTCCTGTCAACATGATCCTGCTACATTATAACTTATAATCAATCACAATGCCTAACATCAGAAATGTAAGAAAATTTAGCACAGGGGGTGGTATACATAGATGGCACATATAATCAGGTCAGAATTAATAGCTTCCAAGTGATGACTTTTAAAGAATCTGCAAGTGAACCTTAGCCAATATCCTAAGGCTACAATCTCCCAGTTGAAGATATTAAGGGTGAACTGGCCAGTGCTACCAAGAGTCAATTGACAGAATGTACGGGTCATTAATTTTGTGTCCTTTGTTTTGTCAGTTTGTTCTGTACAGGCTGCCAGAGAAAGTAAAGGCAGTCAGGCTGAAAATTGTCTGAGCTATAGCATGCTTCCCCACCCAGTATGCACTGACCCACGGGAGTGGATTCTAGGTCAGCAGACCTTCATTTCCCTTCCAAATTGTTCCAGCAACTGTGATCACAGATATGGTTTTGATAATCCAATAGAACACTATACCTTCATGTAAAATAAACAATTCTGCTCATCGATTGTTAAATCATTCAATTAATTGTATTAGTCTATTTTTAACTCAGACTGTCTGTACAGAGCCTGATCTATTCTATTTGACGCATTGAGCACCTGATTTTTAAAGTGCGCCATTCTGTGTCATTTTGCATCATTTTGCTGACATTAGCATCTGCCCTCACAAGTTTTTTGACAAGTGATTTTTTTCTTATTATTAGGCACTGTTATCCTTTCATAAGAGTGTATTGTATGGTGCGCAAGTCAGTTTGCATTGGCGCGCTAGGTTTCTCCCTGTAGGGCAGGGTCAGTGCCTGTTTGGGTACTTATTGCGCTTAGAGCGACCGCTAGTATACGCTGTGATCAGCTATAGGGCGCTGTAACAGAGCTCCTCAGCCGCTCTAGTAACCTGGCCCGCATTGATGAATGAGTGGTATGTTGGGCATTCTAACACCAGTATAGCGTTGCAGCGAGCGAAAGGTAGCACCAGCTCATTGCGACTGTCTCAGCGACTCACACCATATTCAACAAAAAAACAGACTCACAGAGCGTTGGCGCTCTGGATCTGGTCGCTATAGCATAGAGCGGCAGACGCTGTGTGATTAAAGTCTGTTTTTGAACACATATCCACCAGTAACAAAGCGAAAACACATTTTTGTAACATTGTGAATTTAATACTTTAATGCCAGACCTGTAATGACAATTCTGCATAAAAATATAAAAAAATCAAAAAAGTTAGCAAAAATAATTTATTCCAGCCCAGGAGAGGTCAAAAAATAATTTGAGAGTTAAAAAAAAAAAATAAAAAAAATTGGGATCAGTAAATGGATTTGAAGGAACGTTTATTGAAATGTATGGGAGAGCGAAAGGTTGCGACAGGTCTTACCTGGCATGATTCATCATTACAGTGCTATACGCTGAGCCGCTGGTAATGATGAATCGTACGCTACATGGCGCTGTTAGAGTCGCTCACCAGAATTGCCTTCATAAATGTGATATTTCGTACAGCGCCCAGCGTTCAGCAGGTGCTGCCTGCCGATTCGAAGCTGGTGGTGCTAGACCTGGTGCTAGACCTTCATGAATAATCCCCTTAATTACTAAGGTTATGAATGCATTAAAAATCTGTCAGAATTTGGCAATTTTTACAAAAATAGCAGTTGGCAACATCATGTGTCACTTCAAAACCTCAAACTTTTCCTACAATTGTGCTCTATGGCCCTGTATGTGTCGGCACCACTTTGAACTGGCAAAGCTTGTACAACAGCGCTGCACTGTAAGGTAGGTAGGAAATTCGGAAGTGTAGGGCATTCAGCTTGGAGAAAATTGGTGCACAACATTCATATTAATCAAGGTTTGTTACATCTGCATGTACACACAATATGATGCATGTTAAGGGAAGGTGTCCATAACCTCATTTAGACATTGCATCCCGCTTATCACACACAGCATCTGTTCTCTATTCAGGAGCTTCAGATTATTACATGTTTTTTTGTCTTGCTACCCAACATTTTATTACTTATATCAGCTCACAGCACATATCCAGTGTATGGACGTGTCCCTGCCCTTGGTGTGGGGACAGGTATTTATATTAGTTATAAGAGTATATAAAACACCACAATCCATCGATGTGCATGGAGTCCAAAATTCAAACAGTCAATAGTTAAGCTGTGTCATAGAAAATTGCCGGGCCATTCTTCCAGTCACAACAATCCTCCACCATTCAAGGTCCACCAAAGGTAGGTAATTCACACTCACCGACTCGCTTCTTGCATATTCAGCATAACAAATGCTAGAAAATGTAAGCTGTTAAACATAGCACTGATTATAGGCTCACATCACCAAAGACTCTGGTAGTCCTCACAGCCATCAGGTTTCAGGAGGTTTCTACAGGATCTGTGTTATTCCAGCAAGCTCTCATAGCGTCTACGCATTTCGTGCAAACAGAGCACTTTATCCAGACAGGCAATCTTTCTTTACAATATTACGCTGTGTTGCTTTCTCTTTTAATTGTTATTCCCATATAAAACAACATTTTATTGCTGAATATGCAAAAAAGAGTCGTGAGTGTGAATTACCTAAATTTGGTGGCCCTTAATTGGTGGAGGATTGATGTGATTGGATTATTGGCCAGGTGATTTTCTATTAGACAGTCTAACTATTGACTGTTTGAATTTTGGACTCCATGCGCATTGGTGGATGTTGGTGTTTTATATACTCTTATATCTGTTAGCCCCTTTTGGAATATTTTTGGTAATGTTTGCATGTAGATAGTCCAAAAGCATTAGATGTCTAGTGCGATAACCACCTTTGGAGGGTTTTTCCTTCAAAAAGTTTGTTTATTTATATTAGTTACTGAGCTATTTTAATGTGTTGGAAAAATCCCTGCTAGCCTAAAGAAAGCTCTTGTCGCTTGCATGCTCTTGTTATTGTGCACTTGTTAACCTCCCATATGGTTTGGTTATCAATAGAGTGCTCTGATTAGTCTAATCTTTGGTGACAATCTAACCTCTGCCGCTAGGTATACTCTATCAGTTCCTCTGCAGAAAGCAGTGAAAGTATTCTTTTAGATATCTTGAAATTTTGCTTTTTAAGAATATCAGGATTTTCAGGATATCACTTTATCATCTTTGCCCATCTCTGTCACATGTCAGTGGCTTTATACTTTTAGATAGGACATTGGATAATTCATGTCATGTGTTACCTATTTAGTTGAGAAAATCTTTTCTTTTGTAGTTATCATCTGCTGTTCAGATTCAGGTTACAATTAAATTCTGCTACAAATTTACTGATAGATAAAGGATGAGAAAGAAGAAGGAGCCCTGTTTACATATATATATATATATATATATATATATATATATATATATATATATGAGAGATGCTAATTATTGAGATAAGTAAGGGCCTAATTTATTATGTGCATCTGTTAGCAACTGTTTTGTGGCTATAGCACCAGCTTCGGAGCACCAGCATTCTTATCTAACTTGGCGCTGTGCTGGGTACTACATTGACACTAGCAGGCGGTGTGCTGAATGCGAATTAATTAGCTTTGATTGTCGCACTGGGGTATTGGCTGGCCAATGTCAGCGCCTGTTGGGCTCGCGGATGATTTTCCGGCGCTCCCCAGTATATTTATGAATTTTTTCCTCCTTGAAATCTTTGACGCTGTATTTTTCCGCTAGTCAGCATTTTTTCTTTACAGTTACAAGGAATCACTGCTGGGGACATGGGGACAAATTTTACACTGCGTTTAGGCTGCGTTTTAGTTGTTGGTTTCCAACAACTAAGCAAAAGAAGCCATTTAAATCAATATTAATAACACACACTAAAAACATTTTGGACCATCTAGGTCCTGTTTCAATTATTTACACGTCCCAATGCAATTAAAAGCAATAAACTCTTCAGTCCAGTTCTGCCTATTGTTCTTTATGGGATCTTGAGCTACAGCTGCATTCTTGCTTGTTAAAAATATCATTCAAGTGCAGGTTGCAATTCACACTGCAAGGCTCACCCAACAATTAGTGTGACCCCCAAAGTCTAATGTCTGCTTAGCCAAATAATAGGGATCATGCTAATAATTTAATGAAGCAAGTTAAAGCGGACCTTCACTCTGAATAAGAGTCTATCTTATATGTTTCCCACACCCTGTACATACAGATTGTCCACATTAAAAATCATCCTACCTGCATCTACTGCATGTTATGAGCCGTTAAACATCCAAGATGGCGGCTTAGCATCAGGCAGCCTGCAAACAGGAAGTGCCTCCTGACTGTGCTGCTCTGCATTCTGGGACTGCTGACCTTTACCTGACCCCAGCTCTGCTCTGTCTGAGCAAAGCACAGCTATAACCTGCCCCCCTGAAATTTTACCCCACTCTCCTCTCCTCAGTAAGTGTGATGCTTCTGAGTCAAGATGGCGGCGCCCGTATCCTAAATTCCTGAACAGAGTTGCAGCACAGTGGGGGAAAGAATAATAAGTTAGTGACTAAAAACGTAAAATACATTAATTTTAGATGCTGGGAAACCGTTTTTTAAGAGTTTGGGCTTTTCATTAAACCACGCTGAAGGTCCGGTTTAAACGTTGGGTGTGTTTTTCAATTTGAATTGAATATAAGGGAGCTTTTTTACTTTAACACACAAAAAAGTAAAAAACTAAAATTATTTATTATTATTATTATTTTGTATAATATTATTTTGTATATATATGTGGAATATGCAGAAATAAATGCCAGATTTTATCCATATTCCATAGTGAGCTATTGTTTCCCAAAGAAACTATCCTTTCCTCATTGTAAGAAATCAGTCATCATCTGCCAATTAATTACTGGAGTAAAAAAAAGGAATTATGCTGTATAAGAATTTATAGTTTACATTATAAAATGATAATTTAGTATTTCATATTTCTCTAAAAAGTATATAATTTGGTTAAAGGGGTCCTCTGACTTTTATCAATAAGAACATTATTGCTTGGACTTTTGGTGGTCTCCCCATGTAACTTAAAGTCATTTGGTTACTATCTAATGTCTATGAAACACAACAGGAATTCCTCTGACCAACAGACATTCACAACAGAACAGAGGAAAATTCTATCAACATTATTTATAGGTATCCTTAATTATTTATCTATTTAAGAAAAAAATGATCAGTTTACTAGTCATTTTATGAATGATAAATATGATAAATACATTTCCCAGTATTAATTGGTAAACATGTTACTTTAATTTGTTGTATGTAAATATGAATACATTATTAACCATCTATAAACTATTAACAAATGCAATAAATACATTTGAAAGACGTAATTATATAAAAGAAAAGCTATAAAAAGCAAATTAAAATCAGTTTCTCTCAGCTGACCATTTTAAAAATAAATGTAGCCAATTGGAATGGATTTTAGAGGACTCAGAATTTCCTCCTTTATGGTAATAAGTTAAGCTGTCGTTGAGTTGCGTATTTGACAGTTAATAATAACTTTAAAATATATCTTTTTAATAAGGGGAGAATAAGCACCTTTTTTTGGGAAACGGTGTAGTTGCTATCTATGTAACAGATACTAAGACAGAATCCATTAACAAGAATGTTCCATTCCTTCAATAAAGGAATACTTTTATATAGGAAAATGTCTTGGCAGACAAGGTTAGACTGCCAGATGGAATAGTTTGTGCCACATAAATTATAAGCTGTTGTGATTTTTTTTTGTCCGTTCTGGTGTCCTAAAGTTCCATCTGTCTGACTTTGCTAATAAATATCTGATCATAACATTGCAGAGGTAAACTTTTCCATGTGTATTAAAGAACTACTAAGCCTGAAATGCCAGCCAAATGTGGTGTAATAGAAAGCTCTAAGTTGCATTCTCTTATGCTGTGGACATATCTTAGGCTAAAGAGACAGACATATGAGATAAACCAAAGACTAAAGGATGTTGATAGACTATCCCTACTTTAATCTAAAGTAAAATCTGTGTGAATGGGAAATAAACGGTAAAGAATAACTTATTATCTTTCTTTTAGTTGTTACAGAATGATAAACATTTACATTTCTGTAGAAACATTGCAGAAACAGAAGATTTGCCATAACACAGATGCGTTAAGCCAGTGGCATTAGGCCAGAGGCATTGTGGGCACTGTCACCCCACCCACAGGCTTGTTGTTTAAAAAAGCAGCAGTTGGGGGTTAAGTGGTGGATGCAGAGAGTGGAAGGTAGGTTGTGGTGTTTGTACTGTAAAGTAGCACTGATCTTACCTAATTAAAGACCCCAGGGGAACATCCAGTAGATGCAGTTCCATGCTCATTGCTCTACCCTAAAATGACATGCAGTCATATGCCAGGAAGGGAGGAACTGTAATTACTGTAATTAATGGCTGTCAGCAGAACCATCAGTAAAATAAGGGCAGTGCTATTTCTGAATACAAAAGATGCTAACTGCCCTCCTGCCAATTCTTTGTTAAACTGCTGGTTTCCCTGGGGAGCTTTTTTGGCCTTACAACAACTCAACAAGTCTGTCTTACAGGGCTGCTGTTGAAACCCACTGTGAATCAGCTCAGAGATAGGGGTGATGCCCAATGACAACACGGCTGAGAAAGGGGTGCAGCATCGGAGAAAACAGAGATACAGGTGCAGTGTGGGAGCAGGGCAGAGAAAGGGGTGCAGTACTGAAGCAGGGTAGAGATGGAGGTGCAGCATGGCAGGGATGGGGGTGTAGCATGGAGTAGGATGGAGGTGGGGGTGCAGCACAGAGCAGGAGAAATAGGGATACAGAATGGAGAAGGACAGAGATGGGGGTGCCATGTAGGAACATGACATAGATGGAGGCTGCAGGAGGTGCAGCATTGGAGCAGGGCAGAAATGGGGTGCAGCATGGAAGCAGAGTAGAGATGGAGATGCATCATGGCGGGAATGGGGGTGCAGCATGGAGTAGGATGGAGGTGGGGGTGCAGCACAGAGCAGGAGAGATGGGGTACAGAATGGAGAAGGACAGAGATGGGGGTGCCATGTAGGAACATGACATAGATGGAGGCTGCAGGAGGTGCAGCATTGGAGCAGGGCAAAGATGGGGTGCAGCATGGACCAAGGTGGAGATGAGGGTGCAGAATGGAGCATGGCAGAGATGGGGGTGCAGCGGATAGTAGAGCAGAGAGGGGTATTGTGAGGAGTTAGGCAAGGAGTTATAGAGCACCAAAACCTGGACTAGAGTTTAAAAAATGAGGTGGGGTTAACACTGGGGTTGAACTCTGCCTATGGGAGCATCCCAAACCAAAAATCCCCACAGCGTGAAGCCCTGCTTGTTGTATACACACCTCATCCTGTGACCCCCTCAATGGCTCAATGAGGGATAGAGCAAAGCGCTTTGGCCTACAGACCTCATGGAAAATAAGTTAAATTCCACTTATACCAAAATCTAACCATAAATATATATTTTTATGTTTTCCGACATTTTTTATTCCTGCTCTTTTTAAATGCTTTAAAAATAATAATAAATACATATAAAATAAAACATAAATACAAACATGTAAAATTGATATCAGTGGTTAAACCAGAGAAAGTAGTTAAAGTTGCCTTACGGCAACGAAACGCGTCGGCGGTGGCGAGCGGTGGATCCTGGATCATCCTTATTTTATCTACTATTTGGAACAGCATTGCCCGGCATATGGGACGCAGTGAGTGACTGTTGGTTTCCAGCGTCGGTGAGATCGTTACTATGTTTTATGCTCATTTTCATTCTTTTATCATGTGAGTGTATTTCCTGAGTTTTTATTAAAGGAGAGAAATTTTGCAGTATTACACTATATATCTCTCTCTCTCTCTGTTTTTTACATCAATGAAATGAATTGGTATCATCTGAGCCAAGTTTGATTATTATTGAGACCGCAGTCCCTTTGAAGCGGTCCTTTTGTGTCTATACCAATTGGAATCATCATACCAAGTTTGAGCATCGTTTGATTTTTCAACCCACATTGAAGCCCGTTGGGGGTAGCGGCGTTGAATAGTACCATTTGAAGGCTTTCTTTTGCTGTGGAGTCGGTAAGAGTTTGCACGTTTGGTGGAGGTTCTTTTTGCACATGTACATGTGAAGTGCATGCACCGTGGGATACCCAACTTTTTTTCAACTTTTTTTCATTTTTTCTATGTTTTGGACTTTTTTTGGTTGATTTATTTATGTTTCACTAAGTGAAAGTTGGAATCTGTATTTATATTTTTGTGCTCTGTGTTTTTCACTTTTTATAAATACAAACATGTTCAATACAAAGCTGTCAGAGGTAGCAAATCACAATGCAGATTTTTGGTTTTAATATAGAAAAACTCTCAGCCATATCGGTAATAAAACTGATACTGAACAGAGCATAGGTTGTGTGAAAGTGATTGGAAAATGACTCAAAATGTTTTTGTGGATTACATATAAAACATGAGAAAATTCTGTAAAATAAAAAGAAACATTATGACTTTCAAGTGTGCCTGCTGCCCGTCTGTCAGTGCTTAGTTTTATTTTATAAGGCTATTTGCATTATTGAATATATATCTTCAGGTTCTGGCAGATTATAGGGCTCCAGTCTCAATGGAGGTCATTACTACATGGATACCAATGCTATTTATTAAGATTTATAAGTGAATCACTACGTTTAAATTGTGGATTATAGGATGACTTGCCAAAAACCTTCCAAGCAGATTTTTGAAATTGGTACAATAAAAATGTGTCTGTTAAGCAAAACAACCAAGTTTCATCTGTCAGTCCCTAGAAATCTGATAGCTAAAGTCAACACTACCCCCAACTCTTTTTCGCACTATATTTCAGATGGAATCGACATTACACCATGTATTTTTGTGTGTGCTTAAAAGGCTTTTATCTCACAGGATTCAAATACTCTTACATATAATGAGCCTCTCTAATAATTATGGGATAACTCTAATAGGTCATTTCTTCCATGAGCAGCTATGGTAGATTGTGCGGTATGGTGCTTTAGCTGGCTGAGCAACATTTGTCCTCTTTAGCAATAAAGTCATTGCAGATGTTCAGATCCATTATTTTCCACTAGTTTGCCGAACGTGGATAAAGGATTCTTGCCAAATTCCTGGAAATCTATTTAAGTCCCCAGATATCTAAATCTACTTACCATACATTTGGGGAAGAGTATGAACACCAGTCTTGGCATTGCATTCAGTGTCTTCCCTGGCGCCTTACTCTGGAATTCAGGTTGGCATGTCTGGCTATGGGTTACTAAAGAGTCTGAAATCAAAAGGATCTGAATCACAGTGTCTCTTACCTCTAGCTGTTTAGCTGTTACAAATGTGAAAAAAACTGAGACAAACTAAATGACCTAAGCAAGAAAAGTGCTAAAAACAAGCAATTTCTGCTACTGGACTAAGCTAGAAGGAAAGCAAATAATGGCCAAATAGCACAGTCGTTTGGGGTCATGCTAATTATTTGGGGAGCAATGTAACTTTGGGTATGCTTTTGGTTGTGTTTTGCAGCCTGCATCTCAGTAAGCGTTTTAACTCTAAAGCAGACCAAAACCCTTTCCCTGTGTCCTCTACCCATCCCCCCACATGAGCAACTGGAGGCATCCTTTCAACTCACCTATAGCTACATTTTCAAAGGAACTGGCTTTATTTTTCCATTTTAGCGATTTGCCATTTGTTTTTTGGCTGATCTCAAATTCTATAGGTGACATGTCATGCACGTTGGCCGCATCCACTGGATCCCAATTTTCTGAGGTGGGCTCCCATCCCCAGCCTATTTGAACGGCTGGGCCCCAGAGTGCACCCTAGCCTAGAGATAGTAGGGATGCAGCCATGGGCTGTGAGTGCACTTTGGGTCCGCTGGACGGGTACATTTTGTTGGGTGATCCTGGGGGTTTTACACAGCAGGGCATCCCAAATCAAGATTTCCATGGGAGAGGCAATCGTCTGGCCCTGGAGTCTTTAGGTTACATTAAGACCCATTTATTTTTATTTTCAGGAGTCTGGACTGTCCCTTTAATCAAAGGTGCTTCTGAAATTGGGATGGCTTGATGTGGTTCTTTAAACGTTTGGTGTACTTGTTTTTAAATGTTGAATGCAAAGTTTTAGTTTTTTTACTATGAGTTTTTGTGCTCCGCAAAAGCCTAGTATCATACCTCAAAAGCTTAAATGAAAAAATCTTAAATATAAAAGGGATTCAAAAAAGCTAGTACTCACCTATTCTCCCCCTACAGCAGCTGGCTCAGCATCCAGATGTTTAAAATGCACCCATCTCTGAGGTCTAGTCCCACGGTGTGCTCATGCACACGGGGAGGCCGATTCATTAATAGCGGCAGGTAGCGACAGTTGAGCGACTGTAGCTGCATTTTCAGAGCGCCCGCTAGTAGTCGCTGTGCTTGGCCGTTGTTCGGTTGTTGATAGCGACTCAGTCGGTTTGCCGTAATGTTGAATATTGGGTGAGGAGTCGCTATTTGACAGGTTCCGCGCTGTATGGGAGCGCATGATAGCGACTGGCCCTAGCAACCGGCTCCCACCATATTCATTAAAAAATCACGCTCAAAAAATTCTTGCGCTGTAAAATGTATGTTTAAACCCCAGAGCGCTGGCGGTGATGGGTTAAAAGTAGTCTTTTAACCCCCAAACAACCATATTTTTGGAAACCAAAAATAACAAGTTTTTTCAATAATTTAGTAATATGAATACATTAATATCAGACCTGTAATAATATCAATTCTGTACATTTTTTTAATGGCAGAAGTGGTCACAGAATTTTTCACATTAAAAAAAAAAAAAAATTAATTATGAATATTTAAAGATTGTTCCATTGAAATGCATTGGAGAGCGCCAGGTAGCGAGAGGTCATACCTGTCGCTGTTCAAGGTAGGACGCTGGCGCTGTGGGCTGAGGCTGGAATAATGATGAATGAGTGGCTATATGGCGCTATCTCAGTCGCTAAGCAGGATTGGCTTGATAAATGTGTGATTATGGTGGGGAGCCGGCGTTCTCGTGGCGGGGCCCATCATTACCGGCCGCTCACCAGTCGCTTACCTGTCGCTATTCCTTCATAAATAAGGGCCTAATTCTTCTGGCTCCCCCTATCAGTTTGAATGAAGCCCACTACTTCATTCACTGGAATAGGAGGAGTGCCGAGAATGGTCTAACTTTTCTCTGTACCAAGTGGTTGGAGTGCACAAACCTAGAGTTAGGACCATTTTTCATTACAAGTTTAACATCAGACTCCAAAGAAAATGCTGCACAGAAAAAAGCATATGAGTATATTTTAATGCCCTCTTTGTTTTTAGCCCAGAGTAGAACATTATACATTCATTCATATGCCCCCCCCCCCCCCCCCAAACTAAGAGCCTGACTTTCATTATGGTAGGGAATTCTTATCTACAAGAAAAGAGATGTGAGTCCTACATACACAGATCACTGCTGCCATGGCTGCTGTGAGTCACTCAATCTTACACATGCCCAGCAGCAGTGTTATGTGTGTACAGGGTTCACTTCTCTCTTCTTGTAGCACTGAAAAAAATACACTTTCAAAAATGTAATCAAAAGTGGACAAAATTGAAATATTACATCTGCCCTCTTACCTCAGTGCTGCCATTTTTTAGTCTAGGCATGGGGAGCGTATTACGAGCTACATAGTCATTTTAAGTCAGTACCAAATGTGTGACTTAGTTATCTGATAAGTTATCTGTTCCCTCTGGGAATTTCTTTACTTATTAAGTGAGCTTTGGAATGAAGTGGCAATACTGCTCCAAATAGGCTCTAGACTAAGGCTTCAGGGTGCTTCCAGAACACACTTTGTAAAGTGTCAGAGAAATATCCTCCCCAAATAAAGAGAAACTGGAGATTCTCAAGCAACCATAATCCCTTTACTTACTTTTAAAGATCAATTCATAATTATTTATTTATAAAGCAAGCCATATTCAGTAGCGCTGTACAAAGTAGTGATTATAAACAGGCTACAACATACTGTATATATCGGAGTTGAGGAGTGGTAAATTGAGCTGGGGAGAGCATTCCAGAAAATTTGAGTGGCCAGTGGTTGCAGGTGGTTAGGGGCCCTTATGGTGACTCCTAGGGGCCATGGGCCATGGCCATGATGGCTGCAGGGGAGGCAAGGGCCATGTGTGGTGGCTGCAGGGTCTAGTGGCCCTAATGGTGGCTGCAGGGTGACCAGAGTGCCTGTTGGTGGCTGTGTGGGGGGCAGAGTTCCTGAGGGTTGCTGCAGGGGGGGCAGAGGCTCTGTGTGGGGGCTGTGGAGGGGCAGGGACCCTGATGGTGGCTGTAGGAGGGCCAGAGGCCCTTTGTGGTGGCTGTGGAGGGGGCCCTAATGGTGGATGCAGGGGGGTGGGGCTCTTTGTGGTCACTGTGGGGGGCAGAAGCCCTTCTGGTGGCTTTCGGGGGCCAGGGGACATGTGTGGTGGCTTCAGGGGGGCCAAAGACCCTGATGCTGGCTTCAGAGGGGGTAGGCCTAGGGGCCCTGTATGGCAGCAGAGCCAAGGGCTTGTGTGCCCCCCTGAACCTGTATCCACATGCTGCTGAAATGCAGAATACATCAGCTTGTGGCCTTGTGCCAAATTTGGACCAAGGGCAGGGCACTGGACTGGTCCTGGAGCGTGGAGAAAGGAGGATGATGCCTGAGAACATGCCTCTTGCTTCCAGGAGCCAGATAATAATTCATAAGTGAACCAGCCCCCGTGGCAAGCAATCGCCAATCACATGCTGGTGCTTGCTCAATGCCAGGACTTGGATGGGGGAAGAGGCGGGAAAGTGAGGGAGAGAGGCTAGGGGTGCATGACCGCTCTTTCACCACTGCACCTGGCACCGCGCCGCACATGGTGATGAAGTTCAACCACGGACTGGTAAACCCCGTTCCTGCTTCTGCAACCCTTTTCCTTATGCCACTGTATGTAACCTTTGAAGCACGGTATTATACAGCCTCAGAGAGAATCTAGATCCAGCTAAAACCCTTTTTTAGGTGCAGTGGTGGACTGGGAGCATGGGGAGAGTTTTTGGTGGGGCTAGTCATAGTCCACAGCATGCAGCCCACTGTAGCCTCAAGCCTGTGCCAGAATTCCCTTTTTTCTCTTTCAAGACCCCCTCCACTTTCTGCCTGGCAGCTTTGCCCCAACCCTTCCCCTCATAGCCAACTACACTGTACCCCTTAACAAAGACATCTTGGCCTGTTTTGCCGCCTGTAAAGCTATAGCCTAAGCATTATGCCTGTGGAGGGCCATACCCATACCTGCAACCTGCCACGGTATTTGCCCGTACCATACTAAAACTTCACTACAATTACTTCAAAAGTGGCTCTATCCACCTGTGCAATGCTATAGCCTCACCATCATGGCTGTGTAGCACCATACCCATATGCCTGCCACAGTATCTGCTCCTACAATACTAAAGCCTCAATACAATTACTTTAAAGGTGGAACTTTCCACCCCTACAATTTTGTAGCCTCAACAAATGAAAACACTTGATGACTAGCTAGGAAGTATATTGGGAGCAAGATCAGCATCTCATGGGCTCATAGGGGTCAACTAAGATATTAGATTCAGAGTCAGGTGAGAAAACTCACTCCTTTTTTTGGAGAGAAAACTGCCAATCAATTGTCTACTTTGGGGCTGATTCAACCCCAGGTGAAAATTTACATTCGGTTGTTGAATGACAGTTTTCTCTCCAAAAAGACGTGAGTTTTCTCACCTGACTCTGAATGGGCCCTATAGTGGTGGGCTGGCAGGTGCCAGTAAAATCCCTGGTTATTTTTTTCCCCAGTCATTCCCTACCTAGGGGCCACCCCCAAACGGGCATGATACAGCAATGCAGAGTGGTCCATTTAAAAACAAAGCAAAAAAAGGATTTTCATGTTAGTACTGAGTAATATAAAAATATAATAAGAAATACACAAAGTGGATACCTGCTTATTTGTTGATGTTCTGCTTTAAATTCTATGCTATGTTTTAGATTGTATTAGTGTATTTGTCTTTTTTTCATTATTTAAAGAGCCAAAAGTACATTCTGTAGTTCTTCGGTGTTGCTTTCTATCAGTCACACTTACTTCAGGGCAGTCGTTGACAACGCGCTTCTTTTGCTAAGTAGAGGTCATTGACAAAAGACAAAGTTATTGCTTTGCAGGCTAGTCAGCTCTTCATTACATGTTTATGCGCTTAGTCACAGACATTATATTAGATTGTGCGAATGCCACAATTTATGCAGTGACATGTGAGCTACGTAGTGTTTTAATTTTCCTGTTCCTAATGGTGAATTAAGAACCCACATAACCTGAAAGGTTCACATAGACAGGATCCCTACTGCTGGGGTACAGAGGTCTTGCAAAAATTTAGTAAGTGAGAAGTAGAACAAAGATGTGGACTTAGAAAAAAAGGCGTCCTGGATAGCCTGTGGCTGAGAGGCTGATTGGAACAGGTAGGCACAGTTGGGTGCAGGATAATGAGGCACATGGTAAATGTGATGTACAGATGTGAAGCCAACTGTAGCTGAAGGCCCAGGCTCTGCGCATGCCACAACACCATGCCTCAAGGCTACGACTGCACCAGAACATTTGGAGCAGTAAACTACAGCGACATTAGGTTCAAATTAATCCATTACTACAGAGCTGTGAACTGCTGGTTGTTTATTTCGGAATTACTTTGCCTAAGGGCGAAATGTTTAGGCCTATTTTAATGCATGCTCATGGATCGCAGACCAGATTAAGAGGAGAAAGGGAAATTAGAGCTGTTCGGAAAACTATTGAGGTGCACATTTCTGGTTAAAGTGTATGAAAACGGATTGCATATTTCACGGGGCAGGCCTGGTCTCTGGCTGACCACCTGCTGGGACTGAAATGCCACACGTTCTAATGAATGCCGCTCTGCAGAAACCTTGTAAATACTTAAAGCCTGCCAGAGAGAAAGGCAGACAAAGAAAGGTTTTTTTTTTTATATCTGGAAAATAAGAGTTCTTTTCTTAACCCAGTCCAACCTGTTTAATTGATTTGTTGGTTACAAACTGCAAGCAGAATGTTGAATGTTTTCACTTTTAGCGACTACCATTTAAACCTTTATGAGATTCCTGGTTGACAAGCAGCCTACTACAATTTCAAAACACATTAAAAGGATTAGGTAATCAGGTCAAGGCTGTTTTCCTTGGGTATATCCCTTATTACCACAGTGGTCCTGACAGACCTATTTAAGTAGCCCTGTGGTCCTGGGTAAAATTATTTTCTGAAACCAGATAAGTTTTTTTTTTATTTCAGTTTTGTACCTCTTTCCTAGACAGATTGGCTTTATTTAGTCATGAATATATCTTACTTGTGTAGTACATTAAACAGGGCCGACATTTTATTTTAGTAAATGACGTTACAAGCATGTCTATACCAGTCATGGGTCTGCGCTATAAATGGTTGTTCAATGTTGCACCCAATTGCCCTAAAAATAATTTATTTGAACCTTCCTTAGGTAAAGTTCTATAAATATTGCATTGGGTTATCCGCCATGGCAGGAGGGAAGACATTCCTTCCTGAAAGCAGGGGCACACTGGGTCCAAAAATCAGGCCAGGATTTTACTGCCCCCAACCAGTGTGTAACATCTCATCTGATTACCTCCAATGTGTTTTCCAGTCAGTCACCAATAGCTGACAGGGGCAGGAGGCAGGGGCAGAACATGGCCAATGGTTGGCTATGGCCACTCTTTCAGTGACTTCAGTACTGCAGCTTTAGTACTGTAGGGGCAGAAAATGTAGTAGGAATGATGTTGAGACTATAGCATTGCAAAAGCTAAGTTCGGCGTCAAGTGCTGATCTGCACACCAACCTACTTCACCTAAAGGTAAAACTAACCCGAGCCCAGCGATCCTCTTCCTGTCAGCGGCAGCAGCGTTTAAAATGGTCCGCAGCTGGGACCACAGAAAAATGGCCACCCCTCCCCATGAGTGCGGACACTCCTAGTCAACACTGCCAGCTGACAGGTAGGGGATTGTGGTATGTTTTTACAGCAGTGTGATTCCTGCTGCACACTCCATGCCCCTGCATTGTAGCTCAATGGAAATTCTCCCAGTGGAATAGGGAGCAGGTAAAAATACCAGGAATTCTGGGGGCGGTAGCTATAAGGATGCCCCCCCTCCGCGCTTGCACACCTAATTTGTCTAAAATGGGTTTTTCACCTCTTTAAATGAATTATTGGGGCAAGGGGTTATTTTTGCATGCTATAAAATAATCTGTTTTTTTCACTGGAGGTCTCCTTTAAGCAGTGCAGGGGAATTCTCAGTCCTTCGGCAACTTACTATACACAAACTCCTGCAATATGAGCGCATAGGCCCTGTCTACAAAAGGAAGCCATGCTTCCTCACACAACATAGATGTTTGAGTGATACCTCCCATATCCATTTTTATTGCTTTCTTTCCATGTAACTTTGTAGCAGCCAGACACTTTTGTTTCTAGGGATTTTATGGGCAATAAAATGTGGATTCCAGGGCTGTCTGCTCTTGGTTAACTAGATATGAACAGCAACAAAATGGCCATTTTTTAAATAAATGTGGAATGATTTAATATTTGCATTAATAGGCAACTATGGTTAAGACTGATGTTTAAAATACATACCACCATGCTGTGATTTAACTCAGTGCATCTGGTTGTGGTGCCCAAACACACCTCCACCACAATATCTGCCTTTACAATACCAAAGTTTCAAACCTTTACTTTAAAGAGGACCCACACCCATTTCCTTGCTATTGGATATGGGGCCGGACCCGGCCCAGACTGTATTGTGACAAGCTCAGGAGCATCCAGATTGCATAACCTCGATCCTTGGACAACATGCAGCCCTGCAATTGGCTGCCGGCAGTAACGTGGGTCGGCCTTTTTGGTGGTAAGATCAGAGAACGTAACCCCCGCCCCAGTGATCATAAGCAGCCAATTACAGGACTGCATTATGGCTGAGGATTGTTGTTGGCTCCACACCAAGCGCGTAGCTAGCGGGGCAGGGGGCAGGTGCCCTGGGTGCAGCAGGTTAGGGGTGCCTGAGCATAGGTGGGGGCGCCATCTTGAATCTTTGCCCCGGGTGCCAGAAAGCCTAGCCACGCCGCTGCCCACACCCATTAGTGAGGAAACGGATGTGGATCCGCTTTATTAGGGGCTATATTCAACCCTGCACATGACTTGACTGGCTGGGAAGCACCTTGGAGGCAGAGCTGTCGCTTGTGGACCTGTAGTGGGCAAGCCGGAACCAATAAAATTCTCGGCTGAATTTTGGCCCAGGTTTGCCCATGGGAGTATAAACTATATTTTAAAAATGTATTTTGTCTATACAGTAGGTGGCTAGGTTTAACAGTCTACCTAAAAAAAATAACTCAGTATTGAACTATATATTAATTTAGCATTTATTTCTGGAACTGGCAAAGGTGTTATTTTTTTTTTTACAAAAGACTAAAGAATGGAGAATAAAATGAATAACTATAAATAAGTAAAACATTTAAGAAAAGTGGTAAGCGAAGGGTGGAAAAGCCCGAGCGTCCATCCTTAGTGACAGTTTAACATGTTCTTCTTGGCTGCTGTCACAGCTTATTTCAGTTTAGTGGCGCACGCCTGCCTTTATTATGAAAGATAGCGGCCATGCAGAGCATCTATATCCCGAGACAAGACATTTCACAGTTGTTTAGTTGTAGGTCCCACATGGAAGCATTCTGGCATTCCAAAGCTACGTGAAATTACCGATGTTATGATTAGAGGAGTAATAGAAGCAATAAAGGCTTTGGGGTATTTATTTTGACAATCACAAGAGACATGGCTGCGAGTTGTCGCATTCGTGCTGAGAGGATGGGTGGGAAGGCCAGCCGAGAACAGTTAAAAAGGCAAAAGTTAAATAAATGAGAGTGATCGAACAGAATAAAGTGCACGTCTTTTCCTGCTCAACTTCTCAAAATGATGATAAATGATAGCAGAAAGGAGAAGATAACCTAGCATGAGAGTAGGATCAGCAAGGCCAAATACTGCAAATCCCAGCTGACCGCCCGTACACTGCAGCCTCTGTTCGTGTTTATTTTTTCTGCTCACTCTTGGTTTCGTCAATCAGTATGATAGACGATAACTCCTGACTAAAGCAGCCTGCGTTCTGCTCTCTCACGGTGGGTAGCATGTTGTGGTTGGCGCCATGTAGTCGGAGGATCACCCGCTTCAGAAGCATCAGGGGATGAGGTACTGTGCAGTCTTCCAGCAGCAGAGTCCTCCGAGGATAGCAAGCGCTGTTGTTATCAGCACATGGTGGTTTTGCCAAGTAACTGACCGCACATTAGCAGTGTTGTTTAACTATAGTCTAGGGGCCTGGGCTGAAGACACAGGCATGTACTCTCCCTTCAATCAGAGTTAAGCCTTCCATTCCCTTTTTATAGGCTTAGAGAGAAGGTGTACAGTAACTGCCTGCGGCCAGCCTATCATCTGTCTGCAACAAGGAAAGACACTAAAGCATGCCTATAGCCTTTCATTTCTCATCCAGTACATTTCCACATTAAGCTGAGAACACAAATCCAATTACACATTCCTCCGCTTTCCGCACTAGACAATGAGGTGATTCAGGCCTTGATAAATAAACAAATCATCAGATAAAGTAAGTTTCCTGGTCCATGGTCACAGATCACTGGTGCGGTTTATCTACCTGGACTCTACTTAAGCATCCACCTATTTCAAGGGAAGTGATTGCTCAATAGGCGACATTGATATGCAGATTATACTGACATTGCTGAAATATGTTGTCTAGATCTACAGTTGCATTATCTGGTTTTTAATGTTCTCATTTTATACTGTTTTTTGCATTTTTAAATACTTTTGTTAAAGTCTAACTCCAGTAATTTTTCTTATTTGAGTTTAGCTAGGGTAGGAATAGGATAGAAACAATTGGGTGTCCTTTTTGACTCCACTGAGGAGATCAAGCCTAACTCCTTATCACTCCCATCTTAAGCTATGTAGGCCTTTCTGTACATTACACATGGCAGTATGCTTGATTTTCAGCCACATGTCACATGTCATTTCCCCAATGTAGCATAAGCTACACCAAGGTGCGCTGATACCGCTGATTCAAGCTGGAGCAGCACATGCACACAACACACACACGTACACTCATGATGACAAATGTAGTTTTAAACAAAAAAATATTTAAAGAACATAACATGCTTATTATACAAGTGATGGTGTATTAAGCATACCTTTATAGTAAAGAAAAAACAATGGCTCCAATGCGTGACTTGCACAGGCTCCCGGACAGACGAAAGTACAGATATATAATACATTCTGTATGTGACGAGTAGCAATTATTTATTTACTGAAAAAATTATCCAAACAAAAAGCACAATAAAATATAAATGCTCATGTTCCCAAAGCCATGGACAACATTTAAATTTTAAAAAATTGTTGCCGTAATATGCTGAGATGGACTAAAAATCATCTCCAAAATTTTGGATATGGTAGGGATAGAATAGATACAGTTTAGTGGTATTTGTGACTCCATTGAGGAGAGCCTTACTCCTTGTTTGGACACAGGAGACCAAAGGGTCTGATTTACCAAATTTACCCAGCTTGGGCCCTTATTTATGAAGGAATAGCGACAGGTAGCGACTGGTGAGTGGCCGGTAATGACGGGCCCCGCCACAAGAACGCCGGCTCCCCACCACAATCACACATTTATCAAGCCAATCCTGCTTAGCGACTGAGATAGCGCCATATAGCAACTCATTCATCATTATTCCAGCCTCAGCCCACAGCGCCAGCGTCCGACCTTGAACAGCGACAGGTATGACCTCTCGCTACCTGGCGCTCTCCAATGCATTGCAATGGAACAATCTTTAAATATTAATAATTAATTGTTATTAATTTTTTTTTTTTTTTTTTTTTTAAATGTGAAAAATTCTGTGACCACTTCTGCCATTTTAGATAATTTTTTAAGGGAAAAAAAATTTAAAAATTGTACTGAATTGATATTACAGGTCTGATATTAATGTATTCATATTACTAAATTATTTTAAAAACTTGTTTTTTTTTCGTTTCCAAAAATATGGTGGTTTGGGGGTTAAAAAACTACTTTTAACCCATCGCCGCCAGCGCTCTGGGGTTTAAACATGCATTTTACAGCGCGAAAATTTTTTGAGCGTGATTTTTTAATGAATATGGTGGGAGCCGGACGCTAGGGCCAGTCGCTATCATGCGCTCCCATACAGCGTGGAGCCTGTCAAATAGCGACTCCTCACCCAATATTCAACATTACGGCAAACCGACTGAGTCACTGTCAACTACCGAACAACGGCCAAGCACACAATCCACACACTTATGTAACAACATGTATTTTTGAACTGAAAATTAAAATTTCAAGAGCAAAAACAATAATGAGATATAAAAAAATAACTAAAAAAAGGTGAAATAACATATTGAGTGATTTGTCTATTATACCCTATGGAGAACTGAGCACTATGCTAGAAAAAAAGCCCCACTTCTTCCCTTAAAAGCACTGTAAACCCAAATCAAAAACCAAAAATGCACTTACCCCCTCCCAGCAGCTCCCGAACAGTCCCTGCTTAGAACCTCCCAACTTAAGGTAAGTGCCTTTTTGTTTATTATTTTGGTTTACTGTTCCTCTAAATTCAGAATATACTGCAGGCCCTGTACTCTTTTGTGCTAAACGGAGGTGATATAAAATTGTTGAGGGCAGTGAAATAACTTATTTGTCCACAATAAGTTTTTATACTGCTCCCTGGGCGATTTTTCTGTCACAATTCAAAAGCTGACTTGTAGGTGTATTGATATACTGAGATCCTGCTATCACTGACTATAATGTGCATACAATTGTGAGCTATTTTGAAGGAAATGTAGCTGCTTCTTTTATGCCACATAAAATGTGTCAGCACCATACAAGTATTGTATTTCAATTTTCAAGATGCAAGTAAAAGTTAAATTCATCTTATCCGTCTTGTCCATTAAATTTAGCTAAATTTGGGTGAAGTGTAAATCTTGAAAAACCTGATTTAAAAAGGAAATTTGCTTTAAAGCAGATCTGCACCTTCTATAGGATGTCTTTTTTGGTATAAAATTCCCCATAGCCACACAATTACCTACACTCAACTGGTCGAGGCCATGTGTCTATAAAATAGGGGAACTGAAGCCAAAGCTAAACCTGAAGTAGCTGGCACCTTCACCAATAGGTGCCACTGGAATTTACAGTGTGTGCTGTAGCTGCTGGACCATCGTCTCACAGAGACCTGCCCAGGACCAGGTGAATATAACTAACTGGAGGACATTGTCAGATGCTGTAACAGGGACTGGCTTCTTCTCAGCTCCACTTGTATGTAGGTATTGTTAAAGGGATATTTCAGGTTGCAGCAGATTGTGCTTGCTTATAGTAGAGATCAGCAGATCAGGCTTTGGTATAGTTTAGATGGCAGCAGATCAGGCTTGGGTATAGTATAGGTGGCAGTAGATCAGGCTTTGGTATAGTATAGCTGGCAGCAGATTAGGCTTGGGTATAGTATAGGTGGCAGCAGATCAGGCTTGGGTATAGTATAGGTGGCAGTAGATCAGGCTTTGGTATAGTATAGGTGGCAGTAGATCAGGCTTTGGTATAGTATAGGTGGCAGTAGGTCAGGCTTGGGTATAGTATAGGTAGCAGCAGATTAGGCTTGGGTATAGTATAGGTAGCAGCAGATTAGGCTTGGGTATAGTATAGGTGGCAGCAGATCAGGCTTGGGTATAGTATAGGTGGCAGCAGATTAGGCTTGGGTATAGTATAGGTGGCAGTAGGTCAGGTTTGGGTATAATATAGGTAGCAGAAGATCAGGCTTGGATATAGTATAGTAAAGTTGGAAGTAGACCAGGTTTGGGTATAGTATAGGTGGCAGTAGATCAGGCTTGGGTATAGTATAGGTGGCAGTAGATCAGGCTTTGGTATAGTATAGGTGGCAGTAGATCAGGTTTTGGGTATAGTATAGGTGGCAGCAGATCAGGCTTTGGTATAGTATAGGTGGCAGTAGATCAGGCTTGGGTATAGTATAGGTGGCAGCAGATTAGGCTTGGGTATATTATAGGTGGCAGCAGATTAGGCTTGGGTATAGTATAGGTGGCAGCAGATTAGGCTTGGGTATAGTATAGGTGGCAGCAGATCAGGCTTGGGTATAGTATAGGTGGCAGTAGGTCAGTCTTGGGTATAGTATAGGTGGCAGCAAAATAGGTTTGGGTATAATATTGGTAGCAGAAGATCAGGCTTGGATATAGTATAGGTGGCAGCAGATTAGGCTTGGTTATATTATAGGTGGCAGCAGATTAGGCTTGGGTATAGTATAGGTGGCAGCAGATTAGGCTTGGGTATAGTATAGGTGGCAGCAGATCAGGCTTGGGTATAATATAGGTGGCAGTAGGTCAGTCTTGGGTATAGTATAGGTGGCAGCAGATTAGGCTTGGGTATAGTATAGGTGGCAGTAGGTCAGGCTTGGGTATAGTATAGGTGGCAGCAGATTAGGCTTGGGTATAGTATAGGTGGCAGCAGATCAGGCTTGGGTATAGTATAGGTGGCAGCAGATTAGGTTTGGATATAGTATAGGTGGCAGCAGATTAGGCTTGGGTATAGTATAGGTGGCAGCAAAATAGGTTTGGGTATAGTATAGGTGGCAGTAGGTCAGGCTTGGATATAGTATAGGTGGCAGCAGATCAGGCTTGGGTATAATATAGGTGGCAGCAGATTAGGCTTGGGTATAATATAGGTGGCAGCAGATCAGGCTTGGGTATAGTATAGGTGGCAGTAGGTCAGGCTTGGGTATAGTATAGGTGGCAGCAGATTAGGCTTGGGTATAATATAGGTGGCAGCAGATTAAGCTTGGGTATAGTATAGGTGGCAGCAGATCAGGCTTGGGTATAGTATAGGTGGCAGCAGATCAGGCTTGGGTATAGTATAGGTGGCAGTAGGTCAGGCTTGGGTATAGTATAGGTGGCAGCAGATTAGGCTTGGGTATAGTATAGGTGGCAGAAAAATAGGTTTGGGTATAATATAGGTAGCAGAAGATCAGGCTTGGATATAGTATAGTAAAGGTGGCAGCAGATCAGGCTTGGGTATAATATAGGTAGCAGTAGGTCAGGCTTGGGTATAGTATAGGTGGCAGTAGATCAGGCTTGGGTATAATATAGGTGGCAGTAGGTCAGGCTTGGGTATAGTATAGGTGGCAGCAGATTAGGCTTGGGTATAGTATAGGTGGCAGCAAAATAGGTTTGGGTATAATATAGGTAGCAGAAGATCAGGCTTGGATATAGTATAGTAAAGGTGACAGCAGATCAGGCTTGGGTATAGTATAGGCAGGGCCAGATTAAGTGTGGTGGAGGCCCCCTGGGCACAAAATCTGGTGGAGGCCCCAGATACAGTATTTTTTTTTCCTTTAAAATAATAGTTAAGCCAAGTAACTGATTGGTGGTTGTCTGGCACCCGCCCACTTACTGGAATGTCAGATCGATTCCCTTGTACCACCCTTGTGCGGGTAAAAGCTGCTCAGGAACTCCTGCTTTGTCATTTTGGGGGAAGAGTTCTCTGCATTGAGCTGCCAGCGGCTGTGCTTGGTGGCCATTGACTGACAGCTCTGCATGCACCCATCACTGCAGTGCTACTGATGGTGGCTTTGCTGCTCTAGACTCTCCATCCTGCCCTGTGGCGGCCGCCGGTAGCTTTGTTGCTGGCCCTGCCACCCCTCAGACCCAAGACTGAAAAGCCTCCTGGACCAGACCATAACCCAAAGGTTGGTAGGGGCCCCCTCTGCAGGGCATGTGGTGGATGCCACAGGGCACGCGTCCCTTGCACCCCCCTCATAATCCGGCCTTGGGTATAGGTGGCAGCAGATCAGGTTTGGGTATAGTATGGGTGGCAGCAGAGTGGAAGAGCTGTGGGGGACAAAAGATGGGTAAAGATACTTTTGTATCTGTACCTTGCATTTTGTGTTTATGTCTGGACAGACCCTTTAAAGCCAACCAAAACCTAGGTTTTCAATCACCTGATTTTGGTCTGTCTTGCCACTGTTGTGCAACTCCCAGGAAAGCTGAATATTCCTACCCCTCTGGATATCCCAGGGTACATGCACGGGCCTCTCCTTCAATCAGAATAGACTGGGTGACACCAGCCAATTAGAATAGATTGAACCCCCAGCATTATTATTATTATGAATGACGGTCAACCTCATTCTTGGTGCTTCCCTGTAGCTGATGAACGACCATGCTGCCATTCAGGAATGCCAGGAAATGAGACTACACACATCAACCGTGCATGTGCCATGGGATTGCCAAATCGGTGATTATACAGGTATGAAACAGGGGGTTTCACAGAACAATGCATCCCAAATCAGGATTCCCTGGAGACAGGGAATCACCCAGCCCTGAAGCCCTGGACAGGAAATCGTCCAGCCCTGGATTGTTTGATGCTTCCATAGTACAGATGATGGAAGAACCCCCCCCCCCCGCCATCCATCACAAAGACTATGCCACAGAGACTATGCCACATCCCATCCATTCACTTCAACGAAGCAGGGGGTGCCAAAACTGGCACCTCCCCATCTATTGTAGAGAACGGAGAGTGAAATAGTTCCTATAATGAATGGTGCCGGGTGGCCGACAGATCGAACTACAGAAACGCAATCGGGCAGCACACGGGACCTGGATTGGGCGATCAGGTGAGAGTGCCATCCCAGGAGCGATCATCCGTGGCAGATATAAGGTGAGTTTAGTTTTTTTATTGTATTGCCAGGATAATGACAATAGGCTGTATCCCATCCCCCACCATCAGTCACTACAATGGAGGGGGGGGGGGGCTTGTCAGGCCTCAGTACACTACCCATTGCAATCAATGGAGAACGCATGACAACGCAGTCTCAGGTCGTGATCCCATAATCCAGGCGGGGGCTTGGATCCAACGATCAGGTGAGTTACTGATCAGCGGATCAGCTTCATAGGACAAAAGATGAGTACCCTTTTTTCTATGCCTGCTGATTCACTTTAACAGGTTTTACATTTCTGAGGGTCTCTCTTTAGCCCAAATTAAGAAAAATAAAAATAAATAATAAAAATAAGGGAAGAATTGGAATGATATATATATATATGTAAATATATTTATATTATTATTACTATTATATAGTGCCATCTTCTTCCATGGCATATTGTATCTTTTTTTTTTATTATGAGACAGATATATAGGTAAACCTATTGGTACAAAGTTGTAGACTGCCAAAATCAACTGCATTTCACATAAAAAGGAAAAGCAAGCAGTTAATTGATTATAGACTCCTGCGCATTTTTATTTAATTTCCTCACTCAGATCTCCTACAACATATGAACATTTACCCCAGCATTTAAAAATAATAATAATGTTAAGGTAACAAGAAATTCAGACCTGTGATCAACCTTCCAACTTAAACATAGCGGAAGCTGAGAGAACACCATCAGTTAGCATTTCTGTTTCTCTTCTCACCTACTCCAGAAAGTAAATACATTGGTTTAGTGATGAAGTAGTAATGGAAGAGATGATGGCTGTGAACTACCACAATTTTCACTCTGTCTAATTATGCTACCTCCAGTTCGTGGAGCCTCGTCTGTTTCTAGTTATCCTGCCAAGTTTCTCATTGATGGAGGGGGTCTTTTTCATGCTACTTGGCCTCCCAGCCTCTGTAACCTCTGATTTCCTCTTTTTTTAAAACTCAGAGACATAATTTATTCCCTTTGTGGAAAATGCATTGGAGCGGCATGCCATATATATTCACAGAATATCATTTTAATAGATCATTTTGCTTATCAAAATATTGATGCTGTAGTTTAAGCTGAAGGCAGTGACTGCTGTTGATAGAACCGAATCTGACTATTAATAAAAAGCAGACAGGGGTCTTATAACAGTGCCCAGACTGTTACATTTCAGACACTTTCTATTGCTTTATATAGTATAACACCTGCAGCAAGTCTTAACTGCCGGGGTCTGAAATAAGCCAGAGCCACCAGGCTACGGCCTCATAATTTGCTCAAAATTGTTTTCGCTTACCGCTGTTGTCTCTCCTGAGAGTGTGCTTGAGAATAATAAGAACAAATCTGCTACCTGATTTGGGCTCTCTGTAGCTTTTTTCCCCTTTAAACAGCGCTGATTATTATTTATCCACTTATATTTTGTTTTACATTGGAAAAAAATGGTCTAAAGTTCCCGTTGGAAGCTATTTTTGATTCACCAATGTTCTGCCTCTACGAATGTTATATTTTATAGAATTGCCTTGAAAATTAAATTACAGGCAGTATGTGGACTGCTAAGAACCTCTGGCTCATATCACATTAGGATTTTAGCATCGCATTCTTTCCTTTATGGGACGTATAATGCTGTTCACTCTTGATTTCACTGGATAAACATTGGTGGAGATTGTAGGGTGAACCGCATGTTTAAGCCCATGTAAATTCATCATCAGATATTTTCATAAGAGAATCTGTCACATGTAAAGACCGTGGACCCATGTTATACACTAAAACCAGATAGAGTTTGCTCATTTTTTTTTGATAAGGGAAACTGACCTTTGTAAACTTATTTCAATATGAATATGTCTAAAGGTCACTAGAAACATAATATTGGCATGGTATTTGCAGCTGCATCATCAAAAAGTTACAAGTAAATATATATTATAGGGTATGGTCTGGGAAAATAAAAAAAATACTCACTTTACCTCTCCTGAAACTGATATAGCTAGGTATGCATCTTCAAAACATACCAAGTGAGGAGATCTGGCCCATGTCCTCATATGTGCCTCCAGGTTTATGTTACCTACAGAGTTTCTGTGGCCCCCTGAGTCAGCCTTCAGACCTAAAAATGAATATAGGCAGGGTGTGACTCAACTCAGACATCAACAAATGAAAGATTGTGAGCAGGCCAAAACATTTATTGGCTGAGTATACCCTCCCACCCCCAAAACAAATTAAAAAAAAAAGCGTAAGGAGTGTAAGCTTACTGCCGGGTCTAACAAATTAATAGGCAAATTGGCCAAAATGTGTCCACAGGGTGTAGGCTAATCCCTCTTCAGTGCCCAAAAATCCACAGAGAGCAAATAGACCTCACACCAGAGACCCACAGATGCAGGATAAGAGTAAATCCTAGCTGAACTCCTCTCTGTTTACCCATCTCTTGTCCACCATAGTTTGCTGTGGGCATTAAGAAAATTTTGGATCCTCAAGTTCATGGTGGACTCTGGGTTTGCCAGGGACTGATGCTAGCTATGCCTTTACCTGGCTACTGTATGTAACTGTGTTAGAATAGGTGGCTCTATTCACGGTTGTGTGTACTGTGTGTCAGACAGTACCACTCCCCCTAAGGAAGCCACGCTTCTTTCCAGGAGCCCTCTAGGACAGCCTTAATCAGCATGTTTTGAGGTTGTGGACTTGAGAAGCCATAACAAATGTCTCAGGATTCATTCTGACATTTACATCTGTGGTCTAACAGGGCCAGAAGATATTTGAGGGTCAACGGGGATAGCCAAATGACATAACAGGAAGGAAGGTTGTACAGATGGCTCTAATGCAGAATACGGGTGGATCACTTGCCCTTATATGGAAAGTTCTTATACTAAATTATCTGCATAAACTTTAGACTTTTTATACTGAAGTGTCACATATCAAGGTCTACATAGCAACAATGTCAAAATAAGTATTCAATTTAGCCCAAATTCAAAAGAATTACCACAGTTAAAGCCACAGGCTCAGAATTATATGCAAAACCTAAAAACACTTCCCGTTTTTTGATTCTTTGTGTAGTCCAGTGAAATGCCCAAGCAGCAATGTCAACACAATTTAACAAAAATCTCTAAGGAGAAAATTGCAGGGGTTTTATTGTAACTAATTATATGGTAGGTTGTTTGAAAATACCAGGGTACACAGAAGAAACTTCCCAAAACTGACATGGTCCATACAGGGATTGCAGCTAGGAGCCCAGGCAAGGCAAGGAAGGTATCCTCCTTACAAGCAGTAAGGGGGGAAACACTACGAAACATTAGCAGAAAATTAGAAACTTGAGCTTCACAAATCTCTATATACTTGTTATTCAGGTTTTCCAGTAATATTGTTGTACAATATGGTTTTCTCTGCTCTAATGAATAGAATAGCTGTACTTAAATGAAATAATTGAACTGGGCTACAGCAAGAGTTCATCATATTAAGACAAACCTGTTTGTCCAACTGCCAATGAGTTAGCAACGAATGAAGACAAATAGGCTACTGTGAAAATTATGTATTTAATTCTGTATTGCGTAATTCTTAAAATTAGTTAGATAATTGACTTCCAAAGTGGGTGGGGGTCCAGGGAGATACATAATGTGCGTAAATGATATATTTTGCTTTGCCGCTGGCTATTTTCTTTGTTTTACATATTGTGACAACTTCAGATTCTAGCGTAAAATGTATCCGCGACTCCTAATTGCTGTGAGGCCACTGAGCAGACTGATGCTGGTCTAGCATGTCTGGGGTCAAAATGGTGATCTTTAAGTCTTTAATTTATGTGTAAAAATATTCAGGATGGCAACAGAACTGTGAGAAGGGAGCATTTAACCCCATAGGCTCATATTTCTTGTTTAGTTATAATGATAACTATGTATATTTGTAAAGGCATGCTTAAATACAATAGCACATGTTTTTATTTTTCAAATTTAGAAAGTCTTGAATGGGACCAGATTTTGGGTGACTAAGATATTCATTTTATGCAGCCTGGGCTTTATTTATTATTAGCAGTTTGATTGTTCTGTTGAATTTTTTGGACTCTGGAGCTGGTCCATATATCAGCAACCATCTCCTCTGCCTTCTAAGGTTTTGGACAGTTAAGTTAAGCGGTAGCTTTTTATGCAAACACAAATTCTATCACCACCTAAACCAAAGCCAACACCATATTTTAATGGCAAACTTAGAGGCCGATTCAGTAATAGCGCCAGGTAGCGACAGATGAGCGCCAGTAGCGTGATTTTCACAGCGCCCGCTAGTATTCGCTGTGCTTGGCCGTTGTTCGGTTGTTGACAGCGACTCAGTCGGTGTGCGGTAATGTTGAATACGGGGTTAGGAGTCGCTGTTTGACAGGTTCCGCGCTGTATGGGAGCGCCTGACAGCGAATGGTCATAGCGAACGGCTCCCAGCATATTCATTAACAAATCACGCTCAAAAAATTCTCGCGCTGTGAAAAGCTTGTTTAAACCCCAGAGCGCTGGCGGCGATGGCTTAAAAGTAGTTTTTAACCCCCAAACAACCATATTTTTTGAGTAAAAAATTAAACAAGTTTTTCTAAACATTTTGTAATATGAATACATTAATATCAGACCTGTAATATCAATTCTGCACAATTTTTTTTTTTTTACCTTAAAAAAAATATCTAACATTGCCGAAGTGGTCACAGAATTTTTGACATTTAAAAAAAACAAACAAACATTAATATCAATTTATTATGAATATTTAAAGATTGCTCCATTGAAATGCATTGGAGAGCGCCAGGTAGCGAGAGGTCATACCTGGCGCTGTGATGGGATTAGCAGCGGCGCTGTTTGTTGCAGTCCGCTACATGATGAATCCCGCGCTAGCTGACGCTCTCGCCGGCGCTAGCCTCATTTAGCGTGATAAATGCGTGATTGTGTCCGCCGCCTGGCGTTCTGGAGTCGGTAGCCACCGATAGCTGGCGATACCTGGCGCTAGTGAGACACTACCTGGTGCTATCCCTTGATAAATAAGGCCCTTACTTCCTCGCCCCCCAAAGCTGATTTGAGCTCATTTGAGTAGGTCCCTCATTTGAGTAGGTCCCAGCTTTGGTCTTCAAACAAGCATGTCTGTTTTTTGGGTTATGTTCTGTTTCAGGAATTCTCTCTGGAAGCTTGTAGCTATTAATTCATAAAAGTTTAAAGGTTATATTGTCCATCAACGTGTATATAAAATCAGATCATTAAGTCATCATTAAGTCAGTGGCAGTATGACGTGTTTCAGGGATATCACCCTTTAATTACATCGGTAAATTTTGAATCAGCCTGGATCAATCAGCTGTAGAGAGGGAAAGGTGAGTATTATTTTATATGCTTAAAGATGTCCTTTAGGTTTTTACAACTATTGATGAGCAAAAGTTACAACCCCCACATTTGACAAACTAGCATTCTGGAAATCGCCATAGACTTTTGAAGCCTGATTTACTATGTGTTATGCCAGCCTGTGCTGAAGCAATGTAACTCTTCACACAAGGGCGCGTTATGACTTTATCTTTTAATCATTGCATCTGGTGTCAATGTCTAACACATAAAA
This sequence comes from Gastrophryne carolinensis, assembly GCA_027917425.1. Lineage (NCBI taxonomy): Eukaryota > Metazoa > Chordata > Amphibia > Anura > Microhylidae > Gastrophryne > Gastrophryne carolinensis. The sequence continues at coordinate 169,882,690 of CM051237.1, read as the reverse complement.
CATTCACATAAAGCAGTGCTTGCCAGCCAGTATGCTTGGTTTAGCGGATTCACTGCTCACTAGTCCTATATGATATAATGGGGAAATCCCTAGTACGCTGCAACCTGAGCAGTCGTTGTACAATGTAACAGTGTGAGGCATTGGCACTGTTAGAATGTAACACAGTAGGACTTGTTACAATATAACAGCCGCCACACCTCCCTCTGTTAAACTGAAAAGCATGAGGAGCAGAGACAGCAGGGGGAGTTTTACAATCTTATAATCACCAAATACATTTTTGCTAACTTTTTGTGTTGTGTGGGCGGGGCCATTTGCATACGTAGTAATAAATATGGTTTGGAGGTACCAGCACTATGCCAGTTATTCACACTAAGCTGGGGCTGAAATTTATATTGTGGTGCATATTACTGCATGCCATGTATCATGGCGAGGCCTGGGCTGTTTAAAATGCTGCAGACTGTCTAACTTGGTAAAGTAGGTCCCAGATGTCCAGTGAATAAAGGTTTAGTTAGAGGGCTCCCTTTCTACATACCAGATTAAAAATGGGCACTGTACCTTATTATTTTATATTTATTATTAGGTTCATTCTGGCCAGGCCAGCCACACAGCCTCACCTTATGTGGCTCCACATACACAATCCCCATAATCACTCATCTGCAGAAAAATATGGTAGCAGGCAAGGGGGTCCTTCTTTCCGGTTCTCTAATGAGCAGGTTATCTATCTATGACATTTACATACTCTGGCTGTGAAAGAGGCGCCTATGTCCTGGCTGCCCAGTCCAAATGGCAGCTCTGCTTTAAGCCCTGAATTCTCCTACACATCTCACAGTGCTGTGCAAACTATAGGCACAGTCATCACGTTATAGGTCATGGGGGCCCAGACACAATATAGGCTGTATAAAGTTTGCCCCCCATGACCCATGTGATACTGTGCTTCATGTTAGCTATGCTTTTAGCATAGTCTGTGCATTACTGCCAAGCAGCCAAGTCATAACCTATTAAAGGATATAGGGGTCCAGACATTGTGGTTGTATGGGGCCCAATGATTCCCAATGGCAGCCATGCTCAGAGTAACCTAATTTACTAGATTTTAAACTTTACATTTGAAGCCAAGCAAGATAAGCTGCCATTTCTTTCATGCATGTGTACGTTCTAGCCTTTTTATCGCTTCAGTGAATTGATATTTACCACATCTGAATGAGAAACTGTTGACTTAAATTCTGTAGATCATACTATTAGTTTATGTTAAGGATCTGGTAAATATGTATCTTCAGTTGTTTTTTTTTGAGTTTCTGATACTTGGGTATTTGGAGTGTGCAAATTAGAATTCTCTTAAGCTGCATCAGATAATACTATTGTGTTATATTAAAGCAGATTTTGTTAGCTTTATTATGCATGCCTGCCTCCATTACCGATTTTTAATTCACTTTACCGTCTTTTCTCTACACTAAAAATGGTTCGTTGCATTAGGCCAGCAAGTGTTTAGTGTTCAGTGCTAATCGTTTATTGTTAACTGAAAAAGATTCTTCTTAATCCACTGTCTGCTGAGTGAATGCAATTTCAGAAATAAGATCTTCATTTCCCAGGCTAATATGCAAGGGTTTTTTGTTGGTTAATGTGTGGTCAAAGAAGGTTACATAATCTTGGTTGTCTCAGTTGTGCACAAAATGGCCCTGATATGGAGATAATTGGCTCATCGTAATGGCTAATTAAGCTTTTTGCTGGCTGCAAGCTTTGTGTTTGTACCAGATAATGTTTAGAACTGGGGCCTAGAGGAACTTGAGGTGGCACCTTACATACATAAAGACAAAGAAATGGGATTTGAACTGAAGAAACTATTATTGTAGTAAATCAATATGGTATGTGGTAAGAATAATCAATTATTCTCTAAACTTAATAAAATTACAAACAGGATTTATCAAGATTGCATTACACTTCTGCTGGGTAATATATCAAAGATATATAACATAACATAACTCTACTACAGAGATAACATAACATAACATTATAGGGATAAGAGATGGAGGGAACAGATATTCAAAGTATAAAGTATTGATGCAACCAGCATACATCATCCTTTTCCTTTCATTGTTCACATCAGAATCAGAATTAGTTTATTATCTTCATGTACCATATGTTTCACCCTATAAGATGCACCCAGGATTTGGTGGAGGAAAATTAAAGAAAAAATATTATAAACCAAAAAGTGTGCTAAAATCCTCCACAATTGCCCTATTACAGGCAGTGTGCTGAATCCCCCCAATCACCCCATTACAGACCCCATAATACAGGCAGTGAATGACATTACACAGCGAGAATCATCCCACAATACAGGCAGTGAGTGGCATCCCACACTACAGGCAGTGAGTGGCATCCCACAATACAGACAGTGAGTGGCATCCCACATTACAGGCAGCAAGCATTATCCCACATTACAGGCAGTGAGAGGCATCCCACAATACAGGCAGTGAGAGGCATCCCACAATACAGGCAGTGAGTGCCATCCCACAATGCAGGCAGTGAGTGGCATCCCACAATACAGGCAGTGAGTGCAATCCCACAATACAGGCAGCGAGTGGCATCCCACAATGCAGGCAGTGAGTGCAATCCCAGAATACAGGTTGTGAGTGCAATCCTACAATACAGGCAGTGAGTGGCATCCCACAATACAGACAGTGAGTGGCATCTCACAATACAGGCAGTGAGAGGCATCCCACAATACAGGCAGTGAGAGGCATCCCACAATACAGGCAGTGAGTGCCATCCCACAATGCAGGCAGTGAGTGGCATCCCACAATGCAGGCAGTGAGTGCAATTCCACAATACAGGCAGTGAGTGCAATCCTACAATACAGGCAGTGAGTGCCATCCCACAATACAGACAGTGAGTGGCACCCCACATTACAGGCAGCGAGCATTATCCCACAATACAGGCAGTGAGTGGCATCCCACAATACAGACAGTGAGTGGCATCCCGCAATACAGGCAATGAGAGGCATTCCACAATACAGGCAGAGAGAGGCATTCAACAATACAGGCAGTGAGTGGCAATCCATAATACAGACTGTGAGTGGCATCCCACACTACAGACAGTGAGTGGCATCCCACACTACAGGCAGTGAGTGGCATCCCACAATACGGGCAGTGAGCGGCATCCCACAATACAGACAGTGAGAGGCAATCCATAATACAGACTGTGAGTGGTTTCCCACACTACAGGCAGTGAGTGGCATCCCACAATACAGACAGTGAGAGGCATCCCACAATACAGGCAGTGAGTGGCATCCCCCAATACAGGCAGTGAGTGGCATCCCACAATACAGGCAGTGAGTGGCATCCCACAATACAGGCAGTGAGTGGCATCCCACAATACAGGCAGTGAGTGGCATCACCAATACAGGCAGTGAGTGGCATCCCACAATACAGGCAGTGAGTGGCAATCCATAATACAGACTGTGAGTGGTTTCCACACTACAGGCAGTGAGTGGCATCCCACAATACAGACAGTGAGTGGCATCCCACAATACGGACAGTGAGAAGCATCCCACAATACAGACAGTGAGTGGCATCCCACAATACAGGCAGTGAGAGGCATCCCACAATACAGGCAGTGAGTGGCATTCCACAATTCAGGCAGTGAGAGGCATCCCACAATACAGGCAGTGAGAGGCATCCCACAATACAGGCAGTGAGTGCCATCCCACAATGCAGGCAGTGAGTGTCATCCCACAATGCAGGCAGTGAGTGCAATCCCACAATACAGGCAGTGAGTGCAATCCTACAATACAGGCAGTGAGTGCCATCCCACAATACAGACAGTGAGTGGCACCCCACATTACAGGCAGCGAGCATTATCCCACAATACAGGCAGTGAGTGGCATCCCACAATACAGACAGTGAGTGGCATCCCGCAATACAGGCAATGAGAGGCATTCCACAATACAGGCAGAGAGAGGCATTCCACAATACAGGCAGTGAGTGGCAATCCATAATACAGACTGTGAGTGGCATCCCACACTACAGACAGTGAGTGGCATCCCACACTACAGGCAGTGAGTGGCATCCCACAATACGGGCAGTGAGTGGCATCCCACAATACGGACAGTGAGAAGCATCCCACAATACAGACAGTGAGTGGCATCCCACAATACAGGCAGTGAGAGGCATCCCACAATACAGGCAGTGAGTGGCATTCCACAATTCAGGCAGTGAGAGGCATCCCACAATACAGGCAGTGAGAGGCATCCCACAATACAGGCAGTGAGTGCCATCCCACAATGCAGGCAGTGAGTGTCATCCCACAATGCAGGCAGTGAGTGCAATCCCACAATACAGGCAGTGAGTGCAATCCTACAATACAGGCAGTGAGTGCCATCCCACAATACAGACAGTGAGTGGCACCCCACATTACAGGCAGCGAGCATTATCCCACAATACAGGCAGTGAGTGGCATCCCACAATACAGACAGTGAGTGGCATCCCGCAATACAGGCAATGAGAGGCATTCCACAATACAGGCAGAGAGAGGCATTCCACAATACAGGCAGTGAGTGGCAATCCATAATACAGACTGTGAGTGGCATCCCACACTACAGACAGTGAGTGGCATCCCACACTACAGGCAGTGAGTGGCATCCCACAATACGGGCAGTGAGTGGCATCCCACAATACAGGCAGTGAGTGGCAATCCATAATACAGACTGTGAGTGGTTTCCCACACTACAGGCAGTGAGTGGCATCCCACAATACAGACAGTGAGAGGCATCCCACAATACAGGCAGTGAGTGGCATCCCCCAATACAGGCAGTGAGTGGCATCCCACAATACAGGCAGTGAGTGGCATCCCACAATACAGGCAGTGAGTGGCATCCCACAATACAGGCAGTGAGTGGCATCACCAATACAGGCAGTGAGTGGCATCCCACAATACAGGCAGTGAGTGGCAATCCATAATACAGACTGTGAGTGGTTTCCACACTACAGGCAGTGAGTGGCATCCCACAATACAGACAGTGAGTGGCATCCCACAATACAGACAGTGAGTGGCATCCCACAATACGGACAGTGAGAAGCATCCCACAATACAGACAGTGAGTGGCATCCCACAATACAGGCAGTGAGAGGCATCCCACAATACAGGCAGTGAGTGGCATTCCACAATTCAGGCAGTGAGAGGCATCCCACAATACAGGCAGTGAGTGGCATCCCACAATACAGGCAGTGAGTGGCATCCCACAATACAGGCAGTGAGTGGCATCCCCCAATACAGGCAGTGAGTGGCATCCCCCAATACAGGCAGTGAGTGGCATCCCACAATACAGGCAGTGACTGGCATCCCACAATACAGACAGTGAGTGGCATCCCACAATACAGACAGTGAGAGGCATCCCACAATGCAGACAGTGAGTGGCATCCCACAATACAGGCAGTGAGTGGCATTCCACAATACAGGCAGTGAGAGGCATCCCACAATACAGGCAGTGAGTGGCATTCCACAATTCAGGCAGTGAGAGGCATCCCACAATACAGGCAGTGAGTGGCATCCCACAATACAGGCAGTGAGTGGCATCCCCCAATACAGGCAGTGAGTAGCATCCCCCAATACAGGCAGTGAGTGGCATCCCACAATACAGGCAGTGACTGGCATCCCACAATACAGACAGTGAGTGGCATCCCACAATACAGACAGTGAGAGGCATCCCACAATGCAGACAGTGAGTGGCATCCCACAATACAGGCAGTGAGTGGCATCCCCCAATACAGGCAGTGAGTGGCATCCCACAATACAGGCAGTGACTGGCATCCCACAATACAGACAGTGAGTGGCATCCCACAATACAGACAGTGAGAGGCATCCCACAATGCAGACAGTGAGTGGCATCCCACAATACAGGCAGTGAGTGGCATCCCACAATACAGGCAGTGACTGGCATCCCACAATACAGACAGTGAGTGGCATCCCACAATACAGACAGTGAGAGGCATCCCACAATGCAGACAGTGAGTGGCATCCCACAATACAGGCAGTGAGTGGCATCCCACAATACAGGCAGTGAGAGGCATCCCACAATACAGGCAGTGAGTGGCATCCCACAATTTCCAACCCCACAATTGTGTTTGTAAGGAGGGATCAGGCCTTCAATGTGTGGCCCTACACCTAACTCTTCTAATATATTTTAAAGATAGTCTTCAACCTTTTGAGGTCTTCAGTCCTTCTGCCCTCCAGCCTAGTGCTAAGTCTGATTTGGGCAATGAATAAAATTAATCCTTGCCAGTCTTGGCAAAAGCAGAGCCATGCTCCTTTTTATTTTATTTTCTGCCCATACTGGCATACCCTGCCACCCCCTCCCCTGAGGCTGAAATGGACAGCCATTTGGCAGTTATCTTTAATCAACTGTCTTGTATGTGTTTTGCCCTGTTAATAATAGGAGCTTTTAGTTTTGGTTTAGAAGACTAGTTAAATCACTAGGACAGTTAGGAAGTTAAAGTGGACCAACACCCAGGATTTTGACTATCCTGGGTCTTGGTCCACTTCGGCGGGGCACCCCCGATCGGGGTGCCCCGCTGTGTGAAACCCCCCCCCGAACCCCCGAAAAACTCACCTCTCCCCGCGCCGACGGACAAGCCACGGACAAGCGGCTCCTCCGCCGCCGCCTCCCGCGCGTCCGTCTTGACGCGCGCGCGCGCCCGCGCCGGCCATTCGCAGACGGCCGGCGCGGGCGCACGCACGCCTAGAGGGGCGCGAGGGAGGCGGCGGCGGCCGGCCGCCGCCGAAGATAAGGTAAGGAGTTTGGGGTGTTTGGGGGGGTTTCCCGATCTCGGATGTCCCGCGGGGAGGGAGGTGATCTATAAGATTCCCGGGCCGATCACCCGTGGGTGTTGGTCCACTTTAAATGGATTGACCACTCAACTACAAAAAAAACAAGAGGTATACTCCTGACATGGAACTGCCCATTAATCGAGTTCTGGCACAGCTGGCGCGTGATGCAATACAGTGATTGGTTGAGTTGCTGATCGCCAGAGTAAGACAGATCAGCTGTGGGGGACAAAAGTGAGTTCCCTTTAGTTTATTATTTGCGTGGTCAATCCCTTTAAAGTACACATGCTACCTTATTCTTTCAAATATAACCAGACATAAAAGAAGGACTCTTTATGTGTGGCTTAATTTTTTTATCTTGTAAACTCGTTGCATTACAGCTGCCTGATTCCAAAATGTAGGACAGTTTTAGAGATGGGATGACTCTAAAATAGAGTGTGGAGGACTTCTCTGCCTCATTGGAAAAAGTATTTTCTATGTCTGATATGTTGGGCTAATATGGCAAATATACTAAAGCTAGTAGAAGTTTGCCTTTTCTTTGTGAAACCTCTGTGCCCCTCTTGGAAAATATCTCCTCCATGGTATCCAAGGAAGTAACAGATTGTTTGGGGAGGTGCATATGTTGGCAGATACCAACCAGGTAAAAACTTTCCAAAGTTTTTGGTGAAAACCAGGTTGTGTGTAAAATTTTCTAATGCATTTCTGCAGTGAAAATCCAGACGCAGTTAGGGGTCTCCTCCCATTAGCGACACTTCTCTTACAAGACATGACAAAAATATTTTCAAAAAAATCCTCTATCTGAAAGGCTGATCAAAGAGAAAATGTACTAGTGTAATAATCATTACCTGGGGTTTAGCAATTAGTCAACTGCAATTATCTCTGTGACTGCTGTGAAAGGTAATTACGCTTGATTTATTTAGAATTCCAGAATAGTGAGAAAAAACAAGAGAGTTCTACTTATACGAAGTCAAAGATTAATAGAAGGTAGAACCTGCACACAACAAGGTGCATTATGGTAATTCATCCTGAACCCAGAGATGTAAAGTCATGACAAGTCTAGCAGTTGTCAAGGTTTGTCAGGCACATTAGCCAGCAAAATCCTTTTATGAATGTATTCATTTATTAATCTTGCAATTTAGACTACATTAAGGGTGGCCATTGGCCAAGGTGACTACAAATACTGCTTCATGACAAAAAAAACTTTGTTGTTTCTATAATGGTCCATGATCTAAATTCAAATGTGTCATTCATTCCAAATTTTTAAGAGCATTTATAAATGTCCATGAAATAAATGTTTTTCTTTTTCTAAAACATGTTTCATTAGTATTTTAGTTAAAGGTTTAATGAAACATGTATTGATGTGTTTGCAAAATAAAAGTTACTCTTTATAAAGAATAGTGAAAATTCAATTTAGGCTTTATCCTCTCTTCTCATTTACAAAGGCATTTAACATGTCCTTTATGGGATAGCTATTCACTTGGACTAACCTTGGCACAAATGTATAACCTGTAGCATCTATTTTGCCATAAAAGTTATTAACCACTTGGCTACCATCCAACAACTTTATGCGTCACCATGGAAGCCTGTCAACTGTAAATAGACTTCTGATAGTACATCACAAGTTGCATGCAGTTATTCCAGTATTTTTTTTATAATATGACCTATGTTTTTATAATAACACAAAAGAAAAGCCCAAGGTGTCTAGTGTAAAATAGTATAAATTCGGGTCGGTTGGCTCAGAACTTAAATACAGCGTAGTTACAGTATATGCAGTTAGATAGACCTAAGCTAAAAAAGGACCTAGTAAGGATAAATACTCTGGTAATGAAGTGGAATAGACTATCCCCCCATTCTTCCAAGGCAAATTACATTTTGGCCAATGACTTACAAGGCACAAGGCATTCATGTATGCTATATACAATGGGGTCCAAACTTTAAGCACTTAATGTAGTAAATTACTATACCAATAGAAGATTAATTTTAATATATTATATTGCTTATTATTCTCAACTGAGGCGTGGTCAGAAATTGATGAGCCCTGTTTTTATATTATCTGGCTAGGGAGAGGGTCTACTATACCCCAGTCAGAAACCCCTTTTTTCCGTCTGTAAGGGCCATATATCAGACCAGCCGCTATATCTCCAACATATCACCGCACATTCTCTCCAAAGAGACACAGTTTGACCATTTGGTTTTAGTGGTGGGTTAGGCAAACCCAGGCTAAACCCCAATCTAAGGGGTGGATTCAATTTTCTTCGTCGTCCAAAATTTCCTTGGTTCAAAAATGTACTTAAAGGAACTGGTAGTTTTCTGGATGGATCTAGTGTGGTGTCTAATTAGTTCTATGGAAACAGTATCTAAAGAAAAGCGGGGAAGATGCTAAATATGTTATCAGGCTGGTTCATTACTAGTGCCAGGTAATGGCAGATGAGCGTCTGTACAGCGGCGCTAAGAGCGCTTCAGTCGCTGGCCGGGATTGATGCATTTGATGTGTGAGTCGCTATAACACAATAACAATGGACTGTTAAAAAGATACATATGCCCATCAAGTTCAAACAAGGGTGTAAGAGTAGGGGAAGTTATTTTTTTTATTTTATAAACTTAGGTAGTAGGGCAAGCGGAAAATGGTTCATCCTCAGCTCATCAATTGCCAGATTGCTTTTTGGGGGCTAAGTAGTATTTATTGGAGGACAGTTTGTGAATTATTTTCAGGGACGTGGGTGCCACCTGCACAGTTCTGTCAGTTCTGCCATGTTTATTTTTTATAGGGGTTTTGTCCATGAGGGGGGGGGGGCAGCATTCTTTCTCAGGGCACCTTCCCCCTAAGGCCAACCATGACTTATGGCAATGGCAAAGAGTGAACCAGCTACATGCAGAGCAATTTTAAATAACTATTTCAGGAGGGAAAAAATGTTTGCTAGACATTTCTTCTTGGCTGCCAAAATCTATAACAAGATCAGATGTAAGATTTACAAGCAAAGATGCCACTAGTAATTGGGATGTTAATATATTAAAATACAACCGGGTTCAATCCGTTTTACTTCGACTGACTTACATCACAGACTGGAAAAGTGGTGGTGGGGGGGGGGGGGAGACGAGAAAGAAAATTACAAGAAAATCTTTCATTATTAATAATGTAAATCTTAAATCAAAAAAGACTTTAGGTCTGCTAACCCTCTCCTCTGTCTGGATTAGGATGCCACTTCATATAAAAATAAGTAGGAAGCCCAAAAGCAGGCTAGGTTACTTACTGCAAAAAGTTATATATATTTGACCTGCGCTAATATAGTGTTTCTAAAAGTTAATTATTGCTGAATATCAATAAAGTGCTTTAGTATATGCTCAACGTGTGAAGAACTCTACTATCCCAATAAGTTCATATAAACAAAATCCGTCATATAAAACACAGAGCAAGTAAGATTAAAACATTAAAATGAGATAAAAGGCTTATTTTTCTACAAAGTCCCAAAGATGTGTATATAGTTTAATCTTCCTGATTACTGTACATCATTAGATCTCCATTCCATCAGTGCCAATAGATGTATATAATATAAGTGCTGGGTATAGCCGCAATTCGTCCACCAAGTGCCCACCACCTAGTTTATTTACTCTTACCAGATGGCTGAGTCACTTCAGCTTTTCAGATAGTGTTTTCAATCTGTCCTCACCAAATGCTTTGAGTCTTCTTCAATCAAATGTTTTTTTTGCCCATAATACTTAATCTAATATTTTTCATTAATATAGAATCTTGCCTCCCAGTAGGTTACTTACCGGGTCGGCACTTCCACAACAATCTCATGCCCCACTTGACCATTAATGACCAAATATGCTCATTCCGGGCTGCACTCTTGTGGAGTCAGGTTTAGCTGCTTTTCCTTTTCATATATAATTAGCATATTCAGTATCTTTATCACTAGTCTTGAAATGTATCATGTATGATGCATGAATCTGATCTTTTTATTTTTTTCTCTTACATTAATTACAAAGTAAAATACATTCAAGTGCATCCTGAATAAGTCAGTGCAATTCTCTGAGCAATGTTTATTACATTTGTCCTATCCCCAGTACAACTTTCAAAGCCATAATGCAATTTAAAAATCTTTACAGTTTCAGCGGATTTTTGTTTTGTATCGTCGTAGATAAATGACCACAGGAAAACTTCACAGAATTAGTGTTTATACATAAACTGGCAACAAGCTGTAATTTGATTGGTTAAAAAATTAATTTGTTGCACCTCTGCCCTCGTGCTGCTGGATAATGAAAATTTATATCTAGGGCGCAGACATCTGGGGACAGCCTGACAGCTTTGGGGCCGAATGAAAGATTAGGCCACACTGACCCCTGTCAGCGTTTGCTCGTGGTATGGATACCCAAAACCCAACAGGAGCCATACATTTTCCTCCAGAACAGGCTTTGTTTTATTTTGGGAGGTTAATGACACAGTAAATCTAATGGGCCATTTTAAAGGCATCATGCGTATATTGACGTGTCAAGTGATTGGCTACAGTAGACGAGAGAGAGCCTTTTCCTCTCTTTAGCTGCAGGAAAGGCAGTCTGTAATAAGGCAGCAGAACCAGCAGATATTCTTACTTAATTACACAAGCATATTTTTATTACAAATTCATTAAGGGAAAATGGGTGCTAATTAGCTACTGTATTTTTCCTAATTGTGTTATTTTATTCTCATCAATCATCAGGCTCTTTATGTAAAACATAATAAGCCATCTTGGGAATTTAAAATTGTTGCTTTAGTAAATCAATCTGAAGATTCATTACAAGCTCTACTCTTTCTCCTGTGTTCGGAATTGTAGACTGTTTTTTAAAATAATCTCAGATTTGTAAATGATTTTAAAGTTTCCCTGACCATATTTGTTTTGCATCCATAATCATGTTCATATTTAGATGCCTTTGCATGGAACAAAAATCCATAGACTGGCTTCCTGCCATTCTTTAGATCATAGACCTATGTTGCTCATAATGTCAAATAGAGGTATATGTTAATAAACAGTAAACCAATATCAAGAGTATATGTCTAGTCTATGCTTTATAATCCTAAACTGGCCTAGGCCATGTGTTACTCCCTCTGCTGCCACAAGCAGTTGAAAATCAGCCCATGTACAGTACTTACCCTCTTGCAGCTCATTAGAACTTGAGGCCTTCTACCTGCTTCCTGGCCTCTCCCTCACCCATGATACCACTGTTAAGAAGCACTTGATGTGTTCAGAAAGTGTTCTTACTTTCACACTGTATATAGAATTACCCTGGGTGTTCTTCTACATTAGCCGCAAGTCCATTAATAGTCATAGACAGTAGTTGTAGGGAACATGGAAAGATGGACAATGTAGTACGGGTAGTGATTTTCATGCAGTGAACCACCGGGGTTTAAAAAAGGGTAAAGTAGACAGTAGCACACCTAGAGTTTTGGGAGCTTAAGAGGACGGGGCCCAGGCTTTATATATGACATGAGGATGACATTGGGCCCTCTGAATTTCTGATGGCAGCCCTGATAGTTTCAACTATCATGCTTTATTAATATACAAAAACATGCCCCCCCCCCCCCCCCCCGTGGCTAAAGGAGGCCTACACCATCTAGGTAAACCCTGTTTTGGTTGCTACTTGAGACAGTTAGAAAAACAAACTTCAAGGGAAAAAGTCATACATCTAGGTGTGTATTATTACAAAGTATACAGGTTTTTGTTAGTACATTGGTACATTGTACATCAAATTCCTAGTCAGGCTCAACCTTTTTAAGTATAATTAGTATGGCTGAAGAGAAAATGGAATTTGTTACCTCTACCAAAAAACTTAAAGTAGCACTATCATGAAATTGTGTAACATTAAAAATCCATATAAACGTGCCAGCTAATGAGAGGAGTCACTTATAAACAGAAACTGTTCCTGGTAGGAATAAAATTCAGTTCTGAGTGCATCAGAGGGACAGGCTAAAAGCAAAAATGACCTAGACCAAGGGTTTCCAACCTTTTCTCATTGAGTACCATTTTCGCAGTATCTCAAGTACCATATGGACAGTGCATATGGACTGTTGCAAAACAGCTATTTAAACAACAGCCTGGCACAGTTGAAAAAGAAAGTTAGTGGCCATTTTGGAGCTTCCATTTTCCAGCTTCCACTTCAACATAACTGACAATGCACAGTAACAGGAAGCCCAGCAGCACTTCCTGTTTGCAGGTGGCCTGCAGATGCACGAGCCGCCATCTTGAAAAAAATCTTAAAACTGACCCCAGCAGGAGTTTAAAAAAAGGTAAATTATTTTTTATGTGCAGCAATCTAAATTGCCCGGGGGAGGGATGAATTTGAGCACTGTTTGTTGTGTTGGTCTGGTTTAAGTAATTTTTGACTGTCCACTTTAAGGTTCACAAAATACACAAAAATGTCCAGAAATAGTTTTCTAGACCATTTTGGAGCAGTTTTGCCTATACAGAAAAAATCAGGCATGGGTAAGTTATAAATGGCAGCAGAACAGGTTGGCAGCAGATTAGGCTTGCAATGTGCCGCTTGATAGGATCTCACGTACCACTGGTGGAACTCGTACCATTGTTTGGGAACACCTGATTTAGACAACTAAAGCTTGCTCTCAATAAGCATCTAAACTCCAGCCGAAACTTTTTTTTCTTTTCCATTGAAATTTGAATGTGTCAGTTGGTCTGTGTCATGTTAAGAGTTGTCTGAATTCATATATATATATTGTGGTAAAGTGTATGGAAAAGTCCTGAAAGGCGGGTATTTTTCCCCTGCTATGCTGTATCAGGCATGGTCCATGCCAGATTTTTAGGACCCAGGTCACATTCCCCGGTCCTAGGTTTGTTCCCTGATCTCAGGCCTTGCACAGCTGATCAGACTGATTGCAGGAGGAAGCCTGAATAAAAAGCAGCCTGTCAGTTGTCTTTTGACCAGCCTGAAGGAAGGAACCCAGGCTGAACTTCACATTGGTGAATAACAGTACTGGAGTTAAGCGGAAGGACTTGGCTTCTGCGCCCCTAATCTTGGACTTGTGGGGGTGAGCAGCGGAGGGCTTGCTTGCCCTGCAAAGTGGACTGGACTTACCCTAGAATTGCAGCTTGCTGGAGTCTCCAGCCCTAGACTTACCTTGATTTGGTGAAGTAACCATTTTTGGAACAGATGAATTAGGTCGTACATCTGCGACCGGGCCGGCTTATCAACGGCAAAAGTCCAGTTGTGTACTCTCCTTGCCCGAACCGCTGGCGTGACTCCCAGGCGAGCTAGGATCTCCATTTTGAGTTTGGCATTGTCCCGTACATCTTGCTCCCTGAGATCAAAATACGCTTTTTGCGGCTCACCCGTCAGGAACGGTGCAATCACGTCGGCCCACTCAGTGACTGGCAGCTGCTCTCTCTCAGCCTCGCACTGGAATGCGGTGAGGTAAGCCTCGACATAATCGTCCGGGGTCATCTTTTGTAAGACCCGCTGAACGGCTCTCCTTGCACCATTCTTCTCAACCGGGCTTCTCTCTGGTTGTGAAACTTTAGCCAAAACAGTCTCTCGCAGCTCAGCAATCTGTTCTATCAACAGGCGATTTGTCTCCTGCTGGTTTGCCATGGTTTGCCATGCTGCACTTGGTGCTGCTGTGCCAGGGCGGAGGTTAGCCTGTATTAGCTGTTTTATCACCTCCTCCATGTGAGACATCTCGGTTGCCCCTTTCACCCAGGACATCCACTGTTAAAATGCAGCATTTTGTCACTCCGTTGCCCCTAGCAACCGTCACTGTGCCCACATCCTCCACCAATTGTGAGCGATTGGGGTGAACGGCAGTGACACAGACAACAGTTCTTTAACAGCAAAACAGGTTTATTTGAGAAAATAAAGTATTCAAACGAAAAATATTTCTCAGTTCAGAGATTGCAGCATCAATGCAGTAAATCAAAATGGTTACTTCACCAAATCAAGGTAAATCTAGGGCTGGAGACTCCAGCAAACTGCAATTCTAGGGTAAGTCCAGTCCACTTTGCAGTCCAAGCAAGCCCTCCGCTGCTCACCCCCACAAGTCCAAGATTAGGGGCGCAGAAGCCAAGTCCTTCCGCTTAACTCCAGTACTGTTATTCACCAATGTGCAGTTCAGCCTGGGCTCCTTCCTTCAGGCTGGTCAAAAGACAACTGACAGTGGCAGCTTTTTATTCAGGCTTCCTCCTGCAATCAGTCTGATCAGCTGTGCAAGGCCTGAGATCAGGGAACAAACCTAGGACTGGGGAATGTGACCTGGGTCCTGAAAACCCGGCATGGACCGTGCCTGATACAGCATAGCAGGGGAAAAATACCCGCCATTCATGTCTTATCCATACACTTTACCACAAAATATATATATATATATATATATATATATATATATATATACACCGTTTTTATCACTGTGCATAGGCTTAGCAACATTTCAACACGTGCACGTCATTTACCTGCTGTTAAAAATGCCTGCAAAAGATATAATATAATTATTTTTTCTCTAGAGTCTTCTGAAAAATAACATTGTTATAATGGAAAGTTAATCTGCTTAAAATACCTGATCCCAGTTTAGAACACAATAGAGGTAACCTGTGTCATGTGGACACTGGTAAACTGACGGGCTGAGTCACAGAGCTAGAATGCCCCTTGTGATGGGCAGATGGCATAGAGCTATTGTCTAAGCCAGGAAATCGGTAGGATCTTGGATGAAAGAGAATCCCATGTGTGTTTCTGGTGGGAATAGTTCCTCCCCAGCTGGGAATCCTTTACCAGGACAGAACAATGCTATATTGTATCTGGTTTCATTATTTTCTCAGCTACTTCTTTTTTCATGGTGGAAATGACTTTTAACTGGTAGCCAGCCTAAATGTCTCAAAGAAGATCCCACTATAAACTGGCTGAGTAATCAACATGCCACACTCTCCAGTTTCTTATTGCATTTACTGAATTACAAACCAAGCCAACCACTGCATTAGTTGTAGCATGGTTATTCTTGTTTTGGGGGCAACCCTTAGACCAAAAAAACTGTAATACATGGAATAAGTGCAGTAGAAAGTGGGTTTTCCAGCAGCTAATATTGTTTTTGGCCACAGATTGTCTTTAAAGTGGACCTCCGTGCTCCCCTGTGCAACACTGGGCCAGGGAGGATCCTGGTTCACAGAGATGCTCATTTTTTCCTGCTGGAGTTCTATTCAATGGGGGAGAGGAAGCAGATTCACACCTATGCTGCAGCCACACCACCTCCAATACAAGACTTGTTTCATTGTAGTGCCAGCTATTTCCTTCCCCCATCAAGCAACCATTATACAGAGCTCAATGCTTATATTTGGCTGGATACAGAGCATTAACTGTAGGGGCATCCCAAATCAGGATTACCCCAGGGGGAACAATACTTTCACTATTGTATGCACATACACCATTGGATTCCCAGCAAGGTGAGTATACCGGGTGTTTGTGGGAGCAGGACTTTTTGGGTTTCCATCCACTTGAATCCTCATCTGCACTGTGACTGCTGATAAAAAACACTAGCATACTCATCTTTTGTGCCCCTCAGCTGATCACTCCAATTCTGGAGCTCCATACTCCAATCTGTGCATTCGAGTCCTGCACTATTCAACCCCAATCTCTAGTCTCACAAGCTCTCTCTAATCACTGTAATGAAGGGAGTGTGCCAAAGCATAACCTGGCATGCTCTCTAGTCTAGTGTCTAGTTCTACTGTTAGTGTCACTGAGACTGATTGCAAGGGGGTTTGTCAGGGGGTGCCGTGACAGAAGATCGTGCCAGGATGCTGTGAGACTTAATCTCACAGAGCCGGTACTTCCTGACGAAGTGCTGGGTGACCCCGCACGCAACGCGTTGACGATCTATGAGGCTGTTTGGTGAGGGGACTTGGCTCCATTTCCACTGACCTGGTGATACCATTTTCATCTTTATTTTTAGCAATGTATGTTCTATAGCACTTGGTATCTATATAGCACTTGACACTTTATTTGGTTGCACCTTGGATAGCACTATGTGCACTTTATTGTGCACATTGCACAGTTTTTGCAGAACCAGAGAAAAATTTATTTTTTAGCAGTGATATCACAATGTATGTTGTATAGCACTTGGTATCTATATAGCATTTGACATTTAGCTAGCACTATTTGCACTTTACCGTGCACATTGCACAGTTTTTGCAGAACCCGAGATTTTTTTTTTTTTTTGTGCGTCCTCATTTTCACTTCAATTGACTGCATTCATCATGATATTTGTATTTGTTGTATTAGAGCCATAAAATTAAGTCCCCCTTTTCCAACACTTTTTTTAATGTTTTTTAAACTTTTGTCAGTCTTGTATATGTATATGTTTTTAATAAAGGCATGGTATATGAACTACTGAGTGAGGCTCACATTGATAAAGGCTTTTGGGACTGTGCTGGCAGCCTCACCACCTTTCTGTTTGTGTACATTTCGATGTCCCTTTATCAGCCAGCACCAGCATTTACATAGATTAGCATACTTAATTTAGCAGTGTGGGACAATCACAGAGCCGGTAAACGCACCACCTCCAGAGCAGATGCAAGGCATGCTGTCACAGGCCGCGCATGCTCCATTGGTTTGTTGTCGTGCTAAGAATATCTTGAGATTGGTGAGGTTTCACATATCCCAGATCAGGATGCCCTAGTGGTAGATATCTTATAGAAGCTAGGTCTGGTTTTGGTCCACTTTAAGCATGTCTATTATTGGAGGAGGTGTGTATGCAACTGTTTTCTACTCACTTCAGGTGGAGCTCCAATAGGAAAAGGGATCTCGCTAATAAAGAGCTCACTGATGGTGTAAGGTAGTAAGTTAGGTTAGTTAGTTAAGTTAAAGAATAAGGCAGGGTTTAGTGCCCCGTAAACCAAGTTCCTCCCTGGCACACAGTTGACAAAAACATGTAGGTCCTCTTTAATGCTCCAGTGATTCTCTCTTTCTTTTATAAATCGTGTTGCATTGCTCTACCTGAATACAGTATCTTTCAAATGTTTCAGCCCGATTAAGGGTTGAGATAGAAATGTTTTCAGTGAAGAAGGATGTCTCTGAGATTGGTGTAGAAGCTGTTCAAATGAGGGGAAACCATTCTGCACTTTGGTAAATAGCCCTTTGAATGTCTGTTATTGACATGTTGAGCCTCCACTACGCCTCACTCCTTCCAGAGCAACAGATGAAAAACAAAGGCGTAATAGCGGAGTTCCCAGCTTCCATGCGCATGAGGCAGCGGTAATGTGTGGTTTCTCAGAATCATACATCAAAGCTACTCTACTAAAATATTTATTTGTAAGCTAACACAGTCATGGAACCCATATCGCGACACGTGACAATTGTTTGAGACCAGATTAAAGAAGCGGCACATTATTTTGACATCTGAAGTAAACAGCACTACTTGAGGATTGCGATTTTACTCAAGCCCTCAGTGGTGTCAGTCTAGCGTCCAGCCATTGTGTTTACCAATAAAAGACATGCGAGGGTGGAAAGATGTGTCCGAGCACTTGTCAGCACTACAAGCAGAGGCTCAGAGACTCCACATGCCGCTAAACAAACAGTCTGCAGGGAGTCCCTGTGTGACCCACTACAGCAGGCAAGGCCAGCTCCATGGTATCTCCCTACAGCTACAAAGTGAGGAGCAAGTTTACATTATATAGCACATCTTTATTTTCGTTTTACTGTTTGTTTTTAACATAGTATGTTTTTTTTGTTTCTGGAGACTGACATTGGTTAAGCTGATGTGCTTCAAAAAAATATAACAGCTCCGAAAAATTCCCATAACGGGGCCATTGGGAGCAAGGAGGAATATCTGCAAATCCGAGGTATGCTATGAACATGTATGCAGCGCACTAATGCCCTTTAAAGTGGACCAACAGCCAGGATTTTGGTCCACTTCGGCGGGGCACCCCGATCGGGGGTGTCCCGCTCTCTGAAACCCCCCAGAAACCCAAAAAAACTCACCTCTCCCCGCTCCCACGTGACCGCGCCGTCCAATCCCCGCCGACGTACAAGCGGGTGACAGCGGCGTCCAAGACAGCGCGTCCGCCGCCTCCCGCGCGTCACTCTCGGCGTGCGGGCGCACGCACGTCTAGAGGGGCGCGCGGGAGGCGGCTGCGGATCAGGTAAGGAGTTTGGGGTTTTTTTGGCGGGTTTCACCCCGCGGAACATCCCGATCTCGGATGTCTCGCGGTGAGTGAGGTGATCGGCCTGGGAATCTTATAGATTCCTGGGCCGATCACCCCTGGGTGTTGGTCCACTTTAAGCTTTGAACACCCAACTCAGCCAGGGGCAAGTAACCTTTCACATATATCTTGCACTGGGTATACCATCTTTTTAAATGCATTAGTAAAAGTTATGTTTTAAAGGGCATTGGTGAGCTGGATACATGTTCATAGCATACCTTTGGTTAAGCTGACACAAGTGTGTGCTTACTACGGGTGGAATACACATTTTTAACAAGTTCCCTTTATCTAAAATTGTCAGGTTGAGCTGTTCAAATTACAAAAACTTTTATAATGACAATCAATGTTTGCACCAAACTGTGTAGAACTACATGTTACAGTCATATTAATGGAGAGTACTACTTATTAGTATCAGTTCAAAATACACAACAGTATATACTAACCTTACCCCCAAGGCATCTACTTTCTCCACTCTGCTTCCATTAGCTGCATGTGAAGAGCTGGTTCTGGGGTACTGGTGATCTGGTTCTACAGAGCTTGTGAGAAATGGCTGACATGGTCCTGCATTGGAAGGTGCCCTGTGCAAGACTGCTGGATGGCAACCAGGACATAATACACTGGGCCAAGTCAAACCAGCCAGTATGAGGAGGGACAGACACCCCTGGCACTCCAATGGACCCACACTCTTAAAAATAAATCTGACAGAGGTTTGCAGGCAACACAACCTCTACCAGGGACAAAGCACCCCCTGCCTCCCAGACTAAATACACCATCTATAAGCATATGTTGTTGTTGTATTTGTGATTGCTCATGAGCCAATTGGCAGCCCAGCATACACAGTGTCTTTGTGTGGATGTGCACTATTTAGTAGGAACATTAGTCGAACTCATAAATTAAAAAAAAACTTTGGGTCCCTCCTGACAATGGGCCCTGGGCATTACAATTTGGGAATGTCCTTTCAGGTAAAGATTCTCTAAATCGCCCATGCAGCTATTTTTTAATGGGGGACAGGTCATAGCCACGCACTCCAATGAAGCATGTTTCCCATTGGGGGAGGTGCGGCTGCTAAACATGTGTGTAGCTATTTCCAGTTCTCTAGAAAATTGAGCTTTTATCTATCTAATGCAAAACTTACTTATAGCATGAGGGGGGAGGCTAGGTTAGTTTGGTGTCCCTGTAAACCAGGACCCTCCCTGGCACAGACTTGCAAGAGTAGGTGTAGGTCCACTTTATTGACCAGTTGCAATGCAAAAAGCTGATATTTAATGTTTATTTGAATTAGAACATTAAATATGACAGGTATAAGATACCTATATGATACCATACCTTACTATACAATATAATATTATTTTCATTCCCTAGTGTGCATGGAAAGCATTTATCTATATAAATTGCCATCCTTTTCTGTGGTGCTGTACAAGGTAGTAATATACGTATAAAATGCAGAGGTATTATGAGTCAGATGTGACAACAAAAAATATCCATATATTACACACGATATTATGGGTCAGAAGTGCTACAGATACACAATGAAACATGAGTAAAATTGGGCGAAACCGAACTGCAAAGTTCGTGCTCGGAATGAACTATGAAAGTTCAGGTTCCCAAACCCGAACACAGGCCTCAGCCAGAAGTTCGTGTTTGGGTTCAGCGTTCGGCCCAAACACAGAAAAGCTTCACTTATAGCTTCACTTTAAGTGTGAACAACTTACCTGAGCCCTGAGATGTGTTCCTGCCAGTGGTTGGTCTTCCTGGGCTCTGACCAGGGCCACAGAAAGATGGCCGCTGCTCCCATGAGTGAGGACACTCCTAGTGCCAGCACTGCCAGCTAGCACTAGGAGTGTCTGCATTCATGGGAGTGGCGGACATCTTTTGCTGGCCTGGAGCCCAGTTTTAACGAGCGACGACCACTGACAGGAACGGGTCGCGGGGCTCAGTGAGGCTTCCTGCTGCACACTCTGTACCAACATTTTTTTTTCCTTTTATCCCTGATTCTGCCTATGGGGGGCCCTTGGCAGCACTTACTGTCCGGGTTGGTTAGGAGTGATGGGGCAGAGGGACCCCCAGAGGCAGAATCGCCTCGCAAAGTTCAGGTCCCTATTGATTTCAGTGGGGTTCAGGTACTCAAACCCAAGCTTTTTTTCGATCTGCTTCAGTGGTGTAGCCAAGTTGAACATGTAGTCTCCAGAGCTGCCATATAGCTGGTTTAAAATCTTATGTGCTTTTCATCTCAGTTGTTTCACTTAGGACCATTATAAATAGGTAATAGGTTAAAGTTCATCAGATATGTCTTTGGCAACATGAAGGTTACAAATACAATAATAAATGTTGGTGATATGAGCACGGAAAAAAACCTTCATGTTCCAATCAACACCTTCTGTGGTTCGCCACCTGTTTTTGACAAATCCTCCTCTGATAGGAGATACAACTATGATCCAAAAAGAGCAACTTTTAAAACCCTTCCAATTTAACAAATATAGAAGGCTTGTTAAGTCTTGGGGATTTAGCCAAGGAACATATTGGTTCCAGCAGACTATGGTAAAGTTAATTAAGGATGATTAATGGAGCATTTTCCTTGCAATGATATCTGTGACAGAACAAAGCTGTCCGAGGCTTGTCAAGCAGAATTTGAGTTGAATGAGTATTTATGTGATCAAATCTGAAGGGCTGCCTCTTGACAGAGCAAGGATTCATCAATCAATTGCACTGGCTTGCAGTGGTGGGAAATTGGTCTATCAGCATAGCAAGGCTACCATCCCCCTATTTTCATTCAATCACCCCTTAGGCTACAATGCATCTTTACCTCTGACTACCTAACATCCTATCTGAGTAGTGCAAAGGCAAGAGCTGAGACATTTATAATAGTGGTTACTCTGCAAATGCACAGTTAAAATTGATTTGTTGGAATGCCAGGGAAGCAGTCCCAATGAAACTCAGAGAACATTTCATTAATTAAAGGCACTCTTTGCTTGCTGTATAACTGGAGGATTTGATACAATAAATGTTTCTGTTGGACACAAGGAATGATATTTCAAACACACGACTGGGTTAAGCAGCGACAGCAGCAACTCTAATGTTAATCTACAGTAAAACTGATGGCACTCATACACTACATGAATGTAAACACCGAGTTAAGAACGCTAATCGTGTAAGAGAAATTAACTTTAGGATTAGAGGGAGTTATAAAGCAATAAAAAGTAGGTCTGGAAATCTGCCAGCATGCTGATGCTCAAACATTTCTGTAGTTTGAAAAATTTATATTGTCTCGGAAAATAGAACCAAAAAGTTTTTCACATTCTGCTGGTAAAAGCTAAAAACCAGGAACTCAATTGATATTTTCGTGCAATAAACAATACCCAATTTATGATGTTATCAGGAAAAAAAAGATTACCATAGTTTTTATTTGAACATGTTAATTTGGGCTTTGGTATATGACTTGTTGAGGAGGTTTTTAGCTTTTAATGTAATGTAATTGTTGCCAAGAATATACATACAGGCAAACATACATAAAAAGAATTCTTTGTGGCAGGGATGTTAGTATATCTGATAAAAGGGAAAAATCAAATGGAATGCAAGTGAATATAGCATGGCCACACTGCTCCTGTGATTGGTAGACTGACCTGTCGCTCAAGGTCTCAATTTAAACCGGACCAGCAATCTTAGAAAAAAAACTCCCCAAACCCCCTTGCCCCCTCTGCATGCATGATACTGCTTCATTGTCGGCACATACATTTGCTCCTGCATGCTCCTGAAGCTGATTTTCTCCTGGCAGTTGCCATTTTGGAGCTTCCTTTTCCAGCATCCCAGATGTGTTGCTGCCTGCATTCCACTGACATAACCCACAATGCACAGCAGCAGGAAACCCAGCAGCACATGCCACTCCATGGGGATACCATTTTGGTTGTAATATTGATCAAAGCAGGAGTTAGCAAATGGTAAATTATTTTTCATGTGCAGCAATCTGAATTTCCCTGGGGAGGGATACATGCAGCGTGAGCACTGTTTTGTTGTTAGGGTGTTTCAAGCTTTTATGGAGTTCTCTACTCACTAAGGGCCTTATTTATGAAGTGCAACATTTAGCATCTTTCTGATGGCTATAGCCATATAGCTTTCTGAGCGTGGCCATCTCTTTTTTTTGGCACTGCTATTTGGACAGAATGGCGCTGGTGGTCACAGTGCTGGGTGTTAATTTAGCTTTGATTGTTGCACTAGGTATTGCCCAGCCTGTGCCAGCACCTGTTTGACCCAACTGCTGATTATAACAGTGCCAGCGAGCACCACTTTGTACCACTGTCTTTTAGGTACTGCACAGCTAAATTATTAATTTTTGGCACGCTGAAAAGATTGCCGCTGTATTTCTCCGGCGCTGGTCAGCTTTTCATCATTACACTTACAGGAGATCACTGCTGGGGACAAATGGGACAAACTGTACAGTGCATTTAGGCTGCATTTTGGCTGTTATTGTCCAAATTACACATTGGTAAGCAAAAGAAGCAATAAAAAAATGATTTTACAAGAAAAAATAAAATGACATCTTGGTCCTGGGTTCCCATTATTGACAAGTCACAATGCAGGTTCTGTTCAAAAAATGTGTGTAATATTATTTATAAGCATAAAACACCTCAATACAGTTCTGCCCATTGTGGTCTATAGGATCTTAACCTACAGCTCCACTATAAAGAGGCGCAGCTGAAACAAGAACACCCAACACTGCGAACCATATGCCGCTAGTGATAAATTAGACACATGATGCATTGGCGCTGACAGTTTTTTTGTGTTTTAAAACGCACATTGAGTGCCACAGAGGTAAAAATATTGAGTGGTATTAACATCAGGCTCCCCATTTCCATGGCCCTGTTCACCACCATCATCATAAATTATCTCCACATTACACTTATGATCTGGCTTTAAAAACAAGAGCCTGGTCTGACAGACAGCGTTTTGATCAAAATACAGCAAAAATTACACGTACCAGGTCATATTTACAAAGATTCAACAAAGGCCACTGTACAAAAGCAGGGTGAGCGTTTTCTCACGCCTCTCACATATAAAAAGGTGAGTATTTTGAATATGTTTTGTTTTCTTAACAGGTTTCGCCTGTTTTTTTGGGGCTTCCTCAGGAGATTGCCAAGAAGTAGAGGTCTGGGTAGCAAATTAGTAAGCTAGTAGCTGGCGTAGGCCTGTTTGAGCATTGTTGTCTACAGAATTACTGCTTTTTAACATGTCAATTGTCTTTTATATTTTTCTTTCTAATTTTCTTTTAAATTCATTTATCATGCATTAGCAATTGCATGATCCATGTCAGGAAGACATTTTTTTGTGTAAATTTTTCATTTTTTTAAAGAAGGCAATTATACAATTAATTTGCATGTATATACATGAATATCCTTTCATGATTCAGGTTTATTTTCAGAAAACTAGTTTACAGGCAATAACTTCAACAAAAGTCAGCCACATGTATTTCCTAATGAATCCATGATGGCTCTTTAAAAGTCTGAAAGCCTATTCAATGTAATAAACAAACATTTAAAAGAACATAAACTTCTCCGGCCAATACAATTCAATAAAGGCAACTGAAATTACAGAATCGCTTTTAAAGTTCATTCAAAATTCCAACAGGAGAGAAAATAGCAAAAAACACATTTTAAATAGAAAGGCAACACTAACAAGAGATTAAGGGAATATGTGACAAGTGCTGACACTGTTTGCCAACACTTTGTAAATGTGAAATATAATGACCAAGAAAAAACTATTAATAAAGTTACTTTTGGATTTCAAACTAAATAAGAGATATAGCATATAATGTTTTAACCATATACAATTACATTGCAGGCAGCAGTACAGAGCTTTTTACTGCATGTTGTACATTTTGTATGGTGATGTATGTAACTAATAAACCCTAAATAGAATAAAAAGTAGCAAAAACATTATACCCAATTTTTTATCAGCGGTCCCTTTGTTTGATCATTACACTAGCCTACTCAATCCAATGGTTTGCTATAAAGTGATTGGCAAGTCAAAAGTTAAAAAATAAATATCAGTAGCTTACTTTACATCGAATCCCTCCAACGCTCTCCTTCCTGCTATGTCGATCTACTTAGTAAGGAAATCACTTCTTCATTCAGCTTTCAGTCTCCACCCCGCTGACCTGGTCCTTCAATCAACCTTCAATGGACCGAGAACGGAAACCCCCCATACACCCGCCCCAGACATCCTGATTGGCTGCCTCTCTCTGCAGCTATAAAACCCCGTTCTCCTCCCTCATCTCTGGTCACATTATGTGCTGGCAGGCTGAAGACTTTCTTAACCTGCAGCAGCTCTCACCCCTGGTTTTAGTCACACTATGTGCTGGCAGTAATAACTTGACCACATGTCCCCTCTTTTGTCTTGGCTCATACCTTAAAGTAATTCTGTCACCGGGAAGACTCAGGGGACATGGCAACAAGTGGGACCCTATCTGAATCAATAAGTTTGTCTAACTTTTGTTTATATGGCTAAATAGGTATATAGGGTATACAGAAGGTTTATATATGTGCTGTTTTTTCAAAGGGTCATATTTCGTCATTACATTAGTAGGATTGAGCTTTGAGCTTTAATCACTATGATGACATGACAGTGGGGCAATTCTAAATAATGGCATTGCACACTTAGCGGCTTTGGGGTGCCTTGGATGATTTGCATAGCTCTGCACACTGCAAGGATTGATGGGTAATTCTATTATTCCTTGTGTTGGGCGCTGTGCAAATACTTCCTGTTCTAGGAAACCACCTCTTTTCCTGCACAATAGTGACACTACTAAGAGTTGGAGGTTTTCAGTTTGGTTTTGGAACTGTAGAGATCATAGAGACAATAAAGGTGGAGAAAGTTCTGAAATGATTCTCCTAGATCAGAGTTTTGTTACATGACAAAGCTTTTAACTTGGATGGGTATCCACTGTATCTAGTGAGTGGAGTTTTGGGAGCCCCCCCCCCCCCCCACATACTTGTTTGGCCTAAAGTATTGTTGCTTTTTAAAATAAATGTTTTTCTTGTTTTATTATTTGTCACATTGTGAACATTGCACTTGCACTTTACTGAGTCACTTTAAGGGGGTTATTAAAGAACGGATAGCGCCAGGTAGTGCTTTGTAGTGACAGGCAGCGTCTGGTGAACGCTGGGAGCTGTATGCAAAACCACATTTAAGAAAGCGAATATGGTGAGCACCTCTAACAACGCTTTGTAGCGTCACATGTATTAATCCAGGCAGCTCAGTGTATAGCGCTCTAGGTTCCATAGCGCCATGTAGTACCCGTCGCTCTGTAGCACTCTCCCATACATTTCAATGAGGTTTCATTATTTGTGTATAAATAGCGTATTTGGCATTTACATTTTTTTTTTCATTGTGTGACCTCTCCTGGCTGCAAACAAACACTTTTATAATTTTTTTGTGCTTTTTATATTTTTATGCAGAATTGTATTTACAGGTCTGACACTAAAGTGTCATTGACCCAGTGTTAAAACAATGTCATTCCATGTATTTTAGCTTTGTTACAGGTGTATATGTGTTAGGGCGAGCGCTGCACGCCCATCTAGCAGCACTTCACTTACCTCCATGGCTGCATCCAGCCGTCATCCATTTTGCAGCACTTCCCTCATGGCTGTTCCCAGCTCTCTCCCTTCCCCCAATGCTTCCTTCTCACATGCTCAGGTATGCGCATGTCTCCATCCACTAGAGTGCGAGCGCACTAGATTCCTGAGATTTAAAGGACCTGTACAGCACTGATTGGTGCCTGCTCATCCAATCCTGCATCCACTTCCCCTATTTAAAGAGGCACATCCTTCCTTCAGTGCCGGATCTTGGTCTCTCCATGCTTGTTGAAAGTCAGACATTCTTGGATTGCTCACTCGTGTACCGACCTCTGCCTGTCCCCGACTCTGAACCTCTGCTGCCTGCCCCGACCTCGGCTACTCACCTTTACCGCGAACCTGTGCTGCCAGCCCCGACCTCTGCCTGTTCTTACTACGCCTTTTGCCTGCCATTTGTGTACCTCGCTGAACCTCGGCTGACTGTGGGACTGGGCCGCTGTTGGGGGGTAGCGACCTGGGGGTCACTTGCCGCACAAGACCAACCTGCCTTGCGGTGGGCTCTGGTGAATACCGGTGGCCCCTTAGACTCCGCTCCCCTGACACGATACCCGCCATCGGTCCCACAGTTAAAGCGGATCCACACCCGAGTCCGCTCCACCTGGTCCGTGAAAATATGTGTTTAAAAACAGACTTTAATCACACAGTGTCTGGCGCTCTATGCTACAGCACCCAACTTTAGAGTGGCAACGCTGTGTGTGTGTAGTGAGCAGGCACTAACTATCGCTCGCTGCAGCATTATACTGTTGTTAGAGCGCGGAGCACACATCACATTTATCAATGCTGGCCAGGTTACTAGAGCAACCAAGACAGCGCCCAATACCAGCTTACAGCGTCTAGTAGCGGTCACTCTAAACGACACTATACAGACGTTCATCTGGTAATACCTGGCGCTAGTAGTGAATCAGCCTCTAAGTTTTTTGTATGCATTTTGGAGATTAATATCTGCTAAGGTATCTTTGGTGTGTATTTGTATCTATTATGGATGTGTGGCAAAAATTATATAATCCATGGCCATAAGTGCACTCATATAGCATGGGGGAGTTAACCTCTTGTTGTTATTATGTGTTTGTTTGTGTCATAAAAAAATGAAAACCCATTGTGTGTGTGTGGAGCTTTTGCGGCTCTTTGGGGGCATGTGTCCCAGGGGGCTGCATTTGGGTTTTAATGCTTGTATTCCCTCACCAGGCTTTGCACAGGTTTATTGATTTAGAGTGCCACCAGTTTATTTAGTTTGTCACTGTATCTACTATACTTTTGTTCGTGATGATTTGGAGAAAGTTTGATCCCTCCTTATACATGCAGAAGTCCTTTGACGTCTATGGTCAGCCAGCTTAACTGTCACTACACATGGTGGCTCTTTGCTTTCTTTGGAAAGTTATGTACACAATTATTCTTGAAGGCGTTGCAGATGATGCTGACATAACAATAGGCCAAAATATGTGTCTGATCATCTGAAGTCATGGAATCATTGTTTGAATTTACCATCTCTCACTTTTATCATGTGCATACTTTACCAAGAAAAATATATTTTCCTTCCCCATTCAGTGTCTCATTCCAGCTTTGAAAATACCAGTGTGTATGTCAGGGCAGGCTTCAAAAATGATATGTCTAAATATTTAAATAGCGTGTAAAAGTATTTCACTATTTATCTCTCTTTACTATTTAGATTATCACATAGTGAGCCTCCAGTCACAGTTTATCATGAGCAGCACATCTGCAGGCTCGGCCAAATTGAAACAGTCATGGAAGATGCGTCCAGCTATCGTAAACATGACAACAGATTGATTACATTGAGCCGTTTTATGTCTCGCTAGCATAATTTGTTTCCTATGCAGAAGAGCCTGTAAATGTTCCTCATACAGATGAGCACTTAGGATCTCGCTTAGAAACTTGACAAGGGTCCTAACCCAGACGCAGAAAAATTGGGAAGCTTCCTGTGGAAGAGAGCGCGAACAAGAGCATATCTGTCAAACAATCAGGAATGTAATACATAGTGCTCTCTTAGAAAGTCCAGCTTGTATACATATTGTTAAGGCATGATTATGAGGAACTTCACATTATATAAACACTCTGACAGAATAAATTGCTCTCTGATATAACCAAAAAAAAAAAACTTCGACAGAGCAGAATCAGCCAGTGGCAGGACAGAGACATTACTGCTTCCCAAATGGAAAAGAAATATGCCCTTATTTTTATTACCATAATATTTGTCTTTTATATGGAAGAGCAGTGGAAGCAGACCTGGCTATATGTATTTTATTATAAACAATTCAAAGATTCTGGAAAAATCATTTATCTCAGCCTGTTATAGGGGATGTATTCTTTAATACTGAAGAATATATGGAGATACTTACCAATACAAGCAATAGTGATGAGATCCAGAGTGATAATAATAAAAAGAATTTGTGTATGTGGAGTTGTGGTATTGTTGCAAACAGGGCTGACATCAGGGAAGTATAAGCAGGACTTCTATATGGGGCCCAGGTTAATGGTGGGGCAGTTATAGCCTAGTGGTAAGGGAATTGGACTTGTGGCCGGAAGGTGACAGGTGACAGGTTTGATTCCCTTGAGCAAGGCACCTAACCCCCAATTGCTCTTGAGTTTAGAGCGGCCCACCGCTCCGGGGATGTGTGCACTTCACTGCCCCTTAGTGTGTTATTCACCTGTGTGTAATTAATAATGAGGAGGCTGATTCATTACTAATGGCAGGTATCGGCAGATGAGCGTCTGTATAGCGGCGCTTAGAGCGACGGCTAGTAGGCTCTGTAAGCGGGTATCGGGAGCTGTAACAGAGCGCCTCATTCTCTGTAGTAACCTGTCCAGCATTGATGAATGTGATGTATTTTGGGAGCTGTAACAACAGTACAGCATTGCAGGGAGCGAAAGGTAGCACCTGCTCAGTGCGTCCAACTCTGGACACTCCACACCATACTTATCAAAAAAGGACACCCACACAGCGTAGGCGCTCTAAATCTGGGATAGTATAGTATAGAGCGCCAGACGCTGTGTGATTAAAGTGTGTTTTAGAACCCATATCCACCAGTAACAAAGGGAAAACACATGGAATGACATTGTTGTAACACTGGGACAATAACACTTTAGTGTCAGACCTGTAAATAGAATTCTGCATAAAAATATAAAAAAATAAAAAAATGTATTAAAGTGTTTGTTTGCAGCCAGGAGAGGTCACACAAGGATTTTAGCAAAATAAAAAATTGTCAAGCACGCTGTTTAAAGTGGACCAACACCCAGGATTTTGACTATCCTGGGTCTTGGTCCACTTCGGTGGGGCACCCCCGATCGGGGTGCCCCGCTGTGTGAAACCCCCCCGATCACCCTAAAAACTCACCTCTCCCCGCTCCCAGCGCCGACGGACAAGCGATTTGACAGCCGCTTGTCCGTGGCTCCTCCGCCGCCGCCTCCCGTGCGTCCCTCTTGACGCGCGCGCCCCCGCGCCGGCCATTCACAGACGGCCGGCGCGGGGGCGTGCACGCCTAGAGGGGCGCGAGGGAGGCGGCGGCGGCCGGCCGCCGCCGAAACTAAGGTAAGGGGGTTTGGGAGTTTTGGGGGGGTTTCACCCCGCGGGACATCCCGATCTCGGATGTCCCGCGGGGAGGGAGGTGATCGGCCCGGGAATCTTATAGATTCCCGGGCCGATCACCCGAGGGTGATGGTCCACTTTAAACACAAGCAAATGAACGGCCATTAAAATGTATGGGAGAGCGACCGTGAGCGAAAGGTAATACCTGGCGCTCTAGAAGCTAGAGTGCCGGAGCTGTAGGCTGAGCTGCCTGTAATTATACATCGGACGCTACATGGCGCTGTTAGAGTCACTCACCAGATTCACTTTCATGGTTTTGCCTACAGCGCCAAGTGTTCACCAGATGCTTCCTGCTGCTAAGAGGCACTACCTGGCGCTATCCCTTCTTAAATATCCCCCATAGTATTTATTCACTGTGTGTAGTCACTCATATAGTGCTTATTCACTGGTGTGTTCATGCAAGTGCACGGATGGTAAAAATACCGAGAAAGAATTCCATGTGTGCATTAGCACCCAATGGACACTATTACTATTTAATAAAATGTAATCAATATCAGTTTATTCTTCCAATCAGATGCAAACATAAAAGTAAATATTTTCCAGCAGGAGAGGAAACAGTACAATTGGAAGGGTGAAGCGTATACCAGGGAGAAGAGAAAAAAAATGTACCTCTTGCATTAACCCGTTAGAAACATATCAGCATCAATATGTCAATTGATAAACAGAGTAGATCTTGGATATATTGACAGATGGTGTATGTCTCTACTAGAGTTCAATGCTCTAGCTATCCAGAAGCTGTGTAGCAAGTGGAAAGAAGCTGTTTTTAAAGCAGACCAAAAGCCTAAAAAATAAAAAAAAGCCCTTACTTACCTTCCAGGCGCAGGTCCGGATGCTCCCGCAGTGCACAGCCAACTACTGTCGGCTGTGCTACTGCTTTTGCCAGCTGCCTAATGGTTCATGTAGTGCGATAAATCGCAGAATCGCCTGTAAATGTTCCTCATACAGATGAGTATGAAGTATGAAGCTGCGGATCACTGGCTGGTGATGTCAGTCACCAGCCAGCAGTCCGCAGCTACAATCAAGGTCCCCTGACTCTGCAGCTATCTCACTGCCCTCGCCGCCATCACCGCCGCCTCTGGCTCTCTGTGAAGCAAGAGGTAAAAGGCCGCACT
Organism: Gastrophryne carolinensis; assembly: GCA_027917425.1. Classification (NCBI taxonomy): domain Eukaryota; kingdom Metazoa; phylum Chordata; class Amphibia; order Anura; family Microhylidae; genus Gastrophryne; species Gastrophryne carolinensis. The sequence continues at coordinate 169,851,372 of CM051237.1, read as the reverse complement.
ATTTGTCAAGGGGAAAGGGATTTGCCATCCGCTCAGCACAGCCCTGCCATTTGGATATGGGGCAGATAAGTTGGAATAATTGTAATGTGTTTAGTCCTAGGAGGCACCACCTTCTCACCTCTGCCCAGTTGATTCCTTAGGAGTGGGAATCAACCGTTTTCTCCAGGGAGGAGGGGCGGCATCCTACAGTCTAGCACCAGACGCCTTCCAAAGTTAGGCCATCCTGACACAGGTTAACCTGTGATACATTTGCAGAGGTGTAGCTAAGATTTATGGGACCCTTCCATAGTGTCAGTTTCTGTAGCAGTTAGGGGTACCATGACCTAAATATAACTCTAAAGTGGTGTATTCAAATGAGATATATATATATATATCAATAAATATTGCTACTTTATTTTATTCTAGCATGTCTATTGTCTATTTGTCCAAAGTACTAATTGACACCAGTGAACCTTCTGCTGTCCACCCTTTTTTCAATTACATTAAGTATTTACACTGCCCAGTGATTTGAATTCTTCATTTTGATAGAGCAGTACCAGTAAGGTGGCAGCAGTATCCCACATTTTTTGTTGAAGGTTTTTTTCCGTTTGTTCTGTATAGAACTCGTACTATTTGGCCATTGCTCAAGGACAAGTTGTATTGCTGTGCTGGGAGTCTTGCTTCCCTGAAAGAATCTTGCTTTGTGAAATTGGTAATCACATTTCTCACTCTTCCATCAAAACATTAGGTAGTAATCATATATTCTGTCCATTCGGCACACTATTTTTTCTGTTGGACTGGACATGGCACCTGCTATCTCCTGACAATTGTTAAATGTGCACAGGTTATGAGTGTTTGGGGGCATCCTGCGCCACTGTCGATTGGCACAGGATTACATATCATTTTACTTCTGGGTTTCTGGAAATGTAATGGCAGAACTCATTACTGACCTAAAGCCTTTATAGGATCTATAAGAAAAAGTTGATGGTTATTTCCCAACTGCTTAGAACAGAGAGCAATGTTCAGTGAAATTCTCTAGTGGCTCACATGTCACTGGTGAAGATAGAAATAATGAATGGTTAAAAAATGGATCGGTTGTGTGATTTTCCAAAACTTTCTGACATCTGGCACTGCAGAAATAAAACTCAGAAATCCAGCTTTTCCCTTTTACCTGCATACATCAGTGGCATGCTGAAGAATTAGCGGTGTTATAGGATAGCATTTAAGGATTATGAAATGGCAGTTACAAATAAGAGATCAGACAGACACAGTAGGTACAGTATACACTGTCCTTGACTTGCAGTTTTTTGAAGGTAGTGAGTGCAATTATTGAGGACATGTAGCTGACCACTACAACAGCAATCAATACAATTGATATGTAATCAGATTTACAATACATAATCCCTTGAGATTTACAGAAGCCAGCTTCCAAGGGCATTTCCTAACCCTAGTTCAATTATGGGGCCTTCCGATCAGTGTATAGCTGGAGTACCTCAGGCCCACCAGAGAAAATCATTCTTGGGACTTACCCCTCAGCCAACACATATTTAGATGGTTGCATAATAAATGTCATGTTTATTAACCAAATAAAAAATATACTTACTAAATGAATAACAAATTCAAAGAACGCGACAAGGAAAACAGAAACACCCTGTAAGTCTTATGTCTCTTGTTCTGCCCTGATGGTGACCCTAGGTCAGTGCCTGAAGCCCAACTGAGAATCCTCTGTTGCCTTGGCAGACCAGGCCGACCCTGGATCCCATCTACAGGGACCGTCTAACAGCTGCCTATGGAAGTTCACCTGCCACTCACTGGTGAACTGCTTCCCCCTGTCTAGTTCTCTTCTGTCTCAGATTTACCCCAGGGAAACCTGTCTTGGATACCTTGGACAACCTTGATGGTCGTCCTTGTCTGAGACCTGCTAGAGGATGCCCTGGTGGGCTAGTTCTTAAAACTGCCTTGCCCAGTTCTCTCTTGCATCAGATTCCCTTGCTTAGAACTAGAGTGTATAAACACCTGTTAGCTGACTGTAAGAACTTTATTTATATGTTTTATCTTTTGACACCAGTTACCAATCAGAGAAGCAGTAGGGGTCATGCAGTGGGGCATCCCCAATAAGGATAGTCCAAATCTTGGGTTTTGGTCCACTTTAAATATCCTAGCCAGGAGCAGACCAAGGCCAAGGATCAGCCTGGTATTTTACTGACCACCCCTTCAACAGCCTATGAGCTTCTGGGTCCCACCATCTGTGTGCCTCCCAGCCAGTCAATGAGTGTGCTCATCAACTGAAGCATTAGCATAGCAGATCTTTGGCAAGGGTGGATATGGCCATTCTTAAAGTAATGGTACTGAAGATTTAGCATTGTAGGCACAGAAAAACGGCAGGGGTTGGTATGGCTATGGACTATGCCTAGCCATCCCCGAAACAATTTGGCACGCCAGGAATCCTCCCTGTGCTCCTTATGGGCAGTCCACCATGAAGCTAGTTGGGGGAAGTGGGGGGCGTTTCACTAGTTTAAGAAAATATCTCTATCCCAATTAATAAATGAATAGAAAACTGAGAGTTTTTCTGAGTTAAATATACAAGTTTCACGGGTCATATTACTGCTCATTAATTATAATTAAAGGACTGCCCAGGAAACTGTAAAAAACAAAAGCTATACTCACCTTTTGTCTGCTTCAACTGGTCCTACTCTGATGATCACAAACTTACCAGGTCATGCAAAAGAATCAGGCATTGTTCAGGCCCAATCTCTGGTCAATAATGGCAGACTTTTCACTAGGCTAATTCTCCCAATCTGTTTAAAGCTTGGAAATCCTCTCCAACCATTCCTTATATCTGACTTGGTGTCAAGATGAAGAAATTTGGTGAGGTGCAGAAGTTGCAAGAATAGAATAGACCACAAATTTGTAAATAACGTGTGGTGAGCCCTCCTCCACCTTAGTTCACCCAAAAAAGCAGCTTATACGAGGTTAGGCAAATTCAAAACATATGAGATATAGCGGCGCCCAACTCATCTGCCATTTACAAAATGTGTGTTCGTTCAGCCCTTTTGCTCATATAAATTGAATTTGGTGGTTACTTGGGAATGCTGCAGCCCTAATGCTTTGTGTTAGTATGCTGATCCTCTAGGTTTCCTAAAGTGTCCATTCGCTGAGTTCCAAGGAGCACTGACTGGGTGGTGCAAACCCTTGCTGAGAGCTTCCATTTACACACTTGTGTTCAAGGCATTTGAGAGCTCAGAAAAACATGTGAGGCTTACAACAAGTAAGCTGATGCCTAAAAATGTGAAACGTGCCTTTAAAAGACCTAAAGTTCCTGTATCAAACGTATAAATTGTTTGATAGCATGAGCAAGCATTGCCCAAGTGGCTTGGCTCTAACCGTGCTTTCGTCTATCAAGTTATTCTTCGATGTCGTATTTCATTTCTTTTGGTGTGCCTCTAGTGCATTCAAAGTACAGTGGCTAATCCTGACTTTGAGTTGTTATTGGAGATAATTTTCTGGTTTTGGTTAACTTGTGCCCTCTTAAAGCCCTCTCTGGTGAGTATTTATAGACTACTCAACTGCCTTATAGTTGACTTGGTGTGGCATGTAATCTTTACATAAATTCTGCACTAATGTTATGCAGGATTGCAGTGTAACCCTAACTCCATTGTAATTTACTCAGTAATATGATTACTATTTCATGCCATAATAAGTCACCAGGGTGAAATCAGCCGGCCAGGGAGAGGAGTGCTGCATGTAAGCAGAACCTGGCTTTCTCCCCTACTGTTTGCATTTAATACTCAGCGGAAAAGAGGATTTAAGCATAAGGTTTCGCTCTTTCACTTCTGATTGTATGAATTTCTTGCCATATCAAAGAAGCCTGTGCATACAGTGAGCAGGGAAAGAATTTGTGTTAGGCAGATTTGTTGGCAGCATATCCCTCCAGGAATATCTTTTAATGTATTGTGTTTAGGCTGTGCATGTCTGACAAGCAACATGTAGTCATCAGTAATGTAAGCCCAGTGTCCTTCTGAATATCAAGTTCAAATCTATATATGTGGCTTCCTTGGAGTCAATGAAAAGAGGTTCTGGCCTGCATAAGTGGTGCTGACACATTTTGAGAAAATATATATATATATATATATATTTATATTTATACATGTGTGTGCGTGTGTGGTAACAATATAGAAACATAGAGATATAGAAGGTTGACATCAGAAGGAGACCTACGGACATAGGTCATATGGTCCATCTAGTCTGCCCTTATGTGTATTCTGTATGTACTCTTTATCTTAGGATAGATGTATGCTTATCCCAGGCATGTTTAAATTCACTTATGTTTAACATCACAGGTATATGTAGGTGTTTATGCAAATGGCATGCTAAAACACTAAGCATCTATGAAAATGCCATGCTAAAGCACTAAGCATCTATGACAACGCCATCCTAAAGCACTACATATCTATGAAAATGCCAGCCTAAAGCACTAAGCATCTATGCAAATGCCAGCCTAAAGCATATTTGATCCTAAGTGTTGTGGTCACCTCATTTTAAGAGGAGAGCCACATACTCTATTTGAAAAAGATTTTACGTATTTTTGCACTATAAGACGCTTAACTGACCATAAGACCCACCCAATTTTAGGATAAAAAGGAAAAAAAAGTTTCTGAATCAAATGGTGTTTCAAAATATCCCTCAACCCCCCCCCCCCCCCAAAAAAAAAAGAAGCAACCCCACTTCCTCCAGGAAAGCAGCCTTACAAGCCCCAGCAATTGGTGTAACCCTCCCACAGAAATCAGCCTTTTACATATTTTAAAACGCTCTTCAAGAATACCTGTCCACAGAGGGTCCTGTGGTTATAGGTATACCAATGGTGACAAGGGCTTAAAAAAAATGAACAGATAAACTGTGCAGGGTGGCCAGCAAGTAGCAGTAAGTGTGTGGTATATATTCACAAAGGCCATATTAAGTCCCTAAATATTTGAAATGAGGAAATATGTATGTTTTATCTACATATCTATTGTATGTGATATACTGAAAAGCGTGGTTACAAAGAAAGGGTTTCCTTTCCTAAGGAATAGTCGGTTCCCCAACATGAACATTCCAAAATGATTCCTTACCTGTAGCATAACAAAAAAAACAAACTTGCCTCTTGTCCCCCACAGCTCTTCAAGGCCGACACATGTCCCATCTCCTTCATTGCAGTGGATGAAGTGGGTGTGTGGAGGGGCGGACCTCCTTCTAGGAAGCTGCTCCCCCATTAATGGAGACCGGTATGTTTTCAAGAATGAAGTGCTGTGGGGGTTTATGTCTGCACAGGCCCTATAAAAAGGTTCCAAGGAACCTATAGATGAAGGAGACTGAGTGATCAACTGCTATGATAACCAATTATGCTGAAATGCTCTGTGTGGCTATTTAACTTTAGTTTGCATCCTGTGGTATATCAGGTCCATGTAAGCAAGCTAAAAGCAATAGAGTAAAAGTGCAAAAGAGTTCTCATCCGGATGATTTCCAGCCAGCCTTCACTGCATATCTTATTCCATTTATCATTCTTAAAGGAACTTTGACTGAGTGCTAGTCCTGAGTGCTAGTCCGTTTACAACATCCTAAATGTCTCACCACACCCTGAAGGTTCCCGTCAGCTGCTATCACTTTACATATCCTGGCCTGGGATTTCATAGCCCGTTACACCTTCTCACTGGCTGTTATATTCAGTCACTAGCAATAGGAAATGTGAGACTTGCTGGCATATCTTAGCAAAGTGAATGACTTGTAAATGATTCCTGCATTCCTGTTAAGTTTGAAGCTCTAGACTTGACAATTTTAGTCTTAAATTAGGAATGAGCAGTTCGACATTCCTAACAGTAAAAAAAATCCAGTTATTTTAAAGCAGAACTTTTCATATTTGGTTACTGATGGAAAGAGTTAGATTGTCTTCTAGTTTTTATTGCTGTCTGGAATTCAATTGGGGAAAAGTCTCAACATTTTCTGCCCCTCACTCAAAAATGGAAGCTCATCAATGTCATGCGTCAACCATCTTTTCCATTTTTGGTCTGCTATGCCATACTATACCATTATTTCTGTTTTAACCACTTTAAGTCAACTAGGTGACTCCCTAGTATGAGGATGGCCAGATATGTGTAGCCGCATATTTCTCGTTCATAACCAGTAAAGTAGAAACGGTGCAACACTCATACATGGTGCTTTAACCTTATAACTGTTTTGGACGTGTTTTTTCTTTTGATAAAAGAACTTTTAGGTTTAGTTGAGAAAACTGCTGACCCTTACTGCCCCCTCGCCCAGTGTGCCAGGGCCCCACACTGTGCACTGTGTCTTTGGAGCCTCCCCTGCTTATTGAGACACATTTTTTCTATTTTACTGGAACAGTTAGGGAATACGGGAAGGGTGTGTTCATATTTTATTTCAAATTATTTCACATTTTCATGGATAAAACTGAAAAACACTAAGTCAATAATTTATACCCAGATCTCATATCTTGCAATACATGTAGTGGTAACAACAATAAGAAAAACCTGCCCTCAGATAAAAAAAAAGCTCTAAGATGGATGTCAGGGGTTTTTCCTTCTTAATAAAACATGGGTACTCTGATTTATAAAAGACCCACTGCTAGTTCTTCCATTAGTAATTACCTTCATTAAAAACCTAGTCGATTAAGGCTGTTGCACATCCTTGTCCTTTGCACCCTTGTATAAAATTAGGATGAAATATCTTAAATGTCTTGTGGTCTGAGATGTCCTTGTATGTGCCTGTACCTTCCCTGGGCTTGGGAACTTAGTTCAAGGTTAAGTATAACTGTTCAAAAAATATGACCAGACTTGAGATACCATCTTGTCCTTTGTTTGCTAGCAGGATAACATTTTCTGCTTTCTCATGGAAAATGTGGACTGCCCTCATTAATACAAGACTCGCCTCTGTCTCTGTTTCTACACTCTGTTTACTGAGATAAACTCGAGATACCATCTTAGAGGAGGAAGTGCATACTATATTCAGGATATCTTGTAAGCGAGACCCATTTTGTTTTTGTTTTAGAATCATTTTCTATTAGTGAGTTCACCCCCACTGTTTTATCATTTATGTTTTGAACTATCGAGATATTCCACGGTGATACACCACCGGCAAGCTATAATAACAGTAATGATTGATGTAGCAAAGACCACAATAGCGACACAATGGTAATAACTTATAACTCGTGGAATCTCGTTGAAGGGATCTGGATAAAATAAGACCTGTAGCTTCTATTTTGCTCATTTCTGCAATTCCTGAAATATATTTTGTGATTAATAGATGCATATTTAGTAATGTTATTGTTGTTTCAAATATCCAAATTTGAACGTTTATCCTAATTTTGAACATTGACAAGAAACTGCCATTTTTTTATCCTGTTCTTCGGTTGCCGCCTGGATCATTCATGGTGAAAGGTGGTGCAGTAGCAGTTAACATTAGAAAAAGTGGTGGGAAGGGGCTTTAAAGAAGTGACTAAAGAAAAAGATAACCTTCTGTTAATTTGTAAATCAGATGCAGTTATGTTGTGATATTTTCAATTTTGCAGTTATGTGAAAATTTAAATGAATCTGCTTAGAATGTTTTGTCACCGAGTTTAGCTTTTTAGGTTTTTCAGATCTAAGGTAGGCAAAATTCATCCACAAGACCACAAGTTTGTTAACTGTATCATATGGCAATTCCAAGCTTATTGGGATTCTACATGAACACAACTGTGTACACACCAGCACACCTATGGGCCTAATTTAAGAAGTGCACCATTTAGCATCATTTTGCTTGCATAGTGGCAGTTTTTTCAGTGCTGGCAGCTTTCTTTTTTGCCACTGCTATTTGTACAGAATGGGGCTGCAAATCACTAATCCTGATTTTAACGTATTATCTTTTAATTGTTACACTAGGTATTGGCTGGCCTGTGTCCGCACTTGTTGGACCTGAATGCCAGTTTTAACAATGCCAGTGTGCGCCACTTTGTACAATCGTCTTTTAGGCGCACAATGTATTTATTACATTTCAGTGCCCTGAAAGGACTGGCACTGTATTTTACTGGTGCTGGTTGGCGTTTCATCATTACAGTTAAAAGATATCACTGCTGAGGACAAAGGGGGCAAACTTTACAGTGCGTTTAGGCTGCGTTTTAGCAGTAAGCAAAAGACGCTATGAAAAAATAAAATGACATTTGGTGACATCCTACGTTTACAGTATTGACAAGTCACAATGTAAGTTCTGTAAAAAAATGTGTGTAATATTATTCATAAACATAAAACACTTCAATAGTTCTGGTGATTCTACGAACAAAATGCGCCAATGGTAAATTAGATGCAGGCTGGCGGCCACATTGGCGCTGCCTGTTTTTGTTTGAAAAATCACACCACTATGGCAAGAATTGTTGGCACTGAGTGGTATTTCCAGACGCTGATGCTTTATAAATCAGGCTCTATGTATAGGTATGCACTGAGGTGAATGAACAGCAGTTATGGCCTTACATGGTCAGTCTTCAAGGCATGATGGCAAGATATTGTACATAGCATCCATTATACAAATTAATAAAAGAAAACTAAACAATATTATTCAGGATATACATAATTAAAATTGTGTTAGGGAAACTTTCAATATATATGCAGCTTCTTATTGCCCATATTAAGATTTAGGATTTACTATCTGTTCCTGGGCCTTGGAAGGTTGTGTTTCTCAAATAAGATTTGGGGACAGGTGTACTGTAGATGGATGTCCCAGGTGTGATGGTGCCTGTTGCAGGCAAATGCATCTAAAAAGCACCTGCTTCTGATTTGTATGTGGTAACAGGTTGATATTAGTCAGAGCTTAGTCTGACATCAGTTTGTGCTGAATCTAGAATTGGTTTAATATGGCCTGACATCAGTTTAGTGTCATTCAGTGTAATAGTATGTTTAGAAAAAACACAAATGCAACAAGTGTTAACAAAACACAAATTATAACCCTATATAAAGGAACTTTTAAACCGGGTTCCTGCATGAGAATCAGTGTTGCTATATGTCCAGCATCACCAATATTTAAGTGCATCAGACACTCTACTTTTACTCTTTTTGACTGACAAGATTAGTTTTCCGTGATTGACAAGATGTATAGTGATTAGGAGATTAGTATGTGACATGAGACAAGGTCTAGCCTGGTGTCAACAAGGTTTTGTCTTGTATGCACATACTCATTTTAGAGCTTGAAGAGTACTGCTTAACAATACAAGAGCTCAATGGATAGGTTTAAGTGAATTGTCGCAAACTAGTATGTGGTCCAAGAAATGTCTGCAGCAATCAGAATGATCTTACCCACCTGCTTTCCTTTTACATGTTGAAAGGTTCATGACTGCATTTTAGGACTATACTTTGGACACCTCACCAGTTTAAAAAAGTAAAAAGACTACTCCCTCATTCATCACTTTAAAATAAAAAAACTCCTAAAAACAAATTTAAAAAACTCCAATTGATATCATCTTCTTGCTTGCTTAAAACCTTCCACAATGTCTTTTCACTTTATTGTAGTCACCAGTCTTTGGGCATATAAAAAACGGATGTGGTTTTCATAGACTGCAGAAGGTGGATTTTCAGGGCTTTGCCTGTTGTTTTTATAGCGCCCTATTTCCCCTGTTCAATGCAGGCTGAGCTTTTTGCTTTTTAAACCTGCCTAAAGCCGGATTGAAGGGTAAGTATAAGTGAGGAGCAGCTTTTAAAATGAATCACATGTTTATTACATATTTTATATACATGCAAGCTTTACTGCTGCACTTTTCACAAATCCCCGATTTTCACACTTAGGGGGTAATTAACGAAACGCTTGCCAGCCATTCGTGGGGCATTCACTAGTTTGCCACATTTACTATGCTAAAAATGGCCTATTTGCCAGGCCAAGCCTGTGATTGCTGTATATTTGTCTGTTCGTCTTCACCGGGCGAATGCTGGCGAACAGCCTTTTAGTGCGCCAGCTTTCAGTGGCGAACCGCATCGATATCAATATCATTTTTACATCTGTCACAATATGTCGAGGGTCAAATAGATAACTAGTAGGGATGAGCGAATCGATCCGGACGAACCCGGATTCGTTCCGAATTTCATGAAAAATTTGATTCTGAACTAATCCGAATTTCCCCGCGATTCGATCAATCGAAGTTTTCCTTTAAACTCCATTTTTTTCAATTACAGGCATTCTAAAACGGTGGAAGCACATGTCCGGACATATTCCCTGGGGCAAGGTATCATGGGAAAGTCACATGCAGCCTATCGGCAGCCAGGAAGCCCGGTGACGTCACCGTGCTATATAAACCGGCGGCCATCTTCCTTGTGCGCATTTCAGCGTTCTATTGCGGCCAGAGCACAGCTGGTTACAGACAGGGACAGAGAGTTAGAGATAGGTAGGGAGAGTCAGTGAGGCAGACAGAGAGTTAGAGATAGGTAGGGAGAGTCAGTGAGGCAGGCAGAGAGGTAGACAGAGCCAGGGAAAGATAGTGAAAGATAGGGAAAAACCGGAACCATCCAGCCAGGGACAGCATTGAAGTGACAGGGAAATTTTTTTTCATTAGCCAGATAAGTTTTCAATTCAATTTCAGTTCTTTGTGCTGTAAATCTGCCTTGCCACTGTGCATCCCATCTATGCAGTGGCATATTTAACCCTATCTGTTACACACAAGCATTTCTAAAAACTGGATTAGTTTTAATTTAGTTTTAATATTTTTTTGATCTGCTTTAAATACACCAGCCCACATGGGCATCCCAAACCTGCACTTAGCACCCTATCTGTTATACTAAATACGTTTGTTCATCCTCAGCTTAATCAAACTTTTGCATTTTGAATTGGATTTTGTCCTGCTGCCAAAACACTAGGCCGCAGGGTAACCCAAACCTGCACTTAGCAGCTTATCTGTTATACTGTTTTAAAGATGAAATATAACCGCGCTGATATTTCTTAAAATTATTAAATGATTGAATTATTATTGCTCAACGTGTGTTAATCCTTTACCCCTATGGATCCTAAATGCACATATTATTCCAAAAACACAGAGCAATCAATGATAAAACAACACACTTTAGGTCAGCTTTAACTCTTAAAACATTATATAAAAAGTCCAAGCTTCTGGGGTGGATCCCCAATCTGAGAGTATCCTCTAAGGCCAAGGATTTTAGTGACCTTCTATCACAGGAATGTTCAAAACACTGTAGCAAATTCCACCACGTGTATATAACGGCAAATTGCTGATGAGAATCTCGTGCCCACCACCTCCTTCAAAATACTCTTACCAGATAATAATAAGCTTTAGTGCATTATTAAAAATCCTCCATGATTTATTCCTCTCTTATTGGATAGGAGAGCTGGTTAAATATTCTGGTCCCCGCTTTAACAGGTGGAGGTGTGCTTGAATGCCTTATTAGATCCTCGATATTCCATTCCTCTCTTTTTATTAACAGAGCCGATTTGATATTCTTATCCCACGTTGGCTTTTAAAATTGTCCCAGATTGGACAAACCACATAGAAAGGAAAACCAAATAGAAAAATCTAGCGTAATATCGTTTTAATCATGTGCACTGATTAAGTTAAAAATGCACTCACATAAAAACAATGTATATCAAGTATTTAAGAGACGCCAGGCAAGATTCTCACCAAACCCTCAGTGTGTCTAGGCCGATTGATGTCTCAAAGGGAGGGAGGGGACGTGAAGTATCCCTGGAGTGTAGCTTGCCCGCGTACTGATAAGATCCGTCCGCCGCCGTCAACGCGTTTCGTTGGTAACCAACTTTCTCAAGACTCGTCAAGAAGAGTACTAAATACGCTTGTTGCTCCTCAGCTTAATCAAACTATTGCATTTTGAATTGGTTTTTTCCTGCTGCCAAAACACTAGGCCGCAGGGTATCCCAAACCTGCACTTAGCAGCCTATCTGTTATACTAAATACGCTTGTTGCTCCTCAGCTTAATCAAACTATTGCATTTTGAATTGATTTTTGTACTGCTGCCAAAACACTAGGCCGCAGAGTATCCCAAACCTGCACTTAGCAGCCTATCTGTTATACTAAATACGCTTGTTGCTCCTCAGCTTAATCAAACTATTGCATTTTGAATTGGTTTTTGTCCTGCTGCCAAAACACTAGGCCGCAGGGTATCCCAAACCTGCACTTAGCAGCCTATCTGTTATACTAAATACGCTTGCTGCTCCTCAGCTTAATCAAACTATTGCATTTTGAATTGGTTTTTGTCCTGCTGCCAAAACACTAGGCCACAGGGTATCCCAAACCTGCACTTAGCAGCCTATCTGTTATACTAAATACGCTTGTTGCTCCTCAGCTTAATCAAACTATTGCATTTTGAATTGGTTTTTGTCCTGCTGCCAAAACACTAGGCCGCAGGGTATCCCAAACCTGCACTTAGCAGCCTATCTGTTATACTAAATACGCTTGTTGCTCCTCAGCTTAATCAAACTATTGCATTTTGAATTGGTTTTGTCCTGCTGCCAAAACACTAGGCCGCAGGGTATCCCAAACCTGCACGTAGCAGCCTATCTGTTATACTAAATACGCTTGTTGCTCCTCAGCTTAATCAAACTATTGCATTTTGAATTGGTTTTTGTCCTGCTGCCAAAACACTAGGCCGCAGGGTATCCCAAACCTGCACTTAGCAGCCTATCTGTTATACAAAATACGCTTGTTGCTCCTCAGCTTAATCAAACTATTGCATTTTTAATTGGTTTTTGTCCTGCTGCCAAAACACTAGGCCGCAGGGTATCCCAAACCTGAACGTAGCAGCCTATCTGTTATACAAGATGTCATCGTCAGCATCAGCAAGGTGTTAGGAGCATGGTTGGCAGTCAGCATGGGGGCACAATTGTAAAGCCTGGAGCCAAACGGGGCCGGGGGCAGGGTAGAGCACCTGCTGCATGGCAGGCTACCTTATCGGAAGGTAGTGGAGCAGGGGTTCCTGGAGTTGGCGACAGTAGCAGTGAATCAGTGCGGCCTGTTGGTGGGAAAAGTAGCTACTCGGCAGTGTGGCAGTTTTTCCTGAAGCATCCGCAGGAGGGTAACATGGCCACATGCAAGATATGTAGGCAGAAGGTGAAGCGTGGCCAGGGCCCAAATGTTGGCACACGGCCCTGCGTCACCATATGATTCATCACCATAAAGCGGCCTGGGAGAACCGAGGCTCTGAAGAGGTGGTCCAGCCTGCTTCCTCACCAAGTGGCACGCCGCTCCCAATTTCTGCTAGCCAAGGCTCCAGCACCTCAGCCGAAGGCAGCTGTGCGTCATACCCATCCTCTGTCGCTCCTGATGCTCCTGCTCCTCCTCCTCCAAGTCATGCATCCTGCCAGCAATCCATCAGCAAAGCCATGTCCAAGAGACAGCAGTATGCGCCCACTCACCCTACGGCGCAGAAGCTGAATGTGCTCCTGTCCAAGTTGCTGGTGCTGCAGTCGCTCCCTTTCAGAGAACTGATGGCTTGTGTCGAGCTGAGGTGGAGAGTCCCAAGCCGTCATTTCTTTGTCAAGAAGGCAGTACCAGCGCTGCACACTTTTGTTGAACAGAAGGTGGGCCAGTCCTTGAGCCTGTCGGCGTGTAGCAAAGTGCATGGCAGCGCCGACGTCTGGAGCTGTAACTAGGGTCAGGGACAGTACATGTCGTTTACGGCCCCACTGGGTGAATGTGGTCCCTTTGCAGCAGCAGCAGCAACTTGGACAGGTCACTCCGCTTCGGCCTCCGCGCTCCCTGCCCGTTGGGCCTGTGACACCGTGCGTCTCGGCCTCCTCATCCTCCGCCATCTCCTCACCCTTCACTGTAGGCTCAAGTCTCAGTGCCCCTCCAGTCTACCATGTGTGCAGGGCACGGAGGTGTCACGCTGTGCTTCACATGGTTTGTCTTGGCGAGCGGAGTCACACAGGGGAGGAACTGCTTAAATTTATTCATCACGAAATCCAAACATGGCTTACTCCAAGAAAACTTAAAATGGGAATCATGGTTACCGACAATGGGAAGAACATTTTGTCTGCGCTGCGCCAAGGAAGCCTGACCCATGCGCCCTGCATGGCTCACGTCTTCAATCTGGTTGTCAAGCGGTTTCTGAAGTCTTCCCCCCATCTGCAAGACATCCTAACAACTTCAAGGAAACTTTGCATGCACTTCAGCCACTCATACACCGCCAAACACACCCTTCTTGAGCTACTGCATCAGAACGGTAGCTCCCAAAATAGTCTGATTTGCGATGTTTCCACCCATTGGAATTCCACCCTTCACATGTTGGACCAATTATGTGAACAGAGAAAAGCCATCACGGATTTCCTGATGATCCAAGCGGATAGGGGGACTCCCCTGTGTAACTTCAATGTCAACCAGTGGCAGCTCATACGTGACACCTGCCATTTGCTCAGGCCCTTTGAGGAAGCCACTTTATTTGTCAGTCGGCAGGATTACGGGATGAACGACGTGATTCCACTGCTTCATGTACTACAGCACATGTTGGAAACTAGAGATGAGCGAACTTTTGAAAAATTCGATTCGACTGATTCGCCGAATTTTCCGACAAAAATCGTTTCGACCCGAATAAATTCGCGACGAATCGCTATTAAAAACGGCTATTTCTGAGCCTCCTACAGCCTCAATAGGGTTGTAAACCATTCAGCCTTGCTGTAACACGCACAGGATGCGTGCTGGGTTAGTTAAATAATACTTTTAAGAAATATCACATGCAGATCAGAGGCATCGCTAATAGAATCGCAGAGCGGCACAATTGCAGAGAGTTGAAGTGGCATCACTATGAGGGGCAGAAGGAGCCCAAATATACACTGGAGTTGGCCTCAGGAGCCCAAAAATTGGATGAATCACACCCTGGAGTTGGCAGAAGTTGGCAGCAGCAGCAGCAGGAGCCCAAATATACACTGGAGTTGGCTTCAGGAGCCCAAAAATTGGATGAATCACACCCTGGAGTTGGCAGGAGTTGACAGCAGCAGCAGCAGGAGCCCAAATATACACTGGAGTTGGCCTCAGGAGCCCAAAAATTGGATGAATCACACCCTGGAGTTGGCAGGAGTTGGCAGCAGCAGCAGCAGGAGCCCAAATATACACTGGAGTTGGCTTCAGGAGCCCAAAAATTGGATGAATCACAGCCTGGAGTTGGCAGAAGTTGGCAGCAGCAGCAGCAGGAGCCCAAATATACACTGGAGTTGGCTTCAGGAGCCCAAAAATTGGATGAATCACACCCTGGAGTTGGCAGAAGTTGGCAGCAGCAGCAGCAGGAGCCCAAATATACACTGGAGTTGGCTTCAGGAGCCCAAAAATTGGATGAATCACACCCTGGAGTTGGCAGGAGTTGACAGTAGCAGCAGCAGGAGCCCAAATATACACTGGAGTTGGCTTCAGGAGCCCAAAAATTGGATGAATCACAGCCTGGAGTTGGCAGGAGTTGACAGTAGCAGCAGCAGGAGCCCAAATATACACTGGAGTTGGCCTCAGGAGCCCAAAAATTGGATGAATCACACCCTGGAGTTGGCAGGAGTTGACAGCAGCAGCAGCAGGAGCCCAAATATACACTGGAGTTGGCCTCAGGAGCCCAAAAATTGGATGAATCACACCCTGGAGTTGGCAGGAGTTGACAGTAGCAGCAGCAGGAGCCCAAATATACACTGGAGTTGGCCTCAGGAGCCCAAAAATTGGATGAATCACACCCTGGAGTTGGCAGAAGTTGGCAGCAGCAGCAGCAGGAGCCCAAATATACACTGGAGTTGGCCTCAGGAGCCCAAAAATTGGATGAATCACACCCTGGAGTTGGCAGGAGTTGACAGTAGCAGCAGCAGGAGCCCAAATATACACTGGAGTTGGCCTCAGGAGCCCAAAAATTGGATGAATCACACCCTGGAGTTGGCAGAAGTTGGCAGCAGCAGCAGCAGGAGCCCAAATATACACTGGAGTTGGCCTCAGGAGCCCAAAAATTGGATGAATCACACCCTGGAGTTGGCAGGAGTTGACAGTAGCAGCAGCAGGAGCCCAAATATACACTGGAGTTGGCCTCAGGAGCCCAAAAATTGGATGAATCACACCCTGGAGTTGGCAGAAGTTGGCAGCAGCAGCAGCAGGAGCCCAAATATACACTGGAGTTGGCCTCAGGAGCCCAAAAATTGGATGAATCACACCCTGGAGTTGGCAGAAGTTGGCAGCAGCAGCAGCAGCAGGAGCCCAAATATACACTGGAGTTGGCTTCAGGAGCCCAAAAATTGGATGAATCACACCCTGGAGTTGGCAGAAGTTGGCAGCAGCAGCAGCAGGAGCCCAAATATACACTGGAGTTGGCCTCAGGAGCCCAAAAATTGGATGAATCACACCCTGGAGTTGGCAGGAGTTGACAGTAGCAGCAGCAGGAGCCCAAATATACACTGGAGTTGGCCTCAGGAGCCCAAAAATTGGATGAATCACACCCTGGAGTTGGCAGAAGTTGGCAGCAGCAGCAGCAGGAGCCCAAATATACACTGGAGTTGGCCTCAGGAGCCCAAAAATTGGATGAATCACACCCTGGAGTTGGCAGGAGTTGACAGTAGCAGCAGCAGGAGCCCAAATATACACTGGAGTTGGCCTCAGGAGCCCAAAAATTGGATGAATCACACCCTGGAGTTGGCAGAAGTTGGCAGCAGCAGCAGCAGGAGCCCAAATATACACTGGAGTTGGCCTCAGGAGCCCAAAAATTGGATGAATCACACCCTGGAGTTGGCAGGAGTTGACAGTAGCAGCAGCAGGAGCCCAAATATACACTGGAGTTGGCCTCAGGAGCCCAAAAATTGGATGAATCACACCCTGGAGTTGGCAGGAGTTGACAGCAGCAGCAGCAGGAGCCCAAATATACACTGGAGTTGGCCTCAGGAGCCCAAAAATTGGATGAATCACACCCTGGAGTTGGCAGGAGTTGACAGTAGCAGCAGCAGGAGCCCAAATATACACTGGAGTTGGCCTCAGGAGCCCAAAAATTGGATGAATCACACCCTGGAGTTGGCAGGAGTTGACAGCAGCAGCAGCAGGAGACCAAATATACACTGGAGTTGGCCTCAGGAGCCCAAAAATTGGATGAATCACACCCTGGAGTTGGCAGGAGTTGACAGTAGCAGCAGCAGGAGCCCAAATATACACTGGAGTTGGACTCAGGAGCCCAAAAATTGGATGAATCACACCCTGGAGTTGGCAGAAGTTGGCAGCAGCAGCAGCAGGAGCCCAAATATACACTGGAGTTGGCCTCAGGAGCCCAAAAATTGGATGAATCACACCCTGGAGTTGGCAGGAGTTGACAGTAGCAGCAGCAGGAGCCCAAATATACACTGGAGTTGGCCTCAGGAGCCCAAAAATTGGATGAATCACACCCTGGAGTTGGCAGGAGTTGAAAGTAGCAGCAGCAGGAGCCCAAATATACACTGGAGTTGGCCTCAGGAGCCCAAAAATTGGATGAATCACACCCTGGAGTTGGCAGAAGTTGGCAGCAGCAGCAGCAGGAGCCCAAATATACACTGGAGTTGGCCTCAGGAGCCCAAAAATTGGATGAATCACACCCTGGAGTTGGCAGAAGTTGGCAGCAGCAGCAGCAGGAGCCCAAATATACACTGGAGTTGGCCTCAGGAGCCCAAAAATTGGATGAATCACACCCTGGAGTTGGCAGGAGTTGACAGCAGCAGCAGCAGGAGCCCAAATATACACTGGAGTTGGCCTCAGGAGCCCAAAAATTGGATGAATCACACCCTGGAGTTGGCAGGAGTTGACAGTAGCAGCAGCAGGAGCCCAAATATACACTGGAGTTGGCCTCAGGAGCCCAAAAATTGGATGAATCACACCCTGGAGTTGGCAGGAGTTGACAGCAGCAGCAGCAGGAGCCCAAATATACACTGGAGTTGGCCTCAGGAGCCCAAAAATTGGATGAATCACACCCTGGAGTTGGCAGGAGTTGACAGTAGCAGCAGCAGGAGCCCAAATATACACTGGAGTTGGCCTCAGGAGCCCAAAAATTGGATGAATCACACCCTGGAGTTGGCAGAAGTTGGCAGCAGCAGCAGCAGGAGCCCAAATATACACTGGAGTTGGCCTCAGGAGCCCAAAAATTGGATGAATCACACCCTGGAGTTGGCAGGAGTTGACAGTAGCAGCAGCAGGAGCCCAAATATACACTGGAGTTGGCCTCAGGAGCCCAAAAATTGGATGAATCACACCCTGGAGTTGGCAGAAGTTGGCAGCAGCAGCAGCAGGAGCCCAAATATACACTGGAGTTGGCCTCAGGAGCCCAAAAATTGGATGAATCACACCCTGGAGTTGGCAGGAGTTGACAGTAGCAGCAGCAGGAGCCCAAATATACACTGGAGTTGGCCTCAGGAGCCCAAAAATTGGATGAATCACACCCTGGAGTTGGCAGAAGTTGGCAGCAGCAGCAGCAGGAGCCCAAATATACACTGGAGTTGGCCTCAGGAGCCCAAAAATTGGATGAATCACACCCTGGAGTTGGCAGAAGTTGGCAGCAGCAGCAGCAGCAGGAGCCCAAATATACACTGGAGTTGGCTTCAGGAGCCCAAAAATTGGATGAATCACACCCTGGAGTTGGCAGAAGTTGGCAGCAGCAGCAGCAGGAGCCCAAATATACACTGGAGTTGGCCTCAGGAGCCCAAAAATTGGATGAATCACACCCTGGAGTTGGCAGGAGTTGACAGTAGCAGCAGCAGGAGCCCAAATATACACTGGAGTTGGCCTCAGGAGCCCAAAAATTGGATGAATCACACCCTGGAGTTGGCAGAAGTTGGCAGCAGCAGCAGCAGGAGCCCAAATATACACTGGAGTTGGCCTCAGGAGCCCAAAAATTGGATGAATCACACCCTGGAGTTGGCAGGAGTTGACAGTAGCAGCAGCAGGAGCCCAAATATACACTGGAGTTGGCCTCAGGAGCCCAAAAATTGGATGAATCACACCCTGGAGTTGGCAGAAGTTGGCAGCAGCAGCAGCAGGAGCCCAAATATACACTGGAGTTGGCCTCAGGAGCCCAAAAATTGGATGAATCACACCCTGGAGTTGGCAGGAGTTGACAGTAGCAGCAGCAGGAGCCCAAATATACACTGGAGTTGGCTTCAGGAGCCCAACAATTGGATGAATCACACCCTGGAGTTGGCAGAAGTTGGCAGCAGCAGCAGCAGGAGCCCAAAAAATGGCCTAAAGACATAAATATGTTTTGCACCATTTGGAAAGTGTAAAACGTGGCACCATGCTGAATCTAGTCGCATGCATCAGGCATTGGTGGGTGGAAATCCTGGCTGATCCATCCCTGATTCATTTTGACAAAGGTGAGTCTCTCCACATTTTTAGTTGACAGACGAGTTCTCCTCGCCGTAACTATGGCCCCCGCCGCACTAAACACCCGCTCAGATGGCACGCTACTTGCCGGGCAGGACAGCTTTTCCAGGGCAAACTCTGCTAGTTGCGGCCACAAATCAAGTTTGGCTGCCCAGAAGTCCAGCGGATCCTCAAGGTGTGTTGGCATGGTCATGTCAAAGTATGACATGACCTGCTGGTTCAGGTCCTGCTCCAGGTCTTCCTGCTGCTCATGAGTAGCCTCACTATGCGGGTGTAGAAAGCTACTCATTAGCGACTGAAGACTGAGGCTGCTGCTGCTGATGGAGCTTCTGCTGCTGCTGCTGCCAACCCCCCCAGCGGCCATGGCAGTGGAAGGTGAGCGCAGAGGTCCCCTCGAGTCAGACCTGCGAGAGTATGGACCATGGCGCAGATAGGCATCGGCCAACTGCCTACGTAGAATGTCTTTGTAGTAGTTGAGTTTGTCCTCCCTCTCGGTGGGTTTAAAAAATGCCCCCATTTTGTGCCGGAAGCGAGGGTCCAATAAGGTGGACAGCCAGAAGTCATCCCGCCGACAGATGGAAACAATTCTGGGGTCACTACGCAAGCATGTGAGCATGCTTCGTGCCATTTGCGCAAGTGACTCGGATGGACTACCTGTCTCCATCTCCACTGCATACTGCCACGGTGTGCCCGGGTCCTCTGTCTCTCCTTCCTCAAAAACCTCTAGCTCCTCTGGCTGCTCCTGCTCCTCCTCTCCTGTCCGCTGACTAGATAAACCAGCCATTTCGCCAAGCCTAAACTGTGTTTCGCTGGGCAGCTCCTCCTCCTCCTCTTCCTCCTCCTCCTCCTCCAGTTCAGCTCCAACGGGGTTCATGTGGCCGTAAGATGTAAACGCCATGTCTCCAGTGCCCTGACCAGCCATGGTTTCCAACATGTGCTGTAGTACATGAAGCAGTGGAATCACGTCGTTCATCCCGTAATCCTGCCGACTGACAAATAAAGTGGCTTCCTCAAAGGGCCTGAGCAAACGGCAGGTGTCACGTATGAGCTGCCACTGGTTGACATTGAAGTTACACAGGGGAGTCCCCCTATCTGCTTGGATCATCAGGAAATCCGTGATGGCTTTTCTCTGTTCATATAATCGGTCCAACATGTGAAGGGTGGAATTCCAACGGGTGGAAACATCGCAAATCAGACTATGTTGGGGGATACCATTCTGACGCTGTAGCTCAAGAAGGGTGTGTTTGGCGGTGTAGGAGTGGCTGAAGTGCATGCAAAGTTTCCTTGAAGTTGTTAGGATGTCTTGCAGATGGGGGGAACACTTCAGAAACCGCTTGACAACCAGATTGAAGACGTGAGCCATGCAGGGGGCATGGGTCAGGCTTCCTTGGCGCAGCGCAGACAAAATGTTCTTCCCATTGTCGGTAACCATGATTCCCATTTTAAGTTTTCTCGGAGTAAGCCATGTTTGGATTTCCTGATGAATACATTTAAGCAGTTCCTCCCCTGTGTGACTCCGTTCGCCAAGACAAACCATGTGAAGCACTGCGTGACACCTCCGTGCCCTGCACACATGGTAGACTGGAGGGGCACTGAGACTTGAGCCTACAGTGGAGGGTGAGGAGATGGCGGAGGATGAGGAGGCCGAGTCGCACGGTGTCACAGGCCCAATGGGCAGAGAGCGCGGAGGCCGAAGCGGCGTGACCTGTCCAAGTTGCTGCTGCAAAGGGACCACATTCACCCAGTGGGCCGTAAACGACATGTACTGCCCCTGACCGTAGTTACAGCTCCAGATGTCGGCGCTGCCATGTATTTTGCTACACACCGACAGGCTCAAGGACTGGCCCACCTTCTGTTCAACAAAAGTGTGCAGCGCTGGTACTGCCTTCTTGGCAAAGAAATGACGGCTTGGGACTCTCCACCTCGGCTCGGCACAAGCCATCAGTTCTCTGAAAGGTGCAGATTCCACCACCTGAAAAGGGAGCGACTGCAGCACCAGCAACTTGGACAGGAGCACATTCAGCTTCTGCGCCGTAGGATGAGTGGGCGCATACTGCTGTCTCTTGGACATGGCTTCGCTGATGGATTGCTGGCGGGATGCATGACTTGGAGGAGGAGGAGCAGGAGCGACAGAGGATGGGTATGACGCACAGCTGCCTTCGGCTGAGGTGCTGGAGCCTTGGCTGGCAGAAATTGGGAGCTCACTTGGTGAGGAAGCAGACTGGACCACCCCTTGGGAGCCTCGGTTCTCCCAGGTCGTTTTATGGTGACGCATCATATGTTGACGCAGGGCCGTGGTGCCAACATTTGGACCCTGGCCACGCTTCACCTTTTGCCTACATATCTTGCATGTGGCCATGTTACCCTCCTGCGGATGCCTCAGGAAAAACTGCCACACTGCCGAGTAGCTACTTTTCCCACCCCCTGGCCTCACTGATTCACTGCTGCTGTTGCCAACTCCAGGAACCCCTGCTCCACTACCTCCCGATAAGGTAGACTGCCGCACAGCAGGTGCTCTACCCCGGCCCCGGCCCCGGCCGGCTCCAGCCTTTGGAATTGTGCCCCCATGCTGACTGCTACCACCTTGCTGCCTCAGCTGCTGACTCCGGGGCAACCTGCACCCCTCTTCTCCTGATGATGACGATTAGGGATGAGCGAATCGATCCGGACGAACCCGGATTCGATCCGAATTTCAGGAAAAATTCGATTCGGATCGAATCCGAATTTCCCCGCGATTCGATCACTCGAAGTTTTCCTTTAACATCCATTCATTTACATTACAGGCATTCTAAGATGGCGGACGGGACATGTCTGGACATGTATCCCGCGCCAGTGCAAGCTGGGGCAGTCACATGCAGCCTATCAGCAGCCAGCAAGCCCGGTGACGTCACACAGCGGTATTTAACGGCGGCCATCTTGCTTTTCCTCATTTCTCTATTGCATTCGTGACAGACAGACAGAACGCTGTGTAGCTGAGGCAGTTAGACAGGCTGGAGACAGGGACAGACAGGGACAGGCTGGAGACAGGCAGGAGACAGGCAGGAGACAGACAGGAGACAGACAGAAAGCCAGGGAAAGGTAGGAAAAACGGAGCTGGCTGACAGGGAGATTTTTTTTTTTTCATCCAGCCTTTGTTAGCGTTTTCAGGCTGCTTATAGTAACTAACTGTGCATATATACTGAACTGATCTTAAGTCTGCTGTGAGGCATCCCATTCTGTGACTAAAGCAGCCTCTGTTTAAGACCATATAAGCATTTGCTCTTATCATATTTGAAATTAGGCCTGATAAAGACACTTTTGCTGGCCAAAGCACTACTGGACCCTGCCAGCTCGATTCCTGCCCGGGGCATCCCATTCTGTGACTACAGCAGCCTCTGTTTAAGACCATATAAGCATTTGCTCTTATCATATTTGAAATTAGCCTGATAAAGACACTTTTGCTGGCCAAAGCACTACTGGACCCTGCCAGCTCGATTCCTGCCCGGGGCATCCCATTCTGTGACTAAAGCAGCCTCTGTTTAAGACCATATAAGCATTTGCTCTTATCATATTTGAAATTAGGCCTGATAAAGACACTTTTGCTGGCCAAAGCACTACTGGACCCTGCCAGCTCGATTCCTGCCCGGGGCATCCCATTCTGTGACTACAGCAGCCTCTGTTTAAGACCATATAAGCATTTGCTCTTATCATATTTGAAATTAGGCCTGATAAAGACACTTTTGCTGGCCAAAGCCCTACTGGACCCTGCCAGGTCGATTCCTGCCCGGGGCATCCCATTCTGTGACTACAGCAGCCTCTGTTTAAGACCATATAAGCATTTGCTCTTATCATATTTGAAATTAGGCCTGATAAAGACACTTTTGCTGGCCAAAGCACTACTGGACCCTGCCAGCTCGATTCCTGCCCGGGGCATCCCATTCTGTGACTACAGCAGCCTCTGTTTAAGACCATATAAGCATTTGCTCTTATCATATTTGAAATTTGCCTGATAAAGACACTTTTGCTGGCCAAAGCACTACTGGACCCTGCCAGCTCGATTCCTGCCCGGGGCATCCCATTCTGTGACTAAAGCAGCCTCTGTTTAAGACCATATAAGCATTTGCTCTTATCATATTTGAAATTAGGCCTGATAAAGACACTTTTGCTGGCCAAAGCACTACTGGACCCTGCCAGCTCGATTCCTGCCCGGGGCATCCCATTCTGTGACTACAGCAGCCTCTGTTTAAGACCATATAAGCATTTGCTCTTATCATATTTGAAATTAGGCCTGATAAAGACACTTTTGCTGGCCAAAGCCCTACTGGACCCTGCCAGCTCGATTCCTGCCCGGGGCATCCCATTCTGTGACTACAGCAGCCTCTGTTTAAGACCATATAAGCATTTGCTCTTATCATATTTGAAATTAGGCCTGATAAAGACACTTTTGCTGGCCAAAGCACTACTGGACCCTGCCAGCTCGATTCCTGCCCGGGGCATCCCATTCTGTGACTACAGCAGCCTCTGTTTAAGACCATATAAGCATTTGCTCTTATCATATTTGAAATTAGGCCTGATAAAGACACTTTTGCTGGCCAAAGCCCTACTGGACCCTGCCAGGTCGATTCCTGCCCGGGGCATCCCATTCTGTGACTAAAGCAGCCTCTGTTTAAGACCATATAAGCATTTGCTCTTATCATATTTGAAATTAGGCCTGATAAAGACACTTTTGCTGGCCAAAGCACTACTGGACCCTGCCAGCTCGATTCCTGCCCGGGGCATCCCATTCTGTGACTACAGCAGCCTCTGTTTAAGACCATATAAGCATTTGCTCTTATCATATTTGAAATTAGGCCTGATAAAGACACTTTTGCTGGCCAAAGCACTACTGGACCCTGCCAGCTCGATTCCTGCCCGGGGCATCCCATTCTGTGACTACAGCAGCCTCTGTTTAAGACCATATAAGCATTTGCTCTTATCATATTTGAAATTAGCCTGATAAAGACACTTTTGCTGGCCAAAGCACTACTGGACCCTGCCAGGTCGATTCCTGCCCGGGGCATCCCATTCTGTGACTACAGCAGCCTCTGTTTAAGACCATATAAGCATTTGCTCTTATCATATTTGAAATTAGGCCTGATAAAGACACTTTTGCTGGCCAAAGCACTACTGGACCCTGCCAGCTCGATTCCTGCCCGGGGCATCCCATTCTGTGACTACAGCAGCCTCTGTTTAAGACCATATAAGCATTTGCTCTTATCATATTTGAAATTAGGCCTGATAAAGACACTTTTGCTGGCCAAAGCCCTACTGGACCCTGCCAGGTCGATTCCTGCCCGGGGCATCCCATTCTGTGACTAAAGCAGCCTCTGTTTAAGACCATATAAGCATTTGCTCTTATCATATTTGAAATTAGGCCTGATAAAGACACTTTTGCTGGCCAAAGCCCTACTGGACCCTGCCAGCTCGATTCCTGCCCGGGGCATCCCATTCTGTGACTACAGCAGCCTCTGTTTAAGACCATATAAGCATTTGCTCTTATCATATTTGAAATTAGGCCTGATAAAGACACTTTTGCTGGCCAAAGCACTACTGGACCCTGCCAGCTCGATTCCTGCCCGGGGCATCCCATTCTGTGACTACAGCAGCCTCTGTTTAAGACCATATAAGCATTTGCTCTTATCATATTTGAAATTAGGCCTGATAAAGACACTTTTGCTGGCCAAAGCACTACTGGACCCTGCCAGCTCGATTCCTGCCCGGGGCATCCCATTCTGTGACTACAGCAGCCTCTGTTTAAGACCATATAAGCATTTGCTCTTATCATATTTGAAATTAGCCTGATAAAGACACTTTTGCTGGCCAAAGCACTACTGGACCCTGCCAGCTCGATTCCTGCCCGGGGCATCCCATTCTGTGACTAAAGCAGCCTCTGTTTAAGACCATATAAGCATTTGCTCTTATCATATTTGAAATTAGGCCTGATAAAGACACTTTTGCTGGCCAAAGCACTACTGGACCCTGCCAGCTCGATTCCTGCCCGGGGCATCCCATTCTGTGACTACAGCAGCCTCTGTTTAAGACCATATAAGCATTTGCTCTTATCATATTTGAAATTAGCCTGATAAAGACACTTTTGCTGGCCAAAGCACTACTGGACCCTGCCAGCTCGATTCCTGCCCGGGGCATCCCATTCTGTGACTAAAGCAGCCTCTGTTTAAGACCATATAAGCATTTGCTCTTATCATATTTGAAATTAGGCCTGATAAAGACACTTTTGCTGGCCAAAGCACTACTGGACCCTGCCAGCTCGATTCCTGCCCGGGGCATCCCATTCTGTGACTACAGCAGCCTCTGTTTAAGACCATATAAGCATTTGCTCTTATCATATTTGAAATTAGGCCTGATAAAGACACTTTTGCTGGCCAAAGCCCTACTGGACCCTGCCAGGTCGATTCCTGCCCGGGGCATCCCATTCTGTGACTACAGCAGCCTCTGTTTAAGACCATATAAGCATTTGCTCTTATCATATTTGAAATTAGGCCTGATAAAGACACTTTTGCTGGCCAAAGCACTACTGGACCCTGCCAGCTCGATTCCTGCCCGGGGCATCCCATTCTGTGACTACAGCAGCCTCTGTTTAAGACCATATAAGCATTTGCTCTTATCATATTTGAAATTAGCCTGATAAAGACACTTTTGCTGGCCAAAGCACTACTGGACCCTGCCAGCTCGATTCCTGCCCGGGGCATCCCATTCTGTGACTAAAGCAGCCTCTGTTTAAGACCATATAAGCATTTGCTCTTATCATATTTGAAATTAGGCCTGATAAAGACACTTTTGCTGGCCAAAGCACTACTGGACCCTGCCAGCTCGATTCCTGCCCGGGGCATCCCATTCTGTGACTACAGCAGCCTCTGTTTAAGACCATATAAGCATTTGCTCTTATCATATTTGAAATTAGGCCTGATAAAGACACTTTTGCTGGCCAAAGCCCTACTGGACCCTGCCAGGTCGATTCCTGCCCGGGGCATCCCATTCTGTGACTACAGCAGCCTCTGTTTAAGACCATATAAGCATTTGCTCTTATCATATTTGAAATTAGGCCTGATAAAGACACTTTTGCTGGCCAAAGCACTACTGGACCCTGCCAGGTCGATTCCTGCCCGGGGCATCCCATTCTGTGACTACAGCAGCCTCTGTTTAAGACCATATAAGCATTTGCTCTTATCATATTTGAAATTAGGCCTGATAAAGACACTTTTGCTGGCCAAAGCCCTACTGGACCCTGCCAGGTCGATTCCTGCCCGGGGCATCCCATTCTGTGACTACAGCAGCCTCTGTTTAAGACCATATAAGCATTTGCTCTTATCATATTTGAAATTAGGCCTGATAAAGACACTTTTGCTGGCCAAAGCACTACTGGACCCTGCCAGCTCGATTCCTGCCCGGGGCATCCCATTCTGTGACTACAGCAGCCTCTGTTTAAGACCATATAAGCATTTGCTCTTATCATATTTGAAATTAGGCCTGATAAAGACACTTTTGCTGGCCAAAGCCCTACTGGACCCTGCCAGGTCGATTCCTGCCCGGGGCATCCCATTCTGTGACTAAAGCAGCCTCTGTTTAAGACCATATAAGCATTTGCTCTTATCATATTTGAAATTAGGCCTGATAAAGACACTTTTGCTGGCCAAAGCACTACTGGACCCTGCCAGCTCGATTCCTGCCCGGGGCATCCCATTCTGTGACTAAAGCAGCCTCTGTTTAAGACCATATAAGCATTTGCTCTTATCATATTTGAAATTAGGCCTGATAAAGACACTTTTGCTGGCCAAAGCCCTACTGGACCCTGCCAGGTCGATTCCTGCCCGGGGCATCCCATTCTGTGACTACAGCAGCCTCTGTTTAAGACCATATAAGCATTTGCTCTTATTATATTTATATTATAAGACACTTTTGCTGGGCATAGG
This sequence comes from Gastrophryne carolinensis, assembly GCA_027917425.1. NCBI lineage: Eukaryota > Metazoa > Chordata > Amphibia > Anura > Microhylidae > Gastrophryne > Gastrophryne carolinensis. The sequence goes on along the minus strand of CM051237.1, from coordinate 169,824,126 downwards.
CTTACTGCTGCCTGCCAGGTGCACTTCTGTTGAGGCATCCCATTCTGTAACATAGCATACCCCTCTTTATTTACACTAAGCAGCTCTCTTATTTACACTAAGCAGGCCTGTTGGAGGCTGAGTGTTACTGCTCACTTTTGGTGTGCATTATATTCTGTTTCATATAGACCCACCGCTGCCCGGGGTTTTTTTAAATATCACCTACTACCACGCCAGTTAGACTATGTCGGGCAGACAAGTGCCTGGAAGTGAAAAGAGGAGTGGCAGAGGCCAAGATTCCGCAGGCAGAGCTCGCATCAGACTGGGGGCCAGTAGCAGCAGGAGTCACGCTGAGAGACCTAATCTGCCAGTATCTGCTAGCGGTCGGGTCTCCACCAGTAACGCATCTGCCGTGGTAGATTGGTTGACGCGCTCATCAACAACATCATCACAACTTACGTCTGAGACCCCCAGTCTAGGGTCGGTAGGTTCCTCTGACACAACCCTGAGTTGGCATGCCCCGAGAGCAGTCCCTGTCCTCCCATTGCCTCTGGCCTACGCCGTTCCCTCCCCCAGCGACGTATCCTATGCTTTGGGTTCAGCTCCACTCTTTAGTGAGGAGGACCATCAGATAGAGGACAGTCAGCAGCTACTGCCCAGCCAAGAAATGGAGGTGGCTTCTTTAGCTAGGCAGACAAATAGTGATGTGGACAGTGTCGTGGGTGCTGCGAGCGTTCCAGCTCCTGCGCCAGACACTGTTGACGAATCCACGAACATCAGTGACGTACAGCCACAACTCGGTGATGATGATGATGATGACGATGAAGCCGATCGCACTTGGGAGCCGGGTGATGAAGGGGCTTCATCGTCATCATCAGGAGAAGAGGGGTGCAGGTTGCCCCGGAGTCAGCAGCTGAGGCAGCAAGGTGGTAGCAGTCAGCATGGGGGCACAATTCCAAAGGCTGGAGCCGGCCGGGGCCGGGGCCGGGGTAGAGCACCTGCTGTGCGGCAGTCTACCTTATCGGGAGGTAGTGGAGCAGGGGTTCCTGGAGTTGGCAACAGCAGCAGTGAATCAGTGAGGCCAGGGGGTGGGAAAAGTAGCTACTCGGCAGTGTGGCAGTTTTTCCTGAGGCATCCGCAGGAGGGTAACATGGCCACATGCAAGATATGTAGGCAAAAGGTGAAGCGTGGCCAGGGTCCAAATGTTGGCACCACGGCCCTGCGTCAACATATGATGCGTCACCATAAAACGACCTGGGAGAACCGAGGCTCCCAAGGGGTGGTCCAGTCTGCTTCCTCACCAAGTGAGCTCCCAATTTCTGCCAGCCAAGGCTCCAGCACCTCAGCCGAAGGCAGCTGTGCGTCATACCCATCCTCTGTCGCTCCTGCTCCTCCTCCTCCAAGTCATGCATCCCGCCAGCAATCCATCAGCGAAGCCATGTCCAAGAGACAGCAGTATGCGCCCACTCATCCTACGGCGCAGAAGCTGAATGTGCTCCTGTCCAAGTTGCTGGTGCTGCAGTCGCTCCCTTTTCAGGTGGTGGAATCTGCACCTTTCAGAGAACTGATGGCTTGTGCCGAGCCGAGGTGGAGAGTCCCAAGCCGTCATTTCTTTGCCAAGAAGGCAGTACCAGCGCTGCACACTTTTGTTGAACAGAAGGTGGGCCAGTCCTTGAGCCTGTCGGTGTGTAGCAAAATACATGGCAGCGCCGACATCTGGAGCTGTAACTACGGTCAGGGGCAGTACATGTCGTTTACGGCCCACTGGGTGAATGTGGTCCCTTTGCAGCAGCAACTTGGACAGGTCACGCCGCTTCGGCCTCCGCGCTCTCTGCCCATTGGGCCTGTGACACCGTGCGACTCGGCCTCCTCATCCTCCGCCATCTCCTCACCCTCCACTGTAGGCTCAAGTCTCAGTGCCCCTCCAGTCTACCATGTGTGCAGGGCACGGAGGTGTCACGCAGTGCTTCACATGGTTTGTCTTGGCGAACGGAGTCACACAGGGGAGGAACTGCTTAAATGTATTCATCAGGAAATCCAAACATGGCTTACTCCGAGAAAACTTAAAATGGGAATCATGGTTACCGACAATGGGAAGAACATTTTGTCTGCGCTGCGCCAAGGAAGCCTGACCCATGCCCCCTGCATGGCTCACGTCTTCAATCTGGTTGTCAAGCGGTTTCTGAAGTGTTCCCCCCATCTGCAAGACATCCTAACAACTTCAAGGAAACTTTGCATGCACTTCAGCCACTCCTACACCGCCAAACACACCCTTCTTGAGCTACAGCGTCAGAATGGTATCCCCCAACATAGTCTGATTTGCGATGTTTCCACCCGTTGGAATTCCACCCTTCACATGTTGGACCGATTATATGAACAGAGAAAAGCCATCACGGATTTCCTGATGATCCAAGCAGATAGGGGGACTCCCCTGTGTAACTTCAATGTCAACCAGTGGCAGCTCATACGTGACACCTGCCGTTTGCTCAGGCCCTTTGAGGAAGCCACTTTATTTGTCAGTCGGCAGGATTACGGGATGAACGACGTGATTCCACTGCTTCATGTACTACAGCACATGTTGGAAACCATGGCTGGTCAGGGCACTGGAGACATGGCGTTTACATCTTACGGCCACATGAACCCCGTTGGAGCTGAACTGGAGGAGGAGGAGGAGGAAGAGGAGGAGGAGGAGTTGCCCAGCGAAACACAGTTTAGGCTTGGCGAAATGGCTGGTTTATCTAGTCAGCGGACAGGAGAGGAGGAGCAGGAGCAGCCAGAGGAGCTAGAGGTTTTTGAGGAAGGAGAGACAGAGGACCCGGGCACACCGTGGCAGTATGCAGTGGAGATGGAGACAGGTAGTCCATCCGAGTCACTTGCGCAAATGGCACGAAGCATGCTCACATGCTTGCGTAGTGACCCCAGAATTGTTTCCATCTGTCGGCGGGATGACTTCTGGCTGTCCACCTTATTGGACCCTCGCTTCCGGCACAAAATGGGGGCATTTTTTAAACCCACCGAGAGGGAGGACAAACTCAACTACTACAAAGACATTCTACGTAGGCAGTTGGCCGATGCCTATCTGCGCCATGGTCCATACTCTCGCAGGTCTGACTCGAGGGGACCTCTGCGCTCACCTTCCACTGCCATGGCCGCTGGGGGGGTTGGCAGCAGCAGCAGCAGAAGCTCCATCAGCAGCAGCAGCCTCAGTCTTCAGTCGCTAATGAGTAGCTTTCTACACCCGCATAGTGAGGCTACTCATGAGCAGCAGGAAGACCTGGAGCAGGACCTGAACCAGCAGGTCATGTCATACTTTGACATGACCATGCCAACACACCTTGAGGATCCGCTGGACTTCTGGGCAGCCAAACTTGATTTGTGGCCGCAACTAGCAGAGTTTGCCCTGGAAAAGCTGTCCTGCCCGGCAAGTAGCGTGCCATCTGAGCGGGTGTTTAGTGCGGCGGGGGCCATAGTTACGGCGAGGAGAACTCGTCTGTCAACTAAAAATGTGGAGAGACTCACCTTTGTCAAAATGAATCAGGGATGGATCAGCCAGGATTTCCACCCACCAATGCCTGATGCATGCGACTAGATTCAGCATGGTGCCACGTTTTACACTTTCCAAATGGTGCAAAACATATTTATGTCTTTAGGCCATTTTTTGGGCTCCTGCTGCTGCTGCTGCCAACTTCTGCCAACTCCAGGGTGTGATTCATCCAATTGTTGGGCTCCTGAAGCCAACTCCAGTGTATATTTGGGCTCCTGCTGCTGCTACTGTCAACTCCTGCCAACTCCAGGGTGTGATTCATCCAATTTTTGGGCTCCTGAGGCCAACTCCAGTGTATATTTGGGCTCCTGCTGCTGCTGCTGCCAACTTCTGCCAACTCCAGGGTGTGATTCATCCAATTTTTGGGCTCCTGAGGCCAACTCCAGTGTATATTTGGGCTCCTGCTGCTGCTACTGTCAACTCCTGCCAACTCCAGGGTGTGATTCATCCAATTTTTGGGCTCCTGAGGCCAACTCCAGTGTATATTTGGGCTCCTGCTGCTGCTGCTGCCAACTTCTGCCAACTCCAGGGTGTGATTCATCCAATTTTTGGGCTCCTGAGGCCAACTCCAGTGTATATTTGGGCTCCTGCTGCTGCTACTGTCAACTCCTGCCAACTCCAGGGTGTGATTCATCCAATTTTTGGGCTCCTGAGGCCAACTCCAGTGTATATTTGGGCTCCTGCTGCTGCTGCTGCCAACTTCTGCCAACTCCAGGGTGTGATTCATCCAATTTTTGGGCTCCTGAAGCCAACTCCAGTGTATATTTGGGCTCCTGCTGCTGCTGCTGCTGCCAACTTCTGCCAACTCCAGGGTGTGATTCATCCAATTTTTGGGCTCCTGAGGCCAACTCCAGTGTATATTTGGGCTCCTGCTGCTGCTGCTGCCAACTTCTGCCAACTCCAGGGTGTGATTCATCCAATTTTTGGGCTCCTGAGGCCAACTCCAGTGTATATTTGGGCTCCTGCTGCTGCTACTGTCAACTCCTGCCAACTCCAGGGTGTGATTCATCCAATTTTTGGGCTCCTGAGGCCAACTCCAGTGTATATTTGGGCTCCTGCTGCTGCTGCTGCCAACTTCTGCCAACTCCAGGGTGTGATTCATCCAATTTTTGGGCTCCTGAGGCCAACTCCAGTGTATATTTGGGCTCCTGCTGCTGCTACTGTCAACTCCTGCCAACTCCAGGGTGTGATTCATCCAATTTTTGGGCTCCTGAGGCCAACTCCAGTGTATATTTGGGCTCCTGCTGCTGCTGCTGCCAACTTCTGCCAACTCCAGGGTGTGATTCATCCAATTTTTGGGCTCCTGAGGCCAACTCCAGTGTATATTTGGGCTCCTGCTGCTGCTACTGTCAACTCCTGCCAACTCCAGGGTGTGATTCATCCAATTTTTGGGCTCCTGAGGCCAACTCCAGTGTATATTTGGGCTCCTGCTGCTGCTGCTGTCAACTCCTGCCAACTCCAGGGTGTGATTCATCCAATTTTTGGGCTCCTGAGGCCAACTCCAGTGTATATTTGGGCTCCTGCTGCTGCTACTGTCAACTCCTGCCAACTCCAGGGTGTGATTCATCCAATTTTTGGGCTCCTGAGGCCAACTCCAGTGTATATTTGGGCTCCTGCTGCTGCTGCTGTCAACTCCTGCCAACTCCAGGGTGTGATTCATCCAATTTTTGGGCTCCTGAGGCCAACTCCAGTGTATATTTGGGCTCCTGCTGCTGCTGCTGCCAACTTCTGCCAACTCCAGGGTGTGATTCATCCAATTTTTGGGCTCCTGAGGCCAACTCCAGTGTATATTTGGGCTCCTGCTGCTGCTGCTGCCAACTTCTGCCAACTCCAGGGTGTGATTCATCCAATTTTTGGGCTCCTGAGGCCAACTCCAGTGTATATTTGGGCTCCTGCTGCTGCTACTTTCAACTCCTGCCAACTCCAGGGTGTGATTCATCCAATTTTTGGGCTCCTGAGGCCAACTCCAGTGTATATTTGGGCTCCTGCTGCTGCTACTGTCAACTCCTGCCAACTCCAGGGTGTGATTCATCCAATTTTTGGGCTCCTGAGGCCAACTCCAGTGTATATTTGGGCTCCTGCTGCTGCTGCTGCCAACTTCTGCCAACTCCAGGGTGTGATTCATCCAATTTTTGGGCTCCTGAGGCCAACTCCAGTGTATATTTGGGCTCCTGCTGCTGCTACTGTCAACTCCTGCCAACTCCAGGGTGTGATTCATCCAATTTTTGGGCTCCTGAGGCCAACTCCAGTGTATATTTGGGCTCCTGCTGCTGCTGCTGTCAACTCCTGCCAACTCCAGGGTGTGATTCATCCAATTTTTGGGCTCCTGAGGCCAACTCCAGTGTATATTTGGGCTCCTGCTGCTGCTACTGTCAACTCCTGCCAACTCCAGGGTGTGATTCATCCAATTTTTGGGCTCCTGAGGCCAACTCCAGTGTATATTTGGGCTCCTGCTGCTGCTGCTGCCAACTTCTGCCAACTCCAGGGTGTGATTCATCCAATTTTTGGGCTCCTGAGGCCAACTCCAGTGTATATTTGGGCTCCTGCTGCTGCTACTGTCAACTCCTGCCAACTCCAGGGTGTGATTCATCCAATTTTTGGGCTCCTGAGGCCAACTCCAGTGTATATTTGGGCTCCTGCTGCTGCTGCTGCCAACTTCTGCCAACTCCAGGGTGTGATTCATCCAATTTTTGGGCTCCTGAGGCCAACTCCAGTGTATATTTGGGCTCCTGCTGCTGCTACTGTCAACTCCTGCCAACTCCAGGGTGTGATTCATCCAATTTTTGGGCTCCTGAGGCCAACTCCAGTGTATATTTGGGCTCCTGCTGCTGCTGCTGCCAACTTCTGCCAACTCCAGGGTGTGATTCATCCAATTTTTGGGCTCCTGAAGCCAACTCCAGTGTATATTTGGGCTCCTGCTGCTGCTGCTGCTGCCAACTTCTGCCAACTCCAGGGTGTGATTCATCCAATTTTTGGGCTCCTGAGGCCAACTCCAGTGTATATTTGGGCTCCTGCTGCTGCTGCTGCCAACTTCTGCCAACTCCAGGGTGTGATTCATCCAATTTTTGGGCTCCTGAGGCCAACTCCAGTGTATATTTGGGCTCCTGCTGCTGCTACTGTCAACTCCTGCCAACTCCAGGGTGTGATTCATCCAATTTTTGGGCTCCTGAGGCCAACTCCAGTGTATATTTGGGCTCCTGCTGCTGCTGCTGCCAACTTCTGCCAACTCCAGGGTGTGATTCATCCAATTTTTGGGCTCCTGAGGCCAACTCCAGTGTATATTTGGGCTCCTGCTGCTGCTACTGTCAACTCCTGCCAACTCCAGGGTGTGATTCATCCAATTTTTGGGCTCCTGAGGCCAACTCCAGTGTATATTTGGGCTCCTGCTGCTGCTGCTGCCAACTTCTGCCAACTCCAGGGTGTGATTCATCCAATTTTTGGGCTCCTGAGGCCAACTCCAGTGTATATTTGGGCTCCTGCTGCTGCTACTGTCAACTCCTGCCAACTCCAGGGTGTGATTCATCCAATTTTTGGGCTCCTGAGGCCAACTCCAGTGTATATTTGGGCTCCTGCTGCTGCTGCTGTCAACTCCTGCCAACTCCAGGGTGTGATTCATCCAATTTTTGGGCTCCTGAGGCCAACTCCAGTGTATATTTGGGCTCCTGCTGCTGCTACTGTCAACTCCTGCCAACTCCAGGCTGTGATTCATCCAATTTTTGGGCTCCTGAAGCCAACTCCAGTGTATATTTGGGCTCCTGCTGCTGCTACTGTCAACTCCTGCCAACTCCAGGGTGTGATTCATCCAATTTTTGGGCTCCTGAAGCCAACTCCAGTGTATATTTGGGCTCCTGCTGCTGCTGCTGCCAACTTCTGCCAACTCCAGGGTGTGATTCATCCAATTTTTGGGCTCCTGAAGCCAACTCCAGTGTATATTTGGGCTCCTGCTGCTGCTGCTGCCAACTTCTGCCAACTCCAGGCTGTGATTCATCCAATTTTTGGGCTCCTGAAGCCAACTCCAGTGTATATTTGGGCTCCTGCTGCTGCTGCTGTCAACTCCTGCCAACTCCAGGGTGTGATTCATCCAATTTTTGGGCTCCTGAAGCCAACTCCAGTGTATATTTGGGCTCCTGCTGCTGCTGCTGCCAACTCCTGCCAACTCCAGGGTGTGATTCATCCAATTTTTGGGCTCCTGAGGCCAACTCCAGTGTATATTTGGGCTCCTGCTGCTGCTGCTGTCAACTCCTGCCAACTCCAGGGTGTGATTCATCCAATTTTTGGGCTCCTGAAGCCAACTCCAGTGTATATTTGGGCTCCTGCTGCTGCTGCTGCCAACTTCTGCCAACTCCAGGGTGTGATTCATCCAATTTTTGGGCTCCTGAGGCCAACTCCAGTGTATATTTGGGCTCCTTCTGCCCCTCATAGTGATGCCACTTCAACTCTCTGCAATTGTGCCGCTCTGCGATTCTATTAGCGATGCCTCTGATCTGCATGTGATATTTCTTAAAAGTATTATTTAACTAACCCAGCACGCATCCTGTGCGTGTTACAGCAAGGCTGAATGGTTTACAACCCTATTGAGGCTGTAGGAGGCTCAGAAATAGCCGTTTTTAATAGCGATTCGTCGCGAATTTATTCGGGTCGAAACGATTTTTGTCGGAAAATTCGGCGAATCAGTCGAATCGAATTTTTCAAAAGTTCGCTCATCTCTAATGACGATGAAGCCCCTTCATCACCCGGCTCCCAAGTGCGATCGGCTTCATCGTCATCATCATCATCATCACCGAGTTGTGGCTGTACGTCACTGATGTTCGTGGATTCGTCAACAGTGTCTGGCGCAGGAGCTGGAACGCTCGCAGCACCCACGACACTGTCCACATCACTATTTGTCTGCCTAGCTAAAGAAGCCACCTCCATTTCTTGGCTGGGCAGTAGCTGCTGACTGTCCTCTATCTGATGGTCCTCCTCACTAAAGAGTGGAGCTGAACCCAAAGCATAGGATACGTCGCTGGGGGAGGGAACGGCGTAGGCCAGAGGCAATGGGAGGACAGGGACTGCTCTCGGGGCATGCCAACTCAGGGTTGTGTCAGAGGAACCTACCGACCCTAGACTGGGGGTCTCAGACGTAAGTTGTGATGATGTTGTTGATGAGCGCGTCAACCAATCTACCACGGCAGATGCGTTACTGGTGGAGACCCGACCGCTAGCAGATACTGGCAGATTAGGTCTCTCAGCGTGACTCCTGCTGCTACTGGCCCCCAGTCTGATGCGAGCTCTGCCTGCGGAATCTTGGCCTCTGCCACTCCTCTTTTCACTTCCAGGCACTTGTCTGCCCGACATAGTCTAACTGGCGTGGTAGTAGGTGATATTTAAAAAAACCCCGGGCAGCGGTGGGTCTATATGAAACAGAATATAATGCACACCAAAAGTGAGCAGTAACACTCAGCCTCCAACAGGCCTGCTTAGTGTAAATAAGAGAGCTGCTTAGTGTAAATAAAGAGGGGTATGCTATGTTACAGAATGGGATGCCTCAACAGAAGTGCACCTGGCAGGCAGCAGTAAGCCTATGCCCAGCAAAAGTGTCTTATAATATAAATATAATAAGAGCAAATGCTTATATGGTCTTAAACAGAGGCTGCTGTAGTCACAGAATGGGATGCCCCGGGCAGGAATCGACCTGGCAGGGTCCAGTAGGGCTTTGGCCAGCAAAAGTGTCTTTATCAGGCCTAATTTCAAATATGATAAGAGCAAATGCTTATATGGTCTTAAACAGAGGCTGCTTTAGTCACAGAATGGGATGCCCCGGGCAGGAATCGAGCTGGCAGGGTCCAGTAGTGCTTTGGCCAGCAAAAGTGTCTTTATCAGGCCTAATTTCAAATATGATAAGAGCAAATGCTTATATGGTCTTAAACAGAGGCTGCTTTAGTCACAGAATGGGATGCCCCGGGCAGGAATCGACCTGGCAGGGTCCAGTAGGGCTTTGGCCAGCAAAAGTGTCTTTATCAGGCCTAATTTCAAATATGATAAGAGCAAATGCTTATATGGTCTTAAACAGAGGCTGCTGTAGTCACAGAATGGGATGCCCCGGGCAGGAATCGAGCTGGCAGGGTCCAGTAGTGCTTTGGCCAGCAAAAGTGTCTTTATCAGGCCTAATTTCAAATATGATAAGAGCAAATGCTTATATGGTCTTAAACAGAGGCTGCTGTAGTCACAGAATGGGATGCCCCGGGCAGGAATCGACCTGGCAGGGTCCAGTAGGGCTTTGGCCAGCAAAAGTGTCTTTATCAGGCCTAATTTCAAATATGATAAGAGCAAATGCTTATATGGTCTTAAACAGAGGCTGCTGTAGTCACAGAATGGGATGCCCCGGGCAGGAATCGAGCTGGCAGGGTCCAGTAGTGCTTTGGCCAGCAAAAGTGTCTTTATCAGGCCTAATTTCAAATATGATAAGAGCAAATGCTTATATGGTCTTAAACAGAGGCTGCTGTAGTCACAGAATGGGATGCCCCGGGCAGGAATCGACCTGGCAGGGTCCAGTAGGGCTTTGGCCAGCAAAAGTGTCTTTATCAGGCCTAATTTCAAATATGATAAGAGCAAATGCTTATATGGTCTTAAACAGAGGCTGCTGTAGTCACAGAATGGGATGCCCCGGGCAGGAATCGAGCTGGCAGGGTCCAGTAGTGCTTTGGCCAGCAAAAGTGTCTTTATCAGGCCTAATTTCAAATATGATAAGAGCAAATGCTTATATGGTCTTAAACAGAGGCTGCTTTAGTCACAGAATGGGATGCCCCGGGCAGGAATCGAGCTGGCAGGGTCCAGTAGTGCTTTGGCCAGCAAAAGTGTCTTTATCAGGCTAATTTCAAATATGATAAGAGCAAATGCTTATATGGTCTTAAACAGAGGCTGCTGTAGTCACAGAATGGGATGCCCCGGGCAGGAATCGAGCTGGCAGGGTCCAGTAGTGCTTTGGCCAGCAAAAGTGTCTTTATCAGGCCTAATTTCAAATATGATAAGAGCAAATGCTTATATGGTCTTAAACAGAGGCTGCTGTAGTCACAGAATGGGATGCCCCGGGCAGGAATCGACCTGGCAGGGTCCAGTAGGGCTTTGGCCAGCAAAAGTGTCTTTATCAGGCCTAATTTCAAATATGATAAGAGCAAATGCTTATATGGTCTTAAACAGAGGCTGCTGTAGTCACAGAATGGGATGCCCCGGGCAGGAATCGAGCTGGCAGGGTCCAGTAGTGCTTTGGCCAGCAAAAGTGTCTTTATCAGGCCTAATTTCAAATATGATAAGAGCAAATGCTTATATGGTCTTAAACAGAGGCTGCTTTAGTCACAGAATGGGATGCCCCGGGCAGGAATCGAGCTGGCAGGGTCCAGTAGTGCTTTGGCCAGCAAAAGTGTCTTTATCAGGCTAATTTCAAATATGATAAGAGCAAATGCTTATATGGTCTTAAACAGAGGCTGCTGTAGTCACAGAATGGGATGCCCCGGGCAGGAATCGAGCTGGCAGGGTCCAGTAGTGCTTTGGCCAGCAAAAGTGTCTTTATCAGGCCTAATTTCAAATATGATAAGAGCAAATGCTTATATGGTCTTAAACAGAGGCTGCTTTAGTCACAGAATGGGATGCCCCGGGCAGGAATCGAGCTGGCAGGGTCCAGTAGTGCTTTGGCCAGCAAAAGTGTCTTTATCAGGCTAATTTCAAATATGATAAGAGCAAATGCTTATATGGTCTTAAACAGAGGCTGCTGTAGTCACAGAATGGGATGCCCCGGGCAGGAATCGAGCTGGCAGGGTCCAGTAGTGCTTTGGCCAGCAAAAGTGTCTTTATCAGGCCTAATTTCAAATATGATAAGAGCAAATGCTTATATGGTCTTAAACAGAGGCTGCTGTAGTCACAGAATGGGATGCCCCGGGCAGGAATCGAGCTGGCAGGGTCCAGTAGTGCTTTGGCCAGCAAAAGTGTCTTTATCAGGCCTAATTTCAAATATGATAAGAGCAAATGCTTATATGGTCTTAAACAGAGGCTGCTGTAGTCACAGAATGGGATGCCCCGGGCAGGAATCGAGCTGGCAGGGTCCAGTAGGGCTTTGGCCAGCAAAAGTGTCTTTATCAGGCCTAATTTCAAATATGATAAGAGCAAATGCTTATATGGTCTTAAACAGAGGCTGCTTTAGTCACAGAATGGGATGCCCCGGGCAGGAATCGACCTGGCAGGGTCCAGTAGGGCTTTGGCCAGCAAAAGTGTCTTTATCAGGCCTAATTTCAAATATGATAAGAGCAAATGCTTATATGGTCTTAAACAGAGGCTGCTGTAGTCACAGAATGGGATGCCCCGGGCAGGAATCGAGCTGGCAGGGTCCAGTAGTGCTTTGGCCAGCAAAAGTGTCTTTATCAGGCCTAATTTCAAATATGATAAGAGCAAATGCTTATATGGTCTTAAACAGAGGCTGCTGTAGTCACAGAATGGGATGCCCCGGGCAGGAATCGACCTGGCAGGGTCCAGTAGTGCTTTGGCCAGCAAAAGTGTCTTTATCAGGCTAATTTCAAATATGATAAGAGCAAATGCTTATATGGTCTTAAACAGAGGCTGCTGTAGTCACAGAATGGGATGCCCCGGGCAGGAATCGAGCTGGCAGGGTCCAGTAGTGCTTTGGCCAGCAAAAGTGTCTTTATCAGGCCTAATTTCAAATATGATAAGAGCAAATGCTTATATGGTCTTAAACAGAGGCTGCTGTAGTCACAGAATGGGATGCCCCGGGCAGGAATCGAGCTGGCAGGGTCCAGTAGTGCTTTGGCCAGCAAAAGTGTCTTTATCAGGCCTAATTTCAAATATGATAAGAGCAAATGCTTATATGGTCTTAAACAGAGGCTGCTTTAGTCACAGAATGGGATGCCCCGGGCAGGAATCGACCTGGCAGGGTCCAGTAGGGCTTTGGCCAGCAAAAGTGTCTTTATCAGGCCTAATTTCAAATATGATAAGAGCAAATGCTTATATGGTCTTAAACAGAGGCTGCTGTAGTCACAGAATGGGATGCCCCGGGCAGGAATCGAGCTGGCAGGGTCCAGTAGTGCTTTGGCCAGCAAAAGTGTCTTTATCAGGCCTAATTTCAAATATGATAAGAGCAAATGCTTATATGGTCTTAAACAGAGGCTGCTGTAGTCACAGAATGGGATGCCCCGGGCAGGAATCGAGCTGGCAGGGTCCAGTAGGGCTTTGGCCAGCAAAAGTGTCTTTATCAGGCCTAATTTCAAATATGATAAGAGCAAATGCTTATATGGTCTTAAACAGAGGCTGCTGTAGTCACAGAATGGGATGCCCCGGGCAGGAATCGAGCTGGCAGGGTCCAGTAGTGCTTTGGCCAGCAAAAGTGTCTTTATCAGGCCTAATTTCAAATATGATAAGAGCAAATGCTTATATGGTCTTAAACAGAGGCTGCTTTAGTCACAGAATGGGATGCCCCGGGCAGGAATCGAGCTGGCAGGGTCCAGTAGTGCTTTGGCCAGCAAAAGTGTCTTTATCAGGCTAATTTCAAATATGATAAGAGCAAATGCTTATATGGTCTTAAACAGAGGCTGCTGTAGTCACAGAATGGGATGCCCCGGGCAGGAATCGAGCTGGCAGGGTCCAGTAGTGCTTTGGCCAGCAAAAGTGTCTTTATCAGGCCTAATTTCAAATATGATAAGAGCAAATGCTTATATGGTCTTAAACAGAGGCTGCTGTAGTCACAGAATGGGATGCCCCGGGCAGGAATCGACCTGGCAGGGTCCAGTAGGGCTTTGGCCAGCAAAAGTGTCTTTATCAGGCCTAATTTCAAATATGATAAGAGCAAATGCTTATATGGTCTTAAACAGAGGCTGCTGTAGTCACAGAATGGGATGCCCCGGGCAGGAATCGAGCTGGCAGGGTCCAGTAGTGCTTTGGCCAGCAAAAGTGTCTTTATCAGGCCTAATTTCAAATATGATAAGAGCAAATGCTTATATGGTCTTAAACAGAGGCTGCTTTAGTCACAGAATGGGATGCCCCGGGCAGGAATCGAGTTGGCAGGGTCCAGTAGTGCTTTGGCCAGCAAAAGTGTCTTTATCAGGCTAATTTCAAATATGATAAGAGCAAATGCTTATATGGTCTTAAACAGAGGCTGCTGTAGTCACAGAATGGGATGCCCCGGGCAGGAATCGAGCTGGCAGGGTCCAGTAGTGCTTTGGCCAGCAAAAGTGTCTTTATCAGGCCTAATTTCAAATATGATAAGAGCAAATGCTTATATGGTCTTAAACAGAGGCTGCTTTAGTCACAGAATGGGATGCCTCACAGCAGACTTAAGATCAGTTCAGTATATATGCACAGTTAGTTACTATAAGCAGCCTGAAAACGCTAACAAAGGCTGGATGAAAAAAAAAAAATCTCCCTGTCAGCCAGCTCCGTTTTTCCTACCTTTCCCTGGCTTTCTGTCTGTCTCCTGTCTGTCTCCTGCCTGTCTCCTGCCTGTCTCCAGCCTGTCCCTGTCTGTCCCTGTCTCCAGCCTGTCTAACTGCCTCAGCTACACAGCGTTCTGTCTGTCTGTCACGAATGCAATAGAGAAATGAGGAAAAGCAAGATGGCCGCCGTTAAATACCGCTGTGTGACGTCACCGGGCTTGCTGGCTGCTGATAGGCTGCATGTGACTGCCCCAGCTTGCACTGGCGCGGGATACATGTCCAGACATGTCCCGTCCGCCATCTTAGAATGCCTGTAATGTAAATGAATGGATGTTAAAGGAAAACTTCGAGTGATCGAATCGCGGGGAAATTCGGATTCGATCCGAATCGAATTTTTCCTGAAATTCGGATCGAATCCGGGTTCGTCCGGATCGATTCGCTCATCCCTATTGGAAACCATGGCTGGTCAGGGCACTGGAGACATGGCTTTTACATCTTACGGCCACATGAACCCCGTTGGAGCTGAACTGGAGGAGGAGGAGGAAGAGGAGGAGGAGTGGCCCAGTGAAGCACAGTTTAGGCTTGGCGAAATGGCTGGTTTATCTAGTCAGCGGACAGGAGAGGAGGAGCAGCCAGAGGAGCTAGAGGGTTGTGAGGAAGGCGAGACAGAGGACCCGGACACACCGTGGCAGTATGCAGTGGAGATGGAGACAGGTAGTCCCTCCGAGTCACTTGCGCAAATGGCAGGAAGCATGCTCACGTGCTTGCGTAGTGACCCCAGAATTGTTTCCATTTGTCGCCGGGATGATTTTTGGTTGTCCACCTTACTGGACCCTCGCTTCCGGCACAAAATGGGGGCATTTTTTAAACCCGCCGAGAGGGAGGACAAACTGAACTACTAAAAGACATTCTACGTAGTCAGTTGGCCGATGCATATATCTGCGCCATGGTCCATACTCTCGCAGGTCTGACTCTGGGGGACCTCTGCGCTCACCTTCCACTGCCATGCCTGCTGGGGGGGGGGGGTTGGCAGGAGCAGCAGCAGCTCCTTCAGCAGAAGCCTCAGTCTTCAGTCGCTAATGAGTAGCTTTCTACACCCGCATAGTGAGGCTACTCATGAGCAGCAGGAAGACCTGGAGCAGGACCTCAACCAGCAGGTCATGTCATACCTTGAGGATCCGCTGGACTTCTGGGCAGCCAAACTTGGCATGTGGCCGCAACTAGCAGAGTTTGCCCTGGAAAAGCTGTCCTGCCCGGCCAGTAGCGTGCCGTCTGAGCAGGTGTTTATTGCGGCGGGGGCCATAGTTACGGCGAGGAGAACTCGCCTGTCAACTAAAAATGTGGAGAGACTCACCTTTGTCAAAATGAATCAGGGATGGATCAGCCAGGATTTTCACCCACCAATGGCTGATGCATGCGACTAGATTCAGCATGGTGCCACGTTTTACACTTTCCAAATGGTGCAAAACATATTTATGTCTTTAGGCCAATTTTTGGGCTTCTGCTGATGCCAACTTCAGGGTGTGCCTTTCAGCCAATTTTGGCCTCCTGCTGATGCCAACTTCAGGGTGTGCCTTTCAGCCATTTTTGGCCTCCTGCTGCTGCTGCTGCCAACTCCAGGGTGTCTTTGAAGCAATGTTTGGGCTCCTGCTTCTACTGCTGCCAACTCCAGGGTGTGCCTTCCAGCTAATGTTTGTGCTCCTGCTGCTGCCAACTTCAGGGTGTGATTCATCAAATATTTGGCCTCCTGCTGCCAACTCCAGTGTCTCTTTCAAGCTATGCTTGGGCTGCTGCTGCTGCTTGCAACTCCAGGGTGTGATTCATCCAATTTTTGGGCTCCTGCAACCAACTCCAGTGTCTCTTTCAAGTAATGTTTGGGCTCCTGCTGCTGCTTGCAACTCCAGGATGTGATTCATCCAATTTTTGGCCTCCTGCAGCCAACTCCAGAGTCTCTTTAAAGTAATGTTTGGGCTCCTGCTACTGCTTGCAATTCCAGGGTGTCATTCAGCCAATTTTTGGGCTCCTGCAGCCAACTTCAGTGTCTCTTTCAAGCTATGTTTGGGCTCCTGCTGCTGCTGCTTGCGACTCCAGGGTGTCATTAAGCCAATTTTTGGGCTCCTGCTGCCAACTCCAGTGTGTCTTTCAAGCTATGTTTGGGCTGCTGCTGCTGCTGCTTGCAACTCCAGGGTGTGATTCATCCAATTTTTGGGCTCCTGCTGCCAACTCCAGTGTCTCTTTCAACCAATGTTTGGGCGGCTGCTGCTGCTTGCAACTCCAGGGTGTGATTCAGCTAATTTTTGGGCTCCTGCTGCTGCCAGCTCCAGGGTGTGTTTTTCAGGCACTATAGGGGCCCCTCATAGTGATGCCACCTCAACTCTCTGCAATTGTGCCGCTTTGCGATTCTATTAGCGATGCCTCCGATCTGCATGTGATAATTATTTACAGTATTATTTCACTAACCCAGCACACATCCTATGCCTGTTACAGCAAGGCAGAATGGTTTACAAAGACTTAAAGGAGCCGCAGCACTCAACCCTGTTAGCCTGCAGACCAACCTATAATCTGTCTCTAAATCTGGTAAAAACAAAGGCTCGGTCACACATATCTGCAGAAGTATGCTTAAGCTGCACCACCACGCCAAGGTGCCTCTATGGGTGCAGTCCTAACTCTAATCTATGAGAGCCCCATTTGGGACATACAATGCAATAGATAAAATGGGAGCAGCTTACCTGAGGTTGCCCTAAACCTCATGTGCAAGCCATGGGGTGGAAGGGTCAAGACCTTGCAATACAGCCTAGACCCCACACCCCATGTTCTTGCACAAATTTAAAGTGAACAAAGGGGGAGTGGCAGCTGCTCAGACCATTTTATTACTAACCTTGGAGGTGCAAGTCAGCAGGGCAATTAGGTTACTAAAGACTTAAAGGAGCCGCAGCACTCAACCCTGTTAGCCTGCAGACCAACCTATAATCTGTCTCTAAATCTGGTAAAAACAGAGGCTCGGTCACACACATCTGCAGAAGTATGCTTAAGCTGCACCACCCCGCCAAGGTGCCTCTATGGGTGCAGTCCTAACTCTAATCTATGAGAGCCCCATTTGGGACATACAATGCAATAGATAAAATGGGAGCAGCTTACCTGAGGTTGCCCTAAACCTCATGTGCAAGCCATGGGGTGGAAGGGTCAAGACCTTGCAATACAGCCTAGACCCCACACACCATGTGCTTGCACAAATTCAAAGTGAACAACCTAATTGCCCTGCTGACTTTCACCTCCCAGGTTAGTTATAAAATGGTCTGAGCAGCTGCCACTCCCCCTTTGTTAACTTTGAATTAGTGCAAGCACATGGGGTGTGGGGTCTAGGCTGTATTGCAAGGTCTTGACCCTTCCACCCCATGGCTTGCACATGGGGTTAGGGCAACCTCAGGTAAGCGGCTCCCATTTTATCTATTGCATTGTATGTCCCAAATGGGGCTCTCATAGATTAGAGTTAGGACTGCACCCATAGAGGCACCTTGGCGCGGTGGTGCAGCTTAAGCATACTTCTGCAGATGTGTGTGACCGAGCCTCTGTTTTTACCAGATTTAGAGACAGATTATAGGTTGGTTAGCAGAATGGTTTACAACCCTACTGAGGCTCGGAAATAGCCGTTTTTCATAGCGATTCGTCGCAAATAAATTCGGGTCGAAGCGAATTTTGACGGAAAATTCGTCGAATCAGTCGAATCGAATGTTTCAAAAGTTCGCTCATCTCTAATAACTAGTATTGGAGAAACAACTAATAAAATGTTTTGCACATGATTTTTTAATTTTTTTTAGCAATTTTTTGGAGGCTTCAAAAACACCCCACACACTCTAGAGACACAACACATAAATTCTGGGACACATTCCATGCTCCCATAAGCTGTTAAGTGGGCTTCCAGCACGATTTCTGGTTTTGTTACACCAAAATGTGCCACCGCAGTTCGCCCGCAGTCAAGAGCACCATGTTCACTACTAAATAGCCCACTGTGGCGTGAACTGTGGCTAAGACACAGCAAAATGTATAGCAAAGTCTGTGTTCACTGGTGTTCACTGCAGTAAGTTTTTCACGCATGCGTCGTCGGTCTGTTGCGCGTCGGTCGTTGCGCGAGGGAACATTGTAAATCACCCCGTTAATGGATTGCATATGGGCATTAAGTGCACTAATTAAGTGCATTTTTTTTCTTTACTGAATAACACACTGAAACGAAGGAAATGAAAGAAGTGACAAAAACACCATTGATACCAGAAAAGAAGGATAAATGATATACCTTTTTCTGAATCTGGGACATAGCAGTGGATTTAGCACCAAGAGTTAAAAGTGTACCTGTTCTGAATGAACCCTATAAAGCTCACTTTGCCTAGTTTTCTGTGCTTTATAGTTCTAATGCATTCTGTTGTGTAAGGATCAGTATTAATCATTATATTTTTCTTATGGAGGAATTCCTAAACTATGTTCCTTTGAATTCAATGTGCATCTTTTGTTTTATTTACAGTATGTTTTGTTAGCACAAATAAAATGTGTGTAACAGGTAAAAATTACGCCTCTTTGGCTTTTGTCCAAATCACGGGTGAATGAAGTCCCTAATACTGTAAATCACAGCAAGCATATGTTATAACTCTCAGCACCATTAAGTAGCTTATGATTTATTATTACAATTATCAGATTGCTCCTCGGGCAGAACTTCTGTGTCCGTGAGACCATCGCAGCTGAAATGATGTCCATGTGTGTGCCATTAGTTGTCACACAGAGTTCAGTGGGTGAAGCCCCCCAGAGTATTCCTGTTCCTCCAACCCACCCTTTAACAATCTTTTACTGCCTGTGCCTGTCATTTTTTTTCACTGCGGCAGTTGTTTGTGGATATTGGTTTCAGGGAACATGGTAGTAAATCATTCTTTCCTGAATGATTTTGCTCTCATCTCCAGTAGTTTGAAATCAACAGGAAGTAATCTTTTTACTAATTTTTGGTAGTGTGCTTCATATTTTAGATTAAGCAGTTGGATTCATTAATTTTTTTAACTTTTAAGATCTTGAATTTTAAGATTCTATTTAAAAAAAAAAAAAAACAGTGGCTCAATAAAAGTTGTTATCTGCCAGACTTCTGTTAGCAATACAACAGCTAATCAAAAGTGTAATCGCTATTTAATTTCTATTGACTTAAAGCCTCAAATATGATATTGTTGAAAAGAAAAACACAACTTTTTGTGTGTTACAAAAAAGTGCACATTTTGGTAAAAAAGTTCTGCCCTGAAAGACTAATTCCACTTTCAATGGCATTTTTAAAATTTTCTATTATCAGATAGGCGGATAAATAAATGGGTGTGGAGTTCTTTACAGGCGTAAAGGATGAAGGCTCCACCAGTCTCTCTGGGGTAGGAATGGCTGCCGGTAACAACGATTGGGACGCTTGTGTAACTAACGGTGAGAACAGTCTTATGCAAACTATGTTCAAATGCACATAAGATTGTGAAATCTACCAGAAATAATTATATAGTGGAGTACAATGTACCTATTTGTTATTGTGTTGTGTTTTAAATCCTTAAAAAAAAAGATTCTATTATTGTGAGCCAATTATTATTATTATTATTGTTTATTTATATAGCGCCATCATCTTCCGTAGCGCTTAGCCAATGTGATGTGCTCAAGTTACTGAGCGCATATGTTATTATTTTTCTTTTCTATGTGTTTGCAACTCTGTGTTATAAAAGAAACAATGTGTTTATGTTAGCAGTTTACATCAAAGTGGTGTTCTGATGTACAGATCACAAACTTCAGACACCCGCCTAACCCCATCTGCATTAATTTAACCACATTAGATGGGGAGGGGGTCACAGTCTTGTTTTCCAGTAGCAAAATGTTATTGGCAGCATTCTGAGTTGGATTCTGGGATTTGTAGTCAGAAAGTATACTAAGAGCTTTTCTAAAGCGCAAGAAAGCCACTCCTACTTTACCAAGACAAAGCCACTGGGATATAGGAACAAAATGTGAACAGCATGCTAATAAGTAAACCACAGGTCTGGGGGCACAATCCTAACTTTTTTTATTCACATCCCAGAAGAGGAAAGCATTAAGGCAGAACACCAAAAGCCTGAAAAGTAGGGAGTTTTCCTTTAAGCCGTATAGAGGAACTGGGTCTAAAATATATTTCATGGTTTTGATTTATCTTCTCAGTTATTTACCACTTTCTTGTCCATCAATCTGAAGCTCTGAACTGATAGCTTGGCTGAAAGCTAAACTTCAATTGCCACCTTCATGACCATGTTCTCATCTGCTGGATTTAGTTTTGATTGTGTGGCAGATGGTGTGAGGTCACTGAAGAGTAGCAACAAAGATTCTGGGTTTCAAGAATTTGCATCAATGCCATATTCATAGATCATGCCATCATAGGCACCATTTAATCATGACACCCTTTATGCATGAAGCAGAGCTTGTATTGAACACATTTATTGATGATTACTGACAGAAAAATCAGTGCATCATAAAATACAGAGTTGTAAAGTTCTAAAGCTGTGGACTAATATTCAGATAAAGGTAGTCTAGGCTTCTGTATGTAACTTAAAACCATGCACCCCTTCCCTATCCCCATTTCCAATTTCCTTATAAATGATCAAAAGGAGAACACGTAAGAACTCCCCCCCCCCCCCCCCAAGAAAAAGGAATGGTACTTATGATTTAACCCAGGGGGTTGCTGCTCCCTGCCTATTGTTTCATGCCACCCAAGGCTTAATGAGACAAACATGCAGTCCAGCTTCACCTGTTTTTCTGTAGATTCAGCAGTTAATAGATGTCTTGCTACATTGATCAGCATAGTTTCATAGAATGATTAAGGCCAAATCCATTCAGAATAGTTTCTAGTTAGGAGCTGATAACGTTATGAATTGATTATGCTGTTTAAGACTATGGAGAAAAAATGGGGAGCAAGATGTGTTGGTAGCAAATGAGGATGCTGTGTCGCTAAAAAACTGAACCCCCCACCCCAATGCTAATCACTTTTAATTCATAACATTCCTATGAATACCTAGACCTAATAAATAATACATACATTGATATCACCTTCTCCTAGCCAAAGAAAAGAAGCAGGTTTGCACAGTCTGAATAGCATGATCCTGTGCACTCTACAAGACTGGGCTGGGCCATGGTCTGCTCATGCTGTGCAATACAACTACCGGTCTTTAGGGGGCAGACTCTCTCGTTGTTTTGGGTGCAGCATCAGATCATGGCTTCACATAGGACAGGCCTCCGCCATTACTGTGGTGCCATGTGCCTTCATTCGTAGGTCACGGCCACTCTGTCACCTTGTTGCACCTTGGCAGGAGTTTAATGCAGCACACATACGTAGGCGAATAGCATGAAATTGTCACTTACCATCATTATTTCCTCCTGCTGCTCATGGATGAACAGGGAGCGTGCCGTGTTGTACCTTTGGATGTCTGTATGACGCACCCCTGTGCCGAGGCGCACAAGCACATATGGAAGTGTGCTTGCATCCATATGCCCTTGTGGCCTATAGGTTGTTGGCACAATTCCACACTCAATTATGTATAAAAGAACACAGGTTTTCTTGCCGGTGCTGACTTAGGAGCTCACTATGCCACACTATAGGCACCGCCGCAGCTCCCAGAGTCAGAAGCACAGACATGGCCGAGGAACCAGCAGCACCTAACCCAGGTACCACAGCCCCAGGCCCTGCTGATACCCACACTAGCCACTCTGAGTGGGTCACCCCCAGCAATGTAAGGCATCAGCAGTGGGAGTCAGAAAACCAGGGTTCCCGGGGCTCCCAGCAAAGCCAACCATGAACCAACCCATGGTCAGGACACCGGAGCACTATGCGGACCCCAGTCCACAGCAGAGCCCCATGTGGAGCCAATGGGGATCCAAAGGCTGAGTAGTGTTGCCACAGCCCGGCCAATCTTTCCCCAGCTAGTAGCCTGGAATCCATCCATTCTGGGCCTGGGAGTGTGCATAGTGACTCCTCCTTCAGCCAAGACACCACCCAGCAGACCACAGCATCGGCCACTCACCCTGGGCGCAAACTAACAAGGAGCAAGGTTAATGATGCCCATTTGGAGATTCTGCTGGGTGGTCCCTGGACCTGTTCGACCCCCAAGTTGAGAGAGGAGTTACGGGTGGAGATTGCCTGCAACTTGATAGGGTGGGGCCAGAACCCATGGATGGTTCCCAGATCAAGAAAAAGTGGGATGACCTGAAGGTGGTGGTTCGGTGGAAACTCAGCACCAGTCGCAGGCTAAGCCCATAAAATTAGGGATGCATGGACACCTTGAGTTGTAATTATAATTAGCACTCAGTTTGGCGTACGTATACCATAATATTCCACAAAAAGGACATCTCAACCAAGATAACAGGGCTCAGAATCACCCAACATGGAAAAGAGACCAAATATGGTCCTTTGACATCATGAACATTACTGTTGCTAAATCACCAGCAAGGAAGACAATGAAAGACAATGGTACTTTTAGAATTATTTACTAACATTAGTTTTTTTTTAACTCTTACTGAATCGGGGCCAGAGTCTTGTTTACTGCATGCTGCAGCCAGTCCAGGAGAACTATATCAGCATCAAAGTTGCTAGTGCTGAAATAGCTGCAGCCCCCAAGAGCATTGTAACAAGGCAGCGGGAGGACAGGTAAGTCTGTAGTCCAAAATAAAATTTGCATACAGTGTTACTGTAACATTTAAAGTACCGTATTTTTCGCCCTGTAAGACGCACTTATCTTTCCCCAAAAGTGGGGGAAAAATGTCCGTGCACCTTATCGGGCGAATGTAAAAAAAAATTTTAAACAAATAAAAAAATAAAAAAATTAAAAAAACTCACCCGTTCCCAGCACTCTCGCGTTGTCTGCCACACTGCGAGAGGCCAGAGGAGCGGCGGGGGCTCTGTCCCGATCCCGCCGCTGCGATCGCTGTCTTTTCAGGCAGCGATGACAGCAGCAGGGCCAGAGACAGAGCCCTGCCGCTCCTCCATCTGCTGCCTCTTCCGGGCTCAGAGCAGGCCACACCCACCCACTGCCCGGACCTTCGTGCTCGCATGTGCCCAGGAACAGCAGATGGAGGAGCGGCAGGGGCTCTGTCTCTGGCCCCGCCGCTGTCATCGCTGCCTGAAAAGACAGTGATCGCAGCGGCGGGGCCGGGACAGAGCCTGCTCATGAATGGGGTGGGCGTGGCCTGCACCGACGCTGCGGCACAGGCCACGCCCACCCCATTCACGGAGCCGGCCGCTCAGCGCAGCGGTGTCAGCAGACAGGTGAGTTTAACTTTTTTTTTTATATACATTGCGCCTGCCTATACTAATGGGGGGAGGGGGGCCACACAGCCTATTCTAATGGGGGGAGAGGGGCCACACAGCTTATACTAATGGGGGGAGGGGGATGCCACACTGCCTATGGAATGGGGGGAGGGGGATGCCACACAGCCTATACTAATGGGGGGAGGGGGATGCCACACAGCCTATGGGAATGGGGAGAGAGAGATGCCACACAGCCTATGGGAATGGGGGGAGGGGGATGCCACACAGCCTATGGGAATGGGGAGAGGGGGATGCCACACAACCTATGGGAATGGGGGGAGGGGGATGCCACACAGCCTATGGGAATGGGGAGAGGGGGATGCCACACAGCCTATACTAATGGGGGGAGGGGGATGCCACACAGCCTATGGGAATGGGGGGAGGGGGGTGCCACTCAGCCTATGGGAATGGGGAGAGGGGGATGCCACGCAGCCTATGGGAATGGGGGGAGGGGGATGCCACACAGCCTATGGGAATGGGGAGAGGGGGATTCCACACAGCCTATGGGAATAGGGAGAGAGGGATGCCACACAGCCTATGGGAATGGGGAGAGAGGGATGCCACACAGCCTATACTAATGGGGGGAGGGGGATGCCACACAGCCTATGCTAATGGGGGGAGGGGGATGCCACACAGCCTATGCTAATGGGGGGAGGGGGATGCCACACTGCCTATGGGAATGGGGAGAGAGGGATGCCACACAGCCTATACTAATGGGGGGAGGGGGGATGCCACACAGCCAATGGGAATGGGGGGAGAGGGATGCCACACAGCCTATACTAATGGGGGGTCAGGGGGATGCCACACAGCCAATGGGTATATGGGGAATGGGAGGGGGGGATGCCACACTGGGTAATCGGGGAATGGGATGGGGGCATGCTACACTGTCTATGGAATGGGGGCATCCCACACGGCCCATGGGAATGGGATAGGGGAATGCCACACTGTCTGTAATGGTGCGTCTTTGGTTTAAAATATTTTTTTTCTTATTTTCTTCCCCCAAATCCTAGGTGCGTCTTATGGGCAGGTGCGTCTTATTGGGGCGAAAAATACGGTATGTGTTTCTCATATGAGAGAACTTCAGACTTACTTGTAAAACTAAGCAACAGAATTCAATTATAACATTCTTACATTCTTTACAAGTTAATAGAGATTCCCTTCAGTTATCTCCCAATGCTCAGAATTCAGTAAATCAGGCCTTTGGCCCTCAGGAACCTAAGTGTTAATGATTTACTCCGTCAGTCATTTTAGATTGTATGAAAGTTTTAATTAAAGAATAATGTACTAGCTGCTTGCTGTGTCTTGAAATGATGTCTCCTGTTCTGCCAGAAATCGTGTTTCCATTTACTCAAATGTCGCATAAGGTAATCTATGCTAACCTTAAATCAAGCTTTTCCCTTTGGATCCCTGAAAGCTTGTCAAATCAACCAGGAAGTCAGATCAATATGAAGCAAATGGATGTTGTCACTGTAACGTATGTTATCAATATTATCTAACTTGGGGTATGCGTGTGGGTGTCCTCTGACCTGTAAGCTGTCTTTCACTGGAGAATGGATGTTACTGTACAGAGTTATGGGGAAGATAGGCCCTCGAGGGATTGTTTCTACATTGCATGAATGTATAAATAGACCTTTGTTTCTCTAAAAGGGGTCAGTACTGAACATTACATTCGGAAAGTCAGTTGTAAAAGTTTCCAGCTCTTTGACTGCTGGGTTGGGGCCAGCTGGGAACATCAGTCTACAGAACTCATGGCCACAAACTGCACACATAGGGGTCAATTCAGCACCAAGCGCATAAACTTCACTTTGGAGTGAAAAGTATACTTTATACCTGGTGCTGAAAGTGAATGGTAATTTTTGCTCAAAAGTGGGGCACTTTTTGCACCTGGTAGTGATTCAGCGCCAGGTATAAAATGTGTGACTTGCTTGGCAGTGCTGTTATTTTTTTATTTACTGATAATTGAGGATGAGAAAAGTATACCCACAATTATAATTACCAGTAAAATAAAATACTGTCCAGGTGGCAACGCTACCAGTAATTCTGTGTTCGGGCCCTGGCATCTGTGTGATCTCCTGTTCCAGCTCCTGGCCTGTTGGTTGCTGTGTGGGGAGTACAAGCCCAGACCAAGGCATCCATTATTCCCTATAGCAGCAGCTTGTATCATAGGCCGGTGTATGTCTAAGGTTAGAAGTGTTGAACCGAGAAGGGAGCTGAGCTCAGCAATAGCCATTGTGGTATCATTGGCAGGTGAGCCTTGTGTTGGGAGGTGGCTCTGATCTAAGGTCTGATAGGTAAACTGTGAAAATGAAGTGGAACTAACTTTTGGATAGATGATAACAGTCCTTTTGAAGTCCACGCTATTTAGTAGATTCCCCTTTCTGAACTGCTGGAAACTATAGTCAGGAAGGTCCACATATGTGTTACAGTTCTTATTAGGACATGGGGCAATTCAATTTATTTTCAACAGGGTTAGGTTTGCTTATATTATACTTGCTGCCCTTCTGTAAATGGAAAAAAATCAGCTGTGTGCCATGCTGTCAGGACAGGACAAGAAGTGAATGGAAATTAACCCAGTTGGATCAAGAGAACACTGCAAAAAAAAAAAAAAAGCTCTTTAAAGAGGACCAACGTACAGGAATTTCACGTTCCTGTGTGTTATTACTCTGTGCAGCGGCATTCTGGATTGGGATGCCCCGCTGAGTGTACCCCCCAGGTCGCCCCGTTTCACTCACCTTCCTTCCACTCCCACGGCACAAGCAAGTTCGCTGATTGGCAGCCAATCAGCATGCTCGCTGTCACTCGGCTCCCTCTGGCTGCCAGCCGCATCCCTCGCCCAACTTGCTGCCACGGTGTGCCTGCGCCGCCCATTTAGAAAGGCCGGGTACGGGCATGCGCATGGCTAGAGTTGAGTGGGAATGTGGCCAGAGTGCACAAATGCGAGGAGGGCTCCAGTAGAAGTTGAGTGAAAGTGGCGATCGAGGGGGTTTCACCAAATTCAGAATGCCCCAAGGAGTGAAACTCGGATGGCCCTGTAGTCTAATGTTCCTCTTTAAACCTCCTCACACTAACCAACTGCAATTACTTCTTCTAATCAATAATAATAATACTTTATAAATCTTTACTTACCACTAAAATAACTAGGAACAAGTCAAGCTGCAGTCTTGTGAAAATGTGCCAGGCTCTCACCCTTCATATTCTGTCATTCCTATTGTCAGTAGTTAGAGGCTTTATAACAATACTGCGTTATACATTTAGAAACTGTACAATACATTTAGACACTGTATTTATTTTATATGTCTTTATAGCAGTCTACTTTATCTTTCCTACAGCCCTTGGTAAAACAAGATACCGCACTGAAACTCAAAAAATACATTAATTTGCCAGTTAAGTCAACAGACATGCTAGGCGGTATAAAGAATCCTGTTCCAGTACAAAAAGAAATAATGGAAATTCCCCAGATTTTTGTTCATGTTAAATACTTTGCCATTAGAGTGCTCTTTAGAATAGTATAAAAGGTAAACAACAGGTGATGTAACCAGATCGTGTCTGTACAGAGGAAGCCATGCTGTCAGGCACCAGATGTACCCTATCTGCACTGCCCTGATCTTCAGCTTGGAGATTGTGAAGGAACGGGATCTATTCATGGGACAAGAAGCAAGCATTCCGCAGCACATTTCATTGCTCCCGAGTCCTTTCATGAGTATGATTGAGGTTGGACGCTCATGCTAGGCACGTTCTTATACATCAGCACATCATAAACTTTCCTGTATAGACGAGTATACAAAATCAATAACAACCAGTCTATTGACTGTTTTATCTATTTACCCGGCATACAGTCATATTCATATGTCACACTCTCTGAATTCAGATGATCCCAATTCAGATATATGGCCTCTCTATGTCTAACCTGACTTATTTTGGAGTTCTTAGGGATCTTTACCTGGAGGGTAATCCCAAATTAATTTGCTCCGGAACACGGGTTAAAGGGAATCCAAACTTGAGTGTTGAAATAAAGCAGTTCTAAAGGCGATATCGAGAGAAAGTTTCCCAAGGAGATAGAGATTTTGTTTTAACAAATTTGAGCTAATGAATGCTATGTAATTCCCCTTCTATTACATATTTATAAAATGTTATGAAAAGAGACCCCAATTATTTCAGCCTCCAAAGCGCTTCTCAGCTGGTAAGTGGGTTGTGTGTTCAGTAAAGGCTGTAGCATTGTATGCGAAGATAATGGCCACTCTTAAAGCAATGTGATGGAAGGTTTTGCATTGTACGATCGCATAGAGTATCAGGGATAGCTATGCCCAGCTAGCCCCAAAGCATAGCGGCCCACCAGGAATTCTCCCAGCCCCCCATGGCCAATCCACCACTACCTGTAAGTACAATCCCCCACTATCTGTAAGTTATTTTGCAGGATAATTTTGTGCCTGCTGGGTATTTTCTTTTAATGTGCAGACCTAATTCTCATAATTATGAGGTTATAGCTTGTGTCTAGGTTTGTGGAGATAAGCTATATGCATTAATGGGACTAAAATTTTCTATGTTGGAATTGAATAGTTGATTTGTTTCACATTGTATGTTCATGGTTTGATTGAAGACAGCTTGGGCATGAAATTAAATTATTACAATAATGGACAGGATTCTGACCCTGTTATTAAATATAAAAACTGGACCAGTTAGTCTTATGCTTCCAAACTTTTGGTGAATTCCACCAGTATGATGTTCTTTCTCCCCTTCCAGCTGCTGAGCATAATGGGAGTGCAGCTGAAATGCTGGAGGCTGCCCATCTCTGATACAGTGTATAATTCTTTAGACATAAATTGTCCGGCCGTGGCATCAGGAGGGGTATTTCGCTGCGGAATCTCCATCTGGAGTTTTAGACCGTGGCATGATGTGAAATAAGGATTAATCATACCTATTAGTGCTCAGAGAGGGAATATTACATGGCTGTTTCCTGTGAAACATCATTTGCTGGATGATGAGCTAACTCATCTGGAACAATAATGGTTCATTGCTGTCTGAAGTTTAGCTGAGAATTAAACGGTTGCAGTTTCATATGTTACATTTTCATTAAGTGACACACTAGGATATCAGATGCTTTCACAAAGGTTTCATTGTTAACACAGAGGACACGAGGAAATATCAGGCCTGGGCAATGTAAAACACAAAAACACACACAACAAAAATTACTTTAAGAGTTGACTATAATACAAGTAAAAGTTTCCTCTACATAGACTTAAAAGCTAGCTCTTAGTAGTGCCACCAGAAAGTACAATTACATTTGGATGGTTTTCATATTTGGCTCAAATCTCAGCAAGGACCTCCAAGAAGGCAAAGATAGCAACCTTAACACTGTGTTAGTCTTTGACCTCATGTACCTCATTGGTGGTTGCCTTTAGTCAGTGCATGTGGTCTACTGGTACTGGTCATAGTCAATAATGTAAATTGCCAAACTGTAGACCACAACTCTGCAACCCTTCTGCATTAGTCCATACCATATACTAGCATTTAGTATCTAGGACTCTATCTGAGCTTGCTTTTTTTCTCTATGCTCTTTCTCGACCTACTCACCAGATCTGTTCTCCAGTCCTGAGTTTTTTCTCTGTAACCCATTTTGCTCTTTGCAGCCCTTCCTTGGTCTTTCTTTAGTTTTCTTCACACCCTCTCTGCATGTATTTGTTGTATTCCAGTCCAGAGAAGCTAAACTACTAAAACTCAGTGAGCCCTATAATACCCTAACACAGTAAGCTTTCCTCATTTCTTGCATGAACAATTAAACCCCTGTTGGGTATTTTCTATTCTCAGGGCAATGTAGGAGTTGGAACCATTACGTTCAGATAACTCTGCACCCAGTGTTTACTGCCCCAATCTTCTGTTAGGAAGACAATCCCTTCAGTCTAATACATTTGTGGCCTTCCCAATCTGCAAAGGCAAGTGCATTGTTCAAAACCTTCACAACAATTAGGGCCAGATGTCCTAAGCCAGACAGTGAGGCATTTTATTAAGCACAAGGCTAACCATAAAGGCACATTGCAGCATACATGTCAGGCTTGCTTTAGCCTGGCTTAGTGCAGCATAGTAGAAGCAAGAGTGGCACTACATAGGCTATGCCAAGCTAAGCCAGAGTGCAGCAGTTTTCCAGGGCCATATATTTATATGTGACTCAGACTGACTATTACAACACACATTTCAGCCAGCATCCAGGTTAAAATTTTTGTATTTAGCTCACAGGGTGCATGAAATCCATCACAGTACAAAAATAGTATACGCTATGCATTTCAGAGCTCACAGGCTCCTTAAAGTGGACCAACACCCAGGATTTTGACTATCCTGGGTTTTGGTCAACTTCGGTGGGGCACCCCGATCGGGGGTGCCCCGCTGTGTGAAACCCCCCAGAAAGCCCCGAAAACTCACCTCTCCCCGCTCCCACGTGACCGCTGCAGCCAATCCCCGCCGAAGGACAAGCGAGAGGCAGCGCCAGACAAGCAGAGCGCGTCCGCCGCTGCCTCCCGCACGTCCCTCTTACAGGGGCCGGCGCGGGAGCGCGCCCAGCTAGAGGGACGCGCGGGCGGCGGCGGGCGTACATGCACCGCTGGAACGTGGAAAAGGTAGGATTGTGGGCTTCCTGGGGGGTTTCACCCCGCGGGACATCCCGATTTCGGATGCCCCACGGGGAGGGATCTGATCGGCCCGGGAATCTTATAGATTCCCGGGCCGATCCCCCCTGGGTGTTTGTCCGCTTTAATCATGCATACCAATACAACTGGCAACTCACTTACAAAGTGTGCATGCAGGGCCACGCACCGCCTTCTGCCCCTAGCCCTGGTGAACCAACACAACCAGCACCACCAGATCCAGCGGATCTGCAGCCCCATTCCCGCTGACAGCATAACAATAATCGGTGACACATCGGCGCACGTGACTGCAGGTGGCCCTGCCCTCCGCTGGGACTGGCATATGAAATAGCCAGTAACACAGACCTCCCACACCAAATCCCTCCCAGCATAACCTACACTTGGGATAGAGAGGAGAGGAGAAAACAGGGGGAGGTTCCACCGCAGACAACACATGGTGCTGCACACACAGCGGGACCATGCGGGCAGCCGGTCCATGGCCACAGGGAGAGCCAGTGCTCACCCTGATCCTGAGACAAAATAAAGAAGAGGCTGGGATGCTGGTACACCATCAAAGGACCAGATATCCCAAGTCGCGGACACAGTCCCTGCATTTTCCCACCATTCTACTACATCCACAAAAATTATTATACAAAAAATATTAAAATGACACATATAAAATAAAAATAAAAATCAATAGATTAATCATGAAGGACAGAGCACCAAAGCAATCAGTAATAGATAATTATTCTATACCTGATATTATTTTATAGTACAACATATCATAGGACCACTATACAAACTCCAATTACGTACCATACAACATATATATATATATATTCATATACTGGTACATAGGGCAATGTCCCACCATCTTTCATTCATTCCCCATGGGATTTTAGTATACATTCTACTACTCTTTCAATGACAGTTTATTTCATCCCCTCTACTTTACTATTATGCGTATCTTTAAAATGTCTAGAGATTTCAAATGCTTCTGTTATTAACATCCAATCCAGCCCGTATCACAACACATGTCTTTGGTGAAGAATGTGCTTATTTGTTAAAAAAATAACAACAATTTGAGGTAAAGAAACAATACTGTATATGTTACATATTGGACAAGCATAGATGTCCTATATTATGGATTAGCTAAGAGGTTTATTCAAAACTTCAAAAAGCACTAATTACTTAAACTGACATTTGTGTGCTCGTATCATATTCCCAAAGCCATGGCAAAAATCTGATTTCGAAAAAAAATTAAAACTAATTAATGAACATGTTAGGTTATTTTCCCATTATATCATATGGGAGCAGTGCACCAGCAAAAGCCAGGCGAGGTTGCCACCCTGCGCCAATGTAAGCTGATGAAATAGTAATACATGTTTGATATTGCTGTCCGATTGAAAGGGTTTCTTTTTTCAACTGCTAACTGCTATGCCAGTGTGCACCAATGCAATGCACAAAGGGTAATGAAAAAAACAAAACTGAATACAAATATATAGCGATTGTTCCAAAAGCTCCACCATAAAATGCACAAACCTTTTGTGTAAAGGGCTGTTGAAAATAGTATCTCAATGCCAGACACTTGGGAAAATTCCTGGTAGGCCTCAATGCTTTGGGGCTAGCTGGGCCATCCTTGATACTTTATTTGCTACTAAACCTTCAGCCACATTGCTTTAAGAGTGGCCATTATCCACCCATGCAATGTTACAGCCTCAGCTTCTGAACACAAAACTCCCTTACCTGCTGAAAAGCACAATGGAGGCTGAGCTCATTGGGATATCTTATCATAACATTTCATAAATATGAAATGTTACATAGCGTTCAAATTTGTTAGAACAAAATCTCTACCTCCTTGGGAAACTTCTCTATCTCACCTGTAGTACAGCTCTATTGCAACACATAATCAATTGTAGGATCCCTTTAACCTGAGCTCCGGAGCAAATTGATTAGGGATAACCCTCAAGGTAAAGATCCCTAAGAACCCCAAAATAAGTCAGGGTTACCTTTATCATCCAAGACCAGGGCCGGCGCCAGCACAGGGCAAACCTGGCCACTAGCATCTTCAGGGGCCCACTCAGGCTCACACTTGGCCATTTTATGATGGACCCGAACCACCGAATCCCGGGTTCTGTGTGCAGACATGCTCATGGCTGGCCTCAGCAACAGGGGATGATCAGCAAATTGGAAAATATGGCATGGAAAGGAGAGCAGTTGATGGAAGCTCAGAAGGTGGCAAGAACCAGGTGACAACTGACAGCAATGATAAAGTCTTTAGTGGCACCGGAGCAAACAATAAGGGCTGAAGGGTGCTTGGTGGCAGTAGAGAATGCAACAAGGACTAGAGGATGATTGGTGGCTATAGGGAAGATAATAAGGACTGGAGGGTGATCTGCAGCAGAAGATGACCCATTTGAGGAAGCGGAGCTGAAAGGTGACATCATGTGATACACTACTTTGGGGCCCACTAAGACTCTCCTGCCCAAGGGCCCCCACCTAGACCCGGCCTTGTCCAAGACCTACTTGTGGAAATCCACATGGGATTTGACCGTTGCCCAAGAGAAATGACTGTAAAGGTCATCCTCTGCTTACCACCTCTAAGGCAGAAGTTGTCTGCTGTTTATAATAATAGACCATAACAGTTGGCAAAATATGTTCCAGCCCATCAAACCATGGGCTGGAACTCTTGTTCTTGTCTGATACTACAGAGGAAATTAGTATCAGTAAAGCATTACAACATTTACTGCCTGGCAATGGAAATCAAACATGGCTGATTTAACAGAACAATGACAAGACTAGTTCACATATTTTGGGGGCTGGTCACCGCACTAAATGTTTGGGTCCATGAAAATGTTCAAAATGTTATCCCACTCAGTCAAAACTGGAACTGGCTTAAACAATATTGTACTTGTTTCCTGTGTGGCCTCCTCCACCGTTCACAAGCCCCTATATAAGGAGAAATATGAATAAAATATTCAGCAGAGCTGATGACAGGTTGCTTTAAATGGCATTAATGTATGTAGAAATAAAGAGTATATTTATTTACAGTGGTTATTGCTGGAACTGTACCTATCCATATATTTACTTTTGTTCAACTTCAGAGCTAAATCTGTGTTTAACCTAATAATGTGCAGGTCAGGCTGGCATTTGTAAAATATACTAGGTGTAAATAAACGCACAGATCCCCTGGAATAATTTATCTTACTAGCCAAACCGCAGTTTCCTTTTTTGCAGTCCCAAGCTGGTGTACTATTATGATTTTAAACAGCCCATATCTGCTCAATACTTTGAATGGTAGTTTTAAGTGTATATAGTGAAACAAGGAGGAAAACCTAAAAAATAGTAGCATAAGCCCGAAAAAGAGCTAAATGTCACCCAGTTTCAGTGTATAGCTGTGATTCCACTTTAAAAATCTACATTTTCTTTTTTTTTGCCTTTCTTTAATTGCTGTTACATTTGATAACTTTGACAAATGACCTGATAAAATTTATTTTCTGAGAAACAAAGGTCACGAGAGATTGAGTGGTTCACACACATCACACTGGAGCAAAAGTGGAGCACAAGGCTGTTTGTGGTTTAACACACCTCTCCTTATGTAGGATTTAGATTTTCCTGGGTTTTCCTTTCCCCCCAGGATATCCCAATCGGGGATGCCCTGCTGTGTGAAACCCCCCAGGTCACCCAATCTAACTCACCTGCCCCCAGTCCTATGGCACATGCACGGCCTCTCATCCAATCAGTGTGCTCGGCTCTGCTCCAGCACCTCCCTCTAAGCCTTCGTCTAACGGAGCGGACCCAAGCGTGCCCAGCGGGCACATCCCCCGCAACCCTCTAACAGGGAGCGTGTCCTTCTAAAAGGATAGTGGGGAGTTGCCTATGCTCATGCATGCGCCGGTGGGCTGGGGGAGAGGATACTGAGCGACCTGGGGGGTTTCACATAGCATGTCATTCCGATTCTGGATATCTGGGGGGAGGGAATCTATAAGATTCCAGGGACATAGGGACGTGTTTTTCAGTCCACTTTAAAGCAGACCTCCAGTCATAAAATAAGGTTTAGTCATTTGCTCCCCTTAAGTGGTGTATGCTGCTTAACCCCATGCAGATGTTAGGGGAGTGCTGCAAGCAGCCATCTTTGATCACACCTGAGAGACCTGCTTACACACAAGCAAAAGTGGGGGATGGGGGAGAGTCTTTGCTAGCACACAGACGCACTGCAGTTGAGCTTCCTTATTATCAGCTCAACCAGCCCAAGGGAGGTTTTATCTTTTTCCACACTGAATTTTAGAAAGAGATAAAATCTTTTGCTAGTTGGTGGCAACAATATAATGATCAGCATGGCTGCAGTGTGCCTGTATGATGTTGTTTCTCCACACAGGACTGGCTGTCTGAAGCAAAATTAGATATTTATCTCAGATTTATCTCACAGGAATCTCTGCTGCAGAGAATTACAACTGTTGCTTACAATGTTTATACAAGAGCTGTCTGAACAGCAATGAGTCATTACAGCTGATGGTTAGAGATAAAACATTATTTTAAAGAGATAATGTTGACTGTAGGACTTGGTTTTTCAGAAGCAGGCAAGATGGTGGCTCGAATGCAGTCCAGTACCATGGAATCTGCCTGCTATTTCACAACATCTGCTTGGAGTTAAGCCCTCTCAAATAGATTACATCACTGATACAGGGGGATAACATCATGCAAGAGGGGGGTTAGGAAAGCAATTTACTAAACTTAGAATTTTTTGACAGGAGGTCCGCTTTAGTAGCATCACTGGAGGGGAGACTCGGAGGTGGATTAGCTTATGCCTCTCCATCATTAGTCACATTGGGGGATTCCACAGAGGAAACCTATACAGTTCACACGTGGGGGCCACAGCTGTTACTAGTGACTAACTAGCTGTAGGGCTTTCGGACTGTATTGTCCTTGCTTTAGAGCATTAGTGAACAACCTAGAGTAAGAGTTCTGATACCAGTGATACTCTTATTACAACAGACAGGAAATGATACTTACTCTCCAAAATGAAGTCACATAAAACACAAATATAAATAGCTTAATAGAGTTACTTCTCCCTTCACTCAATACAAAGCTGGGCTGGCTTTAAAGAAAGACCACCATAACTTATATGTATATGATAGTAACAAACATAATTGAGCATCCTAACCTAAAGAGAATGTAAACTCAATGGCAATAATAAGGCAGTGAGCAGCTCACCTGAAGCCTGTCCCATGTGATTATCCTCCATCTCCTGCAACTGGTAGAAGTTGTAGTAGGGTTTCTAAGGTTGCCCCTCATTTAAATGTCATTCCTCCAGGACCATGCTGTCAACATTTTATTATAGCTAACGTATTTTAGTATAGATGTTGCCTACTAGGGATGAGCGAACCGGTTTGGACGAACCGGAATTCGCTCCGAATTTCAGGGAAAATTCGTTTCGGCACGAACCCAAATTTTTTTGGGTTCGTGCCGATCGAATTTTCCCTGACAGCGCAGCCGGCCTGCCTGCTCCCACCATGCCGGCAGGCGGGCAGGCCGGCTGCGCTGTCAGCGGGCCGGCGGCGGCCCGCTGACAGGCGTAGCCGGCCTGCCCGCTCCCACCATGCCGGCATTTTTTTTTTTCAGATGAGCGATTCGTGAAAGTTCGATTCGGGCGAACCCGAGTTTCTTGGGGAAATTCGGCGAATCGCCCGAATCGAACTTTCAAGAAGTTCGCTCATCTCTATTGCCTACAAATCCCAAAAGCCTTTCACTGTCAAGGGTGAGCTCCCCTCTCCCACAAAGTAGTGCATAGAAAATCAACAGGCAACAGTAATGAGAGAAACATATCCCCAGATGAAAACACTGCCAGTAACCCTTTAGTTAGCAAAATTGTGATCCCTTCATCTGAAGAGACTGAATTACAATAGAAGGGGTTAAACGTTTGAGCTCAGAAATGTGGAGTGGCATCTCTGCATCATCCAGTGAGATGCTTATCAAGCCAGGGTCAGAAAGCCTCTGCTCTTCAACACAAATTACAAAAGAAAAAATAATAGACAAGCTCAGCACCTTGAAGGCATCATTTTGGCAAGTGGAAAGGGGACTTTTCTTTTAAATGATCTTAAAACAGTTCACTTCAGATACTTTGTATATCAATCCGCATGGCCAATGGTAAAGCAATAATGTGTCGTTTACCTAATTACTTATTTGCATTTGCTTTGTAAATATATACAGCCACTCCTCCATTTATAATGTATAATCAGGCTTATAGTTTTATTAAAGATAAGGAGGGAGGACATGTGTCTGTTAACAGGAATCTGTAGCCGTGGGTTAAATAATGGGGTGTTAATTCTGAAAATACACAAAGCTGCCCCAAAAAGACACTGATATTTGTAGGAAATCAACCCTGAAGCAGTCTCTGGCAAACCAGTCTGACCTCAGCAAATGAAAATAATCAGAAGCAATTAGAAGCGTGCTGGACTTCTCCTCAGAGATCTGCGGGGGAGAAAAAACATGCCTGAGCCCTCAGAACCAAGGCAAAGGGCCTATGTGTGAGCTGTGAGGTTGCCTGACCTTGTCCACATAAAGATGTGATTTATGAAGTGCAGGGCACAGCAGCAGGCTTCTGTCTTCTCCAGGAGAACCAAATTACCGAGGTGGAGATTAACATGCTTTCAGTTGGGCTCCATTCCAGACCAAGGGAAATTTTTTATTTACATTTTTCTTCTTGCATTTAATTTCCTCAACTTCTTTCTTTCTTTTTTTTCACTTACAGATTTTTATCTGAAAAAAAAAGTTAAGAAGTGACTTCAAAAGAAAAGAAAAAAGTCACAGTGAAAATTAACAGTTTTTACAGAGCAATACTGAGATGACAGGCCTGGGCGCTGCTTAAAAATAGTAAAAAAAAAAGTCTGACACCTTGAGCGGAAAAGGTTGCTCCTTATATTGTAGGGTTTACATTAAGCGTGACATTGTATAGCTTTTTATTTTATTGCGGATTATTGCACGTTTCCTCCGGAGTTTCATTTTTAGCTGCTTTTCAGTGTGAATTATGCTGCGGTAAACTCCTTCACTTTGCTTCCTTTGCAGAAACAAAATGGCTTTCTTTTCCTTGTCACTAAAAAGATTAGAAATAGTTGATGTTGGTTTTATTATGGCGATGATGAACTTTTACTGAGGCAGGGCACTTAAGATGCAGCTCTCTGCTGTGAGCACAAATGTGTTTTTGTTTACTTTCTGCCTCACATTTTCCCCTGAGGGGAGCTGAGCTGGGCCTGAGTCTGCTCAGCTAGGCCTCAGTAATGATAGTAATGTTATTGGCAAGGTGGTCGCCACACAGATATGTATTTAGAGCAAAGACACATTTTAAAATAATGCTTTGAGTAAAATTTTACATGATACACGGGTTTTGTGATTACATTCATACCACGGTGGACACCAGTGGCGGACTGGGGCCAAAAATCAGCACAGGATTTTACCAGCACCTAGCCTGCACATTATTATTATTATCATTATTATTGTTTATTTATATAGCGCCATCATCTTCCGTAGCGCTTTACAAGGTATGATTACAGACAAGGTAAAACATATAGTACATGGAACAATACAGAATTAGATGCCACAAGGTTTAAACCAAGAGGGCGATTCATTAATAGCGGCAGGTAGCGACAGTTGAGCGACTGTAGCAGTATTTTCACAGCGCCCGCTAGTAGTCGCTGTGCTTGGCCATTGTTCGGTTGTTGATAGCGACTGAGTCGGTGTGCAGTAATGTTGAATACGGGGTGACGAGTTTCCGCGATGTATGGGTGCGCATGATAGCGACTGGTCAGAGCGACTGGCTCCCACCATATTCATCAAAAAATCACGATCAAAAAATTCTCGCGCTCTGAAATGCATGTTTAAACCCCAGAGCGCTGGCGGCGATGTGTTAAAAGTAGTTTTTTAACCCCCAAACCACCATGTTTTTGGAAACCAAAATAAAAAAAATGTTTAAAGAATTTAGTAATATGAATACAATAATTTCAGACCTGTAATATCAATTCTGCACAATTTTTTTTTTTTTTTTTTTACCTTAAAAAATATATCTAACATGGCAGAAGTGGTCACAGAATTTTTCACATTTAAAAAAAAAAAAAACATTAATAACAATTAATTATGAATATTTAAAGATTGTTCCATTGAAATGCATTGGAGAGCGCCAGGTAGCGAGAGGTCATACCTGTCGCTGTTCAAGTTCGGACGCTGGCGCTGTGGGCTGAGGCTGGAATAATGATGAATGAGTGGCTATATGGCGCTATCTCAGTCGCTAAGCAGGATCGGCTTGATAAATGTGTGATTGTGGTGGGGAGCCGGCGTTCTCGTGGCGGTGCCCGTCATTACCAGTCGCTCACCAGTCGCTACCTGTCGCTATTCCTTCATAAATAAGGGCCCAAGTGTTGTGAGCACAGGAGACAATAGGAAGGAGAGCCCTGCCCTTGCGAGCCAATGGCATCTCTGCTGCTTCCAGTGTGCTCCAAGGATGAGGATATATCATTAGGCTGAGGACATGGGCTGGGGTTGCTTAAACGACGGAATAGAGTTGCGATTGGATGGGAGTGTTAGTAAAGGTAGCAGCCCAGACTGCCCCAAAGCAGTGCGAGCCATCGGCCATTTGCCTGGGTCTCCCTCTATGGCTAGTCAGCCCCTGGTGAACACCACTGGAGTATATGGGGTTTATATACCAAAGTGTGAACAGCTCTGCCTCATTGGAGAACTTAAATTTACTAAATATTTGCTGCACTGATGGAAAGCTTTACACTTAACACTCTGACCTACTTGGCAATGACTTGCTTCCCCACCACCCATGATGGAGAAGTTAACAGCCAGTGGGGGTATAATGAGGGTCTGGTGGCATCAATGAATCTTTTTAGGATGAGGTGGCTGGTGATTAGGGTTGCCACATGGACGGTATTTTTTTACTGACCACTCATCTGGAAGTGCCGGTTTTGTTACTGGTCATTTTAATTGTGGTTCTACTTTTCCCATCCTTAATTATGGGAAACAAATACCAGCACCACCAGGCCAGTGGCCAGTAAATAAAAATACATTCTGACTAGGTGGCAACCTTACTGGTGATAGAATGTGAGGTTTGAATGAAGGGGCCTGTATGCCAGTAAGTACATAGCCAATGAGCTTGGGGAGTTGTTAGATAGGGGAGGGGAAATGAATGGCAGAAAATTGTGTAACTCTCTTTTGTCCACATTCTGTTTGAGGGAACTACGGTATATGACTAAAATGAAGAGGCTGCAGGAAGGTACTAAAGTTTATACTCTACTCTTCTGTAGGGTGAAACAAAAACATTTGCATACTACTGAATCACCTTCATCATACATCTTTCATCCCATATAGGAGCAGTGGCGTGCTTAACCACCATGCAACCAATGCAATCCCCCCCCCCCCCCCCCACGTCAGGGAGTCCCCAGCTCTGCGAAATGCACATTAGAATTAACAACATTTTCATTGGATCTGTCTTGGTAAAGTAGGATGGCTTTCTTGCCCTTTAGTAAAGCTCTTCTTTTGCTAAACCACAGGTGCTCAACCCTCCCCCTCAAGGGCCACCAACGGGACAGGCTTTGCAGATGGAATTACTTCTCA
The DNA here is from genome assembly GCA_027917425.1 of Gastrophryne carolinensis. Lineage (NCBI taxonomy): Eukaryota > Metazoa > Chordata > Amphibia > Anura > Microhylidae > Gastrophryne > Gastrophryne carolinensis. Next base: position 169,784,637 of record CM051237.1, on the reverse strand, counting down.
GGCAGAGCTGTAGTCTGAGAACTAATGACTTCACCTGGGAATTTTTGTGGAGATCTGCAAAGCCTGGCCTGTTGGTGGCCCTTGAGGGGGAGCTTTGAGTACTTATGAGCTAAACAAAGCAGCAGTAATGACCTCAGGTGAGAACACTGTTAGTAACCCTTTAGCTACTGGAACACAATACCATGATCCACCCCTATCTAAAGAGATTGAAGTAATACAGGTGGGGTTAAACCTGTCATCAGCCAATCAGATGATTAGCAAGCCAGACTGAAATGTACATCAGATCACAACTTTTGTGTACAGTGCTAAGGTAAACACGTTGTTTCTTATTTCTTTTATAACATGGAAATGCAAACAAATAGAAAAGAAAAAAATTAAAAGATAATCTCAGCACATCATATTGGCACACGATAATGAAAACTTTTAAAAATTGCCATTGAAAGTGGAATTACCCTTTAAGTATTTTGTGGCCTAGAGCACTGTTTGTGAACCAGCGGTACACATACTCCGGGGGTACTCAGCAATGGATGCTCTGATAGCTCTGGTATATTGTTTTAACATTAAAACATTATTCTTTCTTGATTCAAAAAGGTCTTTAAGGCCAGTAACCTACTTATTTTGGTAACATTAGTCATTCACCCCTTTTTCGGGTACTTGGTTGCAACTGCTTGTCGCTAGGGGGTACTTGGCATAGAAAGATTGAGGACCACTGATTTACTGTAGAGGATCTGCAAGTTTCCTAAAAACCAAATGCAGTCAAAGACATATTCACCTAAAAAAACTGTTTGCTTTTGGGTGGGGGGTGATGAGTAGACTGGAAGAGGATACCTTTCGCCACATTCGCAGTCCGAGGGAGTAGATGATGAAAGATTGTATCATGGGGCCTTCAAAGAAGTCAGCGTTACTTGTTGCTGGTAATTCTTTCAGGATGGATGACTCACTTACCAAAATGATTATCTTTACCCTCTAAACACATCCCACCTCCACCAATGGATGATCCAGGAATAGTTGTCTTAACATGATAAAGTCTTAGACAAAATTTTCTCCAGTCAATAGCAAATATTTTCAAGCAGAGGCGCAGATTTCCCTATTTTTGTAGCCCTTGCAAGCCATTATCATTATGTAGACACTGATTAGCTACAGGAAAGGTGGAATTGCTGTCTGAAAAGATAATTCATGTGTTTTATTGGGGGGGGGGGTCTTTACTACCTTGGTGTTGATATATCTTAAATAGTATACATTTGGCATAATAGTATAATAATTCGTTGGTCTTTCAGAATATTAAGTGTAGGCCGTCTAACACAGAGCAATCGGTACCATATTACCAATAATATATTTCTTTTTCGCATGTCATTCAAATACTATTTGGTGCTTCATTCTCCACATTGCATGTCACTTCTTGGCAAGTTTTCCTGGAACATGATCCTCTCAGGCCTGTGAGTCTGATAGTAACAGAGAGGGCCTGCTATGTGTAGGCAGCTATGGGCTTCTGTGGGGTCCTCCACCCTAGCAGACTCTATATATGGCAACGCTACACCTCTGTATGATGATACATGGTGGCCTGCACTGCCTATTTTTACCCTTTGTAATTGTCGTAAAACAGAACAAATGATCTGGAAAGATAATAACCTGCATATGAGATCTATTCATGTGCCAATAAAATAAAAATATGGTGATACATTTCCAGGGGCCCTTGTATACTAGTTCCTGTACAAAGAACCAGATTCAGTCTAGTAGGGCACCTGTGACCCTAATTTCCAGGGGCCCTTGTATACTAGTTCCTGTACAAAGAACCAGATTCAGTCTAGTAGGGCACCTGTGACCCTAATTTCCAGGGGCCCTTGTATACTAGTTCCTGTACAAAGAATCAGATTCAGTCTAGTAGGGCACCTGTGACCCTAATTTCCAGGGGCCCTTGTATACTAGTTCCTGTACAAAGGGCACCTGTGACCCTAATTTCCAGGGGCCCTTGTATACTAGTTCCTGTACAAAGAACCAGATTCAGTCTAGTAGGGCACCTGTGACCCTAATTTCCAGGGGCCCTTGTATACTAGTTCCTGTACAAAGAATCAGATTCAGTCTAGTAGGGCACCTGTGACCCTAATTTCCAGGGGCCCTTGTATACTAGTTCCTGTACAAAGGGCACCTGTGACCCTAATTTCCAGGGGCCCTTGTATACTAGTTCCTGTACAAAGAACCAGATTCAGTCTAGTAGGGCACCTGTGACCCTAATTTCCAGGGACCCTTGTATACTAGTTCCTGTACACAGAATCAGATTCAGTCTAGTAGGGCACATGTGACCCTCATTTCCTCTTACACTAGTTCCTTTTCACAGAACCAGATTCAGTCCGGTAGGGCACCTGTGGTCCTGATTTCCAGGGGCCCTCTTATACAACTTCCTTTACATAGAACCAGATTCAGTCTAGTGAGGTACTTGTGACTCTTATTTCCAGGGGCCATATTATACTAGTTCCTGTAACACAGAACCAGATTCAGTCAGGTAGGGCACCTGTGGCCCTAATTTCCAGGGGCCTCCTTTTACTAGTCTAGTAGGGTACCTGTGGCCCTAATTTCCAGGGGCCCTCCTATACTAGTTCATTTACACAGGACCAGATCCCGTCAGGTAGGACACATGTAGGACCCTAATTTCCAGGGGCCCTCTTATACTAGTTCCTAACTTATTTTCTTTTTTACTTCCTACTTCTACTAAAAGGCCTTCTTTCTAAAAGGCATTAACTGGAGGAGTCTCTTGTAATGAAAGAGTGACACAGACAGTACTTTTTATTATTATTGTTACAACCATTTTACTATTGTTTATATAGCACCATCTTCTTCTGTAGCGCTGACACAGACAAGGTAAAACATACTGTACAAGGACCATTATAAACTAGATGTTACAAAGTTCAAACCAAATAATGTGATAATAAGAGACAACAGGATTTGGGAACATTCTCCATCTCAACAATTATAACTGTCCAACCCAGTTGCATCAATTTAGAATTAGTGTGCTCATCATTATGGCTGCACCCAATGGCTTGTCCCCTTCCTCTGGCTGCACATACCTGCTGACAGCTATTCAAGTATGCTTGGCAAGGTTCACATGCTCATCAGTGATGCCACAGGGGGCCACGCATGCGCCGAATAAAGGTGAGTATCAACTGATCCAGGGGGGTTGCACAAATCAAGAAATCCTGAGGAAAAGTTGTAACCCGGCCTAGCAGTCTTGCAAAAACCAGAGCCAAATTACAAGAGTTTGCATTAAAGGGGCAAAACACAAAAAACACATACCTACCTTTTGTCCTTCGTAGCCCTTCTGTCTTAGTTCAGTAGTATAAAATGTACCGCTTGACCACCATCCACAGACGACCCCTGTATTAAACGCCTTCCTGTCAGATAATTCACAGTGACTTTAGCAGCCATTCATCCCAGAGATTGCCGGTAAATGTGAATGCTTGGGGACTCGATCTCAGGCCCTAAAACCTTATGTTTTATTTTAATAGTTCTGTGAGGACAAAACGTGAGAGTCATTTACCTGGAAAGGGGGGAATTGTGGGAGACACAGATGTTTTTAAATAAGCCTGAGATTATTATTATTATTATTTATTTATAAAGTGCCATCATCTTCTGAAGCGCTTTACAAATGAGACATTTATTAAAGTTTGGAGAACTCACACAAGATTAACCTTTTTTTGGTGGGGGGCTCTGTACTGAGTAGACAGACACAGGAAATTCATATTATGTTAAAGAAGATAAAAGCCACAAAACACGCTAGATGCTTACTTACATAACCTGCAAGCTTTTTTGCTTTGTGCTTGGAGAGATAAACATAGAGGGCTTTTTTTTAATACACTAATATACTTTTACAAGGGAGGATTACTGAGCTGATCAACAACAAATGTAGAAAACCGATAGGGACTGCCCTGTCTGCACCACAGCCTCAGTGTTTATATTGATCCACAATATCCACAATATTTCTGCCATGATATTGTCAGTTTCTATTTGCAATTTCCAATATTCAACGGGACACAAAAAAATGTACATAGTTTCACATGGTTGTTACTAGAAAGAGTCTTGTCTTTCTATACCGTGATGTGTAAATGTTTTGTTAGTGATAGTTGTTATTTTAAGCATTTTATTGTGTTTATTATTGCATAATTATTCTCCATACGTTAACCAGTATGAGATATCTAAATCTTCATGAAGGGTGAGCTAGTTTCTTATTTAGAAAAAAAAGACACGCTCCTGCCCAATGAGTGAAATGCTTATTATGCAAGGTTAATATATAATATATAATAGTGTCCTAAACGCGTCATAATTTATACTGCTACTTGTACAGCTCTACATACTTTGTTCTTTCTTTGTGCGGTAAGGTTCTCCACTGCTGGAATCCCTCAGACCCATAGGGTTTCCATTAGCAAACTTTAGTCCCACACTTCACATGAAGGATTTTCATGAAGTTAAAGACTTAAAAGTGGAGTCACCTTACAGCCTGTTGGGAATAGCTGGTGGATTGCATTACTAGCTCCTTGCTGCTTTCGCTAATATATTGACATATTTAAATAAACAAAACCAAATCCAGCGCTCCACTATGCTGAGTGCTCTGTAGAAACCTTGAGAGATGTATCTATACAATGACATCAGCAGGGAGGAGAAGGAAGCCTTAAAGGGGAAAGAACCTGGGAATAAAACAGACCTAGGCCTATTACAGAGACCTTTTTGACCCTATTTTGAGTTTTTAAGGTGTTTTTGCCATGTTTCAAGAACAAGGGTATTCTGTGAGTGTGCGGGTTGCAGGCATGCCTGTATATTCTGTTTATTTATGGAGCTGCTCTGGGTAAGCAATCTGTTTAACCTTGTTAAAGATGAGTTGGTGTACCTGGATATCATGTTCTTATGTAGGATAAAAGGTTTCTGTATGCAAAAGATTTAGTTTGAAGCGGGCATAAAGTAAAAAAATGCTTTAGATCTACTTACACCCACTGCATTTGGTAAAAGAACAATGAGATGCAAGCTGCTATCAAAGAGGGAATGCAGAAGAGTGAGTATCTTGTTCTTAAACCCGATGGGCATCCCAAATGAGGATGTTCTAGAGGTGGAGGATATAAATAGATCTAAAATGTTTTGGTTTCAATTGAACCTCAATTCAAAAGGGACCATTGATTTGTTTAACACCACCTCTGGGGTACCTTGATTTGGGATGTCCCTATGGTTACTGTGTGGTTTAATTATGGGTCACATGCTCTTGGAATATTTGTTCCGTAAGGGATGTTGCTGGTCAGAGCAACTGTAAACCACCCAGACATTCAGTATTCTGCATTTGGTGAGACTTTCTCATGTCAGCAAAGTGGGACATTTAGGTGTTTCCAGAGTTTTTGGAGGGACAGTGGGCTTCAAAGTGGGACTTTCCCGCCAAAAGTGGAACATCTGGTCAGTTTACCCCTGGGGCATCTTGATTTGGTATATTCACCCACTAGAAAGAGCCTAAAAAACCCAAAACTCAAAAAGTTGCAAATCTTACTCTGTTGTTGGGGCAGACACATCTATGTATCCACTGGTCCACCAGTGCCCAACAGGGTTCATCAGATGGGTGTACATGCACAATGCCTGGCACCTTGCATGTCAGAGTGGCAACCTTTTAGTAAGGATTTATGTGGCTAGCCATCTCTAATTGTGGAATTCCTGGGGGTGGGGTGATGCAGCAGCTTCAAGGGCTGATGTGGGAAATGTGGCCTTCAAAGTGCATCCGCTGCCATAAAAGAGACAGCATTGACCCACCTTTCTGAGCAGCCACTACAGCAATTAGATGAAAACCAAAGAGGTCCCCACTTCTGCTATCAGCCATTTTCAGCAACTGTCAGCTTAAGTGCACTATCCTGCCTTCAGTCACTATTAAGCAGGCTTCCTCAATGACTTTGGTCTGGGAGCATGGTCAGACCAGCAGCACTGGAGGCTCTTGCATTAGCGTTGTCAGTCTGAAAGAGCCATGAGACAGCGAATACAAAAGATGGAAGCCACATACTGCTGTAATTGCTGCAGTGGATCTTCTGTCGCCTGGATTTAGTGAATAACTTTTTTTTTAATGTAAGATTCCCACACAGTCATTTGAATATATATAGAAACATAGAAGGTTGACGGCAGAAGGAGAACATGTGTATACTGTATGTACTCTTTATCTTAGGATAGATGTGTGCTTATCCCAGGCATGTTTACATTCAGTGACTGTTGATTTTTCAACTACCTCTGCTGGAAGTTTGTTCCAAGCATCTACTACTCTTTCTGTAAAATAATATTTTCTAACATTGCTCCTGATCTTCCCCCCGACTAGCTTCAGGTTGTGCCCCCTTGTTCTATCATTAAGTTTCTTCTTAAAAACACTTCCCTCCTGAACCTTATTCAATCCTTTCACATATTTAAAGGTCTAAATCATGTCCCCCCTCTCCCTTCTTTCCTCTAGACTGTACAGATTAAGTTCTCCTGAGAAGTTTTAAGTTTAAGTCCTTCTGCCATTTTTGTTGCTCGCCTTTGGACCCGTTCTATTTGAATAATGTCTTTTTGCAGGTAAGGTCTCCAGAACTGTACACAGTATTGTAGCTGTGGCCTTACCAGGGCTCTATACAGCGGCATCACAACCTCCCTCTTCCTACTGGTGATGCCTCGAGCTATGCAGCCGAGCATCCTGCTTGCTTTTCCCACTGCCTGGCCACACTGTCCACTCATCTGGCATATATATATATATATATATATATATATATATATATATATATATATAGTTATATGCCTGCATGTGTTGTGTTGCCCTTGATCGTTATGCTGTTTAACAATATGATAAATAGCATCAATATTAAACTAACCTCCACGTCCTCCATAAAATTCATAACTTGCCAAACGGCCCCTCATCTCTATTTGATCATTCAGCCTTTAAATCTTGATGGCCTTCCAGATGCTTATCAGAGAAGTAATTGAGATATCTCAGCAGGGGATGTCTATTACACATCGTTGCACAGAGCAATAATAGTGAATCAGTATTTTACTATCAGTAGAAGATTACTCTCACTGATTACGGTAGCGGTTGACTGTCGTAGCTGTGCTGTCCAACCGTTCGTGTGTTACTGTTTCCTGTACTCTGAGCAAAAAGAACTATAAACCATATCACCATCGTATTCCGTGGTTAAAAATCATGGAGGGCAGGACACTTATAAAACACACAGTATTATGGGTCAGAAGTGACAAAAATACAACAAAAACACATTTCTACAAGGAAACATTAGGGAGATAGAGCCCTCCTATAAATGACTAGTCCTTAGTCATCTGCCTTATGCCATTATCAAGGTGCATGCAAAAGTATCCCCATTGTGTAGGGCTACACATGGCAATGTTCTCATTTTTTCATTTTTAAAAAGCAAACTATATTGCCTGAGTAATTATGAATTAAAGTTTCACCTCTTGAGCCATCCTCTGGTGGGAGTGGCAGGGCTAAGTTAAACAAACCTGCTGTGTACATTGTGATTAAGTGAGCTGAGATTAATTCTAGCCTATCACTAACAGAACATGTATCAACCTGACATGAGTCTTAGGCCCTTATTTAACAAGGGATAGCGCCAGGTAGCGAATGGTGAGTGAACGGTAATGACGCTCACCGCCACGAGAACGCCGGCTCCCCTCCGCAATCACACATTTATGAAGCCGATCCTGCTTAGCGACTGACAGAGCGCCAGATAGCGAATCATTCATCATTATTCCAGCCTCACCCCACAGCGCCAGCGAGCAACCTTGAACAGCGACAGGTATGACCTCTCGCTACCTGGCGCTCTCCAATGCATTTCAATGGAGCAATCTTTAAATATTCATAATTAATTGCTATTGTTTTTTTTTTTTTTTAAATGTCAAAAATTCTGTGACCACTTCTGCAATGTTAGATATTTTTTTTAAGCTAAAAAAAAAAAATGTGTGCAGAATTGATATTACAGGTCTGATATTAATGTATTCATATTACAAAATGTTTTGAAAAACATGTTTTTTTTTTTTTTCTACAAATATGGTTGTTTGGGGGTTTAAATAAGCATTTCACAGCGCGAGAATTTTTGGAGCGTGATTTGTTAATGAATATGCTGGGAGCCGTTCGCTGTCATGCACTCCCATACAGCGCGGAACCTGTCAAACAGCGACTCATAACCCCGTATTCAACATTACCGCACACCGACTGAGTCGCTGTCAACAGCCGAACAACGGCCAAGCACAGCGAATACTAGCGGGCGCTGTGAAAATAATGCTACTGTCGCTCATCTGTCGCTACCTGGCGCTATTAATGAATCAGCCTGCCCGACTTGTATTGGTGGTCAGGATAAGTAGGGGGGGTGGAGACAGAAGTAGGAAAAATTCTCCTTTCTTTCTGTGACCAGAGCAAACTGCATGGGCCTAACACTGCATCAGGTAAGCTGACAGATAAATTATTTTACAGTTTGACTGGGCGATCTCTAATTTCCAATGTCCAGAGGCACACTTTGGTCAAGTTGGCAGAACATGCGAGTATCTGTGAGCCAGTAGACACTGTAACATAATTTCTGGGTACCTAAACTGCTAGTGGTAATCATGTTTTGATGGGAGTTCACAGTTTTGGGCCTTGATTTTGTAAATCTGCCTTAAAGCGGTCCTTCACTCTGAATAAGAGTCTATCTTATATGTTTCCCACACCCTGTACATACAGATTGTCCATATTAAAAATCATCCTACCTGCATCTACTGCATGTTATGAGCCTTTAAAAATCCAAGATGGCGGCTCATGGAAGCCGCCATCTTATCAGGCAGCCTGCAAACAGGAAGTGCCTCCTGACTGTGCTGCTCTGCATTCTGGGACTGCTGACCTTTACCTGACCCCAGCTCTGCTCTGTCTGAGCAAAGCACAGCTATAACCCGCCCCCCTGTACCTTATCCCACTCTCCTCTCCTCAGTAAGTGTGATGCTTCTGAGTCAAGATGGCGGCGCCCGTATCCTAAATTCCTGAACAGAGTTGCAGCCCAGTGGGGGAAAGAATAATAAGTTAGTGACTAAAAACGTAAAATATATGAATTTTAGATGCTGTTGAACCGTTTTTTAAGAGTTTGGGCTTTTCATTAAATCACGCTGAAGGTCCGGTTTAAACTATCTCTTGAAAATAAGGACTTTATTTCCAAATAAGGTGTGATTTAGTAGAGGGAAGAACCTAGAGTAGGAATTGCACGTAAAACTTTCACGGGTACATTGAGCCAACTTACAAAGTAAGTCTTAAAGTGGACCAACTGGCTGCTCAAGTTCCCCTGGGGACGCATTCCGGCCTCCCTGTAGCCAAGGCTCGCTCCCATGTCCAGCCATACAGATAGGCTGGGTGCGCCAACGCGACTTGCATGCATGGAGGCCGGGGGTGCAATCAATCTAGCTCTGTATGCTGGATCTCTGGTCTAAACAGCACTGTGTGTTGGGCCTTAATATGCCCAGCGCACAGTACTGATTGCATCATAGCCTGTCAGGAGGTAAGTTATTGGGGTGACCTGATCCTGGTCCACTTTAAGTACATCTTGAGTTTTACAGACAATAAGTATTTTTACAAACCTGAATTGAAGAATTTAGGTGTTTATAAACAAATCAGTGTTTACTTTCAAGCAGTAATTTTACCTTATGTATTGAATCATGCCCTATTTTATCTCATGCCTTATTGTGAATTAAAGAGCCTGATTTACAAAAGTTTTTTGCCTTCCCTCAGTTCTCTGTGTGTGCTGCAACTCGGTTAGGTCGCGGTGTAACAGGCTAACTGATTATTTGCTTGTTGTTTGCTGGGTTTTTGCTGCCATTTACCTGGCAGAAAGAGTAGAATTTACATAGACAAATGGTCTGGCAAAGTGCTGTGGATGAAATTATTATTAAAATTACAGGAAACTTCAAAAACACTTTCAAAAATTAGTTCTGCATGGTATGGGTCTTAAAATATATGTGCGGTGTCCCAGGATTCTCCTGGGTGTTTTACAAACTTAATATAATGAGTTTTATAAAAATGTGAAAAGTCATGTGACAGTTTTATTGCAGCAGCCATGGTGGCTGTCATCCACTGTCACACTGTTATTCATGATCTCCAGTAGACCACCAGTTGCTAGCACTGCAGCTCTCAGCATGGGTGTGAGTTTAAAGTGGACCAAAACCCAGTCTTATAGATTCCCGGGCCGATCAGATCCCTCCCCGTGGGGCATCCAAAATCGGGATGTCCCGTGGGGTGAAACCCCCCAGGAAGCCCAGAAACCTTACCTTAACCCCATTCCAACGGCGCATGCGCGGGCCACGGGCGCGTCTCGTGCTTCCCTCTAGCAGGGCACGCACCCATGCCGGCCATTCCCTGTTAGAGGGAAGCGTGAGACGCGGCCTCCAGCGCTCAGAGCCACTGTGGTTGGACGCCGCTTGTACGTGCATACCACAGCGGCTCTGAGCGCTCTGATTGGACGAGCGCCCGCGTAGGAGCTTGGTGAGGTGAGTGTTTCCGGGCATTCTGGGGGGTTTCACACAGCTGGACACCCCCGATCGGGGTGCCCCCACCGAAGTGGACCGAAACCCAGGATAGTCAAAATCCTGGGTGTTGGTCCACTTTAAGCTGAGACCAGGTGAGTGTTTTTTTGATTTTTTAAAGGAGCATCGTTAAAAAATGGCCAGATGATAAAAATCCATATAAATTTGCTGGATGGAGGGGGTCACCTTTACACCTGGCATTTACCAGAAACATTTAGCCAGACTTGCTTTCCACTCTTTTAATGAAAGAAAAAGGACATCCAGGGTGACAGGCTCTGTCACCCCGGATAGACTAAACCTGTCACCCCTGGATTTTATTCCTACCATGAGACAATAAACCACAAGCTTCTATGGAGTATTATTCAGTACTGGTGTATAAGTGACCCCTTCTCTCATTAGCCAACGTGTTTATATGGATTTTTAATATTACACAGTTTTGCAATAGTGCTCCTGTCTAGGCACAAAAATTATAAAAGGGAAATTCACCTTTTGCCCCCTGCAGCATATTTCTCCTTCTACCTTGGTTGGGAACTCACTAATAGGGAGATTGAGGATTGCGGCATCCACGTCCGACGTCCTGTCAACGATGCCTCCATGGCGAACGGGGGCCCCACACTGTCAGTCGCAGAGAACAGAAGAAGATCTGGCAAGTATGGCACTGGACTTGAGCTCAAGATCAGGAGATGAAACCGCCAGAATGCAGCTGCAGGAGGCCAGTGATGACTATCCTTACTTTTTCAGTGCCTGGATAGCCCTTTTAACTTCCCAATCCTGGACATTGAGGAGGGAACGTGAATTTAGCATGACTGCAGGGTGAGGGGGGGTTGGCTAAGTACTTAGTATCTATTTTATACGTGTCCCTAATGGTGCAATACAATTAACATACTAACCCCACCCTTTGATTGCTCAAAAAGAATAAATCAGAGTAATATAAAATGCCCATCAATATTGATAAAGTGCAATATTTATAGATTTGGATATGCAAAAAAATGTTATTAACAAAGTGATGCTAATCACTGAACCCATCTTGCAAAGTGCTAGTGTGTAATTCATGTATCACTAATGTGGAATAAATACAGCACTCGGCAGCATGTAAGTGGGGCCACTACTCCACTTCATTTAATAAACATACACAATAGTGGCAAATTAGTGAAAAATATATTATTTTTTTTTAGGAAAATAACTGTGGGGGTTATCCAAATTATTTTAGAGAAAGCCTTTAAAAAGGACTTTCCACCACCAAAGCAAGTAAACAATTCTACAAGTCAAGTATATCATTTTTACTATGTGATAGATATTTTATTTCTATCAAAAGCTCTGAATACTCAGCGTCTATAGAGTTGAATAAATCATTTGGACAACCTATCACATTTCCTAGGCTGTTGTTTCTTTTAATTCAGTCCTATGCATAGCAAAACTGATGAGAAAAACTTCCCAGGTTTGTTTAAAGTGGATGTTCAGTGACCAGGTATAGCATAGATTACTGCTTTCTCGGCTTGCTATATTATTGTGTGCCAAAAAGATGCCCTCAAGGTGCAGAGCTTATCGAGTATTTTTCTTCATATGTTTGCAAATGTGCTGTGCTCCAAAAAGTTGGTTGTCTAGTTCATTGTTTCTCACTGTTTCTCAGAGATGTTAAGGCACAGAATGGCCATAGGGACACCTGAGACAATGCCTGGTGGGCCGCATTGCTTTGGGGCTAGTTGGGCTGCTATTTTCACACCCACATTCAATCCCTGCCCCCGTAGTCTCCCTCTCAGCCCCCTGTACCCAGTCCCACTGTATCCACAAGCCAAGGAACCCCAGCCCCTAATGCTATAGCCCCGGCATCGTGGTTGGGGGGTGCTCAGCAGGGATGTCTTGGGCCAGCCAGGAGCTGATTTTTGCCCCGGTGCGCCACTCTTCAGGGGTGCACCAACTTGGTGATTCTGATGGGTTTGGTGTATCATTTTAACAGTAATACATTATTTCTTTATCTTTATCTTTCTTTAAAAGTGTTACAATGCCTGTGACCTATTTTTTTTGTAACATTTATATGTAATCCCCTCCTTGGGGGTGTTTGGTTTGAATTTCACTGTTCTCGTTAATTAATATAATAATAATAATCGTTAATTAATATAATAATAATAATTAATATTAATTATTGTTAATAATAATAATAATAAATAATAATATAATATAATAATGTAATAATATTATTATTAATAATAATAATAATAATTTGGGCCCAAATATCCCCTTTAATCATTGTCATTGTCCAAAAAAAATAATGTTATGAAAAAAAAAACAATTATTGAGAAAAAAGCCTGAGAATGTCACTTTTAGTGAAACACCAGATAGGAAGACATTGGAAGTCAATGGCACTTTTTTACTGCTGAGACAAGTGCTGAACTTTTTGTCCCTTTTTTACCTGTAGTAAAAAAAAGTGCCATTGACTTTCATTGTCTTCCTATCTGGTGATTCATCAACACTGAAATTCTCAGCCTTTTTTCTCATAAATTGAATTTTTTACTACCATGAGAAACTTTTTCAACTTTTATTGAATTGAGGTCATAATGTTAAATTCTCTAGTTTATTTTTTTCTGGGGGTTGTGGCAGTTACTCTGGTGTATGCTTACTGAAAGAAACCTGAAGAGACTATTTGAAACGTTCTGATTAGGATTTCACATTGTCTACACTAACAGGAGTGACGGGGGGGGGGGGGGGCTCTGTCCAGCTAATGTGTGAGTGGTCTATGGCGGGGGAGCAGGCATGTGTGTCTCTTGATATGATGGACACAGACCCCTGATACTCCCATAGGATGAACTGAATTTAACACCGGAGCTGGGGCTCATTAACTGGCTCCAGGTTTCCTAAAAGCTCCTTCCTTTTCCTTTTTCTCCTCAGGGCATTGGGGCAGAAGGATCTCTGCCAGTTCACTGAGGGCATCCCTCTACAAACTAGCCTAGCAGCCCAGAAAATGACACATCGCTTTGACCTCATCACTCTCTTGCCCAGAGATAGATGACAGCAGGATGATTGCTCACAGCGATGAGGAAATCGCCTCTTGGACCATAACCTATTGATAAAACATATCTGAGGCTGCCATGAATGGAATGCTTTTTATTGAATTAGCTGAAGATTTGATATCCTTACTTAACCCCTTACTGTCACAGTAAGATTTTGGGTTACCTTAGTTTAAATGACTCTAAGGGAACTATATTTTAGAAAAACCCCAAACAAGACCCTACTTTAATACTCTGCCCTTCAACATATGCCACATAACTTTCAGGAAGTTTATTAACCCTTAGGTGCCTAACAGGAATTATCACATTGCCGAATGCTCAGTTTGAACATGTTACATAGTTAATACGGTTGAAAAAAGACATATGTCCATCAAGTTCAACCAAGGGTCAGTGTTGAGGAAAATGTTTTACTGATTTTTTTTCTTACTGATAGCAGCTAATAGCATGTAAGCATGTAATACTGATAGTATGCAATAGTATATAATATGTCAGGAAGGGGTTAAACATCATAAACAAAATGTTTTTTTTTGGGGCATTGTTGGACATTGTTGGTGAAATCTTAAAGCAGCGCTTTTGCAAAAAATTAGTCTAATAATAAAAATCTAAATATAATGCTAGATAGCATCACATAAAGTACAACTAAGCTTGTTTATTTTATTACAGGAAGGAAGAATAATCCAGGTGATGGGTTTTGAACACACCATTTTGCTTTATATAGTGGACTGCTTAAATCTAAGTCTCCTTTCTCACCAGGATGTTTGTGTCGCATTGGTGTTTAAATATTCAGACGTGTCACAGATGGCCAGAAACCGCAGCCTGGTAAATTAAATGGGCCCTTTCACATGCGTGCGCAATTGCAATGCGCCCTTATAGAAGTCTATGGCCACTGCAGGTAAAGTGCATGTATGGCACTTTACCTGTGTTGCATTGCGATGCACCTCCCGCTCCATCGCCACTGGTCCCCGCTGCTGTCCTCCATTCCTACGGTCAGGCACTGCTGTAGACAGCTTGTCCATTCTGATCACATCTGATTGGTCTTCCTTCCAGTAAAATAGAGAAACCAGCTTGGCAGATTTAAGTGTATGTCACTACTCCCTACTACTGCACTATTACAGTAAAGGTTTAGTCAGCAACATTGCAAACTTTCATCAAACATGAGAATTATCAAATATTTAAAATGTGTATAAACCTGTTTGCTAGCAAGAGGGGAAAGTAATTAAAGTGAATCAATCACCAGGATTTTGACTATCCTGGTGATTGGTCCCTGCCCCATGGGCATCCTGATTGTCCTCTTTTACTCACCTTTCCCCTGTTCCCACAGGGCATGCGTGGGCACTTGCCCAAACAGTGCTTTATGTAGTGCATACTACTGCATGGCATAAAGTCACTGATTTGAACATCGTGTTGGCATAGGTGACGTCGGTGGCCACATCACCAGCTCCTGTGTGCCTCGTCTGTCTGACTTGCTGGGCACAGGGTCCGTGCACAGCAACAGGTACGCCGGGAATGCGGCCAGTGAAGTTAGTGTTGCAGGACCTACTAGGATCAGGTAAGATTACCGGCACCCCGGGGGGGGGGTACGCAATGGGGCATCCCGTATAGGTTAGTAGGTTAGCAGGAGGTCCAGAAATCCTGCCAAGGTTGTTGTTTTTTTCTCTGTAGAATAAAAACGAGGGGTGGCAGCTAGTCCATACTGACAGGGAAGAACAGACTATTAGATTTGCAGGGGGTGATTGGTCCCCTTCAATTGGAAAGTCCACGATCAGTTACACGATCAGAAGCTGTATCATTTGTTGTGTTTCCAGAGTGATTAGCTGGCATAGTATTTTCTTTGATTTTTTTCTTATGTTAGCAAATGTGTGTTTTATGGAAGCATTTTCCACATTTCACATCTGCACTTGGTTGCTATTAGCAACTTTACACCAAGTCTGTACACCAAGATCTACAAAAAGAGAGAATTGAGCCCTGTACACACAGAACACTGCTGCTATAGCCGCTGCTGAGGTGAGGGAGCTCACCTACATTTACACATGTCCAGAAGCAGTGTTCTGTGTGTACAGGGCTCACATCATTCTTCTTGTAGATCTTGGTATATAGACTTGGTATACAGTTGCTAATAGCAGCAGATTGCAGGTGGTGAAATTTGCTTCCAAAAACAAACATTTGCCAACATAAGAAAAAAAAATTATTGATAAGCTCAGCAGCTTGGGGGCATCATTTTAGCACACAGAAATATACACGTTAAAGCAATTCAATTGAGAGTGGACTTTCCTTTTACATACCCGTTTTCCTGCCAAGGTTGTTGTGTTCTTCTACTCTGCCGAATTAAAATGAGGGGTGGCAGTTTTTGAATGTGCTATTCCATATTGACAGGTAAGAACTGACCATTAGAGGTATTTAGCAATTATAAGCATCAGTGGAATTGCAAAAGCAATAAGTTGCGTTTTCAGCAGAGGCTGGATGAGGAGACAGGCAGTTAGAATTTACCCCCCCCTCCCCCCCCCCTAACAGGAGGATGGTACATTCCCCAAACTGTCAAACCTGATTGTTCCCCCTTCCTGTAAAAGAAACATGCTTGGCTGGAATTATTTGCATGGTATACTCCTCTATTAGCGTCTAACATATTCATGAGGATTTGTATTAGCCGTTTTTTTGGCATAAGATCTGCTATAAGCTGGGCACACCTCATACTCAAATGTCAAATCTCCAGGCTTATCCTAGAGCTTAAACTCAGTTTCAGAGACAGAAGAAGGGCCTTGCAATAGTTAGCTCACTATAGCCATTGTGAGAGCATCTAACTGTTCTTACCGGATGTATTCCAAGTGCTTCTCATAAGCTGTAACAAGAGGGGAGCGTGCTACAGAGGGAGCAGTGAGTAGTTTTTCTGCTTTGTAAACATTCTTCCTTTTTTAAGCGATTTTCCTTCATTTTCTGAAACTACCTTTTTGGGGTCTAGACAAGAAGGTAAACTGCCATTCACTTTCATTGTGCTGATTCAGCCCCAGCTGAAAATGTACATCCGGTTGCTGAATGAGCTCTAAGTAGTCAATGAACATGAATGGCAGTTTTCTCTCCTATAGTGGAGACTTTTCTCACCTGGTGCTGAATCGAGCCTATGGTGTCACATCAAACCCACAATAGGGTGTTGTATTTGTTAAACAGTGTAGTTCTCCGCCCTTGTATTTGGAGAGTTATCCATAAGTTTGTGGCTTTTTCTGGAGAGTCTTGAGAGGCAGTGAGAACCTGTAATTGCCTTTTTTTGTAAATCAGCACACAAAATAATAAAATAATTTTCTTCTATTGAAAATCAAAATCTCATGGGCATGCAACGGGACAGTTCTACAAATTAGGTAAAATTATTTTTAATGGGACAATATTTTATTAATGACTTCATATTAACACTTGTCCTTGGCGCATGCCTGTTTGGGGTGCCTCTACAGTTACAGGGACTGTAAACCGAACAGCAATAACAAAGCAGCAAACCGATCACTTGATGCCTGTCCCATGTGCCTCCACTCCATTTCCTACAGTGCAGGGTAGATGCCATAGCAGGGCTCCAAAGTTTGCCCCCCCCTTTCAATTACATTCCTCTAGGAACACTCAAAAATTGGTCTAACAACTACTTTGTTCCTTGTGGTTCTCAGTGTAAGTGATCACAGTAGTCCCACAGCTTTCTCTGTCCAGAGCAGAATGCGGACGTGTCCCTCCCAGCTTCGATAAGACCCAGAAATTGAAGCTTTTCTTAAACTACATGGCTTTTCTTAAAATACATAAATTACTTGGTTTAAACCTCGTAGCATCTAGTTTGTGTTATTCCCTGCACTATATGTTTTACCTTGTTTGCAATCATACCTTGTAAAGTGCTACAGAAGCACTATAATAAACAATATTATTATTATTATTATTATTATTAATAATAATATTTACAAATAAGCAGAGATATTGAGCTGCTTTGAAATGGCTTATTTTACACTGTTCCCAAAGGGAACAAGTGGAGAGGAAGTTAGTATGTGCCTGGGCGGGGAAATTAGATGTTAAAGCAACTATGTGCCAGGGAGGGTCCTGGGTCACAGGGACACTAAACGAATCTAACCTACCGCCTCACACCATCAGTCCTGCATTAGAGAGATACTAACTCTTACCTAGCAGAGCTGCATCCATTGGGGGGATGGTTAGTAGCTACACACATGTGCTGATACATCCAAT
Source organism: Gastrophryne carolinensis (assembly GCA_027917425.1). Taxonomy (NCBI): domain Eukaryota; kingdom Metazoa; phylum Chordata; class Amphibia; order Anura; family Microhylidae; genus Gastrophryne; species Gastrophryne carolinensis. The sequence goes on along the minus strand of CM051237.1, from coordinate 169,766,899 downwards.
TGGAAGCTTGCTTCACGCCCCCCCATCATAAAAGGGCCTAATGCCTGGTCTGGGCTTCCTGAGGGTTTTTAACTGTAAAGAAATCCCAAACAGGGGTGCCCCAGAGGAGAGTGTTAAAACGGACACAGTAATTTTTGACTGTTGGTCTGCTTTAAGCACTTTAAGATGCGGGACAGGAGATAGCTGTGCATCTTAGTATAAAGCATGTCTGCTATTGGATGAGCTGTGAATTTTATACATGTTTGTAGCTATTACAGAGGCTGCCAAAAACAGGGCGCCTATGGCGACCACATCAAGCCCCAAAAAATGTTGGGGGGGGGAGTAACTGTATCTAGTTTTCCTGCTGAATGACCGTTGTCAATCACCTAAAAGCATAATCAAAACACCCAAAACAGACTATGGGGAAATGGGGATTTACGTTTCCCAGGTTGTGTGCCTGGGGCATTCCAAATTGGGAAATCACCTCTCCTCTGTCCAGCGGCCCATGTGCAGGCTCTCATCCAATTAGAGCCCTTTGCCTTGATTACATCATTTGGCAAAGGGCTCTGATTGAACTAGATGAGAAGCGCACATTGCCGCAACCCCCATATCCCCGGTGGTGCACGTGCAGAATGGCAGGGGTTCCCCTTTTTAAAGAATTAGACAAGAGCCTACACATGCACTGCTGGAACAAGGAAAGGTGAGTTTTTTTATCACCGCCCTGGTTCACACATTGGGGCATCCCAATTTAGGATGCTCCTGGGAAAGCCAGTGGCTGGCCCTGGAAACTTTTAAATTCCAGGCTGGCCACTGGTGGGTTTTGTTCCACTTTAAACTGAATTAATCACATGAAAAATGGAGTAGTTTGTTATTCATGGTGTAAATCAGGCTTGAGTGAAGTATAGATGGCAGCATATGAGGTTGGGGTACAGACCACAGCTTTGTCGATTACCACCCTAGAGGATCTCAAATACCACCAATGGTACGTGTACCACCTGCTGGAACCCCCTGCTTTACAGTTAAAGGTCTTTAGGATGCCCGAATTGGACAGTAAGGATTTGATGATGGGGAACAGAAAAAATCTGCACACCTTAATGAAGCATGCCTGCTACTGGATAACCTGGAGATTGCAGTTTTCCTCTAATGCAGGGCTCGGTGATGGTATGAGGGGGTAGGCTAGGTCAGTATCCCTGTAAACACATGCCCCCCTTGCATGTTGTTGCAAGGGAGGGTTTAGGTCTGCTTTAAAGTTGACCAAAACCTAGACGCAGTGGCGGCTGCATACTCGCTACCCTCTAACAGAGAGCATGTGGCGGCTACTCACAAATGCCTGGTGCGGGCACGTGCCTTGCTAGAGGGATAGCAGATATGTGGCTGTGTTTATGGGCAACCTGGGGGGTTTCACACAACGATCCAACAATTTTGGATGCCCTGGGGGGAGGGAGATTCCCAGGCCAATCTCTGAGGGTTTTGGTCCACTTTAATGTGTATGGAGTCCCTATAGACTGCTCTTAATGCCAAACTTGTAACATAAAATCTCTACCCCATGAAAAAGAATTCCCCCATCACCACCAGAACTGCCCCATCATATGTGCAGGGGATTTAGATCTTTACATAGAAAACTACCTCACTTTAATGTTTGCCTCCTGGAGAACTTCTCAGGTCTACCCACCCAATTGGGAGCAAAGTTATGCCTGATTTTTCCTTTCCTGGCAGCTGATTGGTAGGTGCGTTTTTGGAAGTTCTCTTTTTAGTACATAACCCCCGCGGGTGTCAGGGGCAGAGCAGCACAGCATATAACAGCAGCAAGGTGAGAACTATGGGGCCGGGTGTGATTCCAGCATGGAAAGAGTCCGTTTACAGCCACTGTTATTGGGTGTCGGGTGACAGTTTACGAAGCCTCGCTACGGGCGCCGCTGACAGGCCGGGTTGTAGTGCGGGGAGTGGCGCCACCTGCTGGCAGCCCGGGGATGTGCAGCTGCTTCTTGTCCCCCGGGTGAGGAAAGTCCTGGCGTTGGTGGGACAGCGGGTGATCCGGGCCTCGCAGCGGCAGCTTTTCCGCCACTTTCCCAGGCGCTATCGGGCCGACCGATCAGTGTGCGGCAACCCACAATGCGCCATAAAGCAGCCCTCCATCCTGACAGGAAGACAAGACACCCGAAAGGAAGTCCCTCGGCCACCGAACCGGCCCCTCCGGCGGCTTCCCAGGCACCCCAGCCTCTGGCGCTCCCCTGGGCTTATTTACAAAGGACTTTCCTGCCCTACCTATAGCCGGCCTCTCCCCAAACAATGGCCATTATCTACAGCGGCGGCAACGGCGGGTCAATGTCACAGAGAGCGCCCTGACCAGACCCATCCATCACCCGAGCCTGTCAGCACCGACCCGCAATCCACCCGATCACCCCCCACCGACATCGCCTGGCCCCGATCACATCAGCCCGACATCGCCTGGCCCCGATCACATCAGCCCGACATCGCCTGGCCCCGATCACATCAGCCCGACATCGCCTGGCCCCGATCACACCAGCCCGACATCGCCTGGCCCCGATCACACCAGCCCGACATCGCCTGGCCCCGATCACATCAGCCCGACATCGCCTGGCCACCATCAGCCGCAACCCAGCAATAATAATAATAAAGGAATCTAATAATGACATCACACTGTCTTACTGATAACGTCATATTCACCCAGCACTGGCCTCTCCGCCACTAGAAACGCGCCCAGGACTCAGATCACACTGTGTTACTTACCCGACCTGTGACCAACAAGTTTCACTAATAATGCTAATAATAATGGCAGCTGTTTATTTAAAAATGGTGTTACTATTTATAAATAATACGCTATTTTAGGAACAAGTAACACAATAAGCATTTTTTTCAGAAGGTGCTGTTTACAAAATATTGCTATACAACTAAATAATAATAATTCTATAATAGTATGAATGAATCTGTAAAAAGCAGTAGCTATAAAATGATTATAGCATTATAACTATCATAGAACATGTAAATAGTGTATCCATAATAGGAGAACTAGCAATAGACTAATAATAATAATATTAATAATTCTATAATACTATAAATGAATATGTAAGTATTGCTGCAATTAAAGCAGTAGCTATAACATGGATAATAGCCTTATAACTATCATAGAACGAGCAAATAGCGTATCCATAGCAAGTGGCTAATAATAATAATAGTAATAATAATAATAGCAATAATAACATTTGTATAATAATATAAATTAATCTGTAGATATTGCTTCAATGATAGCAGTAGTAATAACATGATAATAGCATATCTATCATAAAACCAGTAAATTCTGTATTAGTCGACAGAACAAGGGACAGTTGTTTTTATTATTAATATTTTATTAATAATAATAATCAAAAGAATAATAATAATAATAATAAAATAGTAGCAGTAGTGTTGGGTCAGTAACGCAGTAGTAGAAAGAAACAACATTTCATGTTAAAAGGTTGTCAATAATCATGATAACAATTATAATAATACATCGGGAAGAGTTATATAATTAGAGTGGTAGTAGGGACAATGATGATACTAGATGCAGCAGTAATATAATAATAATAATAATAATAATAATAATAATAATAATAATAATAATAGGGATAGGTGTATTGCTGCTATAAGGAAGAGTGCTGCCTATTATTTGTTTTATTATTATTATTATTACTTCTGATATGCTGCTGCTGTCCCCTAATAGTCTTGTGATTATCGTGGTGTGAGCTGCTGGAGAAGCCGCTTGCTGTGTCCTCGGGACTCGCTTAGTAAATGGGCCGCTATCCCGACAGGGGCTGACAGGGGAGCAGTGAGGGTTTGGTGTGGCGCATGCGCGGTAGGCCGGTGGCGGCAGCAGTGGCAGGACAGGCTAATTAGGAGAGGAGCTCTCTCTCTCTCCCCGGCAGATGATGATGATGATGATGATGATATCCTCCCACCCCAGATCTCCCTATTGGTCGCCCGTGGGCGGCCTGCGCTGGCCATGTGGATGAGGGGACGGGGCCTGTGCTATAGAGGAGTTGTGTAGCGACCTCTCAGTGACCCCCCGGGAGCGCAGCGCCACAACCGAGCGCTAGCGGCGAGCAGCCCGGGACCCCGCTGACCAGGTGCCGCTCGCTGTGAGGAGCCGGACAGGGAGACCCCCCCCCCACACACCCAACACCCGGAGGAGCCGCCCCTCAGCCACACGGACACCCAGTGACATACCGCGGATATTATTATTATTACTCTCCTCATCACTGTGACTGGCCCAGAGCACGACGCCCGCCGGGACACCCGGGGAGGCTACAGAAGGGAGCACCCACAGCCTCTGTCCCCCCAACCCCCACCCACCCAGCCCAGGTAAGACTGGCGCCCACTATTCTGTCACCTCATGACTTCCTTTACCTGCCCACTCCATACCCTGCTCTACACCCCTGTGCCTCACCCTGCCGCGGGGTCCTGTCCCCAGCACCCTACTTCACACACCTCACCTACCGGATATATGTGTGTGTCTGTGGGATATGTGTAATATGTGTGTTATGTGTATAATGTGTGTAATACGTGTGTTATGTGTATAATGTGTGTAATACGTGTGTTATGTGTATAATGTGTGTAATACGTGTGTTATGTGTATAATGTGTGTAATACGTGTGTTATGTGTATAATGTGTGTAATACGTGTGTTATGTGTATAATGTGTGTAATACGTATGTTATGTGTATAATGTGTGTAATACGTGTGTTATGTGTATAATGTGTGTAATACGTGTGTTATGTGTATAATGTGTGTAATACGTGTGTTATGTGTATAATGTGTGTAATACGTGTGTTATGTGTATAATGTGTGTAATACGTGTGTTATGTGTATAATGTGTGTAATACGTGTGTTATGTGTATAATGTGTGTAATACGTGTGTTATGTGTATAATGTGTGTAATACGTGTGTTATGTGTATAATGTGTGTAATACGTGTGTTATGAGTATAATATGTGTGTGTTATGTGTATTATATGTGTATAATGTGTGTAATATGTGTGTTTTGTGTATAATATGTGTGTATGATATGTGTTGATATATGTGCTGGGAGGCAAGGCTGCAAGTTGTGTGCGGGACACTCTCCCAGCACCCTCCCCGTCAGCACCCAACCTTGGGCGCCTGTCCTTCCTCACCCCCCACCAGGGCAACTGTGCTTCCTGGCTCACCCCCCTGCACTGCTACTGCTACTCATTCATAATAACCCACCCCTAGCACCAATACTACTCCCAGAATCCTGCTTATAATACTACTAACACTACCACTACTATTCCCAGCATCCTGCCCATAATAGCCACCACTAGCACCAATACTACTCCCAGAATCCTGCTTATAATACTACTAACACCACCACTACTGCTTCCAGCATCCTGCCCATACTAGCCACCCCTAGCACCAATACTACTCCCAGAATCCTGCTTATAATACTACTAACACTACCACTACTATTCCCAGCATCCTGCCCATAATAGCCACCACTAGCACCAAAACTACTCCCAGAATCCTGCTTATAATACTACTAACACTACCACTACTATTCCCAGCATCCTGCCCATAATAGCCACCACTAGCACCAATACTACTCCCAGAATCCTGCATATAATACTACTAACACCACCACCACAAATACTGCTCTTATAATCGGGTCCATAATACCCACCGCTATCACAACTACTATTCCCAGGACCCGCTTATAATACCGCTAATACCACCAATATTAGTCATAGCATCCTGCCTATATTACTCACCTCTAATAATGCCAACACCACTACTACTGCTTCTAGCCTTCTGCTTATAACACCACCACCGCTAACACTACTTATTTCATCCGGTCCATTATAACTACCACTAGCACTACTACCACTACTACTCCTAGCATCCTGCTATTAATGCCCACCACAACCAACAACACTACTGCTACTACCACTCCTAGCATCCTGCTATTAATGCCCACCACAACCAATAACACTACTGCTACTACCACTCCTAGCATCCTGCTATTAATGCCCGCCACAACCAATAACACTACTGCTACTACCACTCCTAGCATCCTGCTATTAATGCCCACCACAACCAACAACACTACTGCTACTACCACTCCTAGCATCCTCATAGTAATACCCCAGGGCTGTTTCTAGGGGAGGGCGAGCTGGTAGGTCGCCCCTGGGGCCATTGGGGGCACATTTCATTTCGCCCAGCCACCCTGTTTTCTGCAGGTTTAGGCCACTGTTCTTGGTGCCTGCTATACACCAGGCCCCACATCTCCCCATATAGGGCTCAGTCATGTGGAGGAAGCACTGGTGGAGGAGTTTGCTGCAAGTTAAGACACAGCATGACAATTACCAGTATGGGCAGCAAGAAGGGCATAGTTTTTTCCTTGTCGCACTTGGCGCTATTTTGCCTAGAAACTGCCCTGTAATACTTACATATACTACAAATATTATATCACTAGTACTACTACCACCCAGATCATCCTAGCCATAATGCCCAGAACTAACATTACCACCACTACCACTACTGCTACTTTTACTGCACCGTGGTGCGTTTTATTAGCAGGCCATAATACCTACCACTAACACTGCCACCACCCCACTACTACTCACCTCACCCGGCAATTAATACCATGCATACGTATGCACATGTGCTCCAACATCACCAAACGTGGATTAGATACATTTAAATGTTTATTATTTTACCAAGTTTTGTGTTAGGTTTTAGCTTTGATGAATATATATATATATATATATATATATATATAGTTATATATAGATCGATTAGTTATAATCGGTTATTGATCTATACTATATAGAGATATAAACGGGCGGGGTAATCTGTGTGTCCATGGATGATGATGGTTGTAAGTCTGTGAGGGGTTTCGTTCATCCAGGTCATGTTATATTTGTTAGAATAACTCGCTGATGTAGTTTTTTTTCTTGTCCTTTCGTTAGTCATCCGGCTGGCTTTCTCAGTTCAGAAACATTTTATATAGAGAAATCAGCCATTCGGGTGACTAAGTCCAGCATCTTGAGATGAGAGATGGGGTCCAGTTGTCTTGACGTCCAGCTCTAGTTGTTGGTGGTAGTGGGGATGGGTGTGTGGCGGGGAAGATGGGCGCTCGGGGCCTGACCACACACACACACACTTTGCTATGAGCGCAGCGATCGAGACGGAACTCGCACAAGTTTGGAAGTCGGGCGAGTTTTCTTGCAGAAGAAATGCTGTGTATGCTCTAAAGGCGAGATAGAGAGTTGCTGGAAGTATAGAAAGTTTCTGCGAGCAATCAGTCCTCTGACATAGTTTAAAAGCTAAATATTGCTCCAGTTTGCCCTGCATGTAATGAATGAAAGAGCTGGCAATACAGGTCGCTGTGTGAGGGGTGCGGGGATCGGCCCCTATGCTGTTTGATGGGGACACTCCTGCACATGTAGATTGGGATGTTAACTCTTGCATGACCGGAGCGATGCTGCTGGCCCCTGGCACCTGTGTGTTTGTGAGGAATCTGGCAGATCTGATTGTGTCAAATCATGTGTCAGTGATGAACCTGTGGAGCCTGTCGGGGGAGGGGGCTCTTGTGATAGTAGGGGGCTCTAATTAATGACAGCTATCGGGCTGGGGCATGCTGGGAGGTGGGGAAGTGACAGGCCGGGCTCTCATCTCTACACACACAGTCCCCCCTCCAGCCTCGGGGTCCCGGTTGTGTCCGCAGCAGATCCCCGACTCTGACATCCTGCTCCAGCCATCAAATCGCTTCTTCTGAGCACCCTGTAACAGTCCCCCTCCTCTCCACAGATCCTGGACCAGCACGATGGCACTGTGAAATTCTGCATCAATGCCAGCCAACCAGATGTGGGCAACTGGCTGAAATTCATCCGATTCGCCGGCTATTACCAGAAGCACAACTTGGTGGCTTGTCAGCTCGATGAGCAGGTAGGTGCATGTAACTTCCCTTCCATTTCCATGGAGCGGCCAGCCTGGCATGGCAGGCACATTGTCTAGTGAATGATAGCATTTTCCATTGCCCAAGTCAGAAATCCTAGTCCCTGCTCAGCTCTGCCAGCACAGCCTGTTTGACGATCAGCATCCATTAAATTAAAAAACAGCATCGTTTTTTAAATGTATCGGCATGATATTAATACAGATATTATGTCAATATCAGGAAAGTTCGATATAAACTAGACACTATAAAATGATAATCAGAAATTTAAATGCATTCATTTAAAATAACCCTGACCCCTATATTTCAGTTTAGCTTTTAAAACTACCCACCCAAATTGTACTGCAAACTTTCCCATTTTTGAAATGAAAAGGTTGAGGACACCGCTTGGAATCTTGGAATAGAAACCTTGCTGTCATCCAGTAAGATTTTTAGATTTCTAAAAAAAACTAATCAAACAATACATGCTTAAAATAATGTATTCAATAAAATATTGCTACAAAAAATGTACTACTAAAAATGATTGTAGATATTAATTTACAAATGAATATTTATTTAAAAAAATGGTATGATATATAAATAAATATATATATATATATATATATATATATATATATATATATATATATATATTTATATTTATATTTCTTAGAAATATATACATCTACAAATCATTTATTTGGAAATAGTGTAATATATATATATATATATATATATATATATATTCTCTCTCTCTCTCTCTCTCTCTCTCTCTCTCTATATATATATATATATATATATATATATATATATATATATGTATATATATATATATATATATATATATATATATATATATATAATATTATATTTCTTATAATTATATACATCTACAAATCATTTATTTTGAAATAGTGTAACATATATTTATATATATATATATATATATATATATATATATATATAAATATTTATTTCTATTTATAATTTGTTAATTTATTACAATATTATTTATAGATTTTAAGAAGAAATATATATTAAAAAAAGTATATGTTTGAAAAGACCTTTAAGACAATAATTCTCTCAAGCTCAGTCTGTTACACAATGCTTGACACTGTTAATCCATCACAATGTAAAACTAATCAGGTTATTTACTATGAAGAGGGATTAATGGCTCATTGGCTTATTTACTAAGGAAAGGACTCTCACTTGAAGAGCACTCCCACATCAAGCACCTAATCAGCTGCAATGTAGTTTAAAAAATGATTTTCTATTGCACCTGATGTGGGACTATTCTCTAAACTATCCAGTATTAATCTTAGGTTGTTGTCATATCAGCTAAATAGGTATTTACATTAACTGCTTTTAGTCAATGAGTTGCATATAACATTTAAATGGGATAATTTATGAATGAAAGACAGTTTTTCTATACATTTAATAAATAATATAGATATAGAATATAAATAAACAAATGCAAGTTTTAATATAACATTACATCGATAAACAAACAAAATCCACCTAACCTGATTGGTTGATGGAAGTTAGCAGCGCATTTTAGGGCTAAAATGCAGTGTAGGGTATTGAATAACTGGGACCCCTCATTTACAGACATGGCTACATGGCTATTGTTATGGTGGCCAGCTGTTGCCCTCTCCAGGACTGTAAAGGTTAAAGTGGTCTGGCCTGGTCTAGCCCTGAGAAAGCATCTCTCTCAGGAACAGGATGAAAGGATTTTCTCAAGAGGTTCTCCAGGAGCTTTTATTCTTTTCCATGTAGACTAAGATCTGCCAACTGGTAAATAAGCAGTACTCATCACAGAATAAAACAGCCCTATTGTGCAAGAGATTATTCAATATCACCTCTATAGATGGGAGACACTTGATCAGCAGTAATTGTTAGGCGCTAATGACTTGAACTCACCTGTGAAACTCCCAAGCAAACATTATGCTCCGCCTGAAACGGAATAGGCGCACCACGCATAACTTGATTTTCATGCTGGACCTACAGTAATAGGACACAGGGTTGCTTAAAGGACAGGCTTGAAGTCTCAGACAGCTGGAGGTATGAGATTAACACGCACACACCCAAAACTTTGTTTCTATAGAATCCTTAGCTGGAAGAAAAAGAATAGGTCTTATTTACAGCCGCAGTCACGGCCAGCATCCAAACTATTGTGGTTTAACCCTATGAGAGCCAGAGTGGCTAATCTCACTTTAAACAGACTGATTATTCACTCCTTTCCCCATTCTTAAGGGAAATGTTTTTTTTTTTATATGACTACACTATAAATGTGAGCTCCATTGCTGTTGACCTAATTTTTATATATTTAAAAAAAAAATGGGACCAGGTAATGTCAGCAAAGTTTAACTAGCTAACAAATCACATGTAGTGTTATTTCTTTACTTGGAGCACTAACAACAAGATGATTGTGCTGCTCACCACAAACTGTTAATTGAAGGGTATATTTCAGTATACAGGACTTAATATTCTGCCCCTAATTACCGCCCAGTGTCTGAGATCTCCAGATTAACTGCCCTCATTTGTATCCCTTGCCAAATGCACTTATAAAATTGTGGCCAAAGCTTCTCAGAACCCCCGAGTGTTAAATTGCTCAGCATTTAGGCATGATTATTCTTTTTAATTGGTCATTTACGCAAGCCAATTTGTATTTGCATATGATTTCAATTAAAAATTGCTGCCAACTGAATAAAATCAAATAAAGTGTTGTCATACTCACTGTCCTTGTTATAGGGTGCTCACCGTGTTATTAACTCCATCAAAATACAGTAGAATAAAGTATTTAAGGAAATTAAATTATTCGTAAAAAAAAAAAAATTTTAGGAAGCAGAGCCACTAACATTTTTTAACATTTTTATTGTATTTTTGTATTGCAAACTAATAAGCAAAGGACATGTATTAAGGGGCTACAGTAGCCACCCCCCGACTCTATGGAATGGACGCAGTTCATTTCTAAATATAATTTTTCTTTCTTAAAGTTACTAATTATGGCTAAATAATTCTCTCTCTCTCTCTCTCTCTCTCTCTATATATATATATATATATATATATATATAAATATATATTAGGGTTTTTTTTCCAATCACTTAAATTGAATGATCCCAGATTCATTTTAGTCTGAACAGGTGGCTTAGAGTTCTCAAAAGGTCTAAAGTATTCTTAAACCCGGAAGTGTAAAATAAAATAATTTCTGGCATCAGGAAACCAGCCATTGATAGTCCCATGACCAATCTGTTCATGTCTTGACAATACTGAGCATCCTGTTTCATCCATTTCTAAAATATCTGACCTTAACCCCCTGTGGTGCCTTTCTGTCAGGCTGGCACAATCATGCTCAGTGTGTCTATAACAAATAAAAAGGCCCGCAACCACCGATATGTTTTCTTTGTCTCAATTTTATGGTATTATAGAAATCTCATTAAGCATGTCCCTTTTGAGTTGTATTGTGTTTCAGAAATAAAAGTTTAATTTGAATTAACCTTACATCCCTATTTTTGCCTCTCATGCCTTTTTAAAGTGCTGCAAGGGTCTGGTTTTATACAATAAAACTTACTATACAAAAGCGCACGCAGGCCCTGGCATGTAAATTGCAGGACTCTTTGGCTTTCTAATTTCCATTTTAATTAATGGAGTGGGAAAATCATTTGAGTCTCTTCATACTCATTATATCACCCCTCAAGAGCTTTTTAAACACACAAAAAACACAGCCGATGCATCATCAAGGTTTACTGGGGCAATTCTAGTGATTTTGTTTGAAAACTTAGATACAGTTCACCATACAGTGACCATAATACAGTAGCACTATTTGTGCCCTGCTCAAGAACCCAGTATAAAGGTTTATCCTCTGTCATTGCAGGTTAGACTATTTTGTACAAACCTTTTACGTTAAAAAGTGGTTCTGGCACCTTTTCAGGTTCCCGTTTTTCACTGTTGCACTGCTTTGTGATCTCACCCATCACTCTTTCGAACTAACAATTACCTGGAGAGCATTACTGGTGTAATAAATCAGTGTCTACATGTATAAGGCCAGTCAGCACAAAATGGAAATGTCCTGCACAACTGCTTATATTTAATTGTTTGCTCTCAAGTCTTTATACAGTATTCATTGTGTAAAGGCATGTCAAGCCACTCATACATCGTAATCCATAATGAATTCGAATTTTTATGTCATATTTTATACCGAGGTAACATGTAAAATGAGAAATTAATCTTCGCTTTTTATTAGGTCTTCTGATTGAAGTTTGACGCCCAGTTAGCAAACATATTTTAAACTTAGACCCTTAAATATGCATATTGTTTCTCTAAGTAGTGTGTACGCTTTACATATACATAACCATTATGGATGTTCCTTTTTGTTACACTGCGTTATCACTTTTACACAAATGTTAATATATAACTGGACTTTTCATATCTAACCTGTGCTGGGAATTTCAAAAATGTCTCCAATAATATATAAACTATAAAGAGTCTAAGACGAAAGGAGTTCATATAGGTTAAACAACAACAAGAAAAAACATCAGTAGCTAAGGATTTTATTTACCAAAAGAGCCTGACCCTATTTTGCTGAGAACATGCTCACAATGTCCAATCAGGGACATGGAAATTCTATTCTATATTACATGCTTTTCCTGGTTGGATGTTTTCACATGACACAGGTTTGCCTAGCTAACCTGTAAACTGTCACAATTAATGAAAAACTGGGAAAGTATTATATAATTTAATATAAATATTTTAAAGATAATTTGGTACACTTTTTAGGCAGGCCATAAGATTCTTAATACTTTTTACAAAAAGCTTAATCCATTCAGCCTTTATCCATAAATGTATGTCTATCATTTAAAAAATGCAAAAATCTAAGTCCATTTTTATTTTTGTACAAGTGCAGATAACTAAATTGGTAGAGATGGCTTATGTTTATAATTGCATAGTGTTTTTTAACAATATTCATAGATCCATGTAGCCATAGATGTCCTGAAAAATGCATTAAAATATAATAAAGAGAGGCCGGCCACTTATTGAAAAGGAAAACCAGTGCCACACAATTGTATTGGCTCAATCACTTTTAGTCTTATTTTTGGAAAATCTGAGGAAATTGATTTGTCCATGGGCAGCATACAATTTCTTGTTGAGTTACGTAGTATGACGCAGATTATAGCTGTTAGTTTTGAAAAGCACATGTGCACTGTTTACAGTGGTTGCACAAGTTTACAATGGTCGCACAAGTGCTTCATGACTCTTTAAAGAGTGGAAGTTGAACAGTACATAGAAGCCATCCAGAGTGGTGGGATGAAGCTCTTTTCTACAGTTCCTTTTCTAAAGTTCAGTGTTGCTAAAGCTTAATAATCATCTGTTTCACAACAGGAATCTTGAATGTCATTGTAGGGTAAAAAGACAAACACAGGCGCATATTTTCATGCGTCTAGAGACAGATAAAACCCTGCCGCACAGCACTAGGATGTGGTTTCTCTTCCAGTGCCTGTTGAGTCTCATAGAGTGCCACAGTCAGGTTGACCACTCCTGGTTGTCCTTTAAGGATACTTTACAGTGGACTTGTAGCCGGCCTTGTTAAATGCTTCATAAATATAGCTGTGTTGTACAGGGAGCATGCAATACTTCTCACTGAAGCATGTCAAAAATCAACATTCCTCTTCAAAGAAAACTCCCAGCAGAAGCCTGGAAAGCTGTTGGTGCAACCCTAAAGGAACATTTTGCTTTATAAGTTCAGTTATTACAACTTCCTGATTAGGCCAAAGGCCAGTCGTAATTCACGCTCGTGTCATTTTTAGAGATGGCAAATGGAGTCTATTAATCCAAAATGATCTGTGGATCACCAGACAGTGAAGATTTAACACTGCGCATCGCAGCCCACTTCACCTAGTTCAAACATTAGTCATTCCGGCCCATCCAGAATACTCCATCATTAATGATGTCTAGCTTGGTGTCCGAGTGAGATTTAATGATAGGTCAAAGTGTGAGTCTTGAAGGGCGGTAAATTTAAAGTAGTGTATTTTGGAATGCAGTGAAAATAATTCTAAACGCCTAATTTGAATAATAAACATAAAAAAAAAAAAGATGTGAAGTTGTCGCTTCCTCAACAAGCCAATGACAGACGCAGCTGCAACAGTTCCTATTGGCAGCTAAGCAGTTATTTTATCCGCGTCGAATAATAAATAAAGTCTTGTGTAACAGGGCAGCGACTGGCTGCATGAAGTGTATTTATGTGAACGTAATTTATGGCGCATGAAGTTCAGCACTCATGTACTGCTGCTTTTTAAACATTTTTACTCTTCTGTCGCTGGCCTTCTGGTGGAACAGGGCTTAATTTATGTCCTAGAAGAGTGTTTCTTCCTTTTCCCAAGCTGGCAGGCGAATTAAAAGTGAAAGCTGACAAACTTTACAGCAGCATGTAAAAAGTCAGGCCCCTCCTATTTCAGAGTGTTGCTTATGACATCACTGGGGTGCCAGCACTTTTGCATGTCAGTAACTGCCACTGCACCTCTTTTTATATAAGTGTAAATTGTATTTAGAAGAAGCAGTCTTATCAAATGCCTCGGATTAGAGCAGATGCCTCTGCAAATCTGTTTGCTCTAGTCTTGATTAAGCAGAGCTTGTTTAAATAGAATGAATAGTTTAACAGCTTTTTCATTTCTTGGCGGGGGTTGTGCTGGTAATAGCCTTATCTTGTTGCCTCTAATGTTTAGGTATTGACGTTGTTTTGGGTATGTGTCAGGGTTTTGTTTGAGAAGCGGTACTGGTAAACTTCAGTTATGGCGTAAAGCTGCAGACAGGTAATGAATGATTCTTTTGTGTTGTCATGTCTGAAATGACAAGGCCTAGCATCTCTGAAACAAACCCACGACATTTTATATTTCGGTTCTGGCTGAGTGGAATTTGTTTATTTTCCTTTGCATGTCTGCATCTTTAGAGTAGTATTGTAGACCATTTTTTTCCTCATTTTAGCTTTTTTGCAGCTGTCAAATATCAAGAACGGGCATGTTTATGGATTCTAATAATTTTAATGGCCTCTTGGCTTAGACTTTGTTTCATTAATAATGAGCCTAAATTAGTTTACCAATGTCAAATTAAATAGGCAATTAGTACCCAAAAAGAACTCTGGAGAACATTTCTTCTCCACCCAGTCCTAACCACCCAATTAAGAGATTTAAAAGGTTTGGTATTAGTTGAGGTGAAGCATTTCCTTGATTGTAGAAGCTTATAAAGCCCCCATGTTTTTCACTAGGATTTGGCAAATGAAAGAGGGTGCTTTAATTTCACCCCAAGTGCTGGGACTGAAAATGTGAACTGAGAGTATTGCCTCCAAGTCCAGGACTTTCATGATCTAAAAGGCTGTTTGTATGATTTTCCTCCTACATAAATGTCCACCATCCCAACCTACGTTAGGAGTGCAGATCATATGACAAAAAGGTGGATGTGATTTTTACTAGGGCTGAATATTTTGTGCGTATAGTGTCTGTGTTATTGTAGCCTTGAATTTGTCTTTTGCAATCTGCCAGTATTTAGCTTTCTTCATATATATATATATATATATATATATATATATATATGATTCAATGAGGCTGATCAATGAAAATCTTTAATATTGTTGGGGGTAGTAAGCAGAGAGACTCATATACCTTAGATTATTTTTGGTCATAAAGCATTTAACTGGACCAACAGCCTGGCAAAGTTGGAAAGGTAGCGGCCATTTTGGAGCTTCCAGCATCTCCAGCATCTCAGCCATGCTGCTGCCTGCATTCAAATGACATAACTGACAATGCACACTAACAGGAAACCCAGCAGCATGTCCAGTTTGCAGGTGGCCTACAAATGCATGAGACACCATTTTGTTTCTAAGATTCACTAAAGCAGGAGTTAGAAAAAGGTAAATTAATTTTTATGTGCAGCAACCTAAATTGCCCTGCCCTTGTTGTGTTGGTCTAGTTTAAGTAATTTTGTTGATCCACTTTAACATAAATGTAGCCTTCCTTGCCATGAAAGTAAAAAGGAAGGTCACCTTGCCATTCATTTTATAGTAAATTCTGGGATGTTGGGGTTATTTTATTCCTATGGGAGCTATGGGCTCTTACTGGACCAACCCTCTGGTAGGAGATCCAGTCCTGGAGGCAGATTCCATGGCTGGCTCATATCCCAGTGCTTTCCTGTTCATGTGTCTAACAATCTCTAGCCTTGTCCAGGTTTGTGTTATTAAACATATCGTGCCTTGGCTTCCTGGATGTTAATTCATACTATATGAGTTCATTACTAGAGAGAGTGGAGAGTTAATTGACTGATTTTGTGAATTTTAGTTTCTATGTAACTATGTAAGAGAATACCAAAGCAGGTGAGTTAATTAAAACATGGCACATGGCTATGTATAAAGCGGGGTTCTCTCTTTGGTATATTACCCTCATGCAAAGAAAATCTATCCTGGTTCAGACAAAAAAGTCTGTACTGCAACAGGTCTATTGTGAAGATTTCTGATGTTTAAAAACAGCACAGAAGCAGGCAATGTGTGAACCAACCCTGAATGAGAGGTCTTTGCTTAGTAAGAAACAAGAAATCTATCCCATGCATCTGAAAGGCCGCAAACATCTCACAAAAGCGTCAACAAAGCGCGCACAGATCAGAATAAGCATTTATTTTGTTATATTAGTATGCTCCACAATATTGTGATTGTTCTTATATAAAAACTGACTATAGTCAAAGCTTATTAATAGTGTTCTTTTAAGTATAATATTTAGCTTCAGACAAAGCTTTTGACACAAGTGACCCTTTCAGGAAATCTAGCCTTGTGTAGTCACTAAGGTAGGTGTAGGTGTAGGAAATTTATGGATGTCATGAGGACTGAATGGTGAAGAATAGTAAAGTCTATGGGCTCTCCTTAGCTCCCTGTGAGACCTAAAGCTTGTTACCCGTTCCTCCTGTTTTGCCGGGTCAGAGACAGGAAGCAAGGCTGTAACTATATAAAGGGGTCACCAAAGAAGCTTTTATTCTTCTTCATCCCCTCTAAAATGAAAAAGTGAGTTGTTTGGACAAAGATAGGCCTGTGTAATGTTGAAATATATCTTGTTCAAATTGTGGAGCTGGCCATATTCAATAAGGTCCTTGCAAAATATTGTTTTTCCCATAATAGACATGAAACTGAAAACTCTGATCCCCCTGATCATTCTGTACAATGGTTGGGATACACACCTGCCTCATTATTTGCCAGGTCTGCATTTGTATGTGCCGGGCAGACATTTTTGACAATATTGCATTGAAAGTTCATCCCATCAAGTCAATGCTGACCTTGCATGCATTCCCATTTCCCACACGGCACTGGACTCAGTGTAATACAAAAGTCTAATATGTTTATCGAAATAGCCACCATAAACGTTTCAGCACAAATTAAGGTATTTTAACAGCAGGCTGAAAATAGTTGGGTATATCATGTTTACAGGCAGAGGGAAAAGGTAGTTTAGCAAACCCGAACTGGTATTGTCTGGTAAACCTGACTGTTTCAGGGAAGCCAATGCAAAGTCCTAATATGTCACAATTCAAATGTCAACATGCTGCTGGAAAGGAAGCCAATAAGCTTAACCTGTGAAAGCTGCCAAAAGAGGTGATGCTAAGTGTTGAGAGAAGTTCATTGTTTCTTAAGGGAAGTATGCTTCCACTCTGAAGCTTCTTCACATTAACATCCGTTACATTTTTCTGGTCATATGAAAACACTCATCCTTCCAGCACAGACCTTATGTAATTGGTACCTTATTGCAGTTTCCAAGCAAATTTCAGTCAAAAGGGCCTGTACGAAAGTAACCAAAAGTCAGCTTTATCTGATCTGAACTTCCTTGAAGGAACATTAAACCGGACCAACATCCTGGCACAATTGGAAAAGAAAGGTAGCTGCCATTTTGTAGCTTCCTCTCCCAGCATCTCAGTCATGCCTTAGTCATGTGTGGATTCAACTAAATTAACTGACAATGTACAGTAACAGGAAGCCCAGCAGTACTTCCTGTTTGCAGGTGGCCTGCAAATGCATGAGCTTTCATTTTGTTTCTAAAATTTACTACAGCAGGAGTTAGGAAAAGGAATTGTTATGTGCAGCAATCTAACTTGCCCTGGGGAGGGGTGCATATGAGCACTGTTTGTTGTGTTGGTCTGGTTTAAGTCATGTTTGACTTTTGATCCGCTTTAATAGCTAATAGGGTTTCTAAACTTTATGTATCTTCTGTGCTTGATAATCTTATTTGTGGACGCTCAGAGCCCTAAAAGGGCTTTCACAAGTGTACATTGTGATATTAATCAAACATAAGTTTATTCCCTCAGTACTACAATGTCCCCATCAGTCTATTAGATGCTCATTTCTTACCTGTAGCATTAGGAGGAAGACACAGGGTTTGCGCTGAACGCCTTCCACAGGCTGACACCAGCAATTGCGGGGAGTTTGGGCGAAAGCACAAGCGTTCTGCAATCGGACTGGTGTGAAAAACAGCATCAGACCAACCTATTGATTGCAATAGTGACTGATCTGTTACCACTTACCACTTACCAAGTTCAGTTGAAGAACCAAAACATAATGCACCACTACCTGAGTGGTATACTAAAATGAGTTCTTCAAATCAACTGCCCACAATAGAAATACATTAATTATCCTACAAGACCTACACATGCAATGGATGCTGTAATAGATCACATCAGCGCCACTTGTTATATGACTACATAGAGCAAAAGGAGGGTCATAGCATCACCCAGTTAGATTTACTTTTAAACGGCACCATGTCATGTTTAGCATTCTTTTGGCTACACATAGATCCTAGGCTGGATATCTGCCATGGACAATATCATCTTTGTATGTTCTCATTGTGTTAGCCTGTGTTTCTTCTGGTTGCTTCAGTATATTCACATAATCCCAAAACTTAGTGCTATATTAATTCTTGCTCCGACTGCATTAGTTTTAGTATAAATGAAACATCTGGAGGGACAGAAGACAATGTGAATTGTTCAACCTAAGGTACTGCAAAAATGGTGGCACTGACATATATAAATGAATACTTTAAACAGGAAAGGTGACCAAATCTAAAAAAGGACACATTCTTTAGCAGCCTTGTGTACACATACTAATGCAGTTTACTGTGCAGAAATACAAAATCAAATAAAAAATTAAGCATGCTTATATACTAAGCAAACATGAATTTAGTGACTCACTTCCACTTTAAAAAGGTCTTGTCTATAACAAATGGCATTTATCATCTACCTATAATAGGGAAGCAATGCTATGTTTGAGTGTGTATGCTATTGCTGGACTTTAGAGCCATCTACTGGAATTGTTGGCTAACTACAGCCTAGCTTTGTCTGAAAATGCAAAACAATGAAATGTTAACAGTTTGACACCATTTTTATGATAATTGACTTAATGTGCTGCAAAACTTTGGGATTGATGATTTCATTTGTTATCTATGTGAAAGACTAGCTGACTTTTTAGTCCTGTGTTATTAAAATATAGATACAAGTGAAGGAGTGAAGATTAGGCTGTGTATTTACGGACTCTACACTGCTTTTCCTACTATAACAAATGATAAATAAATAAAGTGGCAATGTCCTTATGACATTCTGATATGGATTGTTTTGACTACATTTTGTGATGGGCCTTGGTACTTGCTAGGACCAAAAAGGATATGGGCTACATCTCTTTAATGGGGCCACCCATGGGGAATACACAAAAGAATGACCTGATTTTAGCTTTGATATTCTAATAGGTTGCTTATGACCAACAGGGTGACATTGCTTGACCTTTTTATTTGACCTGTTTATTAATTTCTATTGGCTGGGTGGTGAAAATATTTTTGTATGGTGGGTGGCTTATGGATACTTTACACTGGGTTACTGTAACCGTTATTAAAGTTGACCTACTTCCTCCATAGCAAATTCATCTAAGAGTGGGTATAGACCTGTTCAAATCCTTAGGAGATACTTACTTTTTCCAAGAAAATATTTCTCTGTGCAACCTGTGTGTGCTTCAATATCCCATCATTGGTCAAAGAAAGATCAGCGGGGCAAAAAAGGTTGTTGTGGGTGGTAGGTACTGGGGGGGGGGGGGGTGGTTGGCAGGCATCCCCTCAGCACCTACCTGGCTGTAGCACTAAAGACTAGCTAATTTTATGTTATGAGTTTTGTGCAACATCTAATAAGGTTATTGCACTATGTAGCAAATCTTCTCAAATTCATATTTTGCTTATATGTTCAAATCTGATGTTCTATTTGCTCTGGATCCAAACTGATTCAGATGAATCATATAACCTAGTTTAAAAAGTGTATTCCAATTTGTCCAATTCAAATCATTCAAGTTTCAGATTCTTTTATGAAACTTGGACCAAATTTGTTTCAATGTAATTTAATTCCCTCATAAAAACATGTTTCAGAATTACACTTAAATTTGCTGTATTACATGAACCCTCTAGCTGTACGACTGGGAAGCTAAACATAATTGATTTAACCATGTATTGGTATCACATGTAACTCTGGTCCTGTCTAGAATGAGTGCTGTATGGTTCATACAATAGTATAGTTATGAAGTCAAGCATTCAAAGGTGGTCTTTTGTGCTCTACAGATATTCTACAAAGTTGTAGCGGACATTGAGCCAAGTGAGGAGCTCTTACTGTTTATGAAGAGTGACGATTATACTCATGCAACAATGGCTCCTGACATTCATGGTAAGCATCTGTTTTGCAGTGTCTACATGGCTTAACCCGGAGGCTAAAAGACCCCAAAAACACAAACAATAGCAGAGTAGAGGAAGCAGAACCACCATCAGGGCAGGGGCCTGGTAGCAAATGGGGTCCAGATCCTGGCTCCTGCTAGCAGGCCTACTTTAAGTCCTGTCTTGTTGACTGCCACACTATTGCTGCTAGCAGCTGATGAATATGATGAGGGTGTGACAGCATCGGGGGAACCCATTGCTCGCTAGAGTCTTCTTAATATTTTGCAAATAGAAGTTAAACTAGGGGAAGTTAAACTAGGGGGTTATATCATGTCCTAAATGTGATGTCTGAGTGCATAGTTTGAATTAGGCCCAAGCCTATAAGGCTCTTCCTAGTTTTTAGACTTTGTAGGAAACTGCAGGTCAAACTAGGGCCCAATCATCACTTTATAGGTTATGGTGGGCCCAGCCATGACATATAGATTACTGGGGTTGGCGGGTATTGTGTTTTTATGAGGCTGAAAAATATCCTAATGGCAGCCCTGAGACAAACTCTAGCACAGTGCTACATATAACAGCTAACTACAGAATATCTTTTATATGTCTAGGGTAGTAAATAGAAATATAACACATGAATGCCGCTAGTTACAGTATGCCAATGTCTACTAAAAGTGCATTCAGATATGAACTTAATTGCTAAGCTAAATATTTTGGTGATTCTGCTACAATAACATTTTACTTTATCATACAGATGAGTGTCATTATCGTTGCGAGGAGTGTGATCAGCTGTTTGAGACCAGTGCTGAGTTGAATGACCACCAAAAGTTTCCATGTAGTACACCCCATTCGGCATTCTCACTGGTAGATAATACATTTCAGCAGGATCTGAATGATGACAGCGACCTCATCGAGATGCAGCACGCTCATGAGTGTAAAGAATGTGATCAAGTCTTCCCAGATATGCAAAGGTCAGACATTATATTCGTTCAAAATGAAGTTTATATATATTATCCTAAAGGATGGTGACTTTGATGTACATTTTGTGAACTCTTAATGGTTCTTTTATGCTATTAAACATAGATTTAGGTTACTGACAACCCATATGTACCACCCAGAAAATAGAAAGTGGTACATGATAGGCAAAGTTTAGGATCCCTCGGTACAGATTACTTCTAGTGGACCTGAATGCTCTCTAGCACTTTGTGCCATCTGACAGGGGAACCCTAAATGGCTACCCTCTGCAGTAAAGATGAAGGTGTCACATTAACAGGCAGTTTGAAGAGTGTGTTAGTGTGGGTGTAGATCACGTTCTGGTTAATTTACAGCAATTTTGTTATTAGCTTGTTCTTGCTATGTGTCAAACTGTAGGCAAATACTGAAAGAGCCTATATGTGGTCTTAAACACCCCCTTTGTGTTTCTGTGAATGTCCTTTGCTGTTGGAGTCCACTGTCTGCTTAGAGTTGGGCTATGACCCACAGCCAGGTGGAATGCACACACATCCTTTAACATTTTGCATTGAACACATGGCTCAAAAGGGGCAACCAATGTCCCAGAGTCTACAAGATTCGAGGATCACCCTTGAGTATACCCACCTTGCTGGCATTCCCATGGTGCATATGCAGGCCACGTCTGCACCCTGGCTATATTTTAGTTGAGGGTGCATACCTCCTCTGAGCTCAGTGCGGCATAGATAAAGCTGAATAGAATGCCAGCCGATGATTTGCCCAGCGACCTGGACATACGCTGTAGGATCAAGAGAAAGGTGAGTTTAAAGGCGAACTACAGGGTTCCACACAGTGGGGATGCCGCGGAGGAGGAGGGACAAACCCAGGTAGTGAAAATCCTGGGTTTTGTTCCTCTTGAAATGTATTAAGATGGTTGCTTTATTAGCACTGCAGCTAAACAAGTGTCAGTAAGCATTTTCTACTTATTGCTCTCCTGATACAACCAACACATGGTGGGTAACCTAATCCAGTTTTTGTTTTTATTTGTAGCCTGGACAGGCACTTACTGTCCCACACTGAAGAGAGGGAATACAAATGTGATCAGTGCCCCAAAGCCTTTAACTGGAAGTCCAACTTGATCCGCCACCAAATGTCCCATGATACTGGAAAGCACTACGAATGTGAGAACTGCTCCAAGGTAATGTGAATATGTGTTTTGTCGTTGATTATTAAAAAATATAACACATTTAAGTGACTTTCTGATAGATGTCACGCTTTAAAACCAAATTCCTGCGCTATAAATCATTGGACTTAAAAGTATTACTGTTATTTTTCAAATGATATAGATATAAATGTCACATACATCTACTGCATTCCAGTTTGCTTTAGATGCAATGGCTAATGTGTATTCATTTCCTAGCAGGTTTTCACGGATCCCAGCAACCTCCAAAGGCACATTCGTTCCCAACATGTTGGCGCCCGGGCTCATGCTTGTTCAGAATGTGGGAAAACCTTTGCAACGTCTTCAGGTCTTAAGCAACACAAGCACATCCACAGTAGTGTTAAGCCCTTTGTATGTAAGTATTGTTTTTTCCTTCAAACAGTATGTTTTTATTTTTATTTTTTTGAGCAAACAGGATGTAAATGATGAGAACATCCTGCAGGAACAGGTTTCAGTACGAAGCAGGTCTAGCTGAAAGAAACAGTCTATACAGTGATGAACTAAACATATTCAAGTTCTCTAAGTTGATATTGTTACTGAATTGCTTTGCTTGATTATATTTTTTACATGATGCAAGGGAAATGGTTTACTATGTTAGTACTGCTTCAGCTATCAGCTACAGCTGCTGTACATATGCAGTTAACAGGATGGTATCCATTGACAGTACAGAATTGTACTATTTACATTCAGCATAATAATGAGCCTTAAAATGATGACTCCAGATGCCAGAAATATACTTTTGTTAAAATGACTCATAATAATCACTCAATATAAGGCATGTTGACTCCCTGTGACATGTTCTGGCTTTTGACACAGCATGTTCTGCAATATAAATAAGCAATGCTATAGATCAAGGTAGGCATCTCTTCCTCTTCTGTTTAAGTTGGAAATATAAAACGTGGTGGATAACAAAATCTCTGAAGATACAGCTTGTAACAGCTGATGCTGTCAGTCTAGTACATTATCGATTTTGCCCACCCCAAGGCTTTAAAGTGGACCAACACTTGACGATCCTGGGTTTTGGTACTTGCCCCCGGGGCACCCCAATCGGGGGGTGTGAAACCCCCAGGTCGCCGAAAGAAACTCACCTCTTCCTGGTCCTACGGCACATGCGTGACCGCTTGTCCAATTAACTGCCGTATTCCCCACTAACCTCTAACAGGGAGCGTGCCATTCACAAATGCCTGGTGTGGGCACGTGCCCTGCTAGAGGGATAGCGGGGGTTGCGGCCATGGTTTACGCATGCGTCGTTGGATCGGAAAAAGGACCTAGGGGGTTTCACACAGCGGGGCATCGTGATTTTGGGGGAGGGAATCGATCTGCCCGGGAATCTTACAGGACTGATCGCTGTGGATTTTCAGTCCACTTTAGTACACTTCACTAGGTGTGCTTGTGCCTGCAGGCATGCAAGTCTGCTGGACACCTCAAGCCCATGGAGGCCATGTGAGGATCTCACAATCGCTATTGAATTGAGACCTGAGGTGAGTGTGCCAGACCTAAAGGGCCTCCTAAATGTTTATTTCAGGGTTTTAATAATCTTTAATAAAATAACTGTTCTAGCACAGTGTTTCCCAACCATTGTTTTCACTAAGAGGTGGTCTTATTAAATTATGTACCACATATGATTTACCAAGTAGTGTTCCGATTAAATCAAGTTCCATATATGAGTTGTCAATCCCAAAAATGCTCCTATATTATTTGCATCACCCTTTTGGGTAGTTTGGCATCTATAGAGCAAATCAGGCTTGGGTTAAGTTTAGATGGCAGCAGATGAGGTTGAGGTACATCAGTCTGCAGCCTTGTGACATACCCCCCTGATTGGGCCTTGTGTACCATTGCACTGTTTGGAAGCAAAAGGTGATGAGATGTTTTTGTGTCTGACAACCCATAAGGTACGAAAATTAAAGAATGGAAGGTGGTACAAAAGAATGGAAGGTGGTAAAACAGCTGAGAACCCCTGTTTTAGGCAATTCCTGTCATATTCTATTCTAGTCACAGGACCTGCCGTGCTGGGATAAAGCTGTCTATACACTAGTCATCCTGGCCATGGCTGCTCTATTCACTACAATGGGAGCATGATATGCCCCCTATTCAGTGAATGGAGCGGGTGTGGCCAGTCATCATAACTCATGCAAGGGGAGGAGCCCTGAGCTCCAGGCCTCAGGGATGGCAGGGATGAGATCGCCAATGCAGGTAAGATTCAAACTACTGGCATTATGCAATTCAACTGCATGGGTCTATAGGTGAGTATGTGTTGTTTATTGTTTTTGCTCCTACAGGGACTTTATTGAATTTATTTCAAGCACGGATGCTTGCAATTTAAATAGCTTTACCCAGATTACCAAGTGGTCACATGTCTTGCCAGCAGCAGGGCTGCCAAACTGTTTACTACCATAAGTGGCCAAGTAAACTTTCTGCTTGATTCTGTTAGGTCCAGGAATTTGAAGTGTGGATCTCCTGCTTGGGTAATCCACCTGAGCTCAAGTAAGGCTTTGAGGGGATCAAAATCTCCTTATTGAACTACTCCTATAAATCTAAAAAGTACAGTGCCAGCACAATTAGCAGAAATAAACTTCAAATCCTGCTCTCTTGTTTGGTTTCCTAGAATGACCCTTGTCCAAGCAGCGGAGCTTGGATTTACAGAACAAGTGATGGAGTGATGTACACCAAAAAAAACGTTTAGCTTGTGTGCACATCAAGATTCCAATAATTCATTTTCCACTTTATAACAATGCCATGTCGTCTTTTCATAATTATACAATTTGGAAAGTTCTAAAGTTGTAGTAAAATGGTTTTACATGTTCGGGTGCTATCTGTTTCCAGCAACGGCCCACACACAGTGTACAGCACACCAGTCTGTTTATGGCAACTGTCTCTTATTACGCTATTCTGCTCAAAACTTGAGCAAAGCCTTACCGACACAAAGGTAATTACTCACTGCCTTTGCAAACCGCTCAGGTCCTCCAAATAGAAACCACATGCTATAATTGATCTGGAATATTCAGCACACTGCTTAATGTGTTTAATAAGCAGAAAATATGCAGTTTTGACTGTTATCTCATTCCAGTCTTCCCAAAAATTACAAATTGAGCACGCTACATGATGATAGAATAATGCTCACGGGAGCTTTGGATTTGTCTTAGTTGTAGCGGTTGTTAAAGTGATGAAAGATGTTAAAGGATGTGATTGTGCATGTTCTTCCATCTGAACATCAGCATTGGAGTGGCCTGGGCAGAAGAAGAGTGTCTATTGTTGCTTAAGTGTACTGTATGGAAACTATTAGCCCATCTGGTTTACTTAAGCAAGATATTATGTGCAGGGTGATTTTACAGAAAGCCATTCTGTTTTCCAAATCTGCTCAAAGGCCACATTAATGCCGAATCCCCCCTCTTGTTCAATGTGTGAGGCCAATCAGCACAGAGAAGAAGAATACGTTGCTTGTCCCTGTACTCTCCATGGATTTAATCTACTTAATTAGTATAATAGCATTTTTACTGTTCCATCATTAGAGAGTAACCATTAAGGCCTTTTTTTGTATTGTCTCATTAGTCAATGTACTAAATAGACTTCTAAGAAGTGATCATTGTGAAATGAAGGTGGCTCTAAGAAATCTTTAGCCAGTGCTGTTTTCTTTCATGCCATTGATTGATTACTATAAAATTGATTCTCTACCTATGAAAAGGCTAATGTTCTATTTGTGAATTTTTAAGTATTAGGGTCAATTCAGTAGGGGTTAAATAAAATCCTCTTAATAGTAAAAAAAATGATTTTCAGTAAGGAAGGCATGAGGATTTCTCTGCTGCTGAATCGCCAGATAGGAAGATAATGAAAGTCATTGTCACTTTTTACTACACTATAAAATTGTATAAAAAGTTAGAGTAAAAAGTGCCATTGCCTTTCATGACTCTTCATGACTTCATGACTGTTTTTACCTAAAGTGAATTTGTTACTACCAAGAGAATATTTATGTTTATATGTAATATAAAAATAAAATAACAAGCTAGTAACTTTCTAGGTGATAATTTGTAAGCTAATTGTGCTACACAAAGTTATAATTGTATCTAGATCCTTTAATGAACTAAATTAGGGGACCCTGGGATTGTAGATGTTACCGTAATTCCTTGTGTTCCTATTGTGACACTCTATTTATAAAAGGTGATGCCAGGTTAAATATTTCAAAGATGACAACAAGTGCTCTGGATTGTCAAGGCCAAGGGTTTTCCAAGTGCTGGAAGGTTAGTCCTGGTGTGAGTGGAAGTCAGGGACGTGATTACAGTTCATGGGAACCAGCAATGCAGGATGAGATACATTCAATTTGGTTTCCTTCACATGCCTAAAATAGAGCTATTGTCAGTTTGGGCAGCCTGTCTCTAACCCTGCAGAAGAATTCTTGCAAATGGCTCGGAGTGCTCAATGTTTATAGTTGTATGTCTTTGATGTGTAAATGATGAGAACATTGTGATTTCTAATACATCCTCTGCAGGTACAAGAAGGGCTTCTTGTAACTGACACCTTGCATGTTCCCTTCTCGAATGCTGTGAACAGCCTCTGTCAAATGCTACTTCAATAACTGTTGTCTTCTTTATGTTTCCTACTTGTAAACACCTTGCGGAAAAAAACAGTATTTAACATATATAGATTATAAAGCAAACTTTCAAAAGAAAATGCCTTTTTGACCTTTTTACAACAACAATCTTTATATTTTACTACTTAGTTCAAAATATTGTAGTGTAAACTTGCTAAACTGGGTAATGCTGCCAAGGGACAGAAGTACATGATTATTGTTGAGGGAATGATTAATCACATTTTTTGTATCACATCATATACAAAATGTCAGCATGTTGTGTAGCCCTCATGCTTTTCATTTTTTTGCTACATCTGCCCACATGTCTGGTTCCAGATATTCTAAGAACAGTTTGTTACATATATAATGTTGTTGTCAAGTACCAGATTTGACTAGAGATGGCAGATAACAGATAACATCAATGTCCAATAAACTGGCACTGGCCCTTATCATCATTCTTCCTGGATTGTGGCAATGTCCACATCAAGCTGATGGATTTGCAAGCTGTTTATGTGTGAGTTGGGTTTACTGTATATGAGTATCAATTATGTGGTAATGTTCTCACATTTTCCAGTAGTGGACGTTTTTAAAACTACCTACAGTATTTCCCCCAAATAGTTTATTTCTGGCCAGCCCTTATTTTTAAATTCAATTCAATTTAAACCAATGATACTTTCTTTGCTATAGGCTTTAAACCACTATTTACCAAAGGAGATACTTCTTGTGTAAGAGATTACCCTGTAGTGCACACTGAATATGTAATGGTGGGATGGGATAGCTTTGAAAATCATAGCATAGCATATATCATCATGTTTATTGAAGCTAGGAGAGATAGAAGACTTGAAAAGAGTCTCAGCTAGCTCAAATTTGGTCAAATAATACCTGGTCTGGATGCATTTGTCGAATTTGCTTGGTTCAAGGCCAGTGCTCCACAGCCAAAAACATAAATTTTAAATAATGTGTGACAAAGTTTAGCCATTAAACCATGGACTCACTGCCGAGATTTGCATTCCTAACTGTATTTGTTAAAGGTCTTCACATCCCATACAATGGTAAACTATGCCGTAAATGGTATACAGAAGTAGGCACAAGAAGGCTGCTGATCTCCTATAGGTAAAGCTAACAGCATCCTTATCTGAAACGCATGGTTCCTCAAAAACTATAAATCACATCATACTGCATTAGTCAGCAGATGTCTAGCAATCATTACAGCTCATTGGAAGAAGAAATACAAAATCCAGTTTTATTGAGCTCAAGTTTTAGGAGTGCTGCTGACTTCCAGCACTTGAACTGTTGATATGGGGAGATTTTGTATGAGGCTTTTAATACTGATTTTTCTCTTTCCTTTACAGGTGAAGTCTGCCACAAGTCTTATACTCAGTTTTCAAATCTCTGCCGTCACAAGCGTATGCATGCAGACTGTAGGACTCAAATCAAATGTAAAGACTGTGGGCAAATGTTTAGCACTACATCATCACTTAATAAGCACAGGAGATTTTGTGAGGGGAAGAATCACTTTGCTGCTGGAGGATTATTTGGTCAAGGAATTTCACTTCCTGGGGCTGCATCTTTGGACAAAGCCTCTCTAATTAATATGAACCATGCAAACGCAGGACTTGCAGATTACTTTGGTGCTAGCCGGCATACTGCCGGTCTAACTTTTCCAACAGCTTCTGGATTCTCTTTTGGTTTTCCTGGTCTTTTTCCATCAGGTCTGTATCACAGACCTCCATTGATACCTTCAAGCTCACCAGTTAAAGGACTTCCAAGTACCGACCAGACAAATAAGATTCTAGGTCCCCATATAAACAGACCTCAGATCTTACCAGCAACACAGGACATTTTGAAAGCATTGAGTAAGCACCCATCTCAGGGTGATTTAAAATCTATGGAATTTATTGGAGATAATGATGATCAAAGGCCACGCGACAAAACTAGTGATCATTCAGAGAGCAGTGACCTTGATGATGTCAGCACTCCAAGTGGTAGTGATTTGGAGACCACTTCAGGCTCGGATCTTGAAAGTGAAGCTGAAAGTGATAAGGAAAAAATGAAAGAAAATGGTAAAATATATAAAGAGAAAATTAGCCCTCTGCAGAATCTTGCTGCATTAAATAGTTCAAGAGAATACAATAGTAGCTCAGTTTTTTCACCTTGTTTAGAAGAACAGACTGCTGTTTCTGGGGCAGTTAATGACTCTATAAAAGCTATAGCTTCCATTGCTGAGAAGTATTTTGGTTCAACGGGTCTAGTAGGTCTTCCAGATAAAAAAGGTGGATCATTACCCTATCCATCTATGTTTCCTCTTCCATTTTTTCCTGCATTTTCTCAATCAGTATATCAGCTTCCAGATAGAGATGTAAGACCTCCTTCTTTAAAAGTGGAACCAGAGTCCCCAAAGGAAATAAAAAAAACACAGAAGGGCAATGGAGAGTCTCCATTTGATCTTACTGTTAAGCGTAAGGAGGAAAAGACAATCCCAAATGCACCCTCAAAGCCACTAGCACCAGCATCTTCCGGGCCTGACCAACCTTTGGATTTGAGTATGGGAAGTAGAAGTCGGGCTGCACCAACCAAACAACCTGAGACACCTAGAAAGAATCATATATTTGGAGACAAGAAAGACATTGACACAGAACAAGCAAAGCCATCTGAAAAGTGTTTGCAACATGCCAGACCTGCGCCTTTCTTCATGGATCCTATATACAGGTAAATACTGAAAATGTCTATATAGAAAAGAAATACGGCCTAGAATTACTTTGTCTAGTGACTTGATGAAAATACAGTACAGTTAACAAAGGAAACATTGTAACAAATGTTTGTACTCACTTTACCTATTAAATCACATAAGATAAATGTTGGTAATCTGGGACTTATAATAAATTCTAATAGTGTAAATAATGGGTTGAGGGGCAGAACATTTTGATCTGGGATAGATGCAGTAGCAAAGTCTTGGCACGGTCTGGCTGTGCTGCCCCTTCATCTGTGTTCTTTAAAGGTGAGCTTATAGGAGTAGCCTGGAGCCACCAATGAGGAGATTTTTAGGGGAGATTTTCATTTATACCAGCAATAGTATAAGTAGTTATAGTTGTATAATTAAATAATAAATAAATTGCATTTAATGCCAATTCAATTGTCATTTTTAAGGTATAGCTGTAATTTCAGGGTAGAAAAAAGGAAACTAATGGATCCCCTTGAAGTTTTAAAAGAAAAATATTTAAGGCCTTCTCCTGGATTCTTGTTCCATCCACAGGTATGTATAGAATGTGTGTCTAATACAAAACAACATCGTTGAGTAAACTGTATAAGAACTTATTATCTCTTCTATATCAGTTAAAATTGCATATTCATATCTGGGCTGTATTGTTCACAGTATAGATAATATTGTTGTGTAGTACCACTGGGCTGATTAAGTATAGAAGGATAAATAATGTTCATGTCATATAATGATTTGTCTAAAGTAGCTCTAATTTACTTCCACATTATTAAACGTTTAACTTACCTGGGTTTTGCTCCTTCCCCCCCGCCATCCTGATTTGGGATGACTGACTGTGTGAAGCCCCCCAAATCACTCTTCTCTTCCTGGTTCTACTGCGCATGTGTGGGCATTCGTCTAATCAGAGCTGTTTGCAAACTGCTCTATTTGTGGCAATCAGGAGTGCAAGCAGCCACATCCCCAGCAGCAGACACGCTCCCACCCCCAGCTTATCTTAATGTCTGGGGGCAGAAACCTTTGCACAGCCCAAATATGCCAGTGAGCCATGAAACAGGGGAGTTTTAGGGCAACCTGAGGAGGTTTCACATAGTGGGACATCCCAATTTGGGTTTTGTCCCGCTTTTAATTTCTGCAAGTTTATTGTAATTTGGTTGCTAAAAATAAAACATTTCATAGTTTAATGGACAGAACATTAATCCTTTTTAAAAGATAGATTATTTTGCAAATGACCTGATTCACTTGACAAGGTCTTTGCATGCCCCCTACCAGTGCAGTGAATAAAGTGATCACGGTCCATACACTATGACTGAAGGGGGGTGTGGCTTGTCCCTGGTTGCTGGTAAATGAAGGCCAGTCCTGCATGCCATGGACCCTGTTTTTTTTAAGGACTCAAACCCATATGTACTCTGTAATGAAAAGCTATACTCACCCTATTTTTTACCATTGTCTTCAGTCCGCTCTGCTCCATGTACCTATCTTCACATGAATGTCCAGTCAGTAGGTAGGTTTTATTTTTAACTCCCTCATCCTGCCTCAGCACCAGGGAAGTGAGGCAGGACAGGGGGGGGGGGAGTACATAAACAAAAGACTTCCCTACCCAAAAACCAGTGT
This sequence comes from Gastrophryne carolinensis, assembly GCA_027917425.1. Lineage (NCBI taxonomy): Eukaryota > Metazoa > Chordata > Amphibia > Anura > Microhylidae > Gastrophryne > Gastrophryne carolinensis. Next base: position 169,735,222 of record CM051237.1, on the reverse strand, counting down.
TGTCACAGAGTGGGCGGGAGCAGTACAAATGGGCGGGAATGAACTCTTTGAAGCCACTCCAAGATGGGTGCACCAATGGCGCTGTAATCGCTTAGGAAACAGCACTGGATAGCGGGCAAGGTAAGGTGTCTTTTTTTGTAACCCCACCACCTGCCTTAGCCCCCGGGGAGGGAGGGAGGGAGGGCAGGGGTTCTTGGGAAGAGACTCCACTTCCTCTTAGAATGGGGGGAGTATGCACAGACCAGCCACAGATAATGGGCTTGTCTTATAGTTTATAGTTGCTGGCCTACAACAAGCTGCAGTCAGGTAAGTGATAGATTGGCTGTCCTGGGGGGGGGGGGGGGGGGTAAGGTAAATATAGATTGTTTTATGTTTTAGAATAGTGATAGAAAATTATGACAGTACATTGTTGGGCAAACTATTCTTTATCTAAACTAACTAACCAACGATTTAACTGATATTCACACTCTCTATTTACCCTTTAACAATAAATGACTGGAGTTCCTGTGATCATAATGTGCATAGAATAGCCAATGAGCTAATGTAAAGTGCAAAATAGATGAGCTTATTGAACTCTTGAAATGCTTAAATCAGCAATGGTTCATCAGCAAATATTACCTTTATGGATGCACAAGAGGTAACAGCAGAGGCTATGAATAACCAGGAAAGTGACTTACGGCTTCCCTCTAATTAGTATAATGTATTGACATCTGCCGATAGGTACACTCACTCTTCCTAACAAAGAGGCTTTTCTCCACTCTAAAGAATAAATGTATTGGCCTGTTTAGTTTGCCAGATGAAAATTTATTAACCTTATAGCGTGATATTGGAAGATTCTTCCAAGGACAGTTTATAAGTGCTTTGGGCCTGCATCCAAGTGTTCACTCCTGTATAAAATAGGTGCTAAAAGTCCTCGTACAGGCACACACTAACTTTCTTCCTCTTTTATTCTTTAATGGGGACAGTGTCAGGTGAGCCATTTCAAAGCATCTAAGCATCTCAAAATCTCCAATTATATGTAAATACCTTATGTATTAAAAACAATGCTACTTTGCTTTGAAATCTGGGTCGTAGCCGAACTGGGAAGAGCATGTCTTGTTGCAGCTTTATGAGTCTTGAACATGCTCTGCTGTGGTCAGAGACAGCTGCGGGACCACTGTCACTTGATGTGCTCACTCATGCTGAGAGCACTAAGGCACAGAATGGCTGTTAGACCACTTCTTGTGTAGTCCTGGAGAAATGCATTTGATTGAAGGGTAAACTTTGGAGCCTTGCTATGACTTCTATCCTGTGCTACAGGAAATAGAGGAGAGTGAGCTGCTTGCTGCCTTATTATTTCTGTAGGTTGTACAGTCTCTTACTGTGTTTTTAAAGCTTCTCAGTCTAACCTTTATATTACTTTTGGATGCATCCAATGTTTTAATAAAGATTTTCAAGTAAGGAGTATATTATACACCTTACATGACTGTCCCCCAGGGGGTACGCAGCAGTGTTGAAGGGACCATCACCAACACCACGCTCTGATAGGTCTGGTGTATTATTCTAACAGTAAAACATTATTCTTTCTGGTGTCAAAAAAGTGCTTCAGGGCCAGTGACCTAATTGTTTCGGTAACATAAGTAATCACCCTCCTTTTTGGGGTACTCGGTTTCAACTGCTTTTCGCTAGGGGTTCCTTGGCATGCCAAAGTTGGGACACCTTCTTCAATGCAGCATTCTTTTTTATTCCCTCTTAGCCTGACTTCCCATTCAGTTGGCTCCTCCGTTAGAGCCGCAGTAGTGATCCTAAAAGCTTCAGCATTACCAGTTTTGTGATCCCTTTATTGCCTTATCAGAGAGGGGTGCTTGCAGAAGCATGCTCTCTTGTGTTGCAGCCCCCTAAATGAGATAGGCATAACCTGGAGTCAGCTGTGTGGAAGTGCATAGATAGCCCAGATAAGAAGAAAAAAGGAGACTTTAGTTGTCAGTGGTAATGTGGTACTAATATGGAGGAACTGGGAAAGCAATAACATTGTACTGCAAAATATCTAATTGAAATGGTATAGAACATGTGAATATATTGGGCTTTCCCATTGATACTAAATGGAATTATGTCTTTGGTCAAAGTAGCCAGTCCAAGAACTAATAAATAATATCTTTTACTTTCTTAACAGTTTCCATTGCCTGATCAAAGAACCTGGGTAAGTGTATGCCTTTGGGTGTAAAACTTGATCCATGTTGTGTTTGCTTATCTCACAATACAGACAACCTATAATGCGTTTTTAGGCTTGGATGTTTCTAATACATTAAAAGATGGCATTATTCTGGGCTGTCGAGGAAACTAACTGTCTAACAATTCCAAGGCAAAGTTTTAAAATAAAGTAAATAGCTTGTGTGACACTTGACAGAACAATACCTGTTGCAAGTCTCAACAACAGCAGGTCTCATCTTCAGCTGTGAAGAGAAGGCTTTGAGCTGCAGGTTCGACAAGTAGAATAGCCGTAAAAAAAGAACAATAGGACAAAGTAGGGTTTTTGTCTGCCCTGCTTAGGATAATAGATGTGTGGCATCAGCACAGAGAAAAAAGCATGATGGTATAGGGATTTTTAGCTGAATTCAGATATCATATGCTGGCAAGAGCACCATGTAAAAACTTTTGGTCTATTTTAAGTTGGTCTGAGGCTTGTCTTTAGGAACCCAGATCCTTTCTATTATATCAATAATGCCTATAGACGAGTTTAAAATATAGCTAAACAAGTTTATTTGCTATATTGTTTCATTCCAGTGTGCATCATTTTAGAGTTTATATTTGTTGCAATGCACATTCCTACTGTTTGTATCATGTGCTTATTGTTAAGGAGAGGCGATTCCTATCATCCAAAGAGGTAGCCAATGTACTCTCAAAAGTGTGCTTTATTTCTCTTACATTTGTAGCAGTAGTTAATAGACTTCATGCTATATGAGCCCTGAATTTGACTGGCTTAATTTTTATATTATTCTAAGATGTTTGCAGAGGATTTTAAGGACTGGTCACTGATTTCTGCCCCAGTTTTGAATACTGGGCCCAAATAGGGCATGGAAAAATGGAAATAGAAAAAAAAAAAGCACTTCCTATAATGGTGACCCCCTGCCAATGGAAGCACTGTGTGCCAGCACTTCTTAAGAGTGACTGCTGAGTCATCCAATTAGTGCTCCAGAATTGCACTCACACTTTTATAACTGGGTGACTCAGTGTCTCAATGAGAGCATCATTTGTGGCTGCTACGAAGAGCCCCGGGAGCAGCTCTGTGAAAGTGGGGTAACAGATGCCCAAAACAGGCATATTGTCAGGTGAGGGGGTGTCCCACAGAGTTTAGTCCTAGAATCCCTTATTTCTTTCAACTTTAAAGTTGATCGGCTCGGAAATCTATAAGATTCCCGGGCCGATGGATTCCCTCCCCCTGGGGCATCCAAAGTCAGGTTGCCCCACTGTGTGCCCCCCAGGTTGCCCCACTCACACATCAACGGCACATGTTCCCTCACCAACGGCACATGCGCGGGATGCATCCCCGCTATCCCTCTAGCAGGGTGCGTGCCAGCCATTTGTGAATGACCGGCACGGGCACGCTCCCTGTTAGAGGGAAGAGGGGAATGCCACCGCCATCGCCGGCACACTGATTGGAAAAGAGACAGTGCAAGCACCGTAGGACAGGGAAGAGGTGAGTTTCTTTGGCCGATCTAAGTGGTTTCACATAGCTTGGCACCCCTGATCGAGATGATCCGGGGGAAAGGACCAAAACCCAGGATAGTCAAAATCCTGGGTTTTGCTCGACTTTAAAGGAGGTCTATTGTGTAAAAAGGTTGAATAATAAAAATGTTCATAAATATGTTAGATGGCAAGCTTACTCTTTTCTTTTACTGGAAGCAAGAAGTATAATGGGGGGAGGCAGGTTTGGCATGTACCAATCTTCTACAGAGCAGGATTGCTCCACTCTAACTGCCATTCCCTGAGCCACTCTGTGCTGGAGTAACAGCTTATTCCCAATGCAATTATTCTAATGTGTGTAGAGGCTGTTCAAGAGGCAACTGGAAGTCCAGTCATTGGGTAGCGCCTCTCTGGCATTTAGGCAGGGCGGAGGGGGGGTTACAAAAAAAACTACTTACCTTGGCTAGTATCCCAGTACTGGGTACTGCCATCTTGGATCTACTGCACCCCCGCTCTGAGCGCTTATACTTCAGGTCAATGGGCAGACAGGTGACCTGCTCTGTGCATGTTCCGTGTGGCAGCCACAGGAGCACCGGGACAGGGCTGAATTCAGGGGGAGGTAAGGAGTTTTTTATTGTAACCAACCCCCCTACCCTGCCTTAGCGTCAGGGGAGGGTCGGAGGATGGGGGTTACCTGGTGACTGGACTTCCAGTTGGAGAAGCTCTGCCTGGAAAAGTTCAAATGGTCAAAACCAGGTCACCCCTGTTTCCTATTTCTTCCAGTGAAACAACACATTTGAATGAATTTTTGTGAAGAGTATATAAGTAACATCTCCCCTATCACTATTCAGCATGTTTATACAGATTTTTAATGTTAGAACATTTCACAACAGTGCTTCTTTATATAGAATAGACCATGGAATAGTTGGTAAGAAATGGGAAGGATAAAGACTTCAATGTAATCAAAAGTATGCAACCTTAACAAAATGCTTGTGAAATTACTATGAAGACAAAAGAATCTAATAGATATCCAAAATGTTATATATACAAAAAGCCTTATTTTACTGACCGACTAAAAAATCTGAACTGACCAACCAAGTGTAGAAACGAAGGGTTTAAAGCAATGTCTTGCTCAGCAGTAATGTTTTACCAAGCCCCCCCCCCCCCCACCCAGCAGTTTGAGTATTATTTTATAATCACTTATGCCCTAGTTTAGCCTGAATACTGTAAGAGGAGCATAGTCAAAGTCATGTCTTATATTGTAATCTACCTAATGTGGTGATTTTGGTTGGAATATATTATCCATATAATTTGTAACACAACACCCTTCTTTTTAGAATAATTTATTTACAGGGACTGATTTATTTTAATGCCCAAAAGCTTTTCAGGAAGTGGTTACAATCCCTGGATACATTTTAGATTTAACTCTTCCATCCCATCCTTGGCAGTCCTTCCTTAGTTGATTGGATGACATCCATAACATTTCTAAAGCAAATCGGCTTATTCTAAAAATTACATTCCAAAAAAATGTATTTCCTCTTTGTATATTTTATAGTCACATGTGAGGTCAATATTGGACTGTTAAGGCCACGGCCTGATCTTATGAAGCTTTTTATATGTAATAGTAGTAACTGAAAATAAAATCAGCTCTGAACATAGCTTGCAGCTATTTATGGGTAATACAGTAATGGGCTTTGTGAGCCATTTTCTATGTAAATGGCCTATAATATTAGAACCTCTCAGAGCACAAAAATGTCAAGTGATTTAATACCTCTAGGTAATGAAACGGATCAGAATATTAAAAGGATATGAATAAAGGAAATTTATTATCTTTTGTAAAGTGCTTATTATTCCTTACGATAATATGTGCTACCATAACCTCTGTCTGTACTAATCACTTTGAAGGCCAAAGGTTGTTTGTTATTCACAAAACAATTGCCACGCTATACCTATCCAAATATCACATTGATTTCTTACCCAGGGCAGTCCAACTAGATTAAAAGCTGCAGAATTCTGATTGCATGTGATAAAAAATTGATTTTTAATAAATAAAAAAATAGAAGGGTAAAACATCTGAAAATGCTAATTCTCCAGATGCTTGGGTTAGATAATGGCATTGCTCTGCTGGGATAGAATTACCTGCTATGAAATCAGCAGTAACATTACAAAGCTGTCTGCCCTGTGATCAGTAGGTGTCAAGATCCTTCATGTTGACAAATGTGCTGTCCATAAGCATCTGTGGAGAATGTATTAGCAGCAGCATGATTATGAATCAAACCTATGTGAGCCCTCAACCCTCGCTGCATCTCAAGCCTATCGTATTTGTTGCATGACAAGTAAATGCATCTTGACTTTCCTTGGAGATTTTTTTTCCTGCTCAGTGTTTGAAAGACACACAGCAAATTAGGAATGGTATTCTGTACAATGCAATTTGTACTTACCTTAAAGGCGCTAGACATGGAATGGGGGCTTAGGCTGTAGGTCAAAGGGACAAACAAACAACAATATATGCAGAAATAAAATAAAACAAAGAAGGCTGCTTGAAATCAGTGACAAATTGATGTTTACAAGACTGAGAATTCCCTCCAAAAGCATCCTAATAATTTTAATCCACAATGGTACTCAGAATTTTTGCCATGTTTCAATCCATTACATTTACCTGTCTGGACCAGCAGTGCTCATCTTTCTTGGCCAGGTCTAATGGTATTGCACCAGGACCTTTCCAGGGCTTGGGGGTCATATGGACAGTGGCCCAGCCAGGTAAGGCGAGCACCACTATTGGAGACAAGTTGGGTTTGTAGCATACAGTGTGGCATTAAGTGGTGGTGGGTGATGAGTGTAAATAATTTTGAATTTTGAGTAACAACACTCAGGAATTTCACTCTCCCTGGTGTTGTTCCTCTCCCACTTTTGGATGTCCCACTGTGTGTATCCCCATGGATGGCCCAGGAAACTCGTCTTTCCATCATTCCCATGGTGCAGACGTGGGCCACTCAGCCAATCATCAGGCTTGGTTTTGCCCATCTCCATTCTGCTTACTAGCTGCTTACAGCTAGTGAGCCAAATGGAGCCAAGTGTGCCGATGACTGCATTCCTGCTTACCTCTAGCTATGGGCATGCCCACACCAGCCATTCAGAAAGACCTGGTGCAGGTACGCACCACAGATAGAGGTATGCCTGGAAAGCAGCCATGGCACCGAGAACTGACGAGGGCTATGACAAACGTTGAGCGGATGGCTTTAAACAGTGTGGCATCCCAATTTAGGAGGCCCCAGGGAGTAGGACTCGGATGGTGGCACACACTAATATCTATAGTGTGTAAACCAACGGGGCAAAGCAGTGCAAACACAGATAATTGGTCCCCAGAGTGGACCCCAACCATTATATATCAGTAAGAACAGCTGGGGAGGGGGGGGTACTTTGTGCACTTGTGAAAGCTGTAAAGAATTTTACACACGCAGCTGATTTTGTGATCTTTTCTTGTTGATTTATTATTTTCTGTCTAAAAAATAGCTGTTAATATATATTATCAAATACTGGATTTAGAACTCTTACAAACGCTTGATTATAGTCATAGATTTATGTAATCTAATCTAATTGTGCCTTTTAAATGTAATAGTCAATTTTTTAAAAACATATAGGGTCTTATTTATGATGTGCCCCATTTAGCATCTTTTTTGTGGCTATAGCGCCAATCCGGAGTGCCGGCATTTTGGTCTTATATGGTGCTGTGGACTACGTTGGCACTAGCAGTCTCTGCACTGAACGCTAACTGATTAGCTTTGATTAAGCCATTAAAATCAATTTTAATAACTCCCCAAAATGTCATTTTGTCACATCCTTTCAATTATTAAGTCCCAATGCAAGTTCTAAACAAAAAAATTTTTATATTAATTACAAGCATTACAACACTTCGGATCTTGAGCCAGGTTTCATCTGGCGCTGCTTTCTTTTCAGCACTAGTGTTAAATAAAATACAAGCAGATGGCCACATCGGCACTGCCATTTTTTTATTTCTTAAATTGGATGCTGAGTGCCACGGAGGCCAAAAATGTGGCGCTGTGTGGCGCTGATGCTTCTTAAATAAGGCTTATAGTCGTGTCCATAGGTTTTGTGACCAAATAAGTGTCACAAACTAAATAGATCTGTATGATATATATTCATATACATTAAACAATTCACTGATCTTCAATTAGGATTAGCTACTCCATTATAAGTAACTCCACCAGTCTAGGTGTTATATACTGACCTCTCTTCTATCACTTCTTACCTCCTCTGCTGCTATTTCCTGATACTCTAGTAAATTATATGTTGAACTCAAGTATAGCTATATTTAAAGGGCAATATGTATCTTGGGACATTGATTGACTACTTAGGTCAAGTGCCTCTGTAGAGATACTGTACTCTGAAAATAGTTTTAGATTTTCACTGGGAATAGATTGCACAAGCTAAAACTGGTCCTAAACTTTAAAATTAGTCCAGGCAAATAAAAAAAAGCAAACCTTACTCATCTACCATTCTGCATCTTAGTCTGGCATTGGAAACGGAGCCGGAAGCAAAGATAACTAGAGTGCTCTGGAATTGAGTCTGTGGACTGGCAGGAATTTTAATAACCCTCCCCCCGCTAACTGAGATTACCACAAATAAAAAATACACTCACCTTGTCCGTGCTTGCAGTTCTTTTTGTGCTCTGTACTACCTAATCAGTTACTTCAGTTGCTGCACCACTAGGACCTTGAGTGACACTTTTGTCACCCAATCCCTGTAGCAGCAGCTACTGCAGGGATTGGGTGGCAAAAGTGTCACTCATAGTCCTACAGGCAGCTTAGTTACTAAAGATACAATGCCCAGCTTCCAGTGGGGAAAAGGATTAACTCCTCAGACCTGGTGAGGATATTTTTTATTTCACTATAGTAAAAGGAACAACTATTTGTACCTCTACACAATTTACAGCTGTGTGTGTCCTAAAATATACAGGCAGCGATAATACAATATGTTCTCTTGCAATTTCCATTGTAGCAGTTTAAGTAGATGTATTGTGGTTAAACCAACAGTTTACTAAGAGGAAGAGAGACCATACTCTAAATCCCCTCGTCAATATGGAATCCATCATTATATACGATTTTATGAACAAGGGGAGCAGATGGAATTTTTTTTGTCTTGTTAATGGTATTTTGGGATCCATCTGTTAAAGAACAGACCACCTGTGTGGAAAGAAATGAGCTGGCATCCACAGTTATATAAATGGTTGTTAAACATAAAATACATCTTATCAAGGATATGCAGAAATGAATGCTAACATGCAAGCAAACTTAATTGGGTGCTTGAATTTCTTTTCAACTTTTTTATTGACATTGGATTTAAATATACTATTACATTATATTGTGAAAATATGCACAGTGTCTTTATTGTGTGGGTCATAAAATATGAGAAATATTATGAGTGTTATCTGGTGGTGGGCTTTTGAAGATTTTTTTTTTTGTATTATTAAAATATTGCTCTACTGGAGCAAAACATGACTTTAATATTGTAATATAACATGTAAACCAAAGAATAGTTTAAGTTATAGAAATGCTAAAGAAGGCTTGTACCCACAACAACGTATATGATAAAAACCCTTGGTGGAGTAAGATCAGTGTTACATGTAGAACTTTGATCGCTGATAAAGCTACCTTGAGAGTCCCCCAAATGATTTTGAGACCCTCTGGAGTTTTTGGAGAGGCTGAGGTTTGAGGGAATTTATATCTCAACAAACAACAAGTGGAAAAAGAAAACCATGCTTTTTTACCATAATGACTTTTCTTTTTACAAATGAGCCCATAGGGAATCCAACACATTTGAAGAGGTACACTTTAATGCATTTGAATTAACATTTGGGAGGGGGGGGGGGGGGTAATATGTGTACCTTAAAAATATAGCTAGCTAGCTTGTAAAATTAAATCCCTAAATCCAATCAGGTGAAAGATATTTGTAAAAAATAGATCTGTTTCTATATTATGTTTTGAGCTAGAAAGTCGCTTACAGCAGAAGTCCAGTCTCCTGGTAACCCCCCCCCCCCCCACACACACACACACACACTTGCACTGGCACTGAGTCAAGATGGGGGGTACAACAAAAACAAAAAGCTTACCACACCAAGAATCCAAAGCTGTTCTCCACAGCGATTCTAGTCCTGGGCTCAGTCATTTTGCAGAGGCTGCATGGAGATGCATCCTCTGAGTGCAGCCCCGCCCATCCATTCACTTCAGTGGGCGGACGGGAGCTATCGTAAATTGAGGGATGCAACTCTGTGCACCCTTTGTGCGGCTGCCACCCATACGCCAGCAACATCGCTGGATCCCAGCTGAGGTAAGGGTTTTTGTTTGTTGTAACCCCCATCCTGCTACAGTACCAGGGGAGGGGGGGGGGGCACGGCTGTTACCAGGAGACCAGAAATCCATTTCAAAGCTGAAAGAAATACAGAGGCTCTTGAACTCATTTGGATAACCGCCGTTGTCTTTTTATTTTGTTCCTTTCAAAAGTCATCATGGTATTAGTGTTTGTTGTAAACTTATATTTACATTTAAAAAATGTGTTATAGGCATTTTAAAACTGAATATGTTTGCCATTTGTTGCAGATGTCAGCAATAGAAAATATGGCGGAGAAGCTGGAGAATTTTAATGCCCTTAAACCTGAGGCCAGTGAGCTAATTCAGTCTGTTCCCTCCATGTTTAATTTTCGAACCTCACCCAATGCTCTTCCTGATAATATCCTTCGAAAAGGAAAGGAACGCTATACCTGCAGGTAACAAGGGAACTTTAAATATAGCCTGCGAAAACAGTTTACTTCTATGAAAGTCTGGGCAGGGGGTTATGCAATTGTTATGATAAAGATATAGAGAAATATATTGTTAAAGATGTTGGGTGTTATGTACTGGAGGTGGATAATTGTTTGTAAGAAAAAACAGGCCAACGTTTGGAAAAGTAATTTGACATATTAAGGATGACTTAATAAGGGAAACTAGATTAGGTGCTTTATCCTACTTACAGCACACGAGAAGTCCATTTTGAATAGATCAGAAGAGAACAGTATCAAGTTATGCGTACATTTGTGAAATGCTCAGGAACTATATGTTACAAAGTATTTCTGCTTCTTTTGGTTTTATTATGCGTTATCATTTTTGTAGCACAATATCTCATAAGAAGGCTCTGTAAAATAACTTATAGGAACATACAACTTATATTACTGATTCCAAAAGTCCAATGGCAGCTAACTTACATAAGAGGATGGCTCACCTACTCTTTTAAATCAACATTTCAAATAGGATTTTATTCATTGATTTAACATCTGAGGACTTGTTACAAAGGATATGGCTTAGTTTTCAATATTGTATTAACCTATTTCCATAAATGTGTTAAATAAGATAACTAGGTAGCTCCACCAAAATTAAAATGTTATTATCCTTAATAGAAAAGAGAAATAACTATGAATGTTCATTTTTATCTATTATTTTAGGTACTGTGGTAAGATTTTCCCAAGATCTGCAAACCTAACTCGCCATCTCCGGACTCACACCGGAGAGCAACCCTACAGGTATAAATCAAATTGAATTATGATTTTGTTGTTAAAAAGAAAAAAAAAAGGATTTTCACTATCCTGGGCTTTGTTTCTCCTGCCTAAAGCATCCCGGTTGTGCGTATCCCCCAGATCTTCTCCAAACTCAAATTTCTATTGCTACTATGGCGCATGCGCAGGCCACCGGCCAATCAATGGTTCGCTAGTGGCTCCTTAGCATGTGCCGCTCAAGGCTTTTTTACATGGCTTGTATGAGTATACACAGATAGAGTTGAGTGGGGATGCGGCCACTTGCCATGTACATGCACCGTGGGATCAACTTAAAGTTGACCAAAACCCAGGATTCTCACTATCCCAGGTTTTGGTCCCTCCCCCCAGAATGCTGGGCTGACTCACCTTCCCTCGAGCCCATGACGCAGGCTCGTATGTTCCTACAATCAGCTTCTTCCGCCGAGCATATTGATGTGTGGCTAGAGAAGCTGAATGGAAAACCTAGTTGCATATACAAGTGGCGTGCTACCCCTCGTCCCATTTCGGCTGTGTGCAGTCACACACAGCCATTCAGTTGCTACGGGCTTGGCCGCGCACAGCAGAAAGAGATGCGAGTGATGCCGGTGCCGGCCATGAATGCGCCATGGGCTCGGGGGTAAAGTAAGAATTTTGGGTGCCCTGGGGGGTTTCACACAGCGGGGCTTCCCAATTCTGGATTCCTGTCCTTAACTCTCATAGACTCCAGGGTGGGTTTTAAGACTTTAAAGATGAGTTTTTTGGACAAGACTGGGGGTTCTGCTCATCAGCCAAACCCTATATTCTTCAGGTCGGTGGCTGCTCCTCTTTAAAGAGGAACTTCAGAGGCCCTGGAGTCTAAAAGACTCCAGCGCCACCAGAGTTCCTCTCCTTGAGGCATCACTGTGTGATACTCCCCAGATCTTCTTCTGGAGCCCTTGCCGCGTCTCGGCTCCTCAGCTGCATCCTCGCTCACCTCTAGCTGTGCATGCACCTGCACCAGGCCTTGTAGAATGGGCGGCGTGGGCACGCCACAGCTATAAGCTGTGTAGGGGATGTGGCCGGCGGCACACTCAGCTCCCCACAGCTATGCTTCACGCAGCTTAGCCACTGACAGTGCCAAAGGGAGCCGAGTAAAATTATGGAAAATGATTGGCTGAGTAGGCTGCTAAGCTAATTAGCGCACTTGGTCTTGGCTGAGTCTGCGCTGTGGGAATGACAGAAAGGTGAGTGAATCAGGTGACTTGGGGGGATCCAAATTTAGAATGGGAGAGTGAAATTCCTGTGTGCTGCTCCTCTTTAAGTAAAATACAGGTATACATACTTGATTATATTGAACTAAAGGGGGCTTTCTGTAGCTTATTGGTTTACGGCTTACTATCCACTTACACAATTAAAAAGTAAGGGACTCTTTTACCGCACCTGGGTTTAGTAAAGATTTTAAACAAACATACTTTTTGGATTTCATATCGTTTAGCTTGATTTTTATGATAGCATACTATATTACTAGTCTGAATTTCTATGACAATAACAAGGGTCAAAAGTTTGTGTCTTCTTGAAGAAGGCTCCCAACGCATCTGAACATCTTCCTTGGCTCTTATCAGTTAAGGAAGCCATTCCAATGGGCATTTTCATAAATATACAGCAGCATTAATTGCTTTTTACTAATCACAACAGCAAGATATTGTGGATTTGCCATGATGTTATCATTAATCCCCTTCTCTTGGTTCTAGGTGCAAATACTGTGACCGATCTTTCAGTATTTCTTCCAACCTTCAGCGGCATGTCCGCAACATTCACAACAAAGAGAAACCATTCAAGTGTCATTTGTGTGATAGATGTTTTGGCCAGCAAACTAACCTGGATAGACATCTGAAGAAGCATGAGAATGGCAACCTATCTGGTAAGACGTGTGTTTAATCTGTAATAGAAAAACAAATTAGAGTAGACCTGTGTGCCTCTCATATTTTTACTGTAAAAAAACATAAGCAGAAGTTGTTGATCCACTCAGGCACTTCATACATGTAAGGGTGTGGGGTTGGTAATGTTCTTGTATAATCTATCTGTTGGCTGAAGGGCCTCTCTTTTGACACAAAAGGTAATGACGTTTACACATGGCATTCATCTTTTCTACTCATTGACCCTGGACACCTTCTTTTGCCTGAAGACAGAGTTCCGTTATTGTGTACACAATACACAGTATGTGCAGCTCTCTGTGGGAGTATTGGTACTGACCTTTCTTGTTTTTTTCACAGGAACAGCTGCATCATCCCCTCACTCCGAGTCTGAAGGCACAGGGGCCATTTTAGATGACAAGGAGGATTCCTACTTCACAGAAATCCGAAATTTTATTGGAAACAGCAGCCATAGCAAGCAGTCTCCTTTAAATTCTGAAGACAGGTAAGGTTGCATATTCATTTGTGCACAAGCTCGTCCCCAAATTTACATTTCTGTCGATGCGCATATATCAGATACATTTTTTATGGCTAAAATGCTGCCGATTTTATAATTTATAAACATCCTAATACATATTATGTGAGGCCAGCAGTGCCACGCTTAGCTGTATTTAAAGGAAAAGTCCACTTTTGATGGAATTTTTAAAAGTTTCCATTATTGTGTGCCAAAATTGTGTCTTCTTCTGCTATAATTTAGTCTTTTCAAGTTGGGCAATCACAATCTTATGATCCAGTAGCTAAATGGTTAATGACAGGATTCTCACCTGGGGAGGTCATTATTGCTGTTTGATTTTGCCAAAGCTGATGTTGAGCTTACCTGTCACCTTACCTGGAAGCATTCTGGGATTTGTAGGCAAAAACTATACTAAGGGCTATACTCACAGCCAGGAAAGCCCCTCCCACTTGAGCAATACAGAGCCACAGAAATAAAAAAAAATGTATATAATAATCGACATTAATCCATAATAAAGAATTCCAAAGAATTCCAATCAGATGACATCTGATATCAGCTATAACTGATGATACATATGACACACTGATAAGACGGGGGAGATACATGGTCTGAGTGGAAAAAATAAATAAATAAGTTGGGCAGTCATGGCCTAGAGGTAAGGTATCAATTCCCAGCCATGGGACATGATTGAAGTGCCCTTGAGCAAGGCACCTAACCCTTAATTGCTCCCTGGGTGCCACATTTAGGACATCCTACTGCTCCGGGCACATGTGCATTTCACTGCCCCTTAGTGTATTATTCACCTGTGTGTACTCACTGATATGGGCCTCGATTCAATAAAGGTAGAAAAAAATTCTCATGGTAGTAAAAAATTCAATTCATGAGAAAAAAGCCTGAGAATATCACTGTTACTGAATCACTAGAAATAAAGACAATGAAAGTCAATGACAACTATTACTACAGTGTAGAAAGGAGTAAACAGTTCTCTACTTTTCTTAGGAGTAAAAAAGTGCCATTGACTTTCATTGTTTTCTTAGCTGGTGATTCAGCAACAGTAAAATTCTCAGGCTTTTTTCTCATGAATTGAATCTTTTACTACCATGAGATTTTTTTTCTACCTTTATCAAATCGAGGCCATGGTGTTTATTCACTGGAGTGTTCACTGTGCCTAATTCACTAGCGCGTAGTCACTAATATAGTGTTTATTCACTGGTGTGTTCACAGAGGTGTGTTGTTCATGGATGGGGAAAATGTGGAGGTAAAATTCCAAGTGTGTGTAAGCACCCAATAGCCACTATTATTAGCACTATTACTATTACTATTAAATAATACATGGAAGCAGCATGCTGATAAGTAAATCACAGGTATCGGGGCACAATCCTAACACAAATGTTTATTTTACAACCCAGAAGAGAAAAACATTAAGGCAGAACATCAAAGACCTGACATAAATGGGGATTAATAACCACAAACATTCAGCTTTGCTAGTCATATTAGCAGCTCTGGAGGTTTACCATGATACCCTTTGCAGTCCATTTAGTGACTAAGATAAAACAAACTGAGGAAATTATTTCTAGGCACAAAGATTTAGCTAGAAATCAACAGTGGACAAAAAATTAGACTAGGAATCACCATGCGATAACTTGTCTTCCTTTAAGTTTGGAAATTCAAATAATGTCTGCAGTTTTTATTAGAAATAGTTATGTTTTAAAGGAAAATGTTTTCAATGTATGTTTTTATCTTTTGTTTTTCTTGTGATTGGTGACTTGCATTAAACATCTGGCCACAACATGTCTCTAAACAGGAAGTTAATAAGAAGTGAAGGTCACAGGGTCAGCCAGTGTTTCCTATTCAGATTTCAGCATTTTGACTGTGCTTGATGGATTTTTTATCCCTGGCAAATTACGGAACTGGAGACGCAATTAGCAAATCTGTTTATTCAATCATAAAGCTTTCCTTTATTATGGTCCCATTCATGAAACATTTGCCCATGAGAAATGGGAGGTATCATAACTAGCACCTTTTTTGGCAGGGTCATGTCATTTTTTTCTTTTCAGTTCCTGCTGGTGGCCCACATGCCCCATTATTGTACTTCGATCAGAATTTAGGTAGTCACCAAATGAGTTCAGCTTGGAAGTAATTATCCTGCTTTAAGGCCCATAGCGTTTACTTTCTAACTTGCATTACTTACTCAGCTCTTAACTTTTAAATTAATAAAACAAACTGTAAAACTGTCTAGAGGAGAATAGACCTCTAAATAGTCAATGCTTGATATAAGAAGAAAGGCCATTGTTTTGAATGTTTAATACATTAGTTAATAACTGTAAGCCCACTTTCCTCGACTTATCAAAACTCAAATCAGGATAATGATGTCCCTCAAGCTGTTCTACACATACTTACTACATATTGGTCCCTTGGCTCATTTCTCTATTTGAACTGGAAGTTTCCCCAGAGAATGGGGTTTGGGATGAACTGCCCATAAACAGTAACTGAAATACTTTTGGTTGAAATAGAATATGGAATGGAGAAGGACATCAAGGGCAATAAGGCCCAGCTCTCTGCCAGTGGATAGAATGGCTGTGTAAGAGCTAGTGTGAGTAAATACTGTGGGATGCAAAGGGTACTGGTTGTCTGTACTTAGGTGGATTTACACTTTAAAGAGGCAGTAAATTCAGGACAGATTATACAATCACACCAATGTTAAGGTTATCCAGGTTATCAGGTTTTCCAAAGCTATCCAAAACTCAAGTAGTAATATTTGAAGATGGATTTATTTTTGTTTCAAAACAGGATGAATGGGAGCCATGATAAAGTTATGCTCACTGGTCAAAATTCTGACATCTTGGATGATGACGAGCTAGAGGATGATGCTATTCTCGATGAAGATGATGAGGAGAAAACAGTAAAGGAACCGAATTCAAGTTTGCTTGAGAACTGCCATGACAATGACTTCGAAGAGGAGAGTAAAGCTGTGTTAAACTGCAAAGTATCTCCCAGCAGGTGGGTATATTTTAGGAGCAGCTGTGAAATAATTCTTACTAACCACTCCCTTCCCATTCCCATATTGGGAGCCAAGCACTGTAGTGTCTCCAGCATTGCAGGGCATTATCGGTGTAATCCATGATCCCCAGTGGAGAAACTAAGGATACACCTTAGCTGGCTATAAGTCCTGATAAAACATAGGAAGGATACTAAAGGGAGCATGTAACATACTAGTCTAATTTAGATACCAGAAATTACTGAATATTCTTTTCTATAGACTTTACCCCTTACCCCCAGTAGTTAGTAGTTGTAGTAATACAATTTTTTATAGGCAGATTTGGATTCCCAGGTAGATACTGAGGCTAGTCTTTTTTACTGGTTCAGAATGCTTACTTAGTTCTTTTGTTTTCGCAGGTATGATGATGAAGATTTCAAGACTAGCCTTTCAGCTTTAGACCATATCAGACACTTCACAGATAGTTTAAAGATGAGGAAAATTGATGAAAGTCAATACAATGATGATGACCTAGCTGCTTTCACTGCTTCACATTTGGCAGAAGATTTAAAACAGCCTCTATTTAGAAAGTCCAAGTCCCAGGTAATAACTGAATGTGGTTGAGATTATTACCAAATAAATCTATATTTCTGCATTTGACATTTTTTGGACCCTCCTTGGCAACTCTGGGCAAGGGAGGTTCCTGGTCCATGGCAACCTAAAAAAAACCCTCCCACTGCTGGTTTACGGTGCATTTAGAAGATAATAAAAATGATTTTCTGGGCATTTGGATGATCTAGTATATATCTGTATGTATCAATTTTTACCTTGAAAAACACAGAAATGTCCTCTAAGGCAAGGGTACCAAAGCATCTCTTCAAAGTCTCCATAGTGTTTTGCTGCACATCATTTTGTGTCCCCAGTAACGTATGAACCCCAGAAATACACATGTACTTCATTCCCTCTTTTCAAACTTTCCGTCTGACCACAAGGGACCCCAGGGCAATCTTTCCCTCGAGTGGAGCAGTAAAGTGAAGGGTCAAGGTATAGCCCCCTTATCAATATACCTCACAGGTGCCTTTCATCTTTTTGTGTATACCTGTCACATTTTTTTGTGGGTTTTCTTACTTAAAAAGCAACCTTTATTTGTAGTCTTGCTATCAGTTCTAGTTCAATGTCAATGTCTGATCGAATGCGTGAATACTTCAGAAAACAAAAATCGAAGGCCTGAATACTTCAGAAAACAAAATGTATTTTTATTAGACAGGTTTTAACACTTTAACAATATTTAAAATGAACCTATATTCTAAATGTTATTTTTGCACTCTTGCCCTCCTTTTATGTCAAAACAACATGTTGCCCTGGTGGGCAATACTCATCTGTCTTGGCCATGCTGGGTGGTGAGCTTACTGCTCTGTTGTGGCTGGCAGCATAAAGCTCTAGCTCTAGCCAATAGGAAACATCCTTATTGGTCAATCTTCTAAAGCCGCCAGGGACTTGATAACTTAACTTTCCAGCCTCACCTAGAAAAGGTGTGCCACCTTCTGAAAAAGGTAAATATAGGTGTAAAACCTGCATATGCGTGTACGGTGGAAGCTAAGAGAACATAAAACTGGGGAATAAGTCTAAAAGACTGTAGGTCTTGGTAAAATGTATTCCTAGAGGGAGTTGGGATGCCCTGCAGTGTCAAACCCCACAGCCTTGTTGGATGTTCCCCTCATTCCGGGAACCCACAATGGTTCCCTTTGGCAAATATTTGCTTTGCCAGAGTATTCCTGCTCCCTCTGCTCTGCCCCCCCCCCCCCTACCAGCAGACCATAAGGTCTGGTAGGTGGGTAGAGCAGGGATGCTTAGCAGATTGCAGCCAGGATGGGAATGAGCTAAGTATACAAAGAGGTCAGGAGGGGGTTCATAAATCGAGTTACCCTCTAGGTAAGGTTTTCACTTAGGCTTCCCTGTTAATCAGGGTCCTCTTTAACCTGTATGTTAAGTTTGTCTATTGTGCCCAAGCTTTGATTTGAAATGTTACCAGATTAAGGATTAGATCCGTTTTATTTCTGTCTGTGGATAGATTTCTAACTATGATTCCCAGCAGAAAATTCTACTAAGCTATAAGTGTCAAGGGACAGGGAACAATGCAAACATTTCAATGTAGCTTGCCTTTGAATGACAATATACACGAGTACATACTGTATACAGTACAGGTATGGGAAGTGATTGTATATGTTGAAGAACTAAGCTATAAGTGTCAAGGGACAGGGAACAATGCAAACATTTCAATGTAGCTTGCCTTTGAATGACAATATATACGAGTACATACTGTATACAGTACAGGTATGGGAAGTGATTGTATATGTTGAAGAAATAGCGTGGGGGGGGGGGGGGTTTCCTTGCACCTCTGCTTCTTTCTTATATGTTGAAGAAAGATTATGCTAGAGTTGTGTACCAATCTTTTTTTTATCTTGTATTTCAGGCATATGCAATGATGTTGTCTCTGTCAGACCAGGAACCACTGCATAGTGCAACCCATAACTCTTCTAGCATGTGGCACAACATGGCAAGAGCAGCTGCTGAATCAAATGCTTTACACTCCATAAGTCACGTATGACATAGCGACGGCACCTCATTGGGACCAAGTCGGACACCTAGTATGGCTCTTCCATATTGGACTGGTTAGGATGAAAAAGACTGAAGAGCAGGAGGCCTTATTACCTGCAAGGTCATCTCAGAATCTGGTGACTTTAAATGGAATAATTTTAAAAAGAAACTATTTATTCTCATTATTTTGTTTTGCACAGCAAAGGCAGCTGCTGAATTCCAGAGCAAAAAAAGACGGACTATGAAAATATGGACTTTGGCAGACTCAAGAGTCTTCCAGATCTTTTTTGTGTTAACCTAACACACGTACAAGCACTCAAAGAGAACATAAACTTTTGTACACACTGATTTACTACAAGTGTGATGTAAAGAGTTGCTTCCACACAGACAATTTCTATAACACGGGCTTCATGTATTTAAACAGAAGTAGCTATTTACAAAATGTACATTGTCACGTAATGTAGAAAAATAACAGGGAATCACTTTCTCTTTCCATAATCATGTCTTAATTGCTCTGTGGGGGGAAAAGAAATGATGTGTATATTGTGAATTTTACAATGTTCAATACTCAAAAGAAAAATTTTAAGTCATTAAAAGGGCCATTTTCACAGCTGATACCACTAATATATCATACAGTTCAATGTTTGCCAAATCATTGTGTTAACATTTTTAATTTTAGACAATCATGTCCGTGTTTTGACTCTTGCCCATGTACTTGTATTTATTTTTTTTTATTCATCGTTTGATTTATGAGGTAGCACTGTTACACTTGTTAAGTTGCTAGAGACACTTGTGCAGTGTCTAGAAATGATGATTTCTTCCAGTATGTGCTGATTATCCTATTTCATTTTTTTTAACACATCCTTTCCAAGATGAAAACTAGATGCAACTTAACTTTTTGTAATGCAAATTTTGTTCTCTTGTACAAATTGTTTTCATTTTTTTCATGAGCGCATGATTCTTCTGATTAAACTTGTACTTGTTATTTTATGCTGTTCGTCTGCAAGCTTGTGAGTTGTTATGTTTATGTTAATCCTATTTGTAAAATGAAGTGTTCCACTCATCTTTAAATACGTGTATTTTATTTTTTTCCTTTCACTTCCGAGGGACCAGATTTGTTTTCCCAATTTTTTTTTTTGTAATCTCATTTTAAAATAACTGAGGTACTTTCTTTAATTGTTTTGTACAATTGTAATTGTTACACATTCAAGTACATTATTTTGGGAGGACTAAGTACATGAAAATAAAGAACTACATTGTTGGAGTTCAGTCTTAATTCACCTGAGATTTTTGTTGTTAAACATTGATTAAATTTTATAGCTAATCAACTAGTAACACAGTTTTTTAATGTAAAAAATGAATTTTATTTACTGTTGTGATAAGTTAATGTTTAACATTCGTTTTAACCTGTAGTTTGGGCAGAGCCAAACTGTATGCCTGTGGGAGGTCATGCTATATATTTGGTGAAGCCAGTGTGACTTCCAGGTGTGCATTGCTGGGTGGATTGCAACTTGCTTTTTAGCCATAACACACACAAAAAGTGCAAGAAAAATATCTTTGTCCTACATTTTCCCCCCAAAAAAATCACCTTTACCTGTGATAACATGTTTACAGTTTAGATACATTATTTTCCAGTGATGCAAGGATATATTTTTTATAAGTTTGGAAATAACAGCACCCTATGGGCTATGCTGATTTCACTTTTTCTGCATAGCCCATAGGGTTCTGTTGTTTCCAAACATAAAAACAAATATAGTTCTCTCATTGGAAAAATTATGCACCTAACCTGTAAAAATGCCCCATCACAGGTAATTTTAGGGTAATAAAGTAGAAAAAAACATTTTTTCCCTCGGCCCTTTTTTTTGTCTAACCCCCAAAAAAGCTCCCTGGGATGCATGTTGCAATCCACAACGCAATGCACACTGCAAGTCACACTGGCTTTACCAAATGATTAGCATGACCCCTTGTGTCTGCTGGTATCTGGGCAGCTAGTAAATGGGTCCATTTACTAATACATTTTCAAGGCTCCCAATGCTCCATTCTAGCATGCACAGCCAAAAGGAAGTCAGCATTGATCTACTTGGGGTCTATTCAGTTCACAACATCACAAAAATAATCCAAATGTGAGCTTCCCCCCAAGAGAACCTGTACTCCACAAATGCAGCTATTTAGTGCTGCGTCTGCCTATTGCTGAGGCCAGTTTCTCGGTGACTTAGAGGCCGATTCATTAATAGCGCCAGGTAGCGACAGATGAGCGACTGTAGCAGTATTTTCACAGCGCCCACTAGTAGTCGTTGTGCTTGGCCGTTGTTCTGTTGTTGATAGCGACTCAGTCGGTTTGCCGTAATGTTGAATATTGGGTGAGGAGTCGCTATTTGACAGGTTCAGCGCTGTATGGGAGCGCATGACAGCGAATGGCCATAGCGAACGGCTCCCAGCATATTCATTAACAAATCACGCTCCAAAAATTCTCGCGCAGTGAAATGCTTGTTTAAACCCCAGAGCGCTGCCGGCGATGGGTTAAAAGTAGTTTTTTAACCCCCAAACAACCATATTTTTAGGAAAAAAAAACATGTTTTTCAAAACATATTGTAATATGAACATATTAATATCAGACCTGTAATATCAATTCTGCACACATTTTTTTTTTTTTTTTTTAACCTTAAAAAAAATCTAACATTGCAGAAGTGGTCACAGAATATTTGACATTTAAAAAAAAAAAAAAAAAAAATTAATAGCAATTAATTTAGAATATTTAAAGATTGCTCCATTGAAATGCATTGGAGAGCGCCAGGTAGCGAGAGGTCATACCTGGCGCTGTTCAAGGTTGCTCGCTGGCGCTGTGGGGTGAGGCTGGAATAATGATGAATGATTCGCTATCTGGCGCTCTGTCAGTCGCTAAGCAGGATCGGCTTGATAAATGTGTGATTGCGGAGGGGAGCCGGCGTACTCGTGGCGGTGAGCGTCATTACCGTTCGCTCACCATTCGCTACCTGGCGCTATCCCTTGTTAAATAAGGGCCATAGTTTTGGCAAGGCTGCTCCTATCTGCAAGTTAACCTATTACCAAGGATTTGTCCATCAACCCCTCCCTTCGCCCAATTGGGGCAATAAAATAAATGAAAAAATCATTTGATCACTCCAATCTTTCTCTGATCTGTTGAAGCTTTTCTTTAAGTTTTTTAAACCAGTTTCCTGTTTATGTTATAACTTTGTACTTCTCCGAACATACAGATAAGCAAACAGCAGTATCTACTTTTGCGCCCGGACAGACTTCACAAATGCAGAGGAATGAGGATGGTAAATTAAATGAGCTGTATCACAGAATCATGCTAGTATTATCCACTTAAACATGCTAAATAGTAGAAGGGGCTACTTATATAGTCTACTAAAGAAAACATTCCTGCAACGCCTGTGGTACTTTGTCCGGGTAGGAATATAATCCGGCGGGTTTTGAGTGTATCATTCTGCTGGAAATATCCTTTAGATATTAAATCTCCCATGTAAAAGCAGAAGGGTAGGTCAAAACATTTGAAGCTTCTTCCTTTCAGTAAAAGATAAAAGCAAGCTTGGCTATGATCTTGCTATTTAGCATCTCTATATGGATTTTTATTATTCAACCACATTTTGTGATAGTGCTCTCTTAAAGCACCTCAAAACCCATGTGACCTGGCCCTGGAGTCTAAAAGACTTCAGAGTCGTCCACTAGCCTGCCCCCCAGGTCATTTTATACTGGGATGCCCTGCTTTGTGAAACATCCGGAGTCATGAGTCAACTCACCTTGACCAGAAGCTCCTGCAAAGTTGTGCTCTTTGATGACTGCATTCCCAGCTTTCTTGCAGCTGTACACGCTCCCGTGCATGCACTCCACAGGGAAACCAGGGATGTAGCCAGCTGGCTGACGCATGTTAACCAGCATACTTGAAACCGGCAAATCTGTGATGTCAAAATTGCCAGGGTGCATAGCTTTGGTGGTGAAAAAAACATTTTTTTAATCGGGCCACCACCGAGCTGGTAGCATTGCTAGAGGTATTTGGGTGGGTAGGGCTTTAAGGTAGAGAAAAAAAGAACAAAGTTGCAGTTAACATAAGTGGGGCTAAAAGTATGCGTTTGTTTTTCTGTCTTTTTTATGCCTGTAAATAAGAAGGTTGTCCGCCTTTTTAAACTTCCTCATACGAGGCTCATTTTCACACATTTTTACTGTTCCTGTCTGCCCCACACAGCCTAGCCCTGATTTTTCTCCATCAAGGTCACCTGTATAACTAAACCCATATGATGGCCTAAATCAATGTTTTATAAATGAACCACATATACGTCAACATGTCATTTTCCTAAAGCTGTGGTCTAAAATAAATATATATATATATATATAAAATGAAAGTCCAGTGTTGTGGACTTTCCCTCAGACATGAACATGCCAGAAGACCTGCTTACTCCCATGCCGCTGTTCATTCACCCACAGCACCAGAATGAGAAGCTGGCCCAGCCGGTGAGCTAAGTACAGAGTGCTTCCATTGGCTTCCCAGGCTGGCACTGTGGCTAGACGAACAGCAGATTGGGAGCGACTGGCAGGTAAGTGGCCTAAGGTCTTTAAAGATGTAGCAAAAATCTAGCAAGTCTTTAAATAATGACTTTAAATAATGCACAGAAAGTTATCTGATAATGGAGTCTCAAGGACCCCTTACCAATTCAAAAAGGGTTAAATGTAAACAAAAATACATTAGAAAAAGTCCCTTATTAACACTAATACTTACCTCCTTCTTCGCTAATCATCGCTAGACAGACAGAAATGAGCAAAGAAAATGTCAGTTTACATTGGTTCAACTAGATGAGATGTTGTTATGCAGAGCAGCCACTGGGAGGCATGAGGCCATTTGCTGTATTGTTGGACTCGTCCACACCAGAAGTGACCCCCCCCCCAGAAGACAGAAAAAATCCCATGGGAGGGATGACCGTTGTTGTCCTTCGAGGGTTGAGATCTGACAACTACCAGAACATGTGTAGGGTTGACCACTGCTGGGACCATTGGTTCCATTCACATGCAGGTCTGTAGGGCAGGGTACAAGTGAGAAGTACAGACAGAAATGAGCAAAGAAAATGTATGTTTACCTTGGTTCAACCAGATGAGATGTTGTTATGCAGAGCAGCCACTGGGAGGCATGAGGCCATCTGGGGTATTGTTGGAAGTAGTACCAGAAGTAACCCCCCCCCCCCCCAGAAGACAGAAAAAATCCCATGGAAGGGATGACCGTTGTTGTGCCTCAGGGGTTGTGATCTGACAACTACCAGAGTGGGTGTAGGGTTGCCCACTGATGTAATCATTAGTTCCATTCATATACAGGTCTGAAGGGCAAGGTACAAGTGAGAAGTACAGACAGAAATGAGCATAGAAAATGTATGTTTACCTTGGTTCAACCACATGAGTTGTCATTATGCAAAGCAACCACCAGGAGGTGTGAGACAGCCTGCTCTATCCTTGGACTCCTTTTCCCAGTTCCATGTTGGTGCTGGACCGACTAGAAGATCCATGTAAAGTTTGTGGGCTAAGAGCAAGCTCCCTACTAGGGTGATCTACGGATCAGACCGAGGCCACAGGTGAGAAATATATCAGGGATTCTATTTGACGCTGCACCCCCTTTGGTTTTTGTTAATCCTTTCATGAGCAGGTCCTCTGTGACAAGTGTCACCTAGCTGGGTTGGCACTGGCATGGCAATTAAGTCTTGTTATGAAAACAGGAAATGTATCTTGATAGTATAAAATGCGCTTTTGGTGAAAAAAGTATGAGAATAACACTGTTGCTGAATCACCAGCTACAGTAGGAAGACAATAAAAGTCAATAGCACTTTTTACTCCTTAGAAAAATAGGGAACCTTTTATTCCTTTGTACACTGTAGTAAAAAGTGTCATTGCCTTTCATTGTCTTCCTATCTGGGGATTCAACAACAGTGACATTCTAATGCCTAAAATGCATTTTTACTACCTAGAGATTTTTTTTTAACGGAATCAAGGCTTATGCTTTTTGTGGGCAAAATTATAGGTAATTCTAAAATCAATCAATGGCTTATTTGTGAAAACCAAAAAACTAAAAAGAAATATATTATTTTCAGTACAGAAAACAATTGTGTTATTTTCTGGATAAAGCGAGGTAATCGATTGGTTGCCATTTGTAGCATCTTCCCACACATGGAAATTCAGTCGACATTAGTGACACTAAGCTTTTTGTGGGCAGTGGCTAGGGGGCAGCAGGGGGGGCATGTGCCTCGGGTGCAGCAGGTCAAGGGGGGTGCCAAGAGGGGGCCTGAGCACAGGTGGTAGGCCCCAGGTGCCAGAAAGCCTAGCTATTCCTCTGTGTCAAATGCTGATTAAGGGAGTAGTGGGAGGACCAGAGTGGGAGGACCAGAGCTGGATGTTCCACAGGGTGAAACTAAGAAGCCAGGAGCTTGCTTTCCCTCCATGATCAAAAGACCCATGGGCACAGTGTTCATATAGCGCAAGGGCCTGGTTAGGGAGTTCCTTCTCATTCCCTGGCTATCTGTAAGCTGGCAATGTCTTTGGCTGTGGGATCCTGTGAAACCTATGTACACCCCTGTGTAGCACGTCTTCAAAGTTTTCTCCTCTTTTATATTTCATTGCCATCTGCCCTAGAATCCTTTTCCCTGTGGAACTGCCAGAGAACACACATTGTCATCTGTATCCATTTTTTAATCACGTTCCTTCGAGTTTCCATGTTTTCTCTGTCCTGTTTCACCATTGGGCCTGTCTCCTTATCTATAACACATTCAGTCTTTCTTTCTTTTACTTAGATGGGGGGGGGGGGTGCAGGAAGGGAAAAAATGGTTTTGTGATGCTTCACACATTGGAGGTCTAAAGTCATTAAAAAAAATCTTGCATACAATACATCTGAAATAACAATTTAACCGGACCTTCACCCTAAGAGCCTATCTTATATGTTTCCCCCACCCTGTACATACAGAGTTCTCACATTAAAAATCATCCTACCTGAATCTACTGCATTTTATGAACCTTTAAACATCCTAGATGGCGGCCTATGGAGTCTGTGACTGCCTTCACAGGAAGTGACTTCTGACTGTGCCCTCTGTATTCTGGGATTGCTGTCTTTTTCCTGAATCCAGCTCTGCTTTTTCTGTGCAAAGCACAGTTATAACCCGCCCCCCTACACTTGCCCCCCTCTTCTCCTCAGCATGTGATAAGTTCTGAACAGAGCTGCAGCCCAGAAGGGGAAAGAATAAAAAGTAAGTGACAAAAAACTTAAAATATATTAATTTTAGATCCCGGTGAATAGTTTTTTAAGGGTTTAGCCTTTTTATTAAATGATGCTGAAGGTCCGGTTTAAGGAAGGGACCCTGATTATACGCATGCTAACATTAACTCTGTTGCTGGTTTATGGGCCTTACAAATTTGACTCTTTATGAAATCCCTAACATTAAACTTTGTAATCTATTTGATCTTTATTTTCTCATTTCCATATTCATAAAAAAATGCAAAATACTTTTAAAGTAAAAACACCAATACTCTCTTCTATGGAAACCAAGAGAAATATAAACAAAAGTCCATCAGGTTGTTTCAAACAGCATCTATTAAAATAGGGAAATAACTATAGCAAGGCCTAGTTCACACCTGTGGTTCATTTATTCTGCAAATCCTCGGAGAACTGGAAAATATTGCTTCATATATATAGTGGAGCAAATAAAGGCAAACACAGTGATTTCTTCTGTTCCTAGAAGTAGATAAGTTCTCCCTTCCACTAATTGGGCTGTGGCATGCAATATAAAGGGATCATTAGGGCAAACAGCCCCTCATAAAGACCGGGATGTTTTAGGCAAGATAAAGGAAAGCTTGTTCTCGCTTTCTCTTTAGCTCAGTTTAAGAGTTTTTTTTATTCCTCCTAAGTATGTTCAGAACATATATAGAGGATTTTAAACAGCCTGACTTTTTATTTGTTTGGGAACGACAAGTTGTATATTTTTATTTAACAAATTCAGCTTATTACTGAAAAGAAAGTTGATTCACAATTGCTTAACGAAGGTAATTTTCCATTTGGGAATTGATTTATTTATTTTGTGAGGATTTAAAAAAAAGTCAAAGCATGAACTGATATAGAACACAGAAGCCTATTTATCAAATTTGTTGAGCAATAATACTGTAATAAGCCAGACCCTGGCCTGTCTTGCTGAAGTATTGCCCCACAAGAAAGGGAGAAGCAGGGGCTTAAAGGCTGTTTGTCCTGCAGGCAGTCTGTGATTGCAGGCCCCTTTTTATTTTTAATGCTAATAAAACTACCTGCAATATTGATTGCCAAGTTTTAATTAACTACTTTATTGCCATGAGGCTGAGAACCAGGCGGGAAAGGGTTTTGTTTTACAAGGATGAAAATGATCTACCCCAAACATGCCCATGAATATGTAACTTTTGAACTCGTATGCTAACTAAACAGAGTTTATTTTCCTGAAAAGTGGTGTATGTGATTCTTTAATTACACGTTTTAAAACCTGTCTTTGAGTTTATAGGGATCTCTCACAATGTACTGCTGTTTTGGCAGAGCATGACTAGTGAAACTTATGATGAGTAGAGCTTCCTTTTATAACTTTTCTGGGTTTCATACAGTGATGGACTTTGTCAGCAGGTCAGAAGCTATTTGCTCAGTAGTAACTTTTTTTTACACTAAAAACATTCTATACCTTCATTTAGGCGACGATTGGGGCCATAAATTCCCATGGAACTTGACTAGCCCTAGCCAGCCCATGACAAGTCTGGTGATCTCCGCCCCAGGGGGGCATTCCGGATCCCGTGCCTTGGAAGATCCTGAAGCCAAGAAGAGGGACTCACTGGCCTCCCCCGTGTCCCCCCCCTCCTGCCCCAGTTATCACAAAGACTTTTATCCTTTATTTATTTATTTAATAAATAAACAACGAAGTATTAAAGAAAAGCTTGGGTGATCATTGTGAAACAACCTGGGAGGATCCTGAAGAAGAACCCAGTTGCAACCCACTATCCCTGATTCACGTGAAGTACCCTCATAGGCCCTGGGCAGGTTGAGTACCCCCGGGCCTCGGCGGTGAGTTACCTTCAAAGTCTCTTACCGCTATAATTAAACTTTAGCCCATCTTTTTAGCCTATTTACATGGTGGATCTCCGCTTTAACATTCCTTTCCCTATGTTTATATATATCTGATTTAATTAATTTAATTAATCGAATTTTTACTGTTTATTTTTATTGATTATTATAAATCCTATTTATTGCTTCTAACTACATTTACCGGAAATCTTATGCTTAGAGCTATTTGCTCTGGTCATAGAAATGTTTTAATTGGATTACACAAAGAAAAATATCCTTTGGTTTTATTGACATATATTAATAACAATTGTGACCATTTATCCGCACCTTAAAGCGCACCTAAAACACATAAATTGTGTTTTACAGATTAGAAGCTAGAATTAATGTGAGAAACCTGGATACATACTATTGTCTTTACTCTAAAGATCTCCTACACAATTAGGAGCATCCTAAAAATTGATTAATATTTGTCTTTTAATTGCTCTTAATTTATCACTATTTTATCACCTGAAATCATTTGCGAAGTAATTGTGGGATAATATACTGTTTAATTACTCTGCTATAATTTTCCTCTCATATTTTCACATATTCTCGCCAACTACGCACACCCTAAAGCGCACCTACACACAAATCATTGTTTTACAGTTTGATATTGTAAGACTTGTTTTGAAAAATACTTTCTAATTCTAAGTAAGAAGAGGTCTCTTACTCATAAGGTGCAGCTCACCCCCTTACACTATCCATAGCGCTCTATACCCCACTCTTTTTTCCAACAGGGCTTCTGAGATGGTTTGTCAGCTGAGGCTATAGCACTGCAGGAGCAGATGATGGGCAGGGGTGTGAATGGCCACTCTTACAAACATTGTGCGGAGCCTTTATCACAGCAAGCACAGGTAATTTGTCAGGAGTGGGTATGGCAATGGGACTAGGTATGGGGGGGGGGGGCTTGGGAGGTAGGAAGGTAAGAGGAAGAGGACTTGGTGGTTTTTTGCTACAGGAATACTCGAAATGAGTGAGATGCCAGCCCAGTTGACACCAAAGCAGTGCGGCAAACCAGGAATTTTACCTGTCCCTTGCGTTAGTCCACCCCTGCTTTTAATATTAGACAAAAGTCACACCAGCCACCCTGTTACAGAATGCACTAAATTCCCTGTCATCCTGAGCCATTCTGGTGACAGACTCACTTTAAGGCCTTTAACCCTTTAAGTGCCAGCCTACCTGGAGTTTTTGTCACTCTTTGTTGCCAGCCCATTTATCACTATTTTGCACTACGCATGTTCAAATGTGATTTTTGAAGGGATTTCTCAGGAAAATGATTTTTTTCAGCATAGTCTGGGCTTTAACATGAAATGTCTTGTTTGTCATTTTTTAGGTGTATTCTCAATAATTTTTGCGTGAAATATGCGCAGAAAAATAAAAAAAATCTATTTTTTACAATTTGTAGTGTTTTTTTGCAATAAAAAAATGTATGTTTGTCAATAAAATCTTGAAATCCCAATTTCTCCTGGTTACATTACCACATATGTATAGGTAGACACCCTTTCCTGCCCAAGAGATTCCCCCAAACTGAAACAGCGCTTTAGGGGATTTTCTGATAAAATACAACTATGCTATGCGCTATGTTTTTCAATAAAAACAACCCTTTACATTTGAAATACCCCCAACAAACTATATATTCTCTGGAAGTACACACCTCAAGCTTTCTAGGCGTACCAGGCTTGTTAATGTGGCCACAGTTTTCTGGAAGTAATCCCTCAATGTATTCTTTGGTTGCAAAGAGTTTCCCTAAAAAAGGATAAAAAAGCTGAATCAATGCCACATTTTCTTAAAAAAACTATATACAAAAGAAAAAACAAGTTTAATCTGAAAAAGCAACAACCCCCGAACAGAACGATACCCAACATGCATAGCCACTGTCAAGCATAGAGAAGCAGAATCAAAGCCACATTTTTCTAAAAAAACTATATACAAACAATAAAAAACAAGTTTAATCTGAAAAAGCAACATCCCCCGAGCAGAACGATACCCAGCATGCATAGCTACTGTCAAGGGAAGAGTTGCCAAACACCCCAAAGAAAAGCATGTGCGTAATGGTAATTTTACCTGAAAATTTTAGCTCTGCAGACAAAGTGCGCACCTTGCGATTTTCCAACCAAAACAACCCTTTACATTTGGAATAGCCCCTAAAAACAAAGCTTGCTGTAGTGAGCTCATCTTTCTGGAAGTAATCCCTCAAAGAATTCTTTGGTTGTGCAGGGTTTCCTTAAAAAATTTATAAAAAAGCAGAATAAAATACACCTTTTCCTAAAATATAAATATGCAAACAAGAAAAAACAAGCTAAGTCTGAAAGCGCAAGGTCCCCCGAACAGAACAATACCCAACATGCTTAGCTACTTTTAAACCTTTTAATTGCCAGCCTACTTGAGATTTTGTCACCCTCTGTTGACAGGTCATTTTTCCCCATTTTGCGCCATGTTTTTCGCCATTTTTGCTGTAATTTTCAGTAAAATTATATATATATATTTTTTTTTTGCAGCAGAGTTTAGGCTTTAACATGAAATGTCTTGTTTGTAAATTTTATTCTGTTTTTTACAATATTATTAAGTAAAAAAAAAGATAAATAACATTTTTTTTAGAAAATTTATTTTATTAAAGAAAACCATATTGCATGTGAAAGCCCCATTTCTACCGATTAGAACGGTACCACATATTTATCGGTAGCCCCCCGTTCCTGCCCAGGAGACCCCCCAAACTGAAACATGTACTTACAAATAAAATACAACTACTATCCACACTACAAAGGGTTAAATCGAGGAAGAAATGACATAGAGTCCCCCTTACCCGAAGTAAACAGCCCGGGATCAGCTATGCAGGGCTTGTAGGAACAGGGCGCAGGGGCCAGCTTTGGTGGCCCCTGGCCCTGCAGGCTACAAGCCAGCATAGCCTATGGCCACGATCTCTTCTGCCCCCCTTGAGCTTTGGGGAGGCAGGTAATTGGGGGTGCCTGGGGTCAATGGCAAGTCACCCGCTAGCCACAGGTGACTTGCCAGTCCTGAACCTTGTGAACTGGTATAGGGGTCTCATGGACCCCTTACCAGTTAACAAGGGGTTAAATGTAAAAAAAAACACACACACAGAAAAAAATATTTTTTTTAATACTTACCTCCCATCCATCCTGGAGCACTGTGTCCCTTGACAATCACTGGCTCTTGCTCACCTGCTGGAAGCCTTTTATAGCTGCTGGATGACAGAACATAAGGGTTTAATTAAAAAAAATGAGCAACATCGGGGGATGTTGCTTTTTCAGATTAAACTTGTTTTTTATTGTTTGTATATAGTTTTTTTAGGAAAATGTGGCTTTGATTCTGCTTTTTTATCCATTTTTTAGGGAAACTCTTTGTAACCAAAGAATACATTGAGGGATTACTTCCAGAAAACTCTGGCCACATTAACAAGCCTAGCAAAGCCTTTGACACTGTACCACATACAGAGCTCATAGATAACTAATTGAAGGTAGGACTCAATCCCTGGATAGTTCAGTGGATTTCCAGTTGGCTGAGGGATCGGTATCCAAGTGTTGTTGTTAATGGTGTGCAATCTGAACAAAGGCGAGTTACAAGTGGTGTGCCGCAAAGCTCTGTCCTGGGCCCCATTCTTTTTAACATATTTGTAAGTGACATAGGAGAAGGCCTGGTAGGAAAAGTTTGTCTGTTTGCTGATGATACAAAGGTTAGTAATAGGATGGATACTCCTGGAGATGTCTGCAACATGGAAAATGATTTAGCTTTACTGGATAGATGGTCAAAACTGTGGAAACTAGAGTTTAATGTCTCTAAATGTAAAATCATGCACTTGGGTAGAAGTAATCCCTGCTCCGAGTACTGTATGGGCAGCACTGTGTTAGCCAGGACCTCGGAGGAGAGAGATTTAGGGATACTGATTACTGATAGCTGCAATATGAGTGGACAGTGTAGTCAGGCAGTGGGAAAAGCAAGCATGATGCTCGGCTGCATAGCTCGAGGCATCACCAGTAGGAAGAGGGAGGTTGTGATGCCGCTGTATAGAGCCCTGGTGAGAACACAGCTAGAATACTGTGTGCAGTTCTGGAGACCTTACCTGCAAAAAGACATTATTCAAATAGAACGTGTCCAAAGGCGGGCAACAAAAATGGTGGAAGGACATAAACTTAAAACTTATCAGGAGAGACTTAAATAACTTAATTTGTACAGTTTGGAGGTAAGAAGGGAGAGGGGGGGGCATGATTGAGACCTTTAAATATGTGAAAGGATTGAATAAGATTCAGGAGGGGAGTGTTTTTAAGAAGAAACTTAATGATAGAACAAGGGGGCACAACCTGAAGCTAGTCAGGGGGGAAGATCAGGAGCAATGTTAGAAAATATTATTTTACAGAAAGAGTAGTAGATGCTTGGAACAAACTTCCAGCAGAGGTAGTTGAAAAATCAACAGTCACTGAATTTAAACATGCCTGGGATAAGCACACATCTATCCTAAGATAAAGAGCACATACAGTTACATAAGGGCAGACTAGATGGACCGCATTGTCTCCTTCTGCCATAAACCTTCTATGTTTCTATGACATAGGGTCCCCCCTCCCAGGTGGGGGGGGACCCCATTTAAAAAAAAAAATTAAAAAAAATGACATGGGGTCCCCCTTACCCGAAATACCCAGCCCGGGACCATCTATGCAGGGCTTGTAGGAACAGGGCGCAGGGGCCAGCTTTGGTGGCCCCTGGCCCTGCAGGCTACAAGCCCACATAGCCAATGGCCACGGGCTCTTCTGCCCCCCATGGGCTTTGGGGAGGCAGGTAATTGGGGGTGCCGGGGGTTAATGGCAAGTCACCCGCTAGCGGCAGGTGACTTGCCAGCCCCCAGCCTTGTGAACTGGTATAGGGTTCTAATGGACCCCTTACCAGTTCACAAGGGTTAAATGTAAAAAAATAAACACATGGACACAAAGAGAAAAAAATGACATTTATTATTTTTTTTTACTCTACTCACCTCCGATCCTGTGTCCCTCGCCATTGTCCCGCGTCGCTGAGAGCTGGTGATGACAGAGGCCGGTGGTGATTGGAGCAGGGCGTGTGAGGGGCCGGGTGCGGGTATATGAGGAGCGGGATGATGTCATCCTGCACCTCCCACAAAAGGCGGGGCGGCAGCCAGAGCAGTCATTAGAGGGGGTGAGGACCCCCTGCGGAGCCCAGGGGGGGATCGGTACCCCCCCTGGTGAAGAGAACACCCGGCGGAGGGTATTTCCAAACCACTGTATGTATCCCTATGGATCTCCCCCGGAATACTTACCTAGCCCAAATTCCACAGCCCTTGGGCTGCTGCGGCCGCATCTCGGCTGTGCCTTTGGCTAGGATGTGTACCCAGATATGTGAAAAAGCATGGTTGCAGCCAGTGGTAGAACATGAGACAGTGATTGACCAGTGGCCCATGCATGTGCTGTAAAATCACTAGAAAGATGATTTTATGGGCAAACTATAGGGTTTCACACAACAGGACCTACTAAATCAGAATGCCCCAGGGAGAAGGTAAAAACCCGGAATAGTGAAAATCACTGGTTTTGTTCCTCTATAATGCTCAGGGTGTGTGTGTTTGTGTGGGGGATATTTATTTAATTATGTGGGTTTGGGTCTTTATTGTATTGATGCTGAGGGGGGCCGACTGTGACTTTTACTATTGGGCCCTGTAAATCTTATATACGTCCCTTTAAGAAACGGTCCACCAGACAAATAATTGATTTATCTCTGCTTTCTGCCGTCCCCATGTTGGTCACCCTATTACATCAGCGCAAACTTTACCTAGCAAGACTTCTGCTATATCACTTACAAACATATTATAAAGAATGTAGCCCAAGACAGAGCATTGCACTTTATAGAGTATTATTTCAAAACAAGTTAACAACTGACTGTTACACTCTATTCAAACGTAGATGTGAAGCCTAGATAAAGTTATAGACTGAGAACAAATGGTAGCATATCATATGGATTGATCTGTAATACCATTTAGTCTCATACAAAGGAGCGCGTCTGGCATGAAAGGATTGGTGTTTTCATTATGGTCTCCCTTACCATTTGACAACTCTACACCTTCCGTGAAATACTTCCAATTGATTCATCTGAACAGGACACAGCCATAGATATATACTAAGTGCTACCTAACACCATACAGTTATTATAGGGACATTGACAAAGTGATCAGTAAGATTAGTCTGACATGATCTGCCCTCATTAAAGCCATATGGTTTTGGGACCAGGGGGTCTATAACTTTAAAATGGACAATTATTCATTTTTAAGAGAGTTTTCATGAGTTTCACTACTACAGATGTTAAGCTAACTGGCCTGCAGTTAGAGATGGCTATTCCCCTTCTTATTGAGAGTTACAACATTGACCTTTCTCCAATCATCTGGAACCTCGCCTGTTAAAAGGAAGTGGTTAGGAAAATCAGTAAGAGGTGCAGCAATACCATATCTGAGTGCTAAGGATCCTGGGGTGAAAACCATCTGGCTCCTTTGCCTTATTTATCAACTAAGTCACCAGTCTCCAAAAGCTCTGGAGCTGAATCATCCCAGCTGGATGCAATGCTATGGGCATAAATGCTATAGGTTTGAAAGCCACCACCTGACAATACTGAACAAAAGTAGCTATTCAAATAGTCAGCCACTTAATCAATGTCAATATATAATTAGTCTGTCCATTTCTAATTTTTAAAACTCCCCTGTTTTTCTTTTTCCTGTCGCCAAGATATCGCAAAAGGATTTGTTCCCAACACACACGGCACAAGGGAAGAATCGTGCATGAGTTGCCCAGCAATCTATTTATTTACAATAGTTTGCTGCTTCACAACATCTATTCTGATTGTATGGGGGCTTCACACACATTGGCATCCCAAATCAGAAACCTGTTAAAAACAAGCAAGCGCCTAATGTAGGGTCATGCTCCATAATACACAATTAGCACATCAGTATGAAAGTATTATCACCAAGTATATTATGGACTTCACATGTGCTGATCTACTCCTCTGGAAAACCCTACCTCAAACACTTTGACACTCTACAACCCTAAAAGCCTTCAAAAGCACCCTACAACTCACTGTACACTCTTGTCGCCCTTTGGAGCACTTACCACTATGCTTGGTACATACTGTTTGTGACTCTACCTCCATTTTCTTCCTTATCATTCTCCAACCTTTTGGCTTGGCTACCCACATTGCAAAAAATTCTCCATAGGGCCCTTAAAGCGGCAGGTGACTTGCCAGCCCCCAGCCTTGTGAACTGGTATAGGGGTCTCATGGACCCCTTAGCAGTTCACAAGAGGTTAAATGTAAAAAAATAAACACACGGACACAAAAAGAAAAAAATGACATTTATTATTTATTTATTTTTTTTACTCTACTCACCTCCGATCCGGTGTCCCTCGCCGCTGTCCCGCGTCGCTGAGAGCTGGTGATGACAGATGCCGGTGGTGATCGGAGCAGGGCGGGTGAGGGGTGAGAAGGCTCCGATCGGATCGAGTGAGAGGTGAGGGGTGAGAAGGCTCCGATCGGCATCTGCGGCTGCATCTCGGCTGTGCCCAGATATGTGAAATGTGTACCCAGATATGTGAAAAAGCCTTCAAAAGCACCCTACAACTCACTGTACACTCTTGTCGCCCTTTGGAGCACTTACCACTATGCTTGGTACATACTGTTTGTGACTCTACCTCCATTTTCTTCCTTATCATTCTCCAGCATTTTGGCTTGGCTACCCACATTGCAAAAAATTCCACATAGTGCCCTTAAAGTCCCTATGACCCTAGACACAATACTTAATAGTCAATGGTGCTATGTGTTCTTTCTAAATAATTAGTGTCCAAAAAAATGGGGCCATCTACCTGGACTGGCCCTTTAATGATTGGGTCTAGAGTCATTTTAGTAGCACCACGGGGCATTTATAGTGGTGGAGTAGCCAGTCCAGGAGGGTTTTAAGTTGCCTTGTGCACTATATGTGGTTTAATTGTTTTTTTATGCTGGTGGCTTAATTAAGCAACTTACTGGAGCACTTCTAGTGTATTTAGTTTGCCATGGTCTGGACACTGTGATATATCTTTACTTTTATCCATCCTTTTGTTGAATCTTCATCACCTATATACTTTCGTATTTGGTGGTAGTTATCTATAAAAATGTGTAGAGCCTATTTACCTCAGTGAGCAGTGATCTTTACCTTTCAACATTTTAAATGAAGTAACAAGTATAAAAAAATGGATAAATAATTGTTATTCAATAGAACTGGAGGAGGCTCTTCAGTAAAGCAGAGAATCGCTTCATATTTTATGACCTCTCACAGCTTATTAAGCATATTATTGTCTTTTTTTTAGACATTTTATGACCTTGCACAATGCCTAATCTCAGAGGGGTTATCAGTTAAGTCATGCATTACTCTGGCTCCAAACAGGGCAGTGGGAAAACAACGTTCTATATAATACCAGGAGAAAAAGTGGAAGTCAGCGATTGATATTAACACAATGATAGGAAAAAGTATCTAAAGGTGCTGCTTGCATAATCTTTCTCTTCGAAATGCTATAACATTCAGTATGAAAGGTCAGTTTCAGTCATACCAGCATGACATTGTGACGCCATTGTTCTCAAGTCTCCACAACAAGAAATGTCCCTGAAAGATACAATGCCAACATATTGCTTCACATGATTAATCTCGCTACTGGCAAATTATTACATCAGTCCTATCAAGATTTTAAAGGGGCCACTAAAGCATGTTCTTTACCAAAGAGTAAAGCTAGGCCTGCTGAAGGCCATTGAGAGAATTCTACTCATCAATGTCAAAATCCATTCCATAATCCAGGATTATAATCTATTAATTTAGCATCATCGACATCCTAGCACAGTTCTTTCTTACAGACATATTACAAATAAAGAAAAGTAAATGTAAAAATAAAAAAAGACTAGATTTACCTTACCTGGAGCAGAGTGTGCGGCAAAGGCGTGCTACTTTAACTCACCTCCACCCACCATCATCTTCCTGTCAGAGGTGGTGGTGTTTGAAACCGGCCCCAGCTGGAGGTACAGAAAGATGGCTGCTGGCTCCTTCTCTACACTAGAGGTGTCCTCAATCATGGGAGCCGGAAGCCATCTTTTTGTAGCCCCGGCTGGGCCCGGTTTCAATTGCCGCCACTGCTCCTCCACCATTGACAGGAAGAGGTTCAGGCAGAGGCGAGTTACAGTAGCTTCCTGCTGCTGCAGCCTTAGGTGAAGCTGGTTGATGGGCATCAACCAGCTTTTCCCTTGTTCAGGCCTGAAGCCAAAATCGAGCATGTTCGGTTTTGGGAACCTGAACTCGCAACAGTACGAACCCGAACTTTGAGGTTCAGGTTCACTCATCTCTATACACAATTGGGTTGATTCAAAGAAACATGTAACAGCTTGGATTTGGCTCACGATCATCCTATTTTTTACGTCCGCTCGTGCGTTCGTATGAACTTGCGAGTGATTCAATAAGCAAATACGTTTCTATCCTAAAAGATACGTCCGTTCGTATGATATCTCCCGAACTTGCCTCAGTCAGTTGCCAATCGTAAAAATCACGTTCATGTGCTCACCTGTTGCGGCGGCAGCCTGTTTTTTCGGCTGCTTCCATCGTCAACCTCTTCCAATTACTTGCGTTTGCCTCTGGTTTTCATTGGTTTTTGGCCTCTTAGATTCGTGCGTTCGTATGTTTCTAAGATCTTGCGCATGCGCACCCTCAACCAGAAACTTACCTAAACCCCTTAGCGCTTGCATCCAACTTTATTTCTCGGTCCCTCAAACTTACCTAAACCCCTTAGCGCTTGCATCCAACTTCATTTCTCGGTCCCTCAAACTTACCTAAACCCCTTAGCGCTTGCATCCAACTTCATGTCTCGGTCCCTCAAACTTACCTAAACCCCTTAGCGCTTGCATCCAACTTCATGTCTCGGTCCCTCAAACTTACCTAAACCCCTTAGCGCTTGCATCCAACTTCATGTCTCGGTCCCTCAAACTTACCTAAACCCCTTAGCGCTTGCATCCAACTTTATTTCTCGGTCCCTCAAACTTACCTAAACCCCTTAGCGCTTGCATCCAACTTTATTTCTCGGTCCCTCAAACTTACCTAAACCCCTTAGCGCTTGCATCCAACTTTATTTCTCGGTCCCTCAAACTTACCTAAACCCCTTAGCGCTTGCATCCAACTTTATTTCTCGGTCCCTCAAACTTACCTAAACCCCTTAGCGCTTGCATCCAACTTTATTTCTCGGTCCCTCAAACTTACCTAAACCCCTTAGCGCTTGCATCCAACTTTATTTCTCGGTCCCTCAAACTTACCTAAACCCCTTAGCGCTTGCATCCAACTTTATTTCTCGGTCCCTCAAACTTACCGAAACCCCTTAGCGCTTGCATCCAACTTCATTTCTCGGTCCCTCAAACTTACCGAAACCCCTTAGCGCTTGCATCCAACTTCATTTCTCGGTCCCTCAAACTTACCTAAACCCTTTAGCGCTTGCATCCAACTTCATTTCTCGGTCCCTCAAACTTACCTAAACCCTTTAGCGCTTGCATCCCACTTCATTTCTCGGTCCATAAAACGTAAGAAAATCACATAATTTACATATGTCTATATGTTTCTAAGTGTGTTGTTTCTGGTTTGTGTAATTTTTTGGGTGTGTGCATATTAGAAAAGACACATTTAGGAAGGCTTAAAATATAATTTATTTTAAATATTTTCTTTGTTTTTTTTTTAAGAATTGTAAAATTTTTTTTATTTTGGTTGGGTTTTTTTTTGGCAACCTTTTTTTTTTTTTTTTCTCGGAAAAACACCTAGAAATATTTCCGAGTTTTTCAACAGTAAAACAATGTTTTTATTTTTTTTAGTGTTTTTTTTTAAAAAACAGCTTTTTTGGTTTTTAACCCAAACTATACTACACTTTTTAAAATTTTAAAAATTTTAAAAACAAGTTGAAGAAAGGAGCCAGGACCAAGGGCACTAATCCTCCTCGTCTTCTTCATCTGTTGGCCCCAACGTCGCCTGTATGGCCAGCAGCTCGGCCACCAACTCCTTCATTCTTTTTTTTTTTCCAGCCAAGGTTTGGGGGATCATCCCTGTAACCAATAGAGAAAGAAACATAAATAGGAGTCCCAGACCGGTTTGTATGCTGGAAATAGATTTAGGGTTAAGCAAATACATGTAAATGCATGACATATGTCGTTCTTCAAAGGGATATAGTTAATGCATTTCCCACAGGTAAGTGTTTAAACTCCTTAAACCGGACCTTCCACATTATTTAATGAAAACCAAAAACTATTCACAAATGATTCTGCACCACCTCAAAGTTATTTAGGCCTTTTTTGGGATTACAGCGCCGCCATCTGGACTCTGAAGCATAACACTTAATGAGGAGTGGAGAGTTGGATAAAGTACAGGGGAGTAGGTTACAGTGGTGCGTTGGGAATCCAGAGCATAGCTGGGTTGAGGGAAAGGTCATCACTCACACAATGCATGGCAGCACCTTCCTTTTTTCAATCTGTATCCCATGCTGCCTGTAAATATTGTGCATTCCATATTCCCCAATATTGGTTTTGTTCTGTCTAATAACATGCATTAGATGGGTGAAGGGTGTTTTTCCATGTTTCTAATCTGTAGGTACAGTGTGATGGCTAAGTCTTTGGTTCTTAATACTAGTTTGGGTCCTCTTTAAGCTAACGAAGTGCCAACATGAAAGTGTGAACTACACATTGGCTACGCCTTTAGTTATGTGTGTGTTATTAGCTAAGCAAACATTAATATGAATAATGGCATGGAGACTTACGGAGTTGGTGGCCGACAGATGGCTGGTTGGGGCCAACAGGCTGCCCTTGGTCCTGGCTCTGCTGTGAAGAAGTCCCTGGAGAAACATGTGACATTTGGTTAGTATTTGTAGAGAGTCACTATCCCCAACATATCTGGCTCCCAGTCTGGCTGACATCACTCACCTTCGCCAGGATCTCCTTCCAGCATCTCTGCTGCCTCCTCCTCCACTATCTCACCCGCTCCAGAAGCTTCTACAAATACATAATAAAGGATAACTTAGTTTTTGGCCTGCCATGTATATCTTTGTGCCTATACATGAAGAGTGACATACCAGAGCCTTCCCCATGCGTGGCCAGGTATGACTCCACGCCCACGCGGCTTGGCCCCTCCTCTGTGGTAAGGTCCAGGGGCTGGTCTGAGGAGGCCACAGAGGAGGGGTAGGTCCGTCGCCCGGGAGATCCACCACCTTCACTCACAGATGCAGAGTCATGCAGCACTGGTCGGCCTGTACGTCTCCGGGTGCGGCGAATTCTGAAATCCATTTCCAACACTACCAAAGAAAAGTCATTATAAATAAAGGCATAACTTAGACATTTGGAACATATACCATGCAATTGCTTTGTACTTACTTGGGAAATGGATCCCAAAAAACCTCCGCACCCGGGGCATGTGCAGACGCTTCAGGTCCGACCAATGCTGCATTATCTGGGTGTGAGTGAAGGTGGTGCTGGTCACACGGTGGATCTCGGCGATGATCTCCCGGGCGATGTCCCTTTTCTCGCACACATTGGGCGCGAAGTCATACCGGCGCTGAAGCATGATCTGAAAAACATAATGGACACAGAGCTTTTACTTTTACACACAGACCCATATGTGTTGCATCACAAGTTGAGTATTTAATGTCATTAACACACACATTTCGAATGGCCGCCATTTTTGGGGAGTGCCTTAAAGAGGACGTTGACTGTGATTGACAGTCTGGTCTTATGTTATATGTATCACACACCATGTACATACAGATAATAGCCAACATCAAGAATCAGGCCACCTGCATCTATGGCATGTTAGGATGGTTTAAACATCCAAGATGTAGCCTAATGCTTAGGCTTTTGGACCACGTGTGTGGCTTCCCGTTGTGTTTTTATGGCTTAGGAAAACAGTGTTCCGCAAACATCCGCATCAATGTCCGAGACAGGCCAGGTTTGACAGCTCGCCCCGCTACTCCACAGGTTAATTAACTGTTGCTAAGCCGGACCAATTGGCCGAATTAGGACATCAGCATAGACAGGTGAAAACGTGGCCAGGCTCGGCCCTTGAGGATGAAGTGTGAGGAGCCAGTGATTAAACATTAAGAGACCCCAAACTAGTTCCCAACGCATCATTTACATTTAGGCCATCATTGACTATTCTATTAAAATGCACAGGCAGCCACTTACCAGCATGAGGATCTCTTCCTGTTGACGGGTGAAGATAGTGGGCGCCATCTTTAGTCTTCTTCCAGGCAGCAGATAAGTGAAACCCCAGCGGTTTCCTGGTTCCGCTCGAACATACGTTCGTACGAGCGCGTAGTCGTGCGCATAGGCGTCACACGCTGGGCTCATTATTTAAAGGTCCTTTCCCCCCAAGCTCATTCTCTTTGAGCATTTCTGTACGATGGCACCAAAAAAGGCGATGAGCAAGCGACCCCAGGCAAGCAAGACCGCGGAGGGCCCCACCACAAGGTCCCAGCAAGCTGGCCGAAAACTGAGATCCAAGACTCCCACCTCGGCCCCACCAAGGGACCCTGGACCCTCAGGTACCCAAAAAAGGGGCCCCAAGCCTCGTGCCCCTCCTGCAGCCAAAAAGCTGGCAACTGCAGCACCCACCACCTCTGCCCCCAGAACAGGCAGCACCAGTGAGCCCACACCGGCCATGCCTTCAAGTAGGGCAGTTCGGAAACCCATGCCCCGCAGCAGGGCCCGAACCCCATCCAGGGCCCGAACCCCATCCAGGCCCCGAAGCCCATCCAGAGGCCGCAGATCCAAAACCAGGGCCAGAAGCCCCTACAGGGCCCGCAGATCCAAAACCAGGGCCAGAAGCCCCTACAGGGCCCGCAGATCCCAATCCAGGGCCAGAAGCCCCGACAGGCCCAGAAGAACAGAATCCAGGGCCAGAAGCCCCGACAGGGCCCGACGAACCCAATCCAGGGCCAGAAGCCCCTACATGGCCCGCAGATCCCAATCCAGGGCCAGAAGCCCCGACAGGCCCAGAAGAACAGAATCCAGGGCCAGAAGCCCCTACAGGGCCCGACGAACCCAATCCAGGGCCAGAAGCCCCTACATGGCCCGCAGATCCCAATCCAGGGCCAGAAGCCCCGACAGGCCCAGAAGAACAGAATCCAGGGCCAGAAGCCCCGACAGGGCCCGCAGATCAAAAACCAGGGCCAGAAGCCCCTACAGGGCCCGCAGATCCCAAAGCAGGGCCAGAAGCCCCTACATGGCCCGCAGATCCCAATCCAGGGCCAGAAGCCCCGACAGGCCCAGAAGAACCGAATCCAGGGCCAGAAGCCCCGACAGGGCCCGCAGATCCAAAACCAGGGCCAGAAGCCCCGACAGGGCCCGCAGATCCAAAACCAGGGCCAGAAGCCCCTACATGGCCCGCAGATCCCAATCCAGGGCCAGAAGCCCCGACAGGCCCAGAAGAACAGAATCCAGGGCCAGAAGCCCCTACAGGGCCCGACGAACCCAATCCAGGGCCAGAAGCCCCTACAGGGCCCGACGAACCCAATCCAGGGCCAGAAGCCCCCGACCTGGCACCAGCCGGGAACAGAGCCCCCGACCTGGCACCAGCCGGGAACCTAGCCCCCCAAGAGGGCCCCGAATTGCCCCCATGACCACATCTACACCTGGAAGTTCGGTGGCCAGCCACGCAAGAACACCCAGTCCCTTGGCCAGTCCAGTCCAGTCATTGGGAAGCCACCAATCCGGCCATTCCCCTACCCAGCCCCAGGCCATAATGTCACCACATGTGTCTGCACACATGGAGGAGCAGCCAAGCCAACCATCTGGCCGCACATTGCGCCGCGGCCAGTTGAGTGGGAGATTCTCCCATGACCAAAATATGGCATTGGCTAGTGGCCTTACATTATACTATGACGAGCTATATGGGAGCAAATCCAAACACACCACCAAGCAGCGCAAGATGGAATTGTTTGAAACCATCCTCCGACAAGTAAATGCAGCGGGGGAAGAGAGGAAAGATGTGTCCCAAATTCAGAAGAAAATCTCTGATCTGAAGTATGCTGTACGGCAAAAAGAAATTAAAAGGCATAATTACAGGTAACTAAATGTTTACGCTAAATCTAATGTTTGGGATGTACTGTATGCACCTTTTCTGAGTAACAAACGCTTTTCTCTTTTCAGCATGAAAACTGGCGGTGGCTTTCCATCTAAATTGGAGTTTACCCCTGCTGAGGAGATTGTGCTTGGACTTCTCCATCCGGTCGCGGTCGGTGGACATGCTGGTCTAAGGGACACAGACTCACCGACCCGTACCCACGGTGAGTACTCTTAAATCTGCATGTTTGCCTGTTTGCTAAATAATCTACAGTTCACTAGTAACAAGATAACGGGATGCCCCTATGGTTTGCCTTGCTTGGCCTCGCACTACTGTGCCTGTTTGTGTCCTCTTTTTGTCCCTGGGAATCACACATTTAGGCCCACAGCCATTATGGCAAAGTTCAAATGTCCAATTGTATTGTTAAAGTCATGAAGTTTCGCAAGATAAGTGAGATATTTTGAATCAATCACAAAACACACATCATTATGTATGGGTTGCCTTTTGCTTGTGTGAGTTGTGTTTGAGTTAACAATTTAATTAGCCACCCACAAACATATGTGACCAAGAGCAGCGAGACTCAACTGGCGGCCCGGGGTCCCAATGCGGACCTTGCCACCACATTCAAGGACCCCTGCCCAGACAGCCCTGCACTCAGTTACTTCTGTGTTGACGTGCTCAGAGCTGCCCCCTTGATCGGCCATGTAGTGGTTGGTCTCCTGCCCAATGTCATGGCTCCGTGAAACATAGCATTGCAATATGAAGTACTGCCCAGGAAGTGGCATTGCAAGGTACACAGTAACTTATTTAAATTTTCACTGGCCACAATCGTGTCCCGCTGCCCCTGCTCTGGCCCATGTGCCACAGTCCCCCCATGCCCCCCCCCACATAAGCCCCATACATTTGTAACAGATTGGCTCCATCCATCCCATCACCATCAATACGTTAACTCCCCCCTTTAGCCATCCAATCCCTGTCCCCTCAGCTCTGGCCCATCCAGCCCAGCAAGGGCAAGCAGCCTTTATTAGTTGGCACTTAGAAATCTCCAGCCCCTCCACCAGTGTCTTTATTTTTAACTAGACACCCCCTGCGTCAGCACCATGGCCAGACATTCACCTCTCACCACATACCTTTAAATGGGCGTTTCAAACAATTGTTTGAGTACCCCGGACCTAGCGAATGGTAGGCTAAATCCAAAAATGTGCCTGGAAAGTTGGATGCTGACTGGGTACACTTCATGACTTAGAACTGAGGTCACTTAGCAGTTTGTCCGAGCCATTGCACCTATGTAAACTTGCGTGGGTTTGAACAAAGGTCACCATTGCTCTAGAGTTGAATAATATTACAAATAGAGCTATATTTGATTACCTATCAAAAAAAAGGTTATGTGTGTGTGTTTACGTGGTATTTTTTTCTCTTCTTCAGCCCAGCATGATCCCTCAGCAAGGGTAAACTCACCCCCCAGTTTGGTTATGCCTACCAGGTCCGTACAGCATCGGAGCCCAGATCAGAGATTTTCGGTAAGTTAATTTAGTAGCATAAATACTAACAAGTGCTTAAGAATGTGTTAAACTGT
Organism: Gastrophryne carolinensis; assembly: GCA_027917425.1. Taxonomy (NCBI): domain Eukaryota; kingdom Metazoa; phylum Chordata; class Amphibia; order Anura; family Microhylidae; genus Gastrophryne; species Gastrophryne carolinensis. Next base: position 169,690,226 of record CM051237.1, on the reverse strand, counting down.
TGAAATCCTAAATTGGGACGCAAACTTAGCCTTTTTTATTTTGATATGTCCCTACAGACCCGCACACTCATGGAAGAGATCCAGGACATGGAGGAAGATGATGATGTCTCCGTACAGGGCACGTCGGATGAACTCCCCCTGGGTCCCAATTTGGAACTGCTCGATAATGTTTCTCTGGCCAATCCTCAGCAGCAGAGTGAATCTCCATCCATTGTGCTTGCACATGGGGAGACTGACACTACAGTCCCCAGTGTTCACTCTGCTGCTGAGGATTTGCAAAGCAGGCCGGTTGCTGTTGAGGGTACGACACCACGCGGCAGGGCACGCCCAAGAGCCAGGGTAATTGTGCGGCGGACGCCATTACGCCGCCCCACAATTTCCCAGGGGAGGCAGAGTGCCCTGCTTCAATTATGGACCCAACAAAGGGACTCTTATGACGCCCAGCTCGTTACAGAGCGTGAGCAAAGGCATGCCGACATGGTGAACATCCATACCAGTCTACAGGGCATCCTCGCGGAGTTGCGTACCCTCAACAGCAACGTGGCCAATGCAAGTAATGGCATCCAGTCAGCCATGGCTGAGATGACCAATATGCAGAGAAACATTGTGGAGCAGTTTCAAATTCACAATGCTGCCATGGCCCAGGCTAGGTCCCATTCCCATGGACCTCCACCTGGACCTCCACCTGGGTATTATGGGCAGCCACCCTATTAAGCCATGGGTGTGTGGGACATCTTTTCTCTTAACCCCCACTGTATTTACTTGTCCTTTGAGGTTTCAAACAATCCATTTTGTGTTGCTCTGGCAGGTTGTGTTTTGTATTTGCTCCCATATAGCTCCTTAGAGTAATGCTTAAGGCCACTAGCCAATGCCATAGGTCTATGTGGAGTTTATCTGGCCACTTATGGCTTTACCTATGTATTTGGTTGTGCTCCTCCTGTTTGCAGACATGTTTGTGTGACATTATGGCCATGCCCAAATATCCCTGGGCACAGGCAATATTAATGACTGGACTAGGCTGGCCTTTGGACTGGGTGTCCTTGTTTGGTTGTGCCACTCACTTCCAGGTGTAGATGTGCTCGATGTTTTTTTTTTAATGTTATCCATTTGTTACCACAGATGTATGTGGCCTGATTTCTGTTAACCACTATAATTTTTCATTTTCAAAGTAAAACAAAAATTTCAATTCCAATACTTGTGGCGTTTTTAGTGGGAAGACATTTTTAACAGCTTGGGCTAAACCAGATAATTTTGGTTTGAAGAGGTGTAACAATGCAAAGCGAAAGCTAAGGAAACTACATGAAATACATTAGGCAACAATTAAGGTCTAAATGTTTTACTTAGAGGTAATGCCACATTACGGCAAAACAACATATGTTTCAAAAAGGATAACACAGACATACAGAATGGTGAGACAGGGAAAAAAGTTAACTAAAATGCTGGCTGATCAGGTTGGCTCGAACAGATTGGCCAGACTCACTGGGGGGCCCCTCAAAATTCTCGGCTTCATCCTCGACGGCTGAAGAGGGCAGGCTGTCCACATAACGTGGGACACGTTCCATGATGGCAAAATTGTGCAAAACAGCACATGCCATTATAATGTCGATCACTTTCTTGGGATCATATTGCAGGGCCCCCCCAGTATGGTCAAGGCAACGAAAACGTGTCTTCAGCAGACCAAAGGCCCTCTCCACAACAGCCCGGGTCTTGCGATGCGCACGGTTATACGCTTCCTGAGAGGCATCCTGGGGCCGCAGCACAGGCGTCATGAGCCAGGGTAGAAGTGGGTACCCGGAATCACCTTAAACAGAGAATTAAATGTAATCAAAATTAAAAAGGCAACACAACCAACACCCAAAATTTCACAGATATCCTAATGATGTAAGGTAAAGTGTTCCCAAAAAAAAACAGGGCACATTAGGGCCCCCAAAAATTGCACTAAGGTATCACCTAAATAAAAATGGCACTTCGATATACCAATTAATTAACAAACATCTGCACGGCCAAGGGTATTTGTATTTTACATATATTTGTAGTTTTCAGACATGTTACAATTAGGATGCTGCGGAGGGCCTATCCACATTTCTCTGGAAACTACAATGTATGCAGTTTAAGTCCACTTTGACATTTAACGACCAATAGTCCCAAAGGAGCCAAAGGTCAAAGATCCCTATCCACATTTCACAGGAAAATACAATGTATGCAGTTTAAGTCCACTTTGACATTTAAAGACCAATAGTCCCAAAGGAGCCAAAGGTCAAAGATCCTTGGGTATAAACTCCAAACCAATATATTTAGGCACAAGGAACTTACAGACATCCTAACTAAAGGGAAAACATTCTGAAGGCCACAGCGAGACAAGGATTTTTTGGGTAAGTTCCTAAGATATGAGCCAAGAAAAAGGCAGTTGTACGCTTCTGTAAATTTATCCTTAAAAAACATATCAACAAATACAAGATTAATGCCACATTTAATAACACACAAATAGGACACACTTACCAAGCAGCCATGCCCCCGAAAATTCACCTGCCTCAAATCTCCGAAACAACCCAGATCGCCGGAGGATATAGGAGTCGTGGGACGATCCGGGGTAGCCGGCAAGGACACTCATAAACCGCATATCCGGACCAACCACGGCCTGGACATTAAGTGAGTGTCCCATTTTACGATTCCTTAAGGCAAAAACATACAAAAAGGGTAATTGATATTTGACCCAAACTAATAAATTAACCACAAAACATGTCTGCACTCTATTGGGAAAGACTAATGAAAAGCCGAGATAAAGCAGCTACACAAATGAGGGATAAACAAATATGCTGCCGCAAAGGAAAACAGGTTACATGACACGTTGGGCAACATAATAACCAATCTCAATACCTATATATATACTCGTCGGCTGCCCTAGGTACGAGTGCCACATGTGTGCAGTCAATTGCACCAATAACGTTGGGCATGTCGGCCACATTATAAAACCCAAGCTTAATGGCGTTTCTGGCTGCCATATCATCAGGAAAATAAATATATTTTTGAGTTATGGCAGCCATGCCTTCCAAAAATTTAGACAGTGCGCGGCTCAGCGTAGGCTGTGACATCCCCACAGAGAGGGCACCCAGCCTCTGGAACGAGCCGTTCGCCAAAAATTGCAGGCAGCCAAGCATCTTGGTCATACCTGAAATTGCATGCCCCTTCCTTGTGGTGCGGGCTAACCATGGCCGCAGCTCACTATATAATTTATGGAGGGAAGCGCGATTAAGCCTGGTCAGCTCGAACAGCTCAACATCATTCATGCTATCGATGTTCATGCGACGACGCAGGGGCAATCTGCTCTCAGACATCTCGATCAACTCAATGCCAAAAAGCATAAGCCCTTGATGTGCCACAAACTCGCTCCGCTCCATCCTACTCCCGAGGCCAAATAGCTGCCGGCAAACATTTCATAAAGCAGCTCTTTAATGGGCTTCAAAACAATTAGCAATCACCTCTCTGAATTGGGCGCAAGCCCATGTGAAGGACGTAAAAAATAGGATCGGACGCAAATAATACGATTTGGACGGGAAAAACACACGAACTAACGCAAATTATACGATTCTCGTACGAAATGCGTATGTTCATATACGTCTATGCGCGAACGATCGTGCGAATACGAAATGGCCAAAAAAACCAGAAAAAATGACAAACACCCACCCAAACTTACGATTCTCGATACGAAATCACTTAACTTTTGCTCTTTGAATCGAGGGGAATGTATTCACTTGTAATCTGAAATTTTCCAGCTCAGCCACGCCCAGAAATGTAAGTGAATAAAGCAGCTAGGCTTAGAATACATAAGGTATTTGTACATAATCATAAACTTTGAGATGTTTTGAAATGGCTCATTTTATACTGTTGCCAAGGAGGAGAGGTTGGGCGGAAGTATGTGCCTGGCCAGGGACTTCCAACAACAATCAAAACATTTTTAAATGTTGGAATATTAATAATATAATGCCCATCATCATTATGCATTGTAAAACAATATTATATATTACATGTTTTCATGTTTTATTGGTTTTCCTGTGTTAAACTTAATTTAGCGTAAAAGTGCACAGAAATGTCAATGTACATGCTGGAAATGAAGGGAAAGACTGCAAGGTTGCCAGCTGCAGAATGCAGTGTACATCCCCAACAAATAAATAGTTATTCTCTCTCATTTCCCTTTCCTCAGCCATAAATCTAAAATAGGATCAGACAGATTAACTAAAATAAACCAGTTTTTGCAGCTAAAAACATTACAGGATGTCACACATGGCATTCAGAAAGGGATTCCTTTGGTATGTCTAATATCCCTATAATTAGATGTAAGGGAATTCCCTGTGGTTCATCTGAGAACTTCCTTTTTTTAGTGTATTTCCTGCTCATCAGTTGCTTAAAATAAAGATGAAATGATAAAAATGTCAGGTATATGGAAACTGACAACCTTAGAGAGTTTATGGCAGTAAAGTCCAATGATTACTTTGCACATAAACTTACCAACAATGCTAGGCCCCAAATGTATTGTAAGGCATTGATGTCTACATACAGTAAATACATATTCTCTCATATTTTATGACATGTTTTTTAATCATTAGTGAGAGCCCATCAGAATCTCAGTTCAACATTACTACATAAAATTTTAATTTATCTTCTGCTTTTTCAATTTATAGGCTTTTGGTGTTACTCCTATGAGCTTAAGGGTTACATTTCAGCTTCACTGCTCAGGAGACGACTGGCGACATGGCCCTGCCGGTACACCTGCCCCTTTGCCATTCAGTATGGGTCGGTGGCTCTTCCACCAGGTCCATACCAAAGGGCATAGGGTCTGTTTAACTGTCATGGTCAGATACCATTAATTTGGCCCCTGCGCCCTGTGTTACCAACCACTAGGCCTGGTGCCCATGCTGGTTGACCAGAGAGGGGGGTACATATTTTTTTTTTTTATTGGATTAGATGACTCTCACATCACTTTTTCAGACGATCTTGCAAGTATGGGGTTGTTTCGCAAGTGTCCCCGGAATCATGCAAGAGACTTCTCATGCGAGAATGATTTTGTATGGAAGGGAGTTTTTTTCTCACGGTGGTAATTGCCTCTTTAATGACAAAATGTAACAGTTACTGTTACATTGGCTTTATATTGAGATGCTAAAACATATAAAAATGGATATTCTATCATTCTAAAATTACATTGATCTGTTACAAAGGGCCTTCTATCTTTACACACAGATGATTTACAGGTATTAAAGAGGGATTATTCTTGCACTATAAAAATACATTATTCTATTAAAGGGGACCTCTAGCATTAATTCAGAAGGTCACTATAGTTATAGGGGCTTTTTTTACCTTTTTTTATCTTCTTGCAAGTGCATTAGTCAGCTAATGGTGACCTTTTCAAAAACAGAGCTGGTTGAATTGGACCTAAATATTCTGTTTTGGCCAAACCTAATTTGCAGAATTCTGTGCAAATTTGCCTTGGACCGGAATCCGAAGTCCAATAACAATCCAACTTAACCACTTAAAGAAACCCCTCTCCACTATTTCTTACAAGAAAACATGTCATTGGCATTAAGCAAAATTATAGCTTATTAAACATTAAGCCAGTAAAATAAATTGATACTTCACTAGAATGCCTTAGTACAACATGTGCAAACTGTTTCTAACCAATGTCATTTTCTCAAATATTAAAGCCTGCTTATGATCAGTAAGAACATTAAACAACACATTTGATCCTTATTAGAACAAATAAAAAACAACGCTATGTTGCAATTAAAGTCCTAGCTAATTAGCTTGAAAACATTTTGCAAGTCTCAAGAAAATACATTTTTGGATTTATCACTGGAAATGCAGAGGGTGGTGACTGCTTCTATACCTTCAACTTTACATCCTTCATTCATTCTTTTAAAAATGTAACGAATACAACTGAAACAAAATTCTAATGATATGCCTAAAGGGAAAGTCCACTCTTAACAAAACTCCTTTTTACACTGTAGCAAATAGTGCCATTCACTGTAACAATGAAGTTCTCATGTTTTTTTTTATAAAGTGAATATTTTGCTACCTCTTATTGAATCAAGGCCATTATGTCAAACTATATTTATAGGGCAGACCCTAAGAAACAGATGATTATGCTGCTCACTGGCACTCCATGTGAATCATGGCACCAAGGGTGGGGAGCCCCATTAGAAATGATTCACCTGCTCCCCAGTGTGCCACTCCAAGCCTGATTATGGTTCTTGGACAGGGATATGAGATTACATCAGATATACATACCTCTGTTCAGTTCATGAGCCCCTCTGTCCACCTCAAACCTCGTATTAGCTTTCTGATGCCTCTAAAAATCCTCTGTCCATCTCAATGTTGGTATTTTTTTTTTATTTCATTGTGACTATTTTTCATTTCATTAAATGTGCATTAAAATAATCGACTGAGCTTTATGCACAGATCACTTCTCCCCAACTGTAATAAAGCTTCATCCTGACAGTGGCAACTATGTTGCATGAAATATTTAAGTGGGGGTAGTTCCACTCTGTATAGATAATCTCTCTGTTTATTATTGAAGTGTTTAATGAGCAGTCATTAAAGTAGATTCAGAAAGGTTTTCGCTGTAACCACTAGATTGTCAGCTAAGATCACAGACTGTTTCTTTGTGCACTGAATTTATAATAGTATCTTCGTTTCAGTTTACGTTTAACTTAAACAGTTTGTAGAGTGATTATTTTTCTTCGACATTGTAAAACATTCATTCTCTTTGTTTATGCTGATGAAAAGCTCAGACTTACTCCTGACAGTTAGCATAAATACGATACATCAAGCACTACAAGGAGCACTAAGAAGGAGCTTTTTAAAGCTGTCTCATTTAGCAAGATACGCACCACTCGTCAGAAGTGAAAGCTCTCCCCACACGTAACATCCGTGGATAGGCAGCAGCGTAACATGCGAGTCATACTTTCGCATTCATCTGACTTACTTTGCTTAAACAGAAAGCAACATTAAAAAAATGATTCAGGCATCCATAACAAACGCAGCTTCTGTTGGTAGCTGAAACACTATTAGAGACGGAAATATGTAATCGTTTTACATGTTAGAGTTCAGCTCCCAACAAATCCTTTTTCCATTTTATAAAAGGAATAGGAAAACTTAGGGCCAATTCAACATCCTTTTTGTGGCCTCTGACCCTATAGTTTGGTTACCAGAAATGTTATAGTCGATATCAAGTCTGACCAGCACACAACATTCCTGGAAAAATGTATTATTATGGATTTAGATAAAGGACTGCCTGGACTACACCGCTTAAGAAGTCTATTAATGTGGGTTATGGCCCACCATAAAAAAAAGAATATCATGGACCACTTGAAGAAGCAGTAAGTGCCTGTTTTTTGTGCCCATATTCCATGTTGGGTGAATTTCAAAATTCATGCTGCTTGGTGCCATCTCGGTCCCCCTGGAAGGATTGTGGGGTTCATGTACCTCCCAGATTGAATTGATATGCGCACTGTGCGGGTGCGAGCTGCTACCTTCCCACAAGACTTATAGCGCATGCGTCAGTGAATATTTATCTCCCTCTGTTTCGTTGGTGGTATAGTGGAAACAGAGAAAGCCTGAATGGGTGTGGCTAGCCTAACTGAGAGCCAATCAACTTAGCTCTGAGCTTTCTAGTGTATTGCTCATTCAGGCTTTAGCACCTAGATACATTCCATTAGGAGTTTTATTACTTTAAGTGCCCTCCCAGGCCAAACTTTTAGAAGAGCCCCACCCTTTAGGCCCAGCAGCTGAGCCTCAGCTAATGAAAGGCATTTAGAAACAGTTTAAATTGAGTGCTAGTGGCTGCAAGCCACTTTTGGCTGCAATGCTCCAAATCCTTTCAGTCAGAATCTTTCTAATTCTATAGCAAATTGAACCTGAACTAAACCTGAAATGACGCTGCACCAGCCTCTGCTTGTCTGAATACCCCAGCTTCATCAGCAATGATTACCTGCTTTCTCCTCATACTACTTCCTCTCACTCTCAGAATCCTAAGCACACAGTATGCCCCTGCTCCTGGAAAGTCCATTTATATCTCCCCTACCTACCTCTTAGTGCGCAAAAAACGTGGCTATATCTGTGACCTGTGACCTTGTTTACTTATACAGGACTCACAGAATCATGGCTTACTCCATCAGACGCAGCCTCTTCCGCTGCCCTCCCACATGGGGGATTACAACTTCCCTAAACTTCTCATTTTTCAAAGTTCATTTGTGTCCATTTATATTCTCCCTGTAACCTAAAAATTGCTGTTATCTATCGCCCTCTAGCACCCTCCTGGTACTATCCTTTTCCTCGACCACTTTTCTACCTGGATCCCTCAGTCTCTGTCCACAGACATCCCCGTAATTATCATGGGTGATTTTAACATACCTGCCAACAGTAGCAACCCTGCTGCCATCAGATTACTTTTACTAACCTTCTGTTTCGTACATAAACAATGGTCTGCAGTCCCTAACTACAAAGATGGCCAAACAATTGACCTCCTCTTCACCAACCTCACTTCTGTATCTAACCTCTCCCCCTCCTTTCTCCCCATCTCCTACTATAATCTACTAACATTTACCTTATCTCTGCTTCCTGCCACCCCCCTGCACACAAACCTAGAATTCAATGCAGGGACTTAAGAAACCTAGATCTTCAGTCTCTGTCTCACTGCAACCATTTCAGACCATGACCTCATTCCCTAACATAGACACTGGATCATCACACTACCACAATACACTTACTTCAGCTCTAGAATCTGCCACCCCCCTCACTTACAGCTACCCATGCCCCAGGCAACTATGGCTAAATGCAAGAACGGCCAGACTGAAATGGCTGTCTAGAGCTGCTGAATGGCAATAGAGGTCCAGTCATGACTTTCTGCTCTACAAACAAGCCCTTCAGGAATGCAGGACTGCCCTTTCATCTGCAAAGCAAGCATATGTTTCTTTATTTATTTCTGCACAAGCCCGGAACCGCAAACAACTATTCAAGTTTCAGTTCCCTACTCCGCCCACCAAACCATTCTCCTCCAGCCTTCCAAATAACAACAGAATAATTTCCAACATTCTTTAAAGAAAAAATTTACAACATCCAACATGGATTTGCCTCTCAGAATCCTTCACCACTCCAGACAACCCCCAAGCCTTAATCTCTTTCTCTTAGTTTCTTCACTTCAATAACTGAACTTAGAGTAACCTCTCTCATTTGAATAATTGCTCCCTTGATCCTATTATCAACTGTCTCCACCCCTCACTTCAGCCTTAACTTCTATATTCAGCCTTTCCCTCTTCACTGGCACCTTTCCTTCCTCTTACTTTTCTCAGTCTACACCTATGGCCTTGGCAATTTTCCTTCCTCTTACTTTTCTCAGTCTACACCTATGGCCTTGGGAAAGGTAGGCTTTAAATACCACTTCTATGTGGATGACACTCAGATATATCTCTCTGGCCCCAATCTCTCCTCTCTACTATCTCGCCTCCCCAACTGCCTTGCAGCTATTTCTTCATTCATGATTTCTTGTTACCTCAAGGTAAACATGGACAAGACCTGGCCATCATCCCACCACCTAACTCCCCTCCCCTCTCTAACATAGAAACATAGAAGGTTGACGGCAGAAGGAGACCATACGGTCCATCTAGTCTGCCCTTATGTGTATACTGTATGTACTCTTTATCTTAGGATAGATGTGTGCTTATCCCAGGCATGTTTAAATTTAGTGACTGTTGATTTTTCAACTACCTCTGCTGGAAGTTTGTTCCAAGCATCTACTACTCTTTCTGTAAAATAATATTTTCTAACATTGCTCCTGATCTTTCCCCCGACTAGCTTCAGGTTGTGCCCCGTTGTTCTATCATTAAGCTTCTTCTTAAAAACACTTCCCTCCTGACAACCTCCTAACATGTCTATCTCTGTTAACAATTACACAATAACAGTAACTCCCCAAGCTCGGTGCCTGGAAGTCAATCTGGACTCTGCACTCTCATTTAAACCACATATTCACTTCCTAGTCACCTTCTGTTGCCTACAACTTAAAAACATCTTGCGCATCTGTCCTTTCCTCTCACCTGACACCATTAAAATGTTAGTTCATGCCCTGGTCATATCCCGACTGGATTACTGCAGCATCCTTCTATGTAGGCTACCAACTAACAGACTGGTACCCCTCCAATCTATCCTGAACTCTGCTGCTCACTTCATCCATCTCACCTCTTGCTCAACCATCTCTGCCAACCCCTACACTGGCTGCCAGTCCCACAGCGAATCCTGTTTAAAACGCTAACTCTCACCTATAAAACCTATAGGCTCCTCCCTACATCTCATCTCTAACAACCTAGATGCAGCCTCCGTTCTGCTGCTGACCTTCTCCTGTACTCCACCCTGGTCACTTCATGCTCGCCTCCAGGGCTTCTCACTCCAATCTTTTGGAATGCCCAATCCGCCACTCCCCAATCCTCAAAGCTTTCAAAGGCACCTTTAAAACGCACCTATTCAGACAAGCATACAATGTGGCTTAGGCAATTCTCTAAAGGGCACATGCCATAAAGCACAATACTGACTGTGATCCTTCCCCCTTGTCTTCACCCCTGTAAGCTCGCAAGGGCTATCCTATTGTATCTTGCATTCAGAATATCCACTGTAAACTCTGTAACACTGCATTTGTAATAGTCTATGTACTGTATGTTTCTACCCTGTCTGTAATTACTACTTTGTACAGTGCTACAGAAGATGATGGGGCTTTATAAATAAATATTATCATTAATAATAATAATAATAATAATAATAATAATAATAATAATAAAAGTGTGTGGGATTCGCTATATGAATACACATGGCTTTCTAAACTTTACATGATTAGGGTAGGGTAATTTAAGCTACAGAATCCCTATTTTAGTCTTTTCTAGTCCATCGTGTTGCACTGTGGAATGAAAAAATACCATTTTGTGAATACTCACCTTGTAAAATGGGTATTATAAGTATGTCACACACCCCGCTTCAAGATAATCATTACATGTGGGTAGTATGGTCTGAAGAGGGCGATTTGCAGAGATGATTGGAGGAAAGAAAGCCCCTCCCAGTCCATAAATACCTGGGACCTCCCACTCATTACCCAGTATAAAGAAAGCAGTAAGGTAAGGGACCAGGAAGAGCCAAATATTAGTCATAACAACGCAAGGTTCACAAAACGATGGATCCAGAATACAAAAGGGCGGGTTGAAGCGGGGTGTGTGACATACTTATAATACCCATTTTACAAGGTGAGTATTCACAAAATGGTATTATTCTAAGTATGTCACACACCCCGCTTCAAGATAATCATTACATGTGGGACATCCAAAAGCAGTGTCCATAAAGGGTGGGGATCCAAAACAAGGCATAAAGCACAACTTAAACTACTGCAGCCTGCAGAACTTTGCGGCCAAAAACAGCATCCGCTGAGGCCCAAACATCACCCTTGTAAAAACTTTGAAAAAGTGTGAACAGAAGACCAGGTAGCGGCCTTGCAAACTTGCTCAACAGAGACCTGGTGCTGAAAAGCCCAGGAAGCCCCAACCGCACGAGTAGAATGAGCTGTAACACGAAGGGGAGGGTTTCTCCCCTTAGCAGAAAAGGCCCCGACAATGGCCTGACGAATCCACTTACTGATGGAAGACTTAGCGGGCGCCAAAACCTTTCTTGGGCCCAGAGGGTACCACAAAGAAGGCATCAGTCTTACGAAAGGCAGACGTTACCACCAAATAGTACTTCACAACTCGAACCACATCCAGGGAATGCAGGACCCTCTCCTTTTCGTTACTGGGATTAGGACACAGAGAGGGCAAAACAATGTCTTGGTTTAAGTGAAAAGGCAGAAACCACCTTAGGAAGGAAATCCGGGTTAAAACTGAAAACCACCTTGTCCTGATGTCTTTCAAAATACGGGACCTGAATGGACAGAGCCGCCAACTTAGAAACACGGCGAACAGAAGTGATAGCTACCAAAAAGGCCACCTTCTGAGTAAGGGAAGACAAGGCAATATCATGCAAGGGCTCAAAGGGAGGACCCTGAAGAGCAGAAAGAACCAAATTCAAATCCCAAACCGGAATCAGAGCCTTCCTAGGGGGCCGCACGTGCGTAACCCCCTGGAAAAAGGTCTTAACCAGCGGATGAAGCGCAAAAGATATTTGGAAAAACACCGCCAGGGCAGACACCTGCCCCTTCAGAGTATTAAGTTGGAGCCCTAGATCCAAACCATGTTGCAGGAACTCCAGGATTCTAGAAATAGAGAATTCCCTGCAAGGGAAAGCCCTAGTCTCACACCAATCAATATAAGACCTCCAAGTCCTATAGTAAACGGAAGAAAAAAACCTCTTCCTAGCGCTAATAAGAGTGAATAACCGCATCAGAAAGACCTTCCTCCTTCAAGATGGAGGTTTCCGCAGCCACGCCGTCAAAGCCAGCATTGGTAAATTGGGGCAACGTAGATGACCCTGTGTGTGCAGATCCGGCAGCAGGGGCAGAACGAACTGATCTTCTGCTAACCTTACCACGTCTGCGAACCAAACCTGTCTTGGCCACCTTGGAGCCGCCAGAATTGCTGACGCTCCTTCCAGAGCCAGCTTGCGCACTACTCTGGCTACCATGGGAAACGGAGGGAACAGATACAGAAACCCCAGATCCCTCCAGTTCAGGGACACGGCGTCCGTCGCGAAGGCTAGCGGATCCTTCGCCAGAGACACAGATGGCAGAAGTTTGTGATTGTGACGGAAGGCAAAGAGGTCCACCATCGGTGAACCCCACCTGAGACAAATTGAACGAAACACCTTGGGACAGAGAGGCCACTCCCCCTTGCGGGCTGACCACCTACTCAGAGAGTCCGCCTCCGAGTTCTCTACTCCCGGAATGTGAACTGCCGAGATGCACGGGACGTGGCTCTCCGCCCAGTCCAGAATCAATGACACTTCCCTGAGGGCACTCCTGCTGCGAGTCCCTCCCTGGTGATTGATGTAGGCAACCGCCGTCCGATTGTCCGACCGAACCTGGACCGGCAAGCCCTGCAGGAGATGAGTCAGACGAAAAAGAACCATTCTGATGGCTCTCAATTCCAGAATGTTGATAGGCTCGTGGGCTTCCATGGGTCCCCACAACCCCTGAAATTGCAGATCATTCCAGAAGCCCCCCCATCCTGAGAGGCTGGCATCCGTGGTGACCACCTCCCAACGAGGAGTCTGAAAAGACCTGCCCTTCAACAGATTGGTTGAGTTCAGCCACCACCTGAGTGGTCGGCGAGCCCGGGGAGACATCAGAAAGAATTGATCCAGCGACAGAGGAGATCTGTCCCAGACAGACAATAGATGGAGTTGTAGCGTCCTCGTGTGAAACTGGGCAAAGGGGACTGCCTCGAAGGAGGCCACCATCAACCCCACCAGTCTCATTCCTAGTCGAATGGTCGGACAAGGAATGGACATGAGCGACCGAATCAATTCCTGAATCAAAAGAACCTTGGATTGAAGAAGGAACACTCTGGCCTGATCTGTATCCAGAGACATTCCCAGAAAGGATACTATCCTGGACGGGTAAAAGGAGGACTTGGGATAGTTGATCACCCAGCAGAACCTCTCCAGAGTGGATATTACCATCCTGGTGTCCAATTCCGCTTGGCTGAATGATGATGCCATGATGAGGAGATCGTCCAGATATGGCACTATGCGAATTCCCTGCGCTCTAAGAAGAGCCATCACCCCAGCGAGCACCTTGGTGAAAAACCCTTGGAGCTGTGGTGAGACCAAAAGGAAGAGCTACAAACTGAAAGTGCCGATCTTCCACCACAAACCTGAGGAATCTCTGGTGCGCGGGAAAAAATCGGAACATGGAGGAAAGCGTCCTTGACGTCTATAAACGTCATGAAGTCCCCCTGACGGAGAGCGCGGATAGCTGAACGACGCGATTCCATGCGAAATTTTCGCAGCCTGATAAACCTGTTGAGGATCTTCAGATCCAGGATGGGCCGGATAGAGCCATCCTTTTTGGGGACCGTGAACAGATTTGAGTAAAATCCCCGACCCTGATCTGATAGGGGCACTGGCGAGATGACCTCTATCTCCAGAAGACTTGAAAAGCGCCTCCCGAAGCCCCTGTGCGCCAGGTGCGTCCGGGGGCACCCTAGACCTGAAGAAAAGCGGAGGAGGATGGGACTCGAACTCCAACTTGTAGCCGGAAGACACGACTTCCCGGATCCGTTTGTCCGAAACCTCCCGAATCCAGATCAGAGAGAAGTGTCGCAGCTGTCCCCCCACCCGCACGGGTGAGGGCGCCCCCTCATTGCTGAGCAGGCTTGTTCGCAGGTTTTGGGTTATGAACCCCAGTTGTATCCTGAGCGGGCACGTCCTCTGCCCCTATTCCAGGAATCTCCTCTAGTGGAAGGGAAGGCGAAACCTCTTCCTGCTCTGGATCCGCGAAAGGAATGATTGAAAGAAGCTGCCCCGCGAAAGGGACGTCGTTGCTTCTTGCGTTGAGGTAACTTACCCCCCTTAGCTACTGAATCCAATTTTTCTCCAAAAAGCCATAGCCCCACGAATGGGAGAGACGTCAGCGACTTTTTTGGCCCAAAGTCGGCCGCCCACTGGCGCAACCAAACTGAACGCCTTATAGTCACCATCAGAGCAGAAGCTCTCCAAGGCGGCTAACATGAAAGACAAGAATAACTCACAACGTTTAAGTCCCAGAAATTCGTCACTGTCCGGTTGCAAACCGGAAGATGACAACAAGTCTCTGACCACCGACCTGGTAGCCACCACCAGCAGAGATGAAGCGCAAAAAGGGCCGTATGGCTGCCCCAATACTGGCGAAACCATGACAAGCCATCTGGCCAATTCGTTTATCCCCTCCATTTTTAAGAGAAGAGCAATCGGGGTTATTCAAAAACGGCTGAATTGGATAACCCCAGAATTGGTGCATCCACCTCAGGGGGGGGGACGTCCAGCGCTTAACCGTGTCCGAAGGGAAAGGATATCTTTTATCCCAACTCTGAAGAATGCCTGGGAGCTGAGCCGGCCTCTCCCATTCCTTAGAAATAATCTTATCAAAATGCCTTTTATTAGGGAATTCCAAGCGTGGCTTGGATTCCTCATAAAACTCCCCTTGTTGATGAGGAGCAACCTCTGGAGGAGAAATAGCCAGAACCTCAAACATCTGAGCAAGGACGTTAGGAGTATCCAAAGAACTCCCTGACCCCTTCTCAGAGTCCGCGCCAACGAATAGCTGGTCGTCCGAATAATCCGATTCGTCAAATAGCTCCCCTTCCTCCAGAGGGGAGTAATCTGACCAATCCAGGCGATCCTCATCGTCATATTCAAATGTCGGTGGGACCGGTGACAAATGCTTTCTCTTAGCTGGAGCCTTCTTGGCAACCGCAGAAGAAATACATTTTTCAATATTAGTCAATCTAGCACACACATCAGATTGTGACTGCCCACCCGTGACAACGTCACACGGGACACGGGCCAAGACGGGGTGGGAAGGGGATGACGCCGGCGGTGCTGACCCAGACGTCTGGGGTTCTGACTGCCGTGTAATAGTCTGCTGTGCACTTAGTATACATAGAAATACGTCATCCCCTGTTAGGGATACACCACAGCCCATGGACTTCCGGGATTGCCCCGAGGGGAGCCCGGTATCTGGGGATGCCTCCATACGGTGAACTTATATGTAGTCGCAATGACCGAGGGAATTACGCTAGTAAGCAACCCGGGATGCCCTTATAATTGTCCCAAGTGGGAGGATTTTAACATGGAATTTAACCCAGGGACCCAAGGACCGGAAGAAGACCCCTTAAAACCTAAGGCGTTCTACCTGAAAGACTGCCGGATATAAAGGGTTACATATAAATAAATAAAAAAAAATATATATATATAGAAATATAGGGGGCCCATAGGGCCACTCACTGTGCCTTCCTGCGTGAGGTAAATGGCGTCCACCACACACGCAGCTCACAGAGGCAGAGAGGAGCCTGTGGGCGTGGCCAGCGCTGAGCGCGCGATATGCGTAGCTCCGCCCCCTTACAGAGCGGAAAGCGGGCTCCGCAGTGGGTCTGCGCCCCTAATGGCAAAATGTGTGAGGTAAATTACCTCAGAAAAACACTATAGCGCACACATATACCGGCGCCATGGCAAGAACAGCAGCCGCGGCGCCGGTAACCACAAAGACCCCAGGGATGTAATGGGTGCGGGCCGCGGCGACGCGCAATCGCCCGGCCCCGCCCACTGTGGCCAGCGCGTGAGGGGAGATCTCCCCTCACAAGATTAATGGAACCGCCAGCGCAAATAACCGCGCCGCGGCCATTGCGGTAGTCACCGCAACAAAAAACAGTAAAGCCAGGGGGACAAGCCAGCGCCAACAGCCGGCCCCACCCCCCAACTACAACTTCTGAGGAGAAAAGTTCTCCTCAGCTCTGGCGCCAGTAGCAGCAAGCGCCGCTGTTAAAGTGAAACAATGCACAATAAATAAATCCTAACTCTGAGGTAAAAAAGGTGGCCCCCGACATTTTATCCCCACCACCACAGGAGAAGGGCATCAGGAAAGGGGGGCCAAGGGACAGGGCATCCCAAACCGGGGTCACCAGCCCGGATAACCGCCTACCCTCTGGTACAGGGTCTCACGGTGGAGCATGGCTCCAGAGCACTAAAAGTGCCATTCTACCCTCACCCGGGATACAGCCTAGACTGGGAGGCATGTGTATTGGGACTTATAAAAAACATAACCGGGTGGAAATAGAGAGAAAAGCGGGCCGGGAATAAACCCGGCTACCTGAAATCCCCCTGTGCAAGGAGGAGACATCATCTTCTGACTTGCTCGCCGTCTGCAGAGATGAAAAACTGGGGTAATGAGTGGGAGGTCCCAGGTATTTATGGACTGGGAGGGGCTTTCTTTCCTCCAATCATCTCTGCAAATCGCCCTCTTCAGACCATACTACCCACATGTAATGATTATCTTGAAGCGGGGTGTGTGACATACTTAGAATAGTGTATTTTTAAAATGTTATATCTTACCTTGTCTGTACAGGTAAAGGGATATTTCAGGTCTAATTATCCTGCATCCTGCTTGCCTCGTGTTGGCTGTCAGGGGAATATCTTTCATTCACCAGCACTTTCCTAAATAATTCCTATTGAATATGCTCCCTGCTGCTAAAGAGCTCCCTTTACTTTATTATTATTTTATTATTACCAATTATTCCCTGCCATTGGTGTTCCAAAGACACTAATTCTATTATGGAATGGCTAGAGAAAGTAGAAATAATCCATAGGATGGAAGAGCTGCTTGCTGAAGGCAATGATAGACAGGAAACCTACAGGCAAACATGGATCAGTTGAATCCTAGCCAAGGACACTACACTAAATACCCCTTTTGAATGTATACCCAAAATCAGTCCTCTGCAAGAATATTCCATACTTGGACTCTCTAAGACTTCTTTTAAAGGAACACCCGTTAAGCTCCGTCAATACAACAAGTACAATATGCTGAAGCTATATATTTCTGCCAGTGGTCCCACAACCTCTCCTTCTCCCCCAATGCTCCGCCATATTCTTGCCCCCCCTTCCTCTATTCCTCCCTCCCTCTGTCTTTTTCTTTGTCTCCACTCTACTTACTGAATCATGCTTTTTTTAACAACCTTATGTGCAGAGTTTGCATGGTGGATTTTATATAGATTCTGTGTAGAGAAACAGCCAAACTTTTTTAATCTCCCTCCACAGTGAGAAGAAATGTACAGAAGAAATGAATAATACAGTATTAGTATATTGCAGTGGAGGATAGTGACTTTTCTGGAGGCCAGATTGTCGCGGTACATGGTTGTTACTCTCAGCACTTAACAGCGCACACCAGCCAGACTCAATGTATTAATGTTTCAAATGAATCTACAAGAACCTAATAAAGTACATTTTGTTTCTCCTTGAATTATTCTATAAAGTATACTTTAGTGATTAATAACTCACATTCTTGTGAGACCCACCACCAGTTGCTAAACTGAAAAATAGAAGTTTTGCATAAAATATGATCATGCCACAGTCAGAAATGTCTTAAATGGATTGAACACCCAATAAAAAAAGCAAAAAAGTACTCACCTTTGGTCCCCTGCAGCTGATTAGTTCTAGCCCAGCGAACAGCAACTTATCTGAACACTGGATCGCATCCTGCAACACATCAAACATCATGGGAATTGATGGCGTGTCTGTCTCACATCCCTGCTATCAGTCACAGGAGCACTTCTACACCCTCTCCATTCATTGCAATGGAGGAGCTTTGCCAAGGCCTGACAAGCCCCCCCATAGTGGTGAATGGAAAATGGCATGGTAGCGCTCCTATGACTGATGGCTGAGGGGTGTAAGCCAGACACCGAATTGCTGGAATGGCCGGTGGCTGGGGATGCATTCGGGTGAGTTTCTGATTGCCAGACTAGGTGTAATTATCTGCGTACGACAAAAGAGTGCCCTTTTGTTATTTTCCTTGGGTGATCAAAGTTAATGCCCCTCCCCAGTGTAATAGTACCAATTAAAGAATCTGTATAACACAGACAGGAGCTCATTCTGCCATCTCTCACATTCCGGTGAGTGGGTGCAGTCTGTAAGCCTAAACTTAAACACCTGCCTGCCCTCTTGCTGCCTCGGTGCAACAACTTTCAGCAGCCAGAATCTTGTCCGTTTCCGGGGCTATAAGCTCCCATGGCTTCGTTGTGCCCCTATTCCAGTCATGAGGGAACAGGCAAAAGGGAAACCCGATAGTGGTGGGACCTTGTTAAATTGAGGTACAGGAGGACAGGTAAGTATTTAGTTATCAAAATGTTTGAATACAGTGTCTCTTTAAATTGGCTTTAGCCCAAACACATTGAATGCTCTAGCACTCCATCTACTGGTGGCAAGCATGATTTATGTATTTGTCACAGTTTCTATCTACCTTTTAAAATAACAGCAATATAAAAGTTTGTCCCTTTTTCCCCTTCTTTTAAGGGTCCAGATGGTGGCCTTTTCTATCTATTTTATCTCCTTTTTCCAGCAGATGGACTAAGGAAGACAGGTTTTAAGCGCTGGTTGTAGATGGGCATGTGCGGAGCTGCTCTCCCTGCCCCAAGGATGCATTGGCAAATGATATTGGCAGCGTTACCTGGGTGGGCAGACGGGCTTGTGCCCACTAACATCCCTGACAGACGCAATTACTCAGGCTTGGTGCTCCAGCAAGTTGTGTTGCAGAACCTGGGCAATGCTTGTGCTCCAGAACGTCAGATTTGAGGCATGTGCTGATGTCAGTTAGCGATCCTACACTCACACAAGCCCAGTTTAAAGGAGCCGGCATGGAGGGCCTGCCACCATTACAGCTTATGCGTTGGGAGCATTACATTCCCCCACACATTGTTATCTGTGAAGCCCGTTTTTATCCCTGTGGCCTGCGGTGGTAGATGGTTCTGCTCTGCCACTTTTACCGAACCCCAAGGGGATTAGTGAGAATACAGACTTCATCAATAAGGTAATTCATGTTTCACTCACATTGAGATAATATATATATAATTTTTTTGCAATTATATCCAAAACCACTATACATATTTTATTATTATTTTATAGAATGGTATGCCATAACTATAAAAGCCTCTCTGATTCTCTGGTATGATGTAATCAGGTTCTGGCACAAGCCTTCAGGTAGGATAAAATATGTATTTAATTAACAAGGTGATATAGGACACCTGGGAACAGGTATGCTTTATTAATATATACATAAATTCATTTTGTAGAGTTTTATGAACTGAAACTTATGGTCCAGGAACAGTTTGAAAAAGCTCTAATGGAAGGAGCGAAGCATGTTACCAAACATAAAAACATCTATATAACCTGTGATCATCAAAACTGAATTAAATGATCTGATCCATTTTATCAATGCTTTAAAATGTTGTTAATATTGGTATGGTAGTATAATTTGTTTTTAATGTATTCTGAATAAAATGCAGTGATTGTATGATTAATTGTGTAGTGGGACATTACAAGCGTTGCTGGGAATTTGCACAAATTCCAAGATAGTTATTCTAAATTCACAATTTTGTATGACAACTCGTAACACAATAGTTAGTAATAGAACTAAGGTGAAAGGTTAATTTCTTTCCTTATATTTTCATATTTTATCTAGAGTCTGTTAAACACTCCATGTGAAAGAAATATTTTCTAGGAAGTCCTATAATACTGTATAAAGCCTTTTATTGCATAAGATCCCCTTTTTGACAAACCATCACATGTTAGCTGAATTCTGGCCTATTAAATGTATATGAAAACGTATTATATTACAACACAAAATCCTTGTGTAATGCACAATTCTTTACGTGGAGGCTGATTTAATACTAGCACCGCATATTGCCATTTGTGTGTTTATGTAGCCGCACTTAGAGTATCCGCAAGAGTACGCTGCAAATGGATGTCTGGTGCTATAACGTAGCTTTGGCGCTGGACAAGTGATGCTGTAGTATCCTGTCCAGCATTGATAAACGTGATATCTGAAGGGTGCTGTAGAAGCTCTCTCCCTGAATCAATGCATATGTAGTGCCCAGAGCAAAAGACACCCAAGGCGATGCTACTTATATCAACTCAGGACAACTCTGAAGCAAATGATAGGTAGCGCCAGTTAAATGCATCTGACGCTTGGTGATGAAGCCCATATTTAAGAAAAAAAAACAAGGCCAACATTGGCTCTATAAAACTGGGCACTCCGATGAGTGCTGGACGCTATATGAAAAATATCTGTTTGTGAACACATATACACCAGCACCAGAGCGAAAACATATGGAATGACATTGTTTCAACACTGTAACACTGACGCTGCAATGGCAGATCTGCACATACACATGACAAAAAGAAAAACCAATTATCATATGATAAAACAGTGGGATAAAAAAGTGGATACGCAAACAAATTAAAGACCACTGAATTGTATGGGAGAACGCAACTGAGCGACAAGTGATATGTGGGGCTGGTGAATACACAGTGCTGATGCTATTAGAGGCGCTCACCACTTTGACTTTGATATACCGTATTTTTCGCCCTATAAGACGCACTTATTTTTCCCCAAAAGTGGGGGAAAAATGTCCGTGCGCCTTATCGGGCGAATGTAAAAAAAAAAATAAATAAATAAATAATAAAAAAAAACTCACCCGTTCCTGGCGCTCCCACGTGGCCTGTCACACTGCGGGAGCCCAGAGGAGCGACGGGGGCTCTGTCCCGGCCCTGCCGCTGCGATCGCTGTCTTTTACAGGCAGCGATGACAGCGGCGGGGCCAGAGACAGTGCCCCCGCCACTCCTCCATCTGCTGCTTCTTCCGCCTGGGGAACATGCGAGCACCCAGGTCAGGGCAGTGGGTGGGCGCGGCCTGCACCAAGTCGGTGCAGGCCACGCCCACCTGCTGCCCTAACCTGGGTGCTCCCATGTGCCCAGGAAGAAGCAGCAGATAGAGGAGCAGCTGTCATCGCTGCCTGTAAAAGACAGCGATCGCAGCGGCGGGGCCGGGACAGAGTCCGCCGCTGCTTCTTACGGCCAGCTCCGTGAATGGGGTGGGCGTGGCCTGTGCCGACGCTGACGCGGCGCAGGCCAGGCCCACCCCATTCACGGAGCCGACCGCTCAGCGGAGCGGTGTCAGTGGAGAGGTGAGTTTTACTTTTTTTTATTTTTACTTAAGCCGACTGGGGGGAAAGGGGGATGCCATACAGCCTATACAAATGGGGGGAGAGGGGATGCCACACAGCCTATGAGGGGAGAGGGGGATGCCACACAGCCTATGGGAATTGGGGGGAGGGGGGATGCCACACAGCCTATGGGAATTGGGGGGAGGGGGGATGCCACACAGCCTATACAAATGAGGGTAGAGGGGGGGTTGCCACACAGCCTATGGGGGGAGAGGGGGATGCCACACAGCCTATACTAATGGGGGAGAGGGGGATGCCACACAGCCTATGGGGGGAGAGGGGGATGCCACGCAGCCTATACAAATGAGGGGAGAGGGGGAATGCCACACAGCCTATGGGGAGAGGGGATGCCACACAGCCTATGGGGGAAGAGGGGGATGCCACACAGCCTATACTAATGGGGGGAGGGGGATGCCACATAGCCAATAGGAATGGGGGGGGCACACTGCCTATATGGAGAATAGGAGGGGGGAATGCCACACTGCTTATGATAATGGGGTGTACACTGCCTATATAGGGAATTGGAGGGGGATGCCACACTGGTATATTGGAAATGGGATGGGGGCATGCTACACTGTCTATGGAATGGGGGCATCCCACACGGCCAATGGGAAAGGGGAATGCCACACTGTCTGTAATGGTGTGTTCTCCCCCAAATCCTAGGTGCGTCTTATGGGCAGGTGCGTCTTATAAAATACGGTATATGGTTTTCACATACTGCGTTCGGCGTTCATCTGACACTATGCGGTACTACATGGCAATAGCGCTTTCCTAAATAAGGCCCTTAATGTCAGTCAGTCACCAGCAGGGCTAAGAACATAAGTTGGAAGCTTTGATGCATGTCTCAGCAGGTAGGTCCTCATTGATAAAATAGACTGGTCTAGACATTTTCCAAAAAGGACTTGACATTCATGCATTCTTTTCTGAGGGGGTGTGTGACATTATAATTTCATATTTCATGATATGTAGCAGAAGTTTTAAATTCCTTGCATGTGTAGGAGATGGATGCTTAAACCAATTAGCAAAAGTCCTGTTTACGTAAAGATAGAATATACGTATGGTGTTGCACAAAATGTATTCCCAGCTTCTCCATCAATGCTCCCTACCCACTCCACCCCCTGTCAGATTATATATTGTATATACATGATTAAATAAACTGATTACTGGCTAATGTGACCTGCATACATTACCAGTTGGGCGTGTATGGTGCAAGGTGAAGAGACATTCTGTGGGGTCATAGCACATGCAACATGACTAAAATGCCAAACACACATGCCAAACAAACTCAAATATCAGTTATGATAGAGCCCGACCAATACTATCATGTGTCTTGATCGTGGTCACTCAAAATACATTGGGGCTGATTTACTAACCTCTTCTCCATTATTTGCGGGGAATTAGCTGGTTTATGCCACATTTGCCCCAATTTCCAAACTAAATGATGGATGGAGCAGAGCTGGGAATAAGAGAGAAGGATGGAGACAGATCTGCGAGAGGGATGGATAGTGGCAGAGCTGAGAGAATGGGGGATGGAAGGGGCAGAGCTAGAAATAACAGGGAATGGATAGGGGCAGAAATTGGTGGCATCTAAAAGATGACAGGGTCAGCTATTCCTCTTCGGCAGAACATCCTGATTTTGGCTGCCTTGTCATGTGAAACCTCTGGAATTGCCGGTAATGTTTACCTGGCCCCAGCTCTGAAGAAAGGTGAGTATCACAAGGTTTACAAGTGGTGGAGAGAGTATTTTAATGTACCACAAACCAGTATCCTTTCCGGTGCAACATTTTTATTATTTGTGCTCCCATTCCTACACCCCCGAGTGGCTTGAGTAAGGGCGATTATAAAATATATTTGTATCCATGCTGGTATCCACTGCTCTTCTGATATAGGCTATATGCTATATAAAGCAGCCTGGTATTAACCCCATTGTGGAATATAAACATGTAGGACTGATTAGAAAGTAAAACTTTAATTCATTCAAAATGAACAATGCACAGTGAGACAAATGGTATAAACATTTTTACATGCCTCTTAAACGATGTCCTGTAAAATTTAGTCTAGTCTCACTCCCTAATGAAAAAGCCCTGGTAATGGATAGACTCTATAAATATTTAATACGCTCTCATTTACAGTATAAATAGCCAATTTTGCTCATTACAGCACTTTGTCACAACAGCGCAAAATATTCGCCACAAGTTCAGGAGCAGCTGTTTCTCTTCTTTGTAATATTTACTATTAAGGTCAGATGTCATGAGGCCAAAATAGATTCGACAATTATGGCCATAATGTGCTTGATGATAGCCTCTTTATCATTGACAACTTCTATTAATATTTGATTATCACAGATTATAATGGTAGTCATGATTTAAAAAATGTAACAGATTTCAACGAATGGTCAAGTTAAGTTAGTAAAAGGTAGCATAAAAAAACCACAGAAAACATCCAAGAGCTGGGTCATTTTTCAGTGTGACACAAAGTTTTTGTAAACAGTGGTCAGCGATTTATCATCACTACATGTGGGATTTAAATTATATATACATAGGTAGGAAAATACTAGTTACTCATAGCTCAGGAAGAGTACAAAAGGACTTCTCTCAGCTCAGGTTCCAGTGCTGTAGTCTGTAAAACTCTTGCAAAAAGAGGCACTGTTGCAGTTCTTTTATCCTAGTAAACATCCATTTAAGTAAGGCCAAGTTTCATCACTGATTAAATGAACTTGTGGCGTTTGAAATTTGTTGTAAAGCCGCCTTGATTATGAAGCAGTAAATAATATTCCTTTAGTTACAGACTTTACCTTTTATGTGCTAAATGATAGCTCAACTGCCCCTTGGGGTAGCCCCCAAACACTTGCTTGTAAAACATTGAAAAGATCAATGTATTATGAATTAACTTTAATTTTTCCAATACAAAAGAATACTCTTGCAAAATTAGAATACTAGCCCTGATAAAATTGAGGAGTCGGGCTTTGGCTTACCGACTCCACAGCCCTGGTTCTTTTACACTGCAATGTCCAATCAAAGCCCATATTTGGTCTTGTATAATACGTCAGACTCCACACAGTCCCACAGAGGGTTCATGGCTTATTAAAATTTGAATGAAGACCTTAGTTAGAATTTAGCCTTGATATTTAAATAGATTTACCAATTGATGAAGCTCCTCAATTATTTATGAACAATGCTGAGCCGATCCAATCTTGAGAGCTTGGACCTGAACACGGATTTCAAATAGAAATCCGTGCGTGTGCCCATCATTCGGGCTGGACCCCGAAGAACACTGATTGGCGCTCCATTTGCCCAGCGGGGCACGTTACTGCGCGCATAACAGGCAGGGTCTGCCATCTTGCAGCGCTGATTTAGAGCTTCCTGCTGCAGCGGCTTAGGGACAGATAGGCTCTATTGTTTTAAAACTGCCATTTTTAGGGCAAACTGTAGTCAGGGATAGTGGCTGGAGTGACTACTACTGCACTAATACCACTGGCTTGTCACTACTGGGATCTGGGTGTCCCCTGTGAGCAATTGGGGCGAACGGCAGTGACACGGACAACAGTTCTTCAACAGCAAAAGCAGGTTTATTGAGAAATAAAGTGTTCAAAAGCAAAATATCTCTCACTTCAGAGGTTGCAGCAACAACGCAATACATCAAAGTGATTACTTCACCAATTCAATGTAAGTCCGGGGCTGGTTACTCCAGCAAGCTGCAATTCCAGCGTAATTCAGGTCCGCTTTATAGGGCATACAAGCCCTCCGCTGCTCATCCCCACAAGTCCAAGTTTAGGGGTCGCAGAATCCAAGTCCTTCGGCTTCAATTCAGTTCTTATGTTCGATTGTGGCGAACGGCAGTGACACGGACAACAGTTCTTCAACAGCAAACGCAGGTTTATTGAGAAATAAAGTGTTCAAAAGCAAAATATCTCTCACTTCAGAGGGTGCAGCAACAACGCAATAAATCAAAGTGGTTACTTCACCAATTCATTGTAAGTCCAGGGCTGGTTACTCCAGCAAGCTGCAATTCCAGGGTAATTCAGGTCCGCTTTATAGGGCATACAAGCCCTCCGCTGCTCATCCCCATAAGTCCAAGTTTAGGGGTCGCGGAAGTCAAGTCCTTCGGCTTCAATTCAGTTCTTATTTTCACCACGGTGCAGTGGCGTCAGCTGTTGGGTAGCTGCTCTGATAGAGTGTAACCCTGGATCATCACCAAGCAATGCCATTGGAGTAAGTGCTGGGGAATTCCCTGAGAATTGGCCTTATAGTGGTGACGGTCGCCCAGAATAAGGACTGGAGTTGGTGAGGCAGAGTAATTCTTCTGACAGTAGGCCAGACTGCTGCTTGGTCCCCAACATGCTGAGGTAGACCCAATCCGAACCTCATTGAAATCAATGTGGACCCGAACTTGGGGGCGCAAAAATGGCTGTAAAATGAAAGTAGCAAGGGCAAGAGGCCTGAAAATTGAGGGGAACACCAGGGCAATTTTCCTGCACAAAATGGGGTGGGAAAAGTGCTCAAAATAAAAAACAGTGCCACAAAATGAAAAAATGTAATAAATACACAAATAAATAAATAAATAAATATATACATAAATGAATAAATTAATAATTAACATCAATAAATAAATATATACATAAATAAATATTAACATCAATAAATAAATATATACATACATACATAAATAAATACATAAATTAAAATATAAATTTTTTTATAGGTGTCGGAGGCCCAGGAGGAAGGAGGTGGATGTGGTGGTCTAAGTGGTCTAAGCAGAAGAGACAGAGGAGGTGGATGTGGCGTGAAGGAGGAAGAGGAAGGGGTAGCAAACTTTTTAACCTCTCACTCAGGTGCTGGCACAACCAAGTCCCATGGGATCCATGCCTGGTTCATCTTAAGGAATGTAAGCATGTCCATGTTGGCTTTGGATAGGTGGAGCCTCCTGTCGGTCATTCGCCTGTTGGTGGACTTGCCTTGGGAAGGTGGTGCTAGAGGCTTACACAATTGAAGGAGCAGAGGTAGACTCAGGTGTTTACAAGTTTTTCATGGGTTTTTGCCACTGCAGTTCATGTTTTGTTTGCGGATCCATGGTGATGCACGAGGTGCACAAGATTATTAGCTTTTTTCCCCTCACTTCAGCGACTGTTGGCACAGCGTGCAAGTCTTGTTATCTGCTCACTGCTTGAACAAATGTGATGAGATCCTGCTGGTGAGATCCTTTGTGGGAGCTTTGGGGTGTTTTGGTGGGCAGTTTTGGTGGGCAGTAGTAGCAACAGACTGACCGATAATGGTTTGCACATTTCTCTTTCTTCTGTTGGCTTTCTGGGGCCACCACCTCTTCCTCCAAACTCTAAAGGCCTTCAGTTCATGTTGGGTATAGGACCTCATCATCACCCCTGTCATCCTCTTCCATCCACTCCTCCCTGCTAGCCTCCCTCTCAATCTCAACATTGCAGAAAGCTGCAGCAGTTGGCAGTAGGATTTCATCATCATCAGTGTCCAGTGATGGTCCACTGGCCATGTCCTCATCCTCCAACATAAGTTGTTGGGCATCTGGGAGCCCTGATCTGCGGCTGGGGCAGGGGCAGGTTGATGGCCCATGGCATCCGAGTGTCATCATAGAGCCTTAGTGACTCCATTGTGGCTTGGATGGCCTTGCTGATTTGGAGGGGGTGAGGTGATGGGCTCAGTATTATCGGCAGAAGTGGAGTGGGTGGGAGACAATCCTATGAAAATTGTAACACTGCATGCCATATAGTCTATGATTGCCTTAACTTGTTCTTACCACACCACTCCAAAAATACCAGAAGAAGGTGTAGCAGGCAAGAATGAAAGATGTCCTCTACCTGCGGCACCAGCTCCATCACCAGCAGCAGCATCATGGCTATGCCCCTGTCACTTATTTGCTGCTTTCTACATTGTTAGACACCTGAAGCTTCAGTTGCCGAAATGGACAATTAAAAAAAAAACAGGAAAAAAAATACCAGGAAAATGACTCTTAATTAGCCAGAAGTGGATACTCTACTAATACTTGTTATTAAAGAGCAGTGACACCCAAGTGACCTGAGCAAGTGGATAGTCCACTAATACTTGTTATTAAACAGCAGTGACCCCAAGTGGCCTGAACAAGTGGATACTCTTATTAGTGGCCCACAAGTGGCCTGAGCAGGTGAACACTTCACTAAATGCTTGTTGTTAAACAGCAGTGACACTCCAGTGGCCTGAGCACGTGGATACACCACTAAAACGTGTTATTAAAGAGCAGTGACACACGAATGGCCTGAGCAAGTGGGTACTAAACTACTAATTGTTATTAAACAAAAAAGAGCCTGGCGTGGCCTAAACAAGTGGACACTCAATTACTATCTGTTATTAAACAAAAAAAAATTGAGGTGACCTGAATAAGTGGACACCCAATTACTATTTGTTATTAAATAAAAAAGAGCCTCAAGAGGCCTGAACAAGTGGACACTCAATTACTATTGAAAATATAAAAAAGAGCCTCATGTTGGCTCCACTACAATGACCCTAACTATCCTAAATAAATGTCCTGAAAAGGACAATATCGTTTTGAACAAAAACCTATGTATGCCTCACTTTAGCTTCGACAGACACGAACTTTGCGAATCAGGTCTGCTCATCCCGTGATAAGACAGAGCACAGAAAAGGACTAACCAATGATACCTTCATTCTCACACAAATATAAAAAGAGAAAATTATGTGTTCCTAGCTAGAAAACATGTGTTTCACTTACAAGGATAGGTCTTATTAGGTATAACAATGTGCTATGGTATTGCTATTACCCACATTGGTAAATCTTGATAACTGTATGAACACTTTCAGGTGAATTACTCAGTCTTTGGTTCATGATGAAAATCCACACATTAGGGCTACACACTTACATTGCACTTGGTGGGCCAAAACACCAAGTTCATATGTAAAGAACACAAAATATGGGGTACATAACAGGCAAAAGGTCCCTTGTTAACTTGTTTGCTTTAAAGCCACCAACAAAGGAAATACCTGGCTTACCCAAAGGACTATGGAGCAACACAAGAAGAACAATAGACTAATATAAATAAAGCTATTTTTTAGGACCATATATCTAAATTAGGAACGTAGATATAAAGTATAAGAAACAAAGTTTCATCTATTGGTGCAATATACTCTAGTCAGTTTTTTTTTTGCAAGGTTAGGCCTACAATTAATTTATTTCCACTGCTGAAGGGGCATTTCAATTTGTTATCCCATATAATTTGTTTGTTAAAAATACTTTTCGTGTTGTTATTTGTAAAATTCAAAGTTATTTAACATATTGGTTAGCAAAACTTGCTTTAACATTTGGTAGTCTTTGTCTTACCATTAAACCATTTTAGGTTATTTAATGGACTTGATTTGCTCAAATTTCAGTTAAAACTCTAAAAAGAGGGGGAGTTCTTAAACGTTTGACTTTTTGACTTTTGGTGGCGAATTTCAGGATTTACAGTGCGGATTAGGAGTGGGCGTTTTCTCTTGACACACTTCACATCTGCTTTTGTTGCCGCTCAGCTGCTATAATTAGCATGAAAGTAAAGTGGATGTAAAATGCATCATATAATTAGTAAAATGGTGATCATCTGTATGTAATCAGGGGGTTTCCAGTGATTGTAGATAAATATGGGAGAATCTTGAAGTATGGTATGACCCACACTATGAAGAAAAAAATAAAACTCTGAGTAACTCTATAAAAGTTTATTTAAAAGTGCAGGTTATAGATACAATCAATCAATCAAGCATTGTATTGGGGCAACACCCAATAACTGAATAATAAAAACACAGGTATAGAATATAGGAGCGTTACTAGCACTTTGACCCAGGATCTGATTAATTAAATCACTGTGACAGATTGACACCAGTTTGTTACAGCATCAACCGCTGACAGCTTCAAAAAAGGATTAGATGCTTATTTTGAAGAAAATATCATTAACAGTTACTACTAGTGGGTCTCAATAAAAAAAAAAATAAAGACAAAAAATTAAATAAATGGCTACCCCTATGAAATAAAAAATAACTTCCCCTTACCCCAACACCCTTGGTTGAACTTGATGGACATATGTCTTTTTTCAACCGTATTAACTATGTAACTATGTAACTATGTAACAGTTTTGCACATGGTGCACCCGTCTTGTGTGCAAACTGCATTTATCAACATTTTTTCACATCGGCACATGTCAGTGCAAGTGAGCGCACATCCATGAGTGCACACACACTCGCCATTTCTCTCCCGTGCTTTTTGTAGCGCATAGCTTGCTACTCCCATTGGTTCACATATGCTAATTATTGAGCATGTTGTTTTAGCAGTTTTAGTTTTAATCCAAATTTCAGCCATGGTTTTTGGGACTTAAAGTGGACCAAAACCCACGCCGAACAGCCTGGGAATCTATAAGACTCCCGGGCCAATCGATTCCGAGAGCACTGGCTTCGCTGTGTGAAACCCCCAAGGTCACCCTGTTCACTTAACTTGCTTCCAGGTCCAATGGCGCATGCGTAAGCCGCAGCTGCATCCCCGCTAACCCTCTAGCAGGGTGCGTGCCCTCACCAGGCATTTGTGAATGCCCGGCGCAGGCACGCTCCTCTTAGAGTAAAGCGGGGGATGCGGCCGCCAGTGCTCTCGGATCAGGGAGGCCCGAGGGAAAGAAATGTGTGTTTTGTGTGCACTAGTCGGAGCCACCCTGCTCCAGTTCAAAAACTAATATATATGGATGGACTGTACAGGGCCACACTGGCCCCAAGGGTATGCAGCTTACTCATAATAGCTGTGATTTTGGCAGGATAAGTACTGTACATCCCTTGCCCGACTGGAAAGTATAGCTATCAGATTAGTGATACAAAAACAAATATGGATTAAAAAAAAACTTAAAGCACCTAAAGCAGCTGAAAACCCTTTTGCTCACCTGGCATTTTTAAGATCATCAATTGGCTGATCTCAACATTCCCGGCTGATGTGACCCAACCCAATATTGATGAGCGCAGCCGAGCGAGATCCAGGACCGGCTTAAGGTATAGCTGTTGGTGGCCGCAGCTCGTGCATGCACCTTTGGATCGGGGAGAAGGTACATTTTACAAGGGTTTCACACAGCAGGTCATCATGAATTGGAATGCCCCGGGGGAAAGGGAATAAGGCAGTCCTCTTAAAATCTGCGCTTAAATTATTAATTTTCCTTATTGTATAAGCATTTGTACACAGCCAATGAACTGGCAAGCAAAAATGGTTACTGTCATTCAATCGTATGCTTTATGATTAAACCGTCGGAAAAGTCAAATTTATTTTTAATGTTAGGGCATTTCTTAATTGGCAATAAACAGGGGACCTGGGTGTTTTTAAGTGGAATTGCAAATAAATCAATTCGGTAAACAACCATAAACAATATTACTGTATGAGCCCTAGTGGGCCCCTTGAAATGTCTGCACCAGGGCTCTACCATATGTAGGTATGCTTGTGCCTTGATGCCGACAGTCAGCAGAGAATTGGTGACTTTTATGTTCTACGTGCCTGAGCAGCAGTGACCTCAATCTGTTACCAACTCGCTTCAGATATGCCAACCTGACCCATTCCTGCAGGGTGACTTTTCTCCAGCCCTGCACATCACAATGACCCTTTAACTCAGCACACCTTCACTTAGATAATTAGACCCCCTATTCCACTCAGTTAATTGGCTGATCCCAGGTGCTTTCAGTTACATGGTCAGAACTAAGTGCAGGACTGGAGAAGAATCACCCTGCAGGGATGAGTCAGGTTGGGGTCTCTGTTGCTGTGGTTCACAAACACTCTCTAATAATACTTCTTACAGTTGTTCAAGGAATATCAAGGAGGGAAGACATTTCAATAATGATGTCAACTTATTGTGATACCATGCTGGGATTCAGTGAGCTCTTTAGAATTAGCTATTCTTTTACAAATGTTTGTAAAAGTCTGATTTTACACCTGAGTTCAGATAATGATTTTGCCTATATGATGCATAAATTGTTTTGTTTGTTGTTTGTTTGTACTATTTTTGCTCCTGTCTTTCCTGCATCCTAGTAAAATTGTACAGGATCCCAAAGCTGTCTGTAGTAGCAGTTAAGTGTTTATTTGTCCTTGAAGTCCTGATTGGCCCATTTCTGTTTTGTAAACAAATGAGTAACATGTTATGCATGTGGCTTTTGAGGCATTTCAGTGTCGCAGCTAGCCTGATTTACATTAGACGGGTGAATGAAATAATCATTCATCTCATAACTGTTTACAGTTGTGTAAAGACTATTTCAGCCCGAGAAAGTGGCTTTGGGTAACTTTGTGTGCCGCCTCATTATCCTGCACCAGCTGTGCTCCCTCGCTGTACATTGTCTCACTATGACCCCTGCTTCTCTATATTTCATCCCCTCCGAGCTGCTGTTTTGAGTAAAGTGTTTAGCTCATTTTGATTAATTCTGCCACAAATTAGCTTGAAATGCTAAAAAGGTAACCCGAGAACAATTGCATTTCTGTGG
Source organism: Gastrophryne carolinensis (assembly GCA_027917425.1). Taxonomy (NCBI): domain Eukaryota; kingdom Metazoa; phylum Chordata; class Amphibia; order Anura; family Microhylidae; genus Gastrophryne; species Gastrophryne carolinensis. Next base: position 169,658,035 of record CM051237.1, on the reverse strand, counting down.
CACTTGCCAGCAGATGTCTCTTATTTACTTTCTTATTTCATTGCATAATAAGTGAATCTTAAGTAATTGTGTGATCTGACAGATATTTATTTACAATGCTTGATTCATTCAGTGAGCTGGCAGGATGGTTTGGATACCAATGTTTGGAGAGCAAGACTCGAGGAGCTCTCATGCCTCTATATACATCTCGGAGCTGCTGTAAATGCCAGACCGCTAATTAATTAAATTCATTTTTGTTTACAAATTAAATGGATGGATTCCAAAAGGTATTGGTGTACAGCTCAAGTGACAGTAAAATATAACCAGGAGCATATGAAATATGCACGCTGCATGAATCTCCTACAATTAGTTCAAATGCATTCCACATGTTTACTATGAGTGTAAAGGAGCAAAGTCATCAAATTAGTGTCTTTGGATGAAAAGAAGTCATCACTTTGTGCTAAGGGGGTAGATCAGTCACCCTTTGTTGTTGCCAGCCCCACATACATTGCAGTAAACCAAAGACAAGGCAACTCGAGGTGCTTCTTCTCAGATGGTTAGTGCTATGCAGCCCCACAGAGAACAGTTAAAGGAGCAGTATCGCGAAATTTGCATAAAAAAAGATAAATAATTAAAAAGCCACACAATAGCTTCTAACATGTGTATAAATAATGTGGCGATAGAAAAAGGAAAAAATATATGCCTTTCTTTTAAATTGTATAATGACAATGGTTCAGTCCATTTGCTGAATAGGGGGATCTGCTGGGTTGGATTTAGTGAGCTGCTTCATTTAGCCCACTGGTCTCCTAGCAACACTTTACCTCAGAGGCTGACACTGTAATCAATGGTAACGGCTGTGTGTGTGTGAGGTGCTGCTTTTGTTATGAGACCAGGTGACTCAAATGTGTAAAATCTATACAAAATAAACTAAACTGACTGAAAATAACTGATATTCTTCTTTGAATAACTGTGCAGGAAAATCTAAAGGTATTAAAGTGGAACAAAACACTGAGTGTCTGACCCTGAAATCTATAAGACCTGGCCATTGACCTTCCCCCTTGGGCATCCTAAATCGGGATGCCCCACTGTGTGAAACGACCCCTGGATAACCACAGATCCCCCATTTTTCTGGCGCGCTCACGCAGATAGTCCTTTAGACAGGCCGGGCGGCCAGGAAGGTTACTGCTCAGGCTCCCCATCTGCGTGCAAACAGCGCTGATTGGATGAGAGCCCGCGCATGCGCTGTGGGACAGGGAAAGGTACGTTTTCACAGGCGAACTTGGGGATTTGCATATATCAGGGCATCCCAAGTCGGGATGCCCCTAGGGACACAAAAAAAAACTCCAGATAGTGAAAATCCTGGGTTGGGCTTTGCTCAAACACACAAAGCTGAAAGAAAGATCATATGGAAAAATGTGTTGAGAAAAGAGAGAGAAAATGGTAAACTGAAAGATTCTGCAGCAGAGCCAACATGAAGGGAAAACTGTCAAAATAAAAAATGTTTAGAACAAAAAAAACAGGATGTAAACCTAAAAATCCAATTCTGAAATAAAATAACCCCCCCACCCCAAAAAAAAAAAATGGTGAGTCTGAGATTCGAACCAATGATTCTCTGGTTCAAACTGACATTTAATGTCCAGCTAAAGATCTGGACATATTTGACATCCATCTCTTCGCCAGGAAAATACTATGTCGGTTCCAATTTATGGACAAGGAAGGGCCAATGGATGTAATTAAACATCCAGTAATACCATCAGAAACACAATTGGAACAAGACATGTTAGACCTGGGATTAGAGGTAGCGGGCCATTGCATACGGGATAAACCTCTGACCCCGTTCAAAAAACCATCAACCTATTATCCCCCTTTGGGCCTCAATCATAATGTAGCGACATTTGTCAACATGACGGTAGAAAAATTAGAACAATTGAGACATAAAATAAAAAAACAATCTAATATGCCACAGGAACTTTCCTCTGCCATACAGGAATTAGAAACTAATAATAACCTCATCATTAAACCCGCGGATAAAGGTGGTAACATTGTAATTATGTCCAAGGAACAATACACAAATATGTGCCTACAGATACTCAACAACAAACAGTGGTATGTCAGGGCCCCCACATCCAGGCTGGCCGTGAACGCCCAGGAGTACCACACCATGATTAAACAGGCTCATGACCAGGGGGTAATAGACGCACGGATTGCTGGCTTCCTGGAGACCCCCAACCCGACGACGCCAACGTTCTATGCCCTACCTAAGGTACATAAGTCGTTGGTGTCACCACCAGGGAGACCAATAGTGTCGGGTATGGGGGCACTCACAGAGAATGCCAGTAAATACGTGGACCAACATCTCCAGCCCCTGGTCATGAGCCTGCCATCTTACGTCAAGGACACGGGACACATCTTACGTGTCCTTGATGGTCTAGGGGTGGACCCTGAGGCTTTCTTGGTAACCCTGGATGTGGAGGCCCTGTATTCCAGCATTCCCCATGATAAGGGCATAAAAGTGGTTGAGTTTTTTCTCAACGAACTTGATGTGTCAGAACATAATCATAATCTCTTCCTCCTCTGGCTCCTCAACTTCGTCCTCACCCACAACATCTTCCTATTCGACGGGCAGTTATATCACCAGGTGCAGGGAACGGCGATGGGGACGACCTGTGCCCCATCGTTCGCCAACCTGTACCTGGGTCGATGGGAGAGAGGGTTGTGGGCTGAGGACGAGATGGCAAGGTACCCGTGCCATGTTTCGGCATGGCACAGGTACATAGATGACATCCTTGTCATCTGGGAGGGGCCTGAGGAGGAACTACGTGATTTTGTATGTACTTTGAATAGCAACAACTTGAATTTAAAATTTACGAGCCATTGGGACAAATATGCGGTTACTTTTTTTGACCTGAACATACACAAGGATACCCAGGGTCAAATTAATACTACCCTGTACAGAAAGGAAACATCAGCCAACACCATGCTGTGGGCAACAAGCTCTCATCCCGCCCATTTGTTACGCAGCATCCCGTATGGGGAGTTCATACGGGCACGAAGAAACTGCTCTACTGTGCAAACATTCAAGGCAGAAGCCACAAAGATTTGGTCGAGGCTACATGCACGAGGGTACAGCAGGCCAATACTTAAATCTGCCTATAAAAAAGCACGACATCTTGATAGACAGAGATTACTCTATAAACCTAGATGTACCAAAAACGATATGGGTCCTGCCCTAATACTCTCCTATACCAGCGCACATAACTCAGTACGAAATATTCTTCAGTCAAATTGGTCTATCTTATTGAATGATCCCTTCCATTAAACATTTTTACCGCCCAAACCAAGAATAATTTATAGGCGACCAAACAACCTAAAAGACAGAATGGTATGTAGCCACTTTTCTGGATGTGAAAAGGATCAATGTTGTAGAACCAAGGGCACCTACAGGTGTGACAACTGTAGTATGTGCCCATACATACTCTCAGGCAAGGAAATATCACTTAATGGTAAGAAATATAATATAAAACATTTCATTAATTGCAACACAAGCAATATTATTTACCTACTTACATGTGGGTGTGGTGGGTTCTACGTAGGGAAGACTAATCGTCCCCTTAAAAAACGAATGTATGAGCATTTATATAGTATTAAATCCAACAATGAGAAAACTCAGATAGGACGTCATTTTAAAAGACATCACAATAGTAATCCGGCTACCCTACAATTTCAAGGGCTGGACCGGATACACCCCTCTATAAGAGGGGGTAATCTGGAGAAAGCTACCTTAAAAATAGAGACTCGCTGGATACACCGACTAAGGGCCCATAAATTCCCGGGACTAAATGAAACTCTGACATTTGCCCCATTTTTATGATATGTAAAATCTGCCAGTGTAGTGTTATGAAGAGCTTCCTAGAACTCTGAGAAATATAGGGAGGAGATATAGGGAAGGATAGGGGAGAGGGGAAGAAACACCTTAGAATGGGATCCACCCAGAAACGATGATTTTGGTACATTGATTCTACATGTTTTTATGCATTGTATTATGGTGGCAAACTAAGGTATCTCACCTTATTGGATATTATACAATCACATTATATATACATAAATGGTATTACATTATGCCACAAGATATGGACATACCCTGGAGGAGATGATGGCCACCCCGGGAATACAGGGTTAATGGGGAGAAAATGGATGTAGGGGCCCTGAATTGTTTGGTAATGGAAGGCGCATGGATGGGGTGATTCTGCAGTGCCCTTCCCCAGACCATGTCTACCTAGTGGGACAATAATGATATAAATGACATGGTGCAACACATATTATGAGTCGTATATCATGGCACTCTTATTGATAACTGTGATTTAATATATACTAATATTTATGACCTGGCGCACACTAATATCACAAATGTATTCAGTCTAATAACACCAAGACACCTGTCTTATTAAGACAGGGAGACAGTGGACAGCAAGCACAGAGATACTGCAGGGCGCAGCTTAGGACATGATTTATGATATTACATCTTAATATAGGAGCGACGCGCCGCACATAACACAGTTGGCACACATCAAACATATTGTAATATGCGCTGTGACGTCAGCCTGGGCTTGGCAGCTCGGACTATGACAAAATGGAGGTTTTCACAGACATGAGTGTGAGGAAGGACGGCGCGTGAGGTCACTTCCGGTCTATAGACCGGAACTAGACACTCAGCCCTATTAACACAGAGCTGCTGAGCGACACGCGCCGTGAGACAGCGCAACTGGAGGGGTGAAGCCCTCTATATCAAATCGGGCCCACCAACCCTACTTAAAGAGAGCGGGCAGTACTCCCGCCAGAATTTGGAGACATTCACAGGGGCTAGGACGCGCTGACTCCGCTGCAGCATACCATCTGTGCACATAGCTTGCCCTACATGGAGGTAAGGGGTTATCCATATAACGCTTAAACACTCAATAAGTTCCACTAGCCTACTATCTTTCACTATGACTTTCCTCCATCAGAGTTAAGATATGCTCATTTCGTTTTATAGTGAGACACACTGTCCCCAACAATCAGTATCAGAAATTGGAGGACGCTTTCAATGGTAGCCGAATCCAGTTGGATTTGAAGGTAACGGGCTGCTTTAATACTAAAAATATGATTATAGCAGGGGGTTAGTGCCATTTAAATGTAATACCCCCTTCCCCTCTTCCCCCCCCTTTTTTCTATCTAATTAAATGCTTTGGTGATCAATCCCAATCCCCCTTTTGTCATACTTTCAGGATATATGGACACATAACTGCGGTCCTTGTCCAGACCAATATAATTGGAATAACAGGCGGTGGGCATTGAATGGGTGGCTTCTCATTCCCCCCAGGGTCTGACATGGTGGCAAAAAACTTAAAAATGACAGGTGTATATAGAATTTCTTTTAATCTTTGTAATAAATAAAAGTGAGAACTTTTTATAAGTAAAGGTGTGGTGGGTGAGCTGGGTCTTTTATATCATTACCTGGACTGGGCCTAGTCCTGGAATTGTAATTGGTTGACATTTAATTTACCAATGAGCTAAATGACTTCTAGAGCTTTTCTTTCTGTTTTAGATATATGAGTTCTGGACAGGCAATGTTGGTATCTTATGCTGGACGGCTGCCAGCACTGAACAGCTGATTACTTTGTTACATTGTTACACCCCTCTCCTCAGCTTGGAACAGGCCAGAGTGTCGACCCGACACTCAGCAGACATAAACATGAGCTATTAGTCTCCAGCTGCACAACACAGACATCATTTTTTTCTAAATTTGTGATTCTTACTCCAACACTTACCTATATTCAAAGTACCATTTAAATATAAGTCACCAAGCAAAATTTGCGATACTGCTCCTTTAAGGGCCCTATGAGGCCTGCCCCTCTATACATATCAATTGTAACATTACATTTTTCCTCTTCTGGATGTAATACAATTAGTCATGTTTTGCAAGCCAATATTAAGTAACTAACACTTGCGAATTAGATAGATGATTGACTTGCATAGGCAGCAGGAAACCGAAAAAAGGTACTTAACAGTAGCTTTGTATCACACCATACCCAATGATTATTTTCTTTTATTTTCATTTTTGTTTTAGATTGCTGGTATATCTTTAAAAAACTGCAGGTACTATAGTTTTTATGTTTCCCAATAGTGTTGGGGATTATTCTTTGTAGACAGAGGTCTACAATACCAATGTGCTTCCCAGCACAATGACTAACATACCTTCAAAACAATTTGAACAGGTAGTTACTTAGTCCTTTCCACTTTCCCACACAATCTCAAAGATCTCTAATGCTTACTGCCAAAGAGCTTATACACTTCCCCCTTGATCACACTAGAAGGTGGGAGAAGAGCAGAACATATTACTACTATGAGACAAGCAAGCCAATATGGTTGCAATCATCGATAAATGGTCCCTAGAGTGCTATTTACAGGAAAACAATGTAGGCGATGTTGAGATTACAGATGCTCTGTCGACCTGAAAATATATGGTGCCAAGCTGCTTTGATACATGAGTTTGATGGTAGACAATACTCCTAGGTTGGCCTAGTTGTCTATAATGCTCAGTTATATACATATACAAAAAGTGTGTTCAGGCATTGGATCAACAACTTAGCAAGTAATTAGACAATATTTGTTATAATAAAATATACATTGTTTATTTAAACAATTTAAACCAAGTTACCATGGGTCTGTTTTTCATTCCATTTGAGAGTATAGCCCATAAGTCAGTTTATCATGTAAATACATTAATTCAGAGAAAATCATTTCATGTGGGTTTCAGTGTATTTGGGTGGACCTGTTTTACCTTCTTTTGGTATCCTCAACACCCTTTTTGTTCTGAGTCCCATACACTAGAGGCTTTTGAAATACAAGATATGATATAGCAGATTAATGTGCCCAAAGAGGAGAGAGTAATAGATGCCATGCAATGCAATGTTGCTGGCTTCCTGCAAACCCCATGTCCAACTACACCAATGTTTTTAACATTTCCTAAAGTACACAAATTATTGACATCACCACCTAGGAGACCAACATTGTTGGACATACAATACAATGTCAGCAAATACATAATTTCCTCCAACAATGTGTGTGAAAGATACTGGTCACATTTGTGGAATATTGTAAGCTCTGCTGCTCACCCTGAACATGGAGTCATTAAATTCCAGCAGACAAAAGGCATTAGAGCCATTTAAACGAGTTAGACCACAATATGTTTTTGCTGTGCCTGCTCCACTTTGTCCTTGCCCACAACACCTTTCTCTTCAAACCCTAACTATACCACCAGACACAGGGCCCGGCAATGGGGACGACCAGTGTCCCATTGTTTGATAACCTGTATCTGGGGTGGTGGGAGATACAGGTTATGCACGGGTACATTGATGACATATTCAGCACAGCAGAACATCTCAAGGATTTCATAAAACTTCTGAATACAAATTAAGTAAACATTTACTTTAAAATACAGTCATGAAATTGTACCTTTTCTTGACTTAGAAATTGCTAAGACCACGGATTAGTGTCTACAAAACTCTTGCTCAAAACCACAGCAGCAAATACCATATTGCGATCAACTAGCTCACACCAAAAACTCTTGCTCAACAGTATTTCCTGCAAGGAATATGTAAGTGCCAGGAGAAATTGCCTAAATCATGAGGACTTTGAACAAGCAGCAGAAGGCATTAGGGCAGGCTCTCAAAAAGAGTTTATACGAATGCAACATTAAATAGGGCATATGAAAAAGAAAAAAGCTGAGATAGACCATCATTGCTGTACAAAAGATCCACCAAATCACAGAAGAGAGGACCATTAGTTATTCTCACATTACTATTACTCTACTATTTCTCATAAAAAAATCAAATAAATCTTTTAGAAACATTGGCATGTTCTCCTAGGAGATACATATATAAAACCTTTTCTGCCAAAAAACCCACAAGTGACATGCAGAAGATCAAGGAATCTTAGAGACAGACTAGTACACACCATAATGACACCCCAAAAGGGAATGCTGCAGTGTTAATACAACCTATCATTGCAGAGGTTGCAGCCTTTGCAGGTATATTAAATCTGGGAAATTAATAACAATACCTCATCTACCATCCCAAGAAGAGAAACACTATGTAAAATGCAACATCTCTGACATTTACCGCCTCATCTGTCCATGTAAACAGCAATATATAGGCCACTAAAAAATTACGAGCACACATACGACACCAAAAAGGGAAATACAAACCGCCTTATTGGCAAACAATTTCATATGCTCCACAATGAAAATCTATCCTTCCAGGCACTTGACAGAATTCACAAAAACCCTGGGGAGGGGGGGGGGGTTGGAGCAGGAGATCCCTTAGTGTGTACAGCTAAGCTCAGCCATGCTCTGCTCACTCATGCACTCCCTGGCATTTCCTTTCCCTCTGTCTTGCGCACTTGCACCGACAGCCTTTCAAGTCTGACATAAAGACATGCAAAGTTGGGATGCCAGATGAGGCCTGCACGTATGCTGTGAAATTGCTGGATCTAGGTGAGTATAGGAAAAATGGGGGGGGGGGGGGGGTTCATACAGTGAGAAATCCTAAATGGAAAATGAAAATCCTAGCCACCTAGCCTCAGATGCCCTTAAATATGCCAGTGAGAGGTATTCATTAACCACAATTAAATGCTTGGCAATCAATGCTGCTTTGGGGGGAGGGGGGTTATTGAGAACAAATATGCAATAACTTTAAAAACATTTCTTGAACATTACAGTCATTACCCAACACCCCTGACAGACCTCAGATCAGTTTATGGAGACAGGCTGCTTTAGTATGGATGAAAGGAAGAGCTCATACCACAGCAAGCAGTTCTCAGGTTCATGAACACAAGCAGAAGCGTGGGAGCTGATCAGCTCGGAGATCAAACTTCCAACCTGCCCTGCATTCTGCAAGTGCTACCTCATCCTGAAGTCACACTTTTACTTTCACTTTTGACCTCAAGAGTTCCCCGGCGGACGGCAATGATGGGAATGGTGGATAGTGTTCAGTGGCAGAGTTCGGCCAGATGACAGGTCCTGATGGGGGGTGATGGGGTGCGACCAAGGAATGCTCTGCAGGAAAGATAGAAAGTAAGAAACACCTGCCGATCGCTGAAACGCTTTACTCTGCCAAGTCACATCCGCCCTTCCCCCTGGCCCCCTTCATTGTTTACCTTGTCTCAGCCCCTCTTCTCTCAGGTGCCGTGGGAGCTTTCTGTCTGGTCCTGAAAATGGAGAAAATGTAGCCAGTACTGTCTGAGCAATCAGAGGTCGCAGGCAACTATGTTCCCTGGAGGCCTCCTGAGTGGCGTAGGCCTGGCACAAATGATAATCTGGCCCTGAACGGATATAGATCCATACAGGGTCTCATTTAGGCCTCAAAAAAATGGAAATCACTTTTTCAGTAAATGCGGGCTCCAACCAAATGGAGTCTATAAGAATAAGAAATACACTTGCTCAGTCTCCAGCAAAATGGCAACCTCATCAATACTTAACAGTTACTTTATTACATTTAAATATAGATACAACAGCAGAGTTGTACCGGTGAAATTATGCGCCACCTGGGAAACCCCAGAAGTGCAGGAGGAACGCTCTGTGACCCCGCTGGAAATGTACAGGAAGGGTTAAATAGACACGTTTTCCCGAGCTAGATAAACCCAGAAAGCAAGTAGCAGCAACACAGCAGGGAGAAATGCTCATAGCTCTTGCAACGCTGCTAGAATCACTACCCCAGCTGCTTTACCCAGGCCGACCTTGGCAACTTGAAAGGTAAGAACCAGCCTTTTATATACCGGATTAATTCAGATCCATTATGTTACAAACTCAATATTATAAAGTTGCAATTCTAATAGGGACCATCTGATGGGTTTCTGAAAAAATTGCGCTTTGGCAGAATATCTGAAAATACTTCAGTAACTTAATTAACAGCACAATGCCTTACAGGTGCGTTAACTATATCTCTATTTGTTTCAACAAATACACCATATAGAATTAGCCATATAGTTAATATATATCTTCTTATATTTCAATGTCATCTAGTGTATGGGACTCAGAACAAAAAGGTTTACATAGTTATATAGTTACATAGTTAATACGGTTGAAATAAGACATGTGTCCATCAAGTTCCACCAAAGGGTGTTGGGGTAGGGGAATATATTTTTTGTTTTTTTTATTGAACAGCTAATACTAACTGTTAATGTTAATTTCTTCTAAATAAGCACATATGGCCTGATGCAGAGCCTCCCCTGAACTGACCTTAAAACCTTCCGATTGTCCGGGGCTCCCGTTTGAATCGTGGCTCAAATGTGATGCAGAGCCTCCGTCAGAATGGCTCCATAACTGATCCGTCAATTTGTCTTCACTCGGGAATTTTTTTTGGCTCTCTCGGGTGCCTTCAATTTGATCGGGGCTTCCGTTCCCGTTCACACGGGCGGCCTGTTTTTCCCTGCTTTTTCCTTGGTTTTTGAACGTACCTGCTTGCCTTCCGTCGTATTTGACCTTACATTTTGGTGTTTTTTTCAAGTATACTTACATCTCCATGGCTCTTCAGTTGCCAATCTGGCTACACGCAAGCGCACATCCCTCAACCTCCACTGGAATATACATATGGCAACTGCCAATTTGGCACATATATATATATATATTTAATTAAAATTTTTGTTGTTCCTTCTTCCTTGCCATTAATGCATACCTTAATCTCCTTTGTGTTCCTTTTTCCTTGCCATTAATGCATACCTTAATCTCCTTTGTTGTTCCTTCTTCCTTGCCATTAATGCATACCTTAATTGTTTCTGATTGTTTTTGATTTATTGTCCCATATCTAAACCTTTTGTGTCATGTAAATGTGTGATGATGTTGTGTGATTGTACATTTGCAGGAAAGACAACTCTCAAAATCTTTGTTATTTTTTTTTATTCCAACGTTGGAATTTATAATTTTTTTTTCTGTTTTTTCCTAATATTTTTTTTTAAATTTAAAACCAAAGAAACTATTTACATTTTAAGACAAATTAAAAAGCTTTAGGCCTCGGGTTCTTGTGGCTGTGATTTTCTGGTATCTGTGAATGAAAAACAACATTAGTTTAGCATTGTTTTTATGGTTTGGTTTTGCGTGATTTTTTTGGGGCCCTTTTTAAACCGGACCTTCAGCGTGATTTAATGAAAAGGCCACACTCTTCAAATACGAGTCCGCAGCATTTGAAACTAATATTTTAAAAGTTTTTAGTCACTAACTTATTATTCTTTCCCCCACTGGCCTGCAACTCTGTTCTGGAATTTAGGATATGTGCGCCGCCATCTTGACTCAGAAGCATCACACTTACTGAGGAGAGGAGAGTGGGATAAGGTACAGGGGGTGGGTTATAGCTGTGCTTTGCTCACACAGAGCAGAGCTGTGCTCTTGAAAAGGTCAGCAATCCCAGAATGCAGAGCAGCACAGTTACAAGGCACTTCCTTTTTGCAGGCTGCCTGATAAGATGGCGGCTTCCATAATCAGCCATCTTGGATGTTTAAAGGCTCATAACATGCACTAGGTGCAGGTAGGATGAATTTTAATGTGGCCAATCTGTATGTACAGGGTGTGGGAAACATATAAGATAGACTCTTATTCAGAGTGAAGGTCCGCTTTAAGGGCTATTTTTTTAAATATTTTTTAAAAACATTTTTTTGGGCGATGTTTTTGGCAATGGAATTGTTAGTTAATTTACTTTGACCAAATAAAAAAACACTTACAATGTTTGGGGCGCACATTGCGTCGGGGGCGTCTCCTTTCTTCCTCCCTGGGTTGCTGCTGTGAATCTGTTTGGATGACAAACACACTGATATTAGAGACTGTTGTTGTATCATGAATATCATGTTAAGTTAGGCTTCTAGGTATCAATCTACTCACCTTCCCCAGCCACCTCTTCCTCGTCGCCCCCTTCCTCGCTCATCCCTTGGGATGTCCCTGCGACGTCTGAATCTACAACTAACAATAGTGCACATGAGTATATGTATTTAATGCATGTATTAGCACATCTCTAACTATATTTCCCTTACCAGAGTCAGGTTGAGGCTCATTTAGGCGCGACTCACTGCCGTCAGATCCCCCCCTCCTCTGCATGCTGAGGTCCAGAGGCTCCTCATACTCACTGGCAGAGGAGGGGGTGGCCGTTGACACTGGCGGTGGACCACCTACACCTTCACCTGTTTCGCCCAACACTGGGCTGCGTGTCCTGGTCCGGGTGGGGCGGAACCGCATATTCCATTCATGTGCTGAAATACAAACACAATCATAAAACCACGCCCAGGCGAGGCCAGGGTTATAGGTGCATTTACATTTTCCACACTTACATGGGAAATGTTTGGCGAAGTACCGCCTCACCCGGGGCTTATGCCTTCTCTTTAAATCAGACCAGTGTTGGGTGATCTGGGTGAAGGTATAGGTGGTTTGTGATCGGCGTGCGATCGCGTCCACCACCGCCAGGGCCAACGTCCGCTTCTCATAATCTGACGGCAGGAAGTTGTAGCGATTCCTCAGCATCATCTGTAAAAAAAAGATAAAAGGACCCACCATTAATCCACCAAATACATTACCAAGTTTCCTGGCCTAACTAAAGTCACTTTATTAACCTCTTGCTGCCTCACATTGCCCTAGTTCTTCTATCTGCATCTAGCCTAGTTTGTAGCTGCGTACATGTGTTAAACTAAGGTGGGCTTGTATTTAACGTGACAAACTAAGTTGTTATAGACTATTCTTGCGCTTTGTTTTTTTTTTTATTATAAGGAATGTGTGCGCGCACATAAACGCACGCTCGCATACTCACATCCATGATGATGTCGTCCTGCTCGTGGGTAAAGATTGCGGGCGACATATTTTCTTGCTTTTCCTGGTCTAGCTCTGATGTTCCCCCGGGGTGACGTGCGTGCGTGCGCGCAGGCGCGCACCCGCTGTTGACAACGCCCACGCGGGAAACATATTTAAAGCACAAGGCACTCAGCTCTGTGTTGGATACCATATCAATATGGGCAGACCTAAAGGGAGCAAAAATAGGCAACCAAGGCCCGAGGCACATAGCAGCCGCACACATGCCTCATCCTCCAAAAGACAGAAGAGCAGGCACCAGACACAGGCAGAACATGCCCCAACTAAAACGCTGGATACTCCACACACACAGGCACATTCAAAAAAACGCAGGACCAAGGAGACATTCACCCATTCACCACCACCTGCCAAAAAAGCACGAACACACATGGGTGCCAAATCGAGTAAGACCCTGCAGCATCCTCAGCCTCAACACACCAAGCATACCCACAAAACAAAACACATCAGCAAGGGAAAGCGTATTGCCAAACCCACCACCCCACCAAGGTCACCCACCCCTCCACCTCAACCCTCTGGTTCTTCCAATTCAAGTACCTTACATTCCACATGCAGCTCCACATCTGATAGCTCAACAGGAACCCAGACATTAAGCCATAGCAGCACACACACAACATCACCCTCCCCCATAAGCCCCAGAACCACACGCGACTCACCAGATAGCCAACCATCAATTTCCACAGATGCAGGGGACACCACACACCCATGTGGCCAACAACTACGCCGTGGCTCCCTAACTGCACGTTTTTGCGATGCTCAAAGCATGGCTGTGGCAAATGCAGTTTGTGAGCATTATGATGCCCTATTTGGCAGGAGCTCCAAATCAACCACTAAGCAGGCTAAGCTGGAGATCTGGACGAATATTTGCCGCCAAGTAAATAGTGTGGGATCTGTCAGGCGAGATATTCAACAAATCAAAAGGAAATTTGGGGACCTGAAATACTACAGTAAAAAAAAAAAATGGACATGCGCCGTCAGCAGAGGTAAAGGGCAAATTAAATGCATTTGTAGTCGCATTGGTAACAGGATGTAACACTTATTAGGTGTAATTTAATCTTCCCCAGCCAACAGACAGGGGGTGTAGCAGAGGTAAAGGGCAAATTAAATGCATTTCTAGTCGCATTGGTAACAGGATGTAACACTTATTAGGTGTGATTTAATCTTCCCCAGCCAACAGACAGGGGGTGGCTTACCCATTAAAATAATACTTACACCCGCCGAGGAACATGTATATACATACATACACCCGGCCAGCATCCAGGGCCTGGCAGAGGCACAAGACACAGACCGGAATGTAAGGTCCCAAGGTGAGTCTGAATTTGCCATGACCTATTACAAAAAGTTCAAAAAGGCAGTGTTAGGCTACACAACACACTGTACTTGGCCATTTAGCTAATCTTCAAATCTACATTCTAAGGACCAAGTTAACAGGACACACCAGGCACCCAAACCCCTGCGTTAGCACCGAGGCCAAGGGCACACCAGGATTCTACACCACGAACCCAAATTGTGGATTGCGATGAGGTAAGTCAATGGTCATTGGTGTGTACTTTTAACATTGATCTTTGAGAGATTTTGTGGACAGAAATAAACTAAAAGGAACCTATATTTCTTTACAGACCACAGGAAGCTCACCCATCATCGACCATATAAGAGATTTGGAGGAGGACACCCCACATATGTCACTAACCACTATGGCAACAGTGGCAGCAACGCAGTCAACCCCGGCACAACCACCACTTCCACAACCACCTTCTGAACCAGAACCAACCACCCGTCCCACTGCTCCAACCCAGTCCAGACGCCATATTTCCCAAAGAAGGCAACTTCAAATTTTGGAGGAAGCATGGAGGCAGGAAAATATAGCCTTTTCGGCGACAACACAGCAATTCAGTGAGACTGTGTGCACCCAACTCACAAACCTCAACGCCCAATTAGAGGTATTAAACAGAAATATCTCTGCCCTAGCCAGCCATATGGGTGAAATTAATCAAAGCCTGGCCCACATTGCAGCCAATTTGCAGGCACAACATCATTCCTCGTCACCATGCACCCCAACATACCACTAATTTTTGGGGAATACATTTTCTTACCCCACGTGTAATTTTTCTTTTGGTCCAAAAAAAACAAATGACACATCAAAATTTGTTGGTAAAATAAAAAAAAAAATAACAAAAAAAAAAGTTTGGTCTCTGAAAAAACACTAAACAATTGTTGTGCACGGATGGTTTGCGCGGTGCCACTTTGGGTGCAAGAAAAAGGAGGGGTGGGGACGTCTGAAACTAAAGGTTGTGGAGTAGCCCACAAGCCATGATTAGTTTTAGGACCGTTGCAGGCGTCTATTGTAGTGCCCCCCCAGTCTCATCAAGACAACGGAACCTCATCTTCAAGAGACCAAAGCCTCGCTCCACCACAGAGCGAGTCCTCCTGGGGGCAGTATTGTAGCGCTCCTCTGCCTGTGAAGATGGGTGCAGGATGGGGGTCATCAGCCAGGGGAGCAAAGGATAGCCAGAGTCTCCTGCCAAACCAAAAAAAAAAAATAATTAAATAAAAAAAAAGGTGTGCATTGCAACAATAGAAAAGAGGGACAAATAGGTGAGCGGGGTAGGGTGGGAGGAAAGGACATTTCTAATGAGACTACATGCACATCCAACCTGTACACTCATTAAAAAAGTCTGGGGAATACTACTTACATAAGAGGGCAAGAACATGACGCAATAGGGTACAATCACTTAACCCATTTAATTTGTAGCTCAATAATTAGGCTCAAAATATACTATGAAAATTTTTACAAAATAGTGTGTTAAGGGAAAAAACACAGTCAGACAGGGTGGGTAACCAATACAAGTTTCATACACATACCCAGTAGCCAGCCACCAAAAAGATCGCCAGATTTGAATCGCTCATCTAGGCAGGAATTCCTCAAGATGTGCGCATCATGCGTCGAGCATGGAAAGCCAGCAAAACGACTCCCAAAAACCAATTCTGGCCCAGCCAGTGCCTGCACATTTATGCAATGTCCCATCTTCCAGTTCCTGCACACAGGCAATAAAAAAAAAAAAATTAGGTAGACCCTGTAAAAAGGACCCCCCCCCCCCCCCCCCAAAAAACCCCCAAAATATAACAAATACACATGCCATCGATGTCCAAAGGCGTGCGGTGCAGCCTGGTTTCTGCCATACTCAGCAGGACAAGACCGCGGAGCTAGTGCCGCTGATGTGCTCCAACAGAGGACTGCATATTATTGCCCGAGTGCAAATACGGCTGCTCTGACTGGCCGTAAGTGAAGGCTCGGCGGCCCCGTTTTATTAGGGTGATTTCAATTGGAAATCAAGGCTCTGCATCACTGAAAAAAACGGACCAATGAACGAGGCGTCCGTTTTCCCGGGAAACAGCCTCGTGCGAGCCGACAATTGGAAAGGCGGCTGAGCGCACACCTGAGCGCATAAACTCATACTAAAATCAACGTAGCACCCTTTCCTGACCCGATCAAAGCCCAAAACCAACGGGAAAACGCACGGGATAGCTGAACGGGGAGGCTCTGTATCAAGCCAATAATCCTTTTTTGAAGCTGTCAGCGGTTGATGCTGTAACAAGCTTCTGAGGGAAGGCTATTCCACAGATTTATAGTTCTGATGGTAAAGAATGATTGTCACCTCTGCAGAAGCCAAAAGAAGGCGAAACAGGTCCACCCAAATACACTTGAAACTATTTTCTCTGAATTTATTTACATGATGAACTGACTTAGGGACTGTACTATCAAATGGAATGAGAAACAGTCCCATAGAGACGTATTTTAAAATTGTTTAAATAAACAATGCATATTTTATGGCAACAAATAATGTCTAAATACTTGCGGGGTTCTTGATAGTAAAGGAGCGTAGTGGGGAGTGAGGGTGGTTAGTTGTGGGTGCATATTATGGAATAATAAGTGGTGAATAAAATCGGAATTGTACAAATGTATCTGCCTGGTGGTTAGCCAATATCTGAAAGTCTAACAGTAGAGTATTAGGTAATCTAGACCCATAGCAGCTAATTGTCATTGGACCAACTTCTGAAAATGCAGCCTTGTCCTTTTCCTCACTGTTTTTTCTGTCTTTTTTGTTCATCTTCTCTTTGTTTTTTGTTTTTTTGTTTTTTTTTTATTCAAAAGAGGCCTAAGCTTTGAGTGTCAGTCTCCTGTTCCTTTCTGGTCTGGTAGATGCATTTTATTATATTATAATTTGCTGTTAATAAGAGATAGGAGCGTCACCCATGCTTTTTTATACAGTGTATCTCTTGGTACTTGGTAAAATGATCTATAAATATATATGAAACAAATACGTATGTGCCACAAATGGTTTTCAATGTCACTGATGCTGGGGTTGATGGGTAGAAATATTAACATTCCCTTAAAAAAGCATTGGGCATGGGGTGTCACTACCCTCACTGGGCAGTTCACAAATGTTTCCCTTTCATGTCAGTACACAGAGACCAAACAGGGATTGCATTTTAAGTCTAAATTGTTCACCAATTGAGTATAGTTCGGCAATTTGAGCTATATCTGGCATCTTTCTGTGTGTTCTCTGCAGTTCGCCAGTCAAAATGTGTGGTATTTACTTGCAAAAATTGTAAGCTTGACAGCGGACATACTGCAGCAGTGGATTTTGATTTGGAAAGACTTGCAGAAACCAACTTTTACATCGTATGACATCACAGATTTTTTCTCAGAATGGAGGTGTGGTGTCTCTGGAGTGTCTGGGTTGTTTAGAAAATCATAAAAAAGTAAAAAAAAAAATGAAATACGAAGTCATGTGAATACCATTTTGTTACTTGTTTCTCCAATTCTAGTTAACTATCTGACCTTCAGGCTCGATGTATGACATTCTCGCTGAAAATAATATTGATTCCTATGGGGTTCGCTGCTAAAAGATGGTGCACTGAAAAGCCTTTCGCCAGCAACCCCCTATATACCATATAGTGCTTAATGGACCTCCTTGCAAACCCCTCATAAATACTTCCACTCGGTTGTCCTTCTTCTTTCCTGCCCCTTACTTCAATTTATTTTGCATCTGATTGGATTTTTAAAAATGGTAAGCACCTGACAACTCCTAGCAGGAATGTCTTTTTGTTGCCTCTGCCCTATTATACTGACTGAAACAGTACTCTGTTCCCTTTTTGTTCTCTCCCTATAACAACATCACACAAATGGTTTTTGCCCAATCACAAGATTCAAGTGTAGGTTTGGGATGGCATAAAAAACCTGCCAGATCTGCCTTGGAGAACAATTATCTTTCTGGGACTAGATGTGTTGCCTCCTCTCTAACAGTATAATAAATGTATAATAATAAAATATGTTGGAAGCATTATATGTTGTTTAGATTAAAACAAGTACACTTATATTTAGAGATGAGCGAATTTTCCGACAAAAATCGTTTCGACCCGAATAAATTTGCGACGAATCGCTATTAAAAACGGCTATTTCTGAGCCTCCTAGAGCCTCAATAGGGTTGTAAACCATTCTGCCTTGCTGTAACATGCACAGGATGCGTGCTGGGTTAGTTAAATAATACTTTGAATAAATATCACATGCAGATCAGAGGCATCGCTAATAGAATCGCAGAGCGGCACAATTGCAGAGAGTTGAAGTGGCATCACTATGAGGGGCAGGAGCCCAAACATTGCTTTAAAGAGACACTGGAGTTGGCAGCAGCAGGAGCCCAAAAATTGGATGAATCACACCCTGGAGTTGGCAGCAGCAGCAGGAGCCCAAACATTACTTTAAAGAGACACTGGGGTTGGCTTCAGGAGCCCAAAAATTGGATGAATCACACCCTGGAGTTGCAAGCAGCAGCAGGAGCCCAAATATTACTTTAAAGAGACACTGGAGTTGGCTTCAGGAGCCCAAAAATTGGATGAATCCCACCCTGGAGTTGGCAGCAGCAGCAGCAGCAGCAGGAGCCCAAAGATTACTTTATAGAGACACTGGAGTTGGCTTCAGGAGTCCAAAAATTGGATGAATCACACCCTGGAGTTGGCAGCAGCAGCAGCAGGAGCCCAAATATTACTTTAAAGAGACACTGGGGTTGGCTTCAGGAGCCCAAAAATTGGATGATTCACACCCTGGAGTTGGCAGCAGCAGCAGCAGGAGCCCAAATATACACTGGAGTTGGCTTCAGGAGCCCACAAATTGGATGAATCACACCCTGGAGTTGGCAGCAGCAGCAGCAGGAGCCCAAATATTACTTTAAAGAGACACTGGGGTTGGCTTCAGGAGGCCAAAAATTGGATGAATCACGCCCTGGAGTTGGCAGCAGCAGGAGCCCAAATATTACTTTAAAGAGACACTGGGGTTGGCTTCAGGAGGCCAAAAATTGGATGAATCACACCCTGGAGTTGGCAGCAGCAGCAGCAGGAGCCCAAACATTGGCTGAAAGAGACACTGGGGTTGGCTTCAGGAGCCCAAAAATTGGATGATTCACACCCTGGAGTTGGCAGCAGCAGCAGCAGGAGCCCAAATATACACTGGAGTTGGCTTCAGGAGCCCACAAATTGGATGAATCACACCCTGGAGTTGGCAGCAGCAGCAGCAGGAGCCCAAATATTACTTTAAAGAGACACTGGGGTTGGCTTCAGGAGGCCAAAAATTGGATGAATCACACCCTGGAGTTGGCAGCAGCAGCAGGAGCAGCCCAAATATTACTTTAAAGAGACACTGGGGTTGGCTTCAGGAGGCCAAAAATTGGATGAATCACACCCTGGAGTTGGCAGCAGCAGCAGGAGCCCAAATATTACTTTAAAGAGACACTGGAGTTGGCTTCAGGAGCCCAAAAATTGGATGATTCACACCCTGGAGTTGGCAGCAGCAGCAGCAGGAGCCCAAACATTACTTCAAAGAGACCCTGGGGTTGGCTTCAGGAGCCCAAAAATTGGATGAATCACACCCTGGAGTTGGCAGAAGTTGGCAGCAGCAGCAGCAGGAGCCCAAACATTACTTTAAAGAGACCCTGGGGTTGGCTTCAGGAGCCCACAAATTGGATGAATCAAACCCTGGAGTTGGCAGAAGATGGCAGCAGCAGCAGCAGGAGCCCAAACATTACTTTAAAGAGACACTGGGGTTGGCTTCAGGAGCCCAAAAATTGGATGAATCACACCCTGGAGTTGGCAGAGGTTGGCAGCAGCAGCAGCAGGAGCCCAAACATTACTTTAAAGAGACACTGGGGTTGGCTTCAGGAGCCCAAAAATTGGATGAATCACACCCTGGAGTTGGCAGCAGCAGCAGCAGGAGCCCAAATATACACTGGAGTTGGCTTCAGGAGCCCAAAACTTGGATGAATCACACCCTGGAGTTGGCAGAAGTTGGCAGCAGCAGGAGCCCAAACATTACTTCAAAGAGACCCTGGGGTTGGCTTCAGGTGCCCAAAAATTGGATGAATCACACCCTGGAGTTGGCAGAAGTTGGCAGCAGCAGCAGCAGGAGCCCAAACATTACTTTAAAGAGACACTGGGGTTGGCTTCAGGAGCCCAAAAATTGGATGAATCACACCCTGGAGTTGGCAGAAGTTGGCAGCAGCAGCAGCAGCAGGAACCCAAACATTACTTCAAAGAGACCCTGGGGTTGGCTTCAGAAGCCCAAAAATTGGATGAATCACACCCTGGAGTTGGCAGAAGTTGGCAGCAGCAGCAGCAGGAGCCCAAACATTACTTTAAAGAGACACTGGGGTTGGCTTCAGGAGCCCAAAAATTGGATGAATCACACCCTGGAGTTGGCAGCAGCAGGAGCCCAAATATACACTGGAGTTGGCTTCAGGAGCCCAAAAATTGGATGAATCACACCCTGGAGTTGGCAGAAGTTGGCAGCAGCAGAAGCCCAAACATTACTTCAAAGAGACCCTGGGGTTGGCTTCAGGTGCCCAAAAATTGGATGAATCACACCCTGGAGTTGGCAGAAGTTGGCAGCAGCAGCAGCAGGAGCCCAAACATTACTTTAAAGAGACACTGGGGTTGGCTTCAGGAGCCCAAAAATTGGATGAATCACACCCTGGAGTTGGCAGAAGTTGGCAGCAGCAGCAGCAGCAGGAACCCAAACATTACTTCAAAGAGACCCTGGGGTTGGCTTCAGAAGCCCAAAAATTGGATGAATCACACCCTGGAGTTGGCAGAAGTTGGCAGCAGCAGCAGCAGGAGCCCAAACATTACTTTAAAGAGACACTGGGGTTGGCTTCAGGAGCCCAAAAATTGGATGAATCACACCTTGGAGTTGGCAGCAGCAGCAGCAGGAGCCCAAATATACACTGGAGTTGGCTTCAGGAGCCCAAAAATTGGATGAATCACACCCTGGAGTTGGCAGAAGTTGGCAGCAGCAGGAGCCCAAACATTACTTCAAAGAGACCCTGGGGTTGGCTTCAGGAGCCCAAAAATTGGATGAATCACACCCTGGAGTTGGCAGGAGTTGACAGCAGCAGCAGCAGGAGCCCAAATATTACTTTAAAGAGACCCTGGGGTTGGCTTCAGGAGCCCAAAAATTGGATGAATCACACCCTGGAGTTGGCAGCAGCAGCAGGAGCCCAAATATTACTTTAAAGAGACACTGGGGTTGGCTTCAGGAGCCCAAAAATTGGATGAATCACACCCTGGAGTTGGCAGCAGCAGCAGCAGGAGCCCAAAAATTGGCCTAAAGACATAAATATGTTTTGCACCATTTGGAAAGTGTAAAACGTGGCACCATGCTGAATCTAGTCGCATGCATCAGGCATTGGTGGGTGGAAATCCTGGCTGATCCATCCCTGATTCATTTTGACAAAGGTGAGTCTCTCCACATTTTTAGTTGACAGACGAGTTCTCCTCGCCGTAACTATGGCCCCCGCCGCACTAAACACCTGCTCAGATGGCACGCTACTTGCCGGGCAGGACAGCTTTTCCAGGGCAAACTCTGCTAGTTGCGGCCACAAATCAAGTTTGGCTGCCCAGAAGTCCAGCGGATCCTCAAGGTGTGTTGGCATGGTCATGTCAAAGTATGACATGACCTGCTGGTTGAGGTCCTGCTCCAGGTCTTCCTGCTGCTCATGAGTAGCCTCACTATGCGGGTGTAGAAAGCTACTCATTAGCGACTGAAGACTGAGGCTGCTGCTGCTGATGGAGCTGCTGCTGCTGCTCCTGCCAACCCCCCCAGCGGCCATGGCAGTGGAAGGTGAGCGCAGAGGTCCCCTCGAGTCAGACCTGCGAGAGTATGGACCATGGCGCAGATAGGCATCGGCCAACTGCCTACGTAGAATGTCTTTGTAGTAGTTGAGTTTGTCCTCCCTCTCGGTGGGTTTAAAAAATGCCCCCATTTTGTGCCGGAAGCGAGGGTCCAATAAGGTGGACAGCCAGAAGTCATCCCGCCGACAGATGGAAACAATTCTGGGGTCACTACGCAAGCACGTGAGCATGCTTCGTGCCATTTGCGCAAGTGACTCGGATGGACTACCTGTCTCCATCTCCACTGCATACTGCCACGGTGTGCCCGGGTCCTCTGTCTCGCCTTCCTCAAAAACCTCTAGCTCCTCTGGCTGCTCCTGCTCCTCCTCTCCTGTCCGCTGACTAGATAAACCAGCCATTTCGCCAAGCCTAAACTGTGTTTCGCTGGGCAACTCCTCCTCCTCCTCTTCCTCCTCCTCCTCCAGTTCAGCTCCAACGGGGTTCATGTGGCCGTAAGATGTAAACGCCATGTCTCCAGTGCCCTGACCAGCCATGGTTTCCAACATGTGCTGTAGTACATGAAGCAGTGGAATCACGTCGTTCATCCCGTAATCCTGCCGACTGACAAATAAAGTGGCTTCCTCAAAGGGCCTGAGCAAACGGCAGGTGTCACGTATGAGCTGCCACTGGTTGACATTGAAGTTACACAGGGGAGTCCCCCTATCTGCTTGGATCATCAGGAAATCCGTGATGGCTTTTCTCTGTTCATATAATCGGTCCAACATGTGAAGGGTGGAATTCCAACGGGTGGAAACATCGCAAATCAGACTATGTTGGGGGATACCATTCTGACGCTGTAGCTCAAGAAGGGTGTGTTTGGCGGTGTAGGAGTGGCTGAAGTGCATGCAAAGTTTCGTTGAAGTTGTTAGGATGTCTTGCAGATGGGGGGAACACTACAGAAACCGCTTGACAACCAGACTGAAGACGTGAGCCATGCAGGGGGCATGGGTCAGGCTTCCTTGGCGCAGCGCAGACAAAATGTTCTTCCCATTGTCGGTAACCATGATTCCCATTTTAAGTTTTCTTGGAGTAAGCCATGTTTGGATTTCCTGATGAATACATTTAAGCAGTTCCTCCCCTGTGTGACTCCGTTCGCCAAGACAAACCATGTGAAGCACTGCGTGACACCTCCGTGCCCTGCACACATGGTAGACTGGAGGGGCACTGAGACTTGAGCCTACAGTGGAGGGTGAGGAGATGGCGGAGGATGAGGAGGCCGAGTCGCACGGTGTCACAGGCCCAACGGGCAGGGAGCGCGGAGGCCGAAGCGGCGTGACCTGTCCAAGTTGCTGCTGCTGCTGCAAAGGGACCACATTCACCCAGTGGGCCGTAAACGACATGTACTGTCCCTGACCGTAGTTACAGCTCCAGATGTCGGCGCTGCCATGCACTTTGCTACACACCGAGAGGCTCAAGGACTGGCCCACCTTCTGTTCAACAAAAGTGTGCAGCGCTGGTACTGCCTTCTTGGCAAAGAAATGACGGCTTGGGACTCTCCACCTCGGCTCGGCACAAGCCATCAGTTCTCTGAAAGGTGCAGATTCCACCACCTGAAAAGGGAGCGACTGCAGCACCAGCAACTTGGACAGGAGCACATTCAGCTTCTGCGCCGTAGGATGAGTGGGCGCATACTGCTGTCTCTTGGACATGGCTTCGCTGATGGATTGCTGGCGGGATGCATGACTTGGAGGAGGAGGAGCAGGAGCGACAGAGGATGGGTATGACGCACAGTTGCCTTCGGCTGAGGTGCTGGAGCCTTGGCTGGCAGAAATTGGGAGCTCACTTGGTGAGGAAGCAGACTGGACCACCCCTTGGGAGCCTCGGTTCTCCCAGGTCGCTTTATGGTGACGCATCATATGTTGACGCAGGGCCGTGGTGCCAACATTTGGACCCTGGCCACGCTTCACCTTCTGCCTACATATCTTGCATGTGGCCATGTTACCCTCCTGCGGATGCTTCAGGAAAAACTGCCACACTGCCGAGTAGCTACTTTTCCCACCCCCTGGCCTCACTGATTCACTGCTGCTGTTGCCAACTCCAGGAACCCCTGCTCCACTACCTCCCGATAAGGTAGACTGCCGCACAGCAGGTGTTCTACCCCGGCCGGCTCCAGCCTTTGGAATTGTGCCCCCATGCTGACTGCTACCACCTTGCTGCCTCAGCTGCTGACTCCAGGGCAACCTGCGCCCCTCTTCTCCTGATGATGACGATGAAGCCCCTTCATCACCCGGCTCCCAAGTGCGATCGGCTTCATCGTCATCATCATCATCACCGAGTTGTGGCTGTACGTCACTGATGTTCGTGGATTCGTCAACAGTGTCTGGCGCAGGAGCTGGAATGCTCGCAGCACCCACGACACTGTCCACATCACAATTTGTCTGCCTAGCTAGAGAAGCCACCTCCATTTCTTGGCTGGGCAGTAGCTGCTGACTGTCCTCTATCTGATGGTCCTCCTCACTAAAGAGTGGAGCTGAACCCAAAGCATAGGATACGTCGCTGGGGGAGGGAACGGCATAGGCCAGAGGCGATGGGAGGACAGGGACTGCTCTCGGGGCATGCCAACTCAGGGTTGTGTCAGAGGAACCTACCGACCCTAGACTGGGGGTCTCAGACGTAAGTTGTGATGATGTTGTTGATGAGCGCGTCAACCAATCTACCATGGCAGATGCGTTACTGGTGGAGACCCGACCGCTAGCAGATACTGGCAGATTAGGTCTCTCAGCGTGACTCCTGCTGCTACTGGCCCCCAGTCTGATGCGAGCTCTGCCTGCGGAATCTTGGCCTCTGCCACTCCTCTTTTCACTTCCAGGCACTTGTCTGCCCGACATAGTCTAACTGGTGTGGTAGTAGGTGATATTTTAAGAACCCCCAGGCAGCGGTGGGTCTATATGAAACAGAATATAATGCACACCAAAAGTGAGCAGTAACACTCAGCATCCAACAGGCCTGCTTAGTGTAAATAAGAGAGCTGCTTAGTGTAAATAAAGAGGGGTATGGTATGTTACAGAATGGGATGCCCCAACAGAAGTGCACCTGGCAGGCAGCAGTAAGTCTATGCACAGCAAAAGTGTCTTTATCAGGCCTAATTTCAATTAGAATAAGTGCAAATGGTTATATGGTCTTAAACAGAGGCTGGTGTAGTCACATAATGGGATGCCCCAAAAAAGAAGTGCACCTGGCAGGCAGCAGTAAGAATATGCACAGCAAAAGTGTCTTTATCAGGCCTAATTTCAATTACAAAAAGTGCAAATGGTTATATGGTCTTAAATAGAGGCTGGTGTAGTCACAGAATGGGATGCCCCAAAAAAGAAGTGCACCTGGCAGGGTGCAGTAGTGCTATGCACAGCAAAAGTGTCTTTATCAGGCCTAATTTCAATTAGAATACGTGCAAATGGTTATATGGTCTTAAATAGAGGCTGCTGTAGTCACAGAATGGGATGCCCCAAAAACCAGCAGTGCACCTGGCAGGGACAAGTAGTGCTATGCACAGCAAAAGTGTCTTTATCAGGCCTAATTTCAATTGGAATAAGTGCAAATGGTTATATGGTCTTAAATAGAGGCTGCTGTAGTCACAGAATGGGATGCCCCAAAAACCAGCAGTGCACCTGGCAGGGACAAGTAGTGCTATGCACAGCAAAAGTGTCATTATCAGGCCTAATTTCAATTAGAATACGTGCAAATGGTTATATGGTCTTAAATAGAGGCTGCTGTAGTCACAGAATGGGATGCCCCAAAAACCAGCAGTGCACCTGGCAGGGACAAGTAGTGCTATGCACAGCAAAAGTGTCTTTATCAGGCCTAATTTCAATTACAAAAAGTGCAAATGGTTATATGGTCTTAAATAGAGGCTGGTGTAGTCACAGAATGGGATGCCCCAAAAAAGAAGTGCACCTGGCAGGGTGCAGTAGTGCTATGCACAGCAAAAGTGTCTTTATCAGGCCTAATTTCAATTAGAATACGTGCAAATGGTTATATGGTCTTAAATAGAGGCTGCTGTAGTCACAGAATGGGATGCCCCAAAAACCAGCAGTGCACCTGGCAGGGACAAGTAGTGCTATGCACAGCAAAAGTGTCTTTATCAGGCCTAATTTCAATTAGAATAAGTGCAAATGGTTATATGGTCTTAAATAGAGGCTGCTGTAGTCACAGAATGGGATGCCCCAAAAACCAGCAGTGCACCTGGCAGGGACAAGTAGTGCTATGCACAGCAAAAGTGTCATTATCAGGCCTAATTTCAATTAGAATACGTGCAAATGGTTATATGGTCTTAAATAGAGGCTGCTGTAGTCACAGAATGGGATGCCCCAAAAACCAGCAGTGCACCTGGAAGGGACAAGTAGTGCTATGCACAGCAAAAGTGTCTTTATCAGGCCTAATTTCAATTAGAATAAGTGCAAATGGTTATATGGTCTTAAATAGAGGCTGCTGTAATCACAGAATGGGATGCCCCAAAAACCAGCAGTGCACCTGGCAGGGACAAGTAGTGCTATGCACAGCAAAAGTGTCTTTATCAGGCCTAATTTCAATTAGAATAAGTGCAAATGGTTATATGGTCTTAAATAGAGGCTGCTGTAGTCACAGAATGGGATGCCCCAAAAACCAGCAGTGCACCTGGCAGGGACAAGTAGTGCTATGCACAGCAAAAGTGTCTTTATCAGGCCTAATTTCAATTAGAATAAGTGCAAATGGTTATATGGTCTTAAATAGAGGCTGCTGTAGTCACAGAATGGGATGCCCCAAAAACCAGCAGTGCACCTGGCAGGGACAAGTAGTGCTATGCACAGCAAAAGTGTCTTTATCAGGCCTAATTTCAATTAGAATAAGTGCAAATGGTTATATGGTCTTAAATAGAGGCTGCTGTAGCGACAGAATGGGATGCCCCAAAAACCAGCAGTGCACCTGGCAGGGACAAGTAGTGCTATGCACAGCAAAAGTGTCTTTATCAGGCCTAATTTCAATTAGAATACGTGCAAATGGTTATATGGTCTTAAATAGAGGCTGCTGTAGTCACAGAATGGGATGCCCCAAAAACCAGCAGTGCACCTGGCAGGGACAAGTAGTGCTATGCACAGCAAAAGTGTCTTTATCAGGCCTAATTTCAATTAGAATAAGTGCAAATGGTTATATGGTCTTAAATAGAGGCTGCTGTAGTCACAGAATGGGATGCCCCAAAAACCAGCAGTGCACCTGGCAGGGAAAAGTAGTGCTATGCACAGCAAAAGTGTCTTTATCAGGCCTAATTTCAATTAGAATAAGTGCAAATGGTTATATGGTCTTAAATAGAGGCTGCTGTAGTCACAGAATGGGATGCCCCAAAAACCAGCAGTGCACCTGGCAGGGACAAGTAGTGCTATGCACAGCAAAAGTGTCTTTATCAGGCCTAATTTCAATTAGAATAAGTGCAAATGGTTATATGGTCTTAAATAGAGGCTGCTGTAGTCACAGAATGGGATGCCCCAAAAACCAGCAGTGCACCTGGCAGGGACAAGTAGTGCTATGCACAGCAAAAGTGTCTTTATCAGGCCTAATTTCAATTAGAATAAGTGCAAATGGTTATATGGTCTTAAATAGAGGCTGCTGTAGTCACAGAATGGGATGCCCCAAAAACAGGAGTGCACCTGGCAGGGACCAGTAGTGCTATGCACAGCAAAAGTGTCTTTATCAGGCCTAATTTCAATTAGAATAAGTGCAAATGGTTAGGTTCTTAAATACAGGCTGGTGTAGTCACAGAATGGGATGCCCCAAAAAGGAGTGCACCTGGCAGGGACCAGTAGTGCTATGCACAGCAAAAGTGTCTTTATCAGGCCAAATTTCAATTAGAATAGGTGCAAATGGTTAGGTTCTTAAATAGAGGCTGGTGTAGTCACAGAATGGGATGCCCCAAAAAGGAGTGCACCTGGCAGGGACCAGTAGTGCTATGCACAGCAAAAGTGTCTTTATCAGGCCTAATTTCAATTAGAATAGGTGCAAATGGTTATATGGTCTTAAATAGAGGCTGGTGTAGTCACAGAATGGGATGCCCCAAAAAGGAGTGCACCTGGCAGGGACTAGTAGTGCTATCCACAGCTAAAGTGTCTTTATCAGGCCTAATTTCAATTAGAATAAGTGCAAATGGTTATATGGTCTTAAATAGAGGCTGCTGTAGTCACAGAATGGGATGCCCCAAAAACCAGCAGTGCACCTGGCAGGGACAAGTAGTGCTATGCACAGCAAAAGTGTCTTTATCAGGCCTAATTTCAATTAGAATAAGTGCAAATGGTTATATGGTCTTAAATAGAGGCTGCTGTAGTCACAGAATGGGATGCCTCACAGCAGACTTAAGATCAGTTCAGCATATATGCACAGTTAGTTAGTATAAGCAGCCTGAAAACGCTAACAAAGCCTGTCAGCCAGCCAGTAACAAACACTCAGGCTGGATGAAAAAAAAAAAAATCTCCCTGTGACTGCCTCCGATTTTTCCTAACTTTCCCTGTTTTTCGCTGACTTTCTGTCTGTCTCCTGCCTGTCTCCTGCCTGTCTCCAGCCTGTCCCTGTCTGTCCCTGCCTGTCTAACTGCCTCTCTCTCTCACTACAGCGTTCTGTCTCTCACGAATGCAATAGAGAAATGAGGAAGGAAAAGCAAGATGGCCGCCTTAAATAGCGCTGTGACGTCACCGGGCTTGCTGGCTGCTGATAGGCTGCATGTGACTGTCCCAGCATACACTGCCCCACCTTACATGTCTGGACATGTCCCGTCCGCCATCTTAGAATGCCTGTAAATGTAAATGAATGGATGTTAAAGGAAAACTTCGAGCGATCGAATCGCGGGGAAATTCGGATTCGATCCGAATCAAATTTTTCATGAAATTCGGATCGAATCCGGGTTCGTCCGGATCGATTCGCTCATCCCTACTTATATTACACAATCACAATTTGAATAATACAAAATTATGGCAAGAACCATTTAGCTTATTTATGTAGTTGTTGAGATTTTGTTCCATTTTTTCCCCAGGATTTGTTTTTTCCAGTGTCAAATGAGCCATGAGCAACTAATCTGGTGATAATGGTAATGTACTGTACATAGTTTGAGTTTGATGGCACTGGCTTTACTATCTGCTCTTCATTCTTTTTTGGCAGCAGCACATTCCCAGCCAGTCGATGCTGATTGCCCATTTAGATCATTCACATTAGACATTCCACTCTGCTGAACTGTCCCTATTTCCATCCTTCATTTGTTGACTCAAAGAAAGTGGTAGTAAAGAATTTCATAATGAGAATCGGGTTTGTGGTTTGGGATGTAGAAAGTAAAATACAGATGTGAAGGATTTATGTGGACAATTGATATCCCTTGTAAATTTGCACAAACACTGTTACAAAGGAGACAAAGGCGGTGATAAATATCCCAAGGAAATGGAATATTTCCAAAGAATACTTGCCATATGTTTCTTGAGAAGGCATGAATGTTAATGGGATTGCACAGAAACCTTATATGGAGGTATCAATCAGCAATTTAACAAATATAATGTATATATGAATAAAGAAGAAAAAGACACACATATTTATCTCACTATTAAAAATACAAAACTAGACAAAAATATATTTCCTACAAATAGGAAAACACTCAAGGCTGAATAATCACTGAGATCCAAGCCCCCGGTTACACAACATGGTGTGATAGATTGCCTCCTGTTTAATTTGGTTACTTAATAAAATGGTCCTGTCAGCGAGAAAAATCATATTTTTATGATTTTCATTTCAGGTGGATGGCATCTATTTGTATTAAACAGATGAAACTTTGAGAATGTAAGAAGGCGATTGGGATCTTTTTCTTTGGGTAAAACAGTCCAAAGCAAACATGGTTCGGCTTGTTTAACTAAATCCAAGACCGTTCATAAGGTGAAGTCATTGGTGCAGACTCCAGATGAGGCTGAAATAACCCCCCTTCTACATGCCCCCTAGTTCTACATGCCAAGCATTCTAGAGTCCTAAACCTTCCAAAAGAGCATTCAATGTCTAGCTTGAACACTATCTGTAGTGTAAAATAGAGAGCAACCAACACTTAGAGGGTAATTTTTATTGTGGTCGCTAGATGAGAGTCTTTTCTCAGCACTGCTGAGGTGGCTGAAGGTATCCAGTGCTCAGCTTGCACTCCCTCCCAGCCGGCGGGTCGGTGCAGCACTGGCTTTGTATAAGGCAATGCCCTAGCGACCCCTAGCACCGGCTGGGAGCACTAGAAAGCCTGCAATTCTAAGAAGAAAAAACAGAGCACCCTCAAGGGCGCCGTGTTAAGGGGTTTACAGGGTGACAGTGCCTGTTGTAAGTGCATTTTTATTATTTTATTAAAATATTCCCTGTATGAAATTACACTAAGGCCCTTATTTATGAAGGAATAGCGACAGGTAGCGAGTCCGACTGGTGAGCGACCGGTAATGACAGGCACCACCACGAGAACGCTGGCTCCCCACCACAATCACACATTTATCAAGGCAATCCTGCTTAGCGACTGAGATAGTGCCATATAGCCACTCATTCATCATTATTCCAGCCTCAGCCCACAGCGCCAGCGTCCGACCTTGAACAGCGACAGGTATGACCTCTCGCTACCTGGCGCTCTCCAATGCATTTCAATGGAACAATCTTTAAATATTCATAATTAATTGTTATTAATTTTTTTTTTTTAATGTGAAAAATTCTGTGACCACTTCTGCCATGTTAGATAATTTTTTTAAGGTAAAAAAAATAAAAATTGTGCAGAATTGCTATAACAGGTCTGATATTACTGTATTCATATTACTAAATTCTTAAAAAAAATTTATTTTTTGGGTTTCCAAAAATATGGTGGTTTGGGGTTTACACATGCATTTCACAGCGCTTGAATTGGAGCGTGATTTTTTGATGAATATGGTGGGAGCCGGTCGCTCTGACCAGTCACTATCATGCGCACCCATATATCGCGGAACCTGTCAAATAGCGACTCGTCACCCCGTATTCAACATTACTGCAAACCGACTCAGTCGCTATCAACAACCGAACAATGGCCAAGCACAGCGACTGCTAGCGGGCTCTGTGAAAATACTGCTACAGTCGCTCAACTGTCGCTACCTGCCGCTATTAATGAATCGGCCTCTAAGTCTAATTTCACTTTTGGGCATCTGGAGACTATGAGAAGGTTCCGGTGGATATATGATAACAGGAAGAACGTGATTGAGTGGTGTTTTCTATGACCCTAAAGTGGACCTAAATTGGAGAATATGAGGAGTATATGCTAGCATGCTAAAGGTTATCCGATAAGAGTTTTTTAGACTCACTTGAGGTGGCGGTGTGGTGCCTAATTACACTCTTTGTGATATAAAGATTAACCCCTGCA
The DNA here is from genome assembly GCA_027917425.1 of Gastrophryne carolinensis. Lineage (NCBI taxonomy): Eukaryota > Metazoa > Chordata > Amphibia > Anura > Microhylidae > Gastrophryne > Gastrophryne carolinensis. The sequence goes on along the minus strand of CM051237.1, from coordinate 169,626,611 downwards.
GTGCAACAATTTGGAGATTTGGGAATAGCGGTGGTGTGGGGCTAGTAAATACAATGGTAAAGTCTTATTGAAGCCCAGTACCTACAGTAAACTGTGAAGTAAACAGTGAATTAAACCTAAATGTAACCCTTCAGTGCATCCTTAGCCTATCTTTATCTTCAATAAATAAGTAATACAGATACCAACTAGAAATCATCCAATTACGCCAGAAGAAATGGTCCTTTAATAAGTCCACATATGAAATATAACTGAAGGCACTACTAATATGCCAGTGGAGGTGGAGTGGAGGTTTTGAAGGTACCATTATTATTAGAGGGGAGGGCTTTTTATTATAGCTGTTCTTTTAATGTGTAGATGCTTTTACACACTTAATGATTTGGATAGATGTAAAAGTAGTTAAAGCAACTGTTACCTAGAGAATGGCTCAGAGACGGGTACATTCAAACCCTGTCACCTCTGGAGTTTATTCCTACCAATAGAAAACAACCACAAGCATGGTGGGAGTGTTTTTTTATTTTGGTTGTATAGGTAAAGCCTCTTCACACTATCCAGCAAGTTTATATGTATTTTGATATTTGACAGTTTTGCAATAGAGCACCTTACAATTTTGAATTTTGATATTATGATATAGAAATCTACAGCAAGTCTAAATATTAGACACATAAATGTATAGTATATTACCAGCTAAATGTTAAGCATGATGCTTAGCATGCCTCTTAATATTTATTGGATGAAAAATATTGATCCTACATTTGCCTGTTGTTTTAGTTAAAGTTTAAAGGCATTAGAACATGGCTACGGTATATCTCATTGACAGTGAAGGTAAGGAGTGACAGGTCCTTAAAACAGGTCATCTAATGAATGCGTTATTGCAGATAGCTGTGAAAATCACATATGCATTGCATCCCAGTTTACAAGGATTGCATGGGAGGATAATTTAACTGACCACTTGACCTGTGTTACATATAAAAGCAAATTCACTCAGTCATAGGCTTATAAAAGTCTATCTTCTATAAATCCTGCATCCTTTTCTAAATAGTCTCCTGGCAGCAGTTTGTGTTTTTTCATCCTCTTTTTTTTATCCACGACGCTGCAGGTTTCTGGCCAAACCAGCCATACGGTATCATTTTGAATTTTAATGTTTAGTTGTCCTGAGTGAAGAAATGAATGTTTGCGGTTCAGTCCAGCAAATTTACTAGTGGTTTTGTCTGAACCTTTTCAATAATTTAGAGTGTTGGAGAATAAGCATAATAAGCATTCGATGTTCAAGTTAAAGCCCTCTTAAAAGGAACATGCTAATATTTTGTAATCCTAGCAGGAGAATGTCTCTATTTTTTCTAATTAGAATAACAGCACTAAAGATAATAATGTACATGTGTTTTTAGTTATGAATCATTTCTTAAATATCAATAGACTTTAATATTTCATTATTGCAATCATCTGTATCTAATGTGAAATTGTGTTAATTATAAAGCGCTTATAATTATTATTAATATTATTTTGTGCAAGTGAAGAGTAGCAGCAACAGAAAACCAATTGCTTTCAAAATTCAATGGCTTTTTGATGCCCCACTTATTTGGTTAGGCATTGATTGAACCATAGTTATTTACAATATAGTTGACGACTAGTGTTGAGCGAACCCGAACAACTAAGAGGCCGATTCAGTAATAGCGCCAGGTAGCGACAGATGAGCGCCAGTAGCGTGATTTTCACAGCGCCCGCTAGTATTCGCTGTGCTTGCCCGTTGTCCGGTTGTTGACAGCAACTCAGTCGGTGTGTGGTAATGTTGAATACGGGGTTAGGAGTCGCTGTTTGACAGGTTCCGCGCTGTATGGGAGCGCCTGACAGCGAATGGTCATAGCGAACGGCTCCCAGCATATTCATTAACAAATCACGCTCAAAAAATTCTCGCGCTGTGAAAAGCTTGTATAAACCCCAGAGCGCTGGCGGCGATGGCTTAAAAGTAGTTTTTAACCCCCAAACATCCATATTTTTTGATTAAAAAATTAAACAAGTTTTTCTAAACATTTTGTAATATGAATACATTAATATCAGACCTGTAATATCAATTCTGCACAAATTTGTTTTATTTTATTTTTTTACCTTTAAAAAAATATCTAACATTGCCGAAGTGGTCACAGAATTTTTGACATTTAAAAAAAAAAAAAAAAAAAAAAAAAAACATTAATATCAATTAAATATGAAGATTTAAAGATTGCTCCATTGAAATGCATTGGAGAGCGCCAGGTAGCGAGAGGTCATACCTGGCGCTGTGATGGGATTAGCAGCGGCGCTGTTCGTTGCAGTCCGCTACATGATGAATCCCGCGCTAGCTGACGCTCTCACCGGCGCTAGCCTCATTTAGCGTGATAAATGCGTGATTGTGTCCGCCGCCTGGCGTTCTGGAGTCGGTAGCCGCCGATAGCTGGCGATACCTGGCGCTAGTGAGACACTACCTGGCGCTATCCCTAGATAAATAAGGCCCTAAGTTTGGGTTCGTACTGAACTTTACGAGTTCGGGTTCCCAAACCAGAACATGTGCTTCAGCCAGACCAAGTCCATGTTTGGCGTTCCATTTGAACATGGTTGATGGGCTGCTGAGCAGTTGCTCTACCAGAGGAAGGAGTGCTTCTTAAAATAATGTACATTTTCACTAGTGATGATCTTTGGATTCGGATCATTGTCAAAATCAGTTTGAATATTGGCTATTGGCTTAAACTTGGCAAGACATGAACAATTCACCTCAAACGTGTTCCTATTTGCTCCCCCAGCCTTTGGCTGAAAGGCACCCCATGTAAGACTGCACAATGCGCCCCCCCCCCCCGCCACTACTACTTAGACTAAATAGTACGGCCTAACAACAACACCCCCAAAGCAAGTCTGGTAGATGTGAGTGGGTGGTGCCCTTTCCCCGGAAAACAAAAGCACAGCTAAAAAGTAAGTGTGCTCTCCATGTTGTCAGAAATGTAATTTAAAACTTCCATGTACCTGGATTTGAAAACAATTTTCTGTTCCTGGTGCTTCAATAATTCTGTCATGAGGAAGCCCTAGGAAGTCAATGGAACTGAAGTAACAAATACATTTGAAAAACTTAAAATACAATTACATTCCCCATATCTCTACTATTTTAAATGGTTGCCAGGCTCTAAAAACTTTCTAATTTTGGCAGACTGCCAACAGAACAAGCTGAGCAGCAACTTCACTATACTGAACTGATACATTTACAGTAAATCAGACATGCTTAGCCTATGCCTGCTAATAGCCCTCATCACTTTTGTATAGCACAAGAGGAAGGAGGCAGTCAACAAATCTCTTACAACGTTCTCACCTAAAGGGTTATTTTCATGAAAGTTTAGGGAAATGAATTACTTTTTTTTAACTGGGGGTTTCTTTAAGAGGCTTTAGTGCATGTGGACAGCAAATTTATTGCGAATGGAACCGAATTAAGAAAAAATAAGAAATATTAACTGTGCATTGGGAGATTTATATAAATGCGGTTTTTCAGGGAGTTTAAGTCCAGTCCTTAGAATTGTTGTTTTGTCTTTGCACAGTGGCGTGGAGACCAGATGGTATAAAACCCCACATACCTACGACACATCTGTCATACACAGCGCCAATATAAGAAGTTGGTCTAGTGGATAGGCATGGTCTGTGCCTAAAATGCTTCTATTGAGAACAATGGGTCCCTCCGTATACAGAAGGTTCCCATGTATAGCAGCTCATTGCTCGTAATTGGAACAGTCCATGCTCACCATTAGGGATGAGCGGATCGATCCGGACGAACCCGGATTCGATCCCAATTTCAGGAAAAATTCGATTCGGATCGAATCCGAATTTCCCCGCGATTCGATCGCTCGAAGTTTTCCTTTAACATCCATTCATTTACATTTACAGGCATTCTAAGATGGCGGACGGGACATGTCCAGACATGTAAGGTGGGGCAGTGTATGCTGGGACAGACACATGCAGCCTATCAGCGGCCAGCAAGCCCGGTGACGTCACAGCGCTATTTAAGGCAGCCATCTTGTTTTTCCTTCCTCATTTCTCTATTGCATTCGTGAGAGACAGAACGCTGTGTAGCTGAGGGAGAGAGGCAGTTAGACAGGCAGGGACAGACAGGGACAGGCTGGAGACAGGCAGGAGACAGGCAGGAGACAGACAGAAAGTCAGCGAAAAACAGGGAAAGGTAGGAAAAATCGGATGCTGTCACAGGGAGATTTTTTTTTTTTTTCATCCAGCCTGAGTGTTACTAGCTGGCTGACTGGCTTTGTTAGCGTTTTCAGGCTGCTTATACTAACTAACTGTGCATATATACTGAACTGATCTTAAGTCTGCTGTGAGGCATCCCATTCTGTGACTACACCAGCCTCTGTTTAAGACCATATAACCATTTGCACTTATTCTAATTGAAATTAGGCCTGATAAAGACACTTTTGCTGTGCATAGCACTACTTGTCCCAGGTTCACTGCTGGGTTTTTAGGGCATCCCATTCTGTGACTACAGCAGCCTCTGTTTAACACCATATAACCATTTGCACTTATTATAATTGAAATTAGGCCTGATAAAGACACTTTTGCTGTTCATAGCACTACTTGTCCCAGGTTCACTGCTGGGTTTTTAGGGCATCCCATTCTGTGACTACAGCAGCCTCTGTTTAACACCATATAACCATTTGCACTTATTCTAATTGAAATTAGGCCTGATAAAGACACTTTTGCTGTGCATAGCACTACTTGTCCCGGGTTCACTGCTGGGTTTTTAGGGCATCCCATTCTGTGACTACAGCAGCCTCTGTTTAAGACCATATAACCATTTGCACTTATTATAATTGAAATTAGGCCTGATAAAGACACTTTTGCTGTGCATAGCACTACTTGTCCCAGGTTCACTGCTGGGTTTTTAGGGCATCCCATTCTGTGACTACAGCAGCCTCTGTTTAACACCATATAACCATTTGCACTTATTCTAATTGAAATTAGGCCTGATAAAGACACTTTTGCTGTGCATAGCACTACTTGTCCCGGGTTCACTGCTGGGTTTTTAGGGCATCCCATTCTGTGACTACAGCAGCCTCTGTTTAACACCATATAACCATTTGCACTTATTATAATTGAAATTAGGCCTGATAAAGACACTTTTGCTGTGCATAGCACTACTTGTCCCAGGTTCACTGCTGGGTTTTTAGGGCATCCCATTCTGTGACTACAGCAGCCTCTTTTTAACACCATATAACCATTTGCACTTATTATACTTGAAATTAGGCCTGATAAAGACACTTTTGCTGTGCATAGCACTACTTGTCCCAGGTTCACTGCTGGGTTTTTAGGGCATCCCATTCTGTGACTACAGCAGCCTCTGTTTAAGACCATATAACCATTTGCACTTATTATAATTGAAATTAGGCCTGATAAAGACACTTTTGCTGTTCATAGCACTACTTGTCCCAGGTTCACTGCTGGGTTTTTAGGGCATCCCATTCTGTGACTACAGCAGCCTCTGTTTAAGACCATATAACCATTTGCACTTATTATACTTGAAATTAGGCCTGATAAAGACACTTTTGCTGTGCATAGCACTACTTGTCCTAGGTTCACTGCTGGGTTTTTAGGGCATCCCATTCTGTGACTACAGCAGCCTCTGTTTAACACCATATAACCATTTGCACTTATTATAATTGAAATTAGGCCTGATAAAGACACTTTTGCTGTTCATAGCACTACTGGACCCTGCCAGGTGTACTCACTGCTGGTTTTTAGGGCATCCCATTCTGTGACTACAGCAGCCTCTGTTTAAGACCATATAACCATTTGCACTTATTCTAATTGAAATTAGGCCTGATAAAGACACTTTTGCTGTGCCTAGTCTTACTGCTGCCTGCCAGGTGCACTGCTGGTTTTTGGGGCATCCCATTCTGTAACATAGCATACCCCTCTTTATTTACACTAAGCAGCTCTCTTATTTACACTAGGCAGGCCTGTTGGAGGCTGAGCGTTACTGCTCACTTTTGGTGTGCATTATATTCTGTTTCATATAGACCCACCGCTGCCTGGGGGTTCTTAAAATATCACCTACTACCACACCAGTTAGACTATGTCGGGCAGACAAGTGCCTGGAAGTGAAAAGAGGAGTGGCAGAGGCCAAGATTCCGCAGGCAGAGCTCGCAGCAGACTGGGGGCCAGTAGCAGCAGGAGTCACGCTGAGAGACCTAATCTGCCAGTATCTGCTAGCGGTCGGGTCTCCACCAGTAACGCATCTGCCGTGGTTGAATGGTTGACGCGCTCATCAACAACATCATCACAACTTACGTCTGAGACCCCCAGTCTAGGGTCGGTAGGTTCCTCTGACACAACCCTGAGTTGGCATGCCCCGAGAGCAGTCCCTGTCCTCCCATTGCCTCTGTCCTACGCCGTTCCCTCCCCCAGCGACGTATCCTATGCTTTGGGTTCAGCTCCTCTCTTTAGTGAGGAGGACGATCAGATAGAGGACAGTCAGCAGCTACTGCCCAGCCAAGAAATGGAGGTGGCTTCTTTAGCTAGGCAGACAAGTAGTGAAGTGGACAGTGTCGTGGGTGCTGCGAGCGTTCCAGCTCCTGCGCCAGACACTGTTGACGAATCCACGAACATCAGTGACGTACAGCCACAACTCGGCGATAATGATGATGACGATGAAGCCGATCGCACTTGGGAGCCGGGTGATGAAGGGGCTTCATCGTCATCATCAGGAGAAGAGGGGCGCAGGTTGCCCCGGAGTCAGCAGCTCAGGCAGCAAGGTGGCAGCAGCGTGGCTGGCAGGCAGCATGGGGGCACAATTGTAAAGCCTGGAGCCAAACGGGGCCGGGGCCGGGGTATAGCACCTGCTGCGCGGCAGGCTACCTTATCGTGAGGTAGTGGGGCAGGGGTTCCTGGAGTTGGCAACAGCAGCAGCGAATCAGTGAGGCCTGTTGGTGGAAAAAGTAGCTACTCGGCAGTGTGGCAGTTTTCCCTGAAGCATCCGCAGGAGGGTAACATGGCCACATGCAAGATATGTAGGCAGAAGGTGAAGCGTGGCCAGGGTCCAAATGTTGGCACCACGGCCCTGCGTCAACATATGCAGCGTCACCATAAAGCGGCCTGGGAGAACCTAGGCTCTGGAGAGGTGGGCCAGACTGCTTCCTCACCGAGTGGCACGCCGCTCCCAATTTCTGCCAGCCAAGGCTCCAGCACCTCAGCCGAAGGCAGCTGTGCGTCATACCCATCCTCTGTCGCTCCTGCTCCTCCTCCTCCTCCAAGTCATGCATCCCGCCAGCAATCCATCAGCGAAGCCATGTCCAAGAGACAGCAGTATGCGCCCACTCATCCTACGGCGCAGAAGCTGAATGTGCTCCTGTCCAAGTTGCTGGTGCTGCAGTCGCTCCCTTTTCAGGTTGTGGAATCTGCACCTTTCAGAGAACTGATGGCTTGTGCCGAGCCGAGGTGGAGAGTCCCAAGCCGTCATTTCTTTGCCAAAAAGGCAGTACCAGCGCTGCACACTTTTGTTGAACAGAAGGTGGGCCAGTCCTTGAGCCTGTCGGTGTGTAGCAAAGTGCATGGCAGCGCCGACATCTGGAGCTGTAACTACGGTCAGGGACAGTACATGTCGTTTACGGCCCACTGGGTGAATGTGGTCCCTTTGCAGCAGCAGCAGCAGCAACTTGGACAGGTCACGCCGCTTCGGCCTCCGCGCTCCCTGCCCGTTGGGCCTGTGACACCGTGCGACTCGGCCTCCTCATCCTCCGCCATCTCCTCACCCTCCACTGTAGGCTCAAGTCTCAGTGCCCCTCCAGTCTACCATGTGTGCAGGGCACAGAGGTGTCACGCAGTGCTTCACATGGTTTGTCTTGGCGAACGGAGTCACACAGGGGAGGAACTGCTTAAATGTATTCATCAGGAAATCCAAACATGGCTTACTCCGAGAAAACTTAAAATGGGAATCATGGTTACCGACAATGGGAAGAACATTTTGTCTGCGCTGCGCCAAGGAAGCCTGACCCATGCCCCCTGCATGGCTCACGTCTTCAATCTGGTTGTCAAGCGGTTTCTGAAGTGTTCCCCCCATCTGCAAGACATCCTAACAACTTCAAGGAAACTTTGCATGCACTTCAGCCGCTCCTACATCGCTAAACACACCCTTCTTGAGCTACAGCGTCAGAATGGTATCCCCCAACATAGTCTGATTTGCGATGTTTCCACCCGTTGGAATTCCACCCTTCACATGTTGGACCGATTATATGAACAGAGAAAAGCCATCACGGATTTCCTGATGATCCAAGCAGATAGGGGGACTCCCCTGTGTAACTTCAATGTCAACCAGTGGCAGCTCATACGTGACACCTGCCATTTGCTCAGGCCCTTTGAGGAAGCCACTTTATTTGTCAATCGGCAGGATTACGGGATGAACGACGTGATTCCACTGCTTCATGTACTACAGCACATGTTGGAAACCATGGCTGGTCAGGGCACTGGAGACATTGCGTTTACATCTTACGGCCACATGAACCCTGTTGAAGCTGAACTGGAGGAGGAGGAGGAAGAGGAGGAGGAGGAGTTGCCCAGCGAAACACAGTTTAGGCTTGGCGAAATGGCTGGTTTATCTAGTCAGCGGACAGGAGAGGAGGAGCAGGAGCAGCCAGAGGAGCTGGAGGTTTTTGAGGAAGGCGAGACAGAGGACCCGGGCACACGTGGCAGTATGCAGTGGAGATGGAGACAGGTAGTCCATCCGAGTCACTTGCGCAAATGGCACGAAGCATGCTCACGTGCTTGCATAGTGACCCCAGAATTGTTTCCATCTGTCGGCGGGATGACTTCTGGCTGTCCACCTTATTGGACCCTCGCTTCCGGCACAAAATGGGGGCATTTTTTAAACCCACCGAGAGGGAGGACAAACTGAACTACTACAAAGACATTCTACGTAGGCAGTTGGCCGATGCCTATCTGCGCCATGGTCCATACTCTCGCAGGTCTGACTCGAGGGGACCTCTGCGCTCACCTTCCACTGCCATGGCCGCTGGGGGGGTTGGCAGGAGCAGCAGCAGCAGCTCCATCAGCAGCAGCAGCCTCAGTCTTCAGTCGCTAATGAGTAGCTTTCTACACCCGCATAGTGAGGCTACTCATGAGCAGCAGGAAGACCTGGAGCAGGACCTGAACCAGCAGGTCATGTCATACTTTGACATGACCATGCCAACACACCTTGAGGATCCGCTGGACTTCTGGGCAGCCAAACTTGATTTGTGGCCGCAACTAGCAGAGTTTGCCCTGGAAAAGCTGTCCTGCCCGGCAAGTAGCGTGCCATCTGAGCGGGTGTTTAGTGCGGCGGGGGCCATAGTTACGGCGAGGAGAACTCGTCTGTCAACTAAAAATGTGGAGAGACTCACCTTTGTCAAAATGAATCAGGGATGGATCAGCCAGGATTTCCACCCACCAATGCCTGATGCATGCGACAAGATTCAGCATGGTGCCACGTTTTACACTTTCCAAATGGTGCAAAACATATTTATGTCTTTAGGCCAATTTTTGGGCTCCTGCTGCTGCTGCTGCCAACTCCAGGGTGTGATTCATCCAATTCTTGGGCTCCTGAAGCCAACCCCAGTGTCTCTTTAAAGTAATATTTGGGCTCCTGCTGCTGCTGCTGCTGCTGCTAACTCCAGGGTGTGAATCATCCAATTTTTGGGCTCCTGAAGCCAACTCCAGTGTCTCTTTAAAGTAATATTTGGGCTCCTGCTGCTGCTGCTGCCAACTCCAGGGTGTGATTCATCCAATTTTTGGGCTCCTGAAGCCAACCCCAGGGTCTCTTTAAAGTAATGTTTGGGCTCCTGCTGCTGCTGCTGCCAACTTCTGCCAACTCCAGGGTGTGATTCATCCAATTTTTGGGCTCCTGAAGCCAACCCCAGGGTCTCTTTAAAGTAATGTTTGGGCTCCTGCTGCTGCCAACTTCTGCCAACTCCAGGGTGTGATTCATCCAATTTTTGGGCTCCTGAAGCCAACTCCAGTGTATATTTGGGCTCCTGCTGCTGCTGCTGCCAACTCCAGGGTGTGAATCATCCAATTTTTGGGCTCCTGAAGCCAACCCCAGTGTCTCTTTAAAGTAATATTTGGGCTCCTGCTGCTGCCAACTCCAGGGTGTGATTCATCCAATTTTTGGGCTCCTGTAGCCAACCCCAGTGTCTCTTTAAAGTAATATTTGGGCTCCTGCTGCTGCCAACTCCAGGGTGTGATTCATCCAATTTTTGGGCTCCTGAAGCCAACCCCAGTGTCTCTTTAAAGTAATGTTTGGGCTCCTGCTGCTGCTGCTGCCAACTTCTGCCAACTCCAGGGTGTGATTCATCCAATTTTTGGGCTCCTGAAGCCAACCCCAGTGTCTCTTTAAAGTAATGTTTGGGCTCCTGCTGCTGCTGCTGCCAACTTCTGCCAACTCCAGGGTGTGATTCATCCAATTTTTGGGCTCCTGAAGCCAACTCCAGTGTATATTTGGGCTCCTGCTGCTGCTGCTGCCAACTCCAGGGTGTGATTCATCCAATTTTTGGGCTCCTGAAGCCAACCCCAGGGTCTCTTTAAAGTAATGTTTGGGCTCCTGCGGCTGCTGCTGCCAACTTCTGCCAACTCCAGGGTGTGATTCATCCAATTTTTGGGCTCCTGAAGCCAACCCCAGGGTCTCTTTAAAGTAATGTTTGGGCTCCTGCTGCTGCCAACTTCTGCCAACTCCAGGGTGTGATTCATCCAATTTTTGGGCTCCTGAAGCCAACTCCAGTGTATATTTGGGCTCCTGCTGCTGCTGCTGCCAACTCCAGGGTGTGAATCATCCAATTTTTGGGCTCCTGAAGCCAACCCCAGTGTCTCTTTAAAGTAATATTTGGGCTCCTGCTGCTGCCAACTCCAGGGTGTGATTCATCCAATTTTTGGGCTCCTGTAGCCAACCCCAGTGTCTCTTTAAAGTAATATTTGGGCTCCTGCTGCTGCCAACTCCAGGGTGTGATTCATCCAATTTTTGGGCTCCTGAAGCCAAGCCCAGTGTCTCTTTAAAGTAATGTTTGGGCTCCTGCTGCTGCTGCTGCCAACTTCTGCCAACTCCAGGGTGTGATTCATCCAATTTTTGGGCTCCTGAAGCCAACCCCAGTGTCTCTTTAAAGTAATGTTTGGGCTCCTGCTGCTGCTGCTGCCAACTTCTGCCAACTCCAGGGTGTGATTCATCCAATTTTTGGGCTCCTGAAGCCAACTCCAGTGTATATTTGGGCTCCTGCTGCTGCTGCTGCCAACTCCAGGGTGTGATTCATCCAATTTTTGGGCTCCTGAAGCCAACCCCAGGGTCTCTTTAAAGTAATGTTTGGGCTCCTGCGGCTGCTGCTGCCAACTTCTGCCAACTCCAGGGTGTGATTCATCCAATTTTTGGGCTCCTGAAGCCAACCCCAGGGTCTCTTTAAAGTAATGTTTGGGCTCCTGCTGCTGCCAACTTCTGCCAACTCCAGGGTGTGATTCATCCAATTTTTGGGCTCCTGAAGCCAACTCCAGTGTATATTTGGGCTCCTGCTGCTGCTGCTGCCAACTCCAGGGTGTGAATCATCCAATTTTTGGGCTCCTGAAGCCAACCCCAGTGTCTCTTTAAAGTAATATTTGGGCTCCTGCTGCTGCCAACTCCAGGGTGTGATTCATCCAATTTTTGGGCTCCTGAAGCCAACCCCAGTGTCTCTTTAAAGTAATGTTTGGGCTCCTGCTGCTGCTGCTGCCAACTTCTGCCAACTCCAGGGTGTGATTCATCCAATTTTTGGGCTCCTGAAGCCAACCCCAGTGTCTCTTTAAAGAAATGTTTGGGCTCCTGCTGCTGCCAACTTCTGCCAACTCCAGGGTGTGATTCATCCAATTTTTGGGCTCCTGAAGCCAACTCCAGTGTATATTTGGGCTCCTGCTGCTGCTGCTGCCAACTCCAGGGTGTGAATCATCCAATTTTTGGGCTCCTGAAGCCAACCCCAGTGTCTCTTTAAAGTAATATTTGGGCTCCAGCTGCTGCCAACTCCAGGGTGTGATTCATCCAATTTTGGGCTCCTGAAGCCAACCCCAGTGTCTCTTTAAAGTAATATTTGGGCTCCTGCTGCTGCCAACTCCAGGGTGTGATTCATCCAATTTTTGGGCTCCTGAAGCCAACCCCAGTGTCTCTTTAAAGTAATGTTTGGGCTCCTGCTGCTGCTGCTGCCAACTTCTGCCAACTCCAGGGTGTGATTCATCCAATTTTTGGGCTCCTGAAGCCAACTCCAGTGTATATTTGGGCTCCTGCTGCTGCTGCTGCCAACTCCAGGGTGTGATTCATCCAATTTTTGGGCTCCTGAAGCCAACCCCAGTGTCTCTTTAAAGTAATATTTGGGCTCCTGCTGCTGCTGCTGCCAACTCCAGGGTGTGATTCATCCAATTTTTGGGCTCCTGAAGCCAACCCCAGTGTCTCTTTAAAGTAATATTTGGGCTCCTGCTGCTGCTGCTGCCAACTCCAGGGTGTGATTCATCCAATTTTTGGGCTCCTGAAGCCAACCCCAGTGTCTCTTTAAAGTAATATTTGGGCTCCTGCTGCTGCTGCTGTCAACTCCTGCCAACTCCAGGGTGTGATTCATCCAATTTTTGGGCTCCTGAAGCCAACTCCAGTGTCTCTATAAAGTAATCTTTGGGCTCCTGCTGCTGCTGCTGCTGCCAACTCCAGGGTGTGATTCATCCAATTTTTGGGCTCCTGAAGCCAACTCCAGTGTCTCTTTAAAGTAATATTTGGGCTCCTGCTGCTGCTTGCAACTCCAGGGTGTGATTCATCCAATTTTTGGGCTCCTGAAGCCAACCCCAGTGTCTCTTTCAGCTAATGTTTGGGCTCCTGCTGCTGCTGCTGCTGCCAACTCCAGGGTGTGATTCATCCAATTTTTGGGCTCCTGCTGCTGCCAACTCCAGTGTCTCTTTAAAACAATGTTTGGGTTCCTGCCCCTCATAGTGATGCCACTTCAACTCTCTTGAATTCAATTGTGCTGCTCTGCGATTCTATTAGCGATGCCTCTGATCTGCATGTGATATTTATTCAAAGTATTATTTAACTAACCCAGCACGCATCCTGTGCGTGTTACAGCAAGGCAGAATGGTTTACAACCCTATTGAGGCTCTAGGAGGCTCAGAAATAGCCATTTTTAATAGCGATTCGTCGCGAATTTATTCGGGTCGAAGCGATTTTTGTCGGAAAATTCGGCGAATCAGTCGAATCGAATTTTTCAAAAGTTCGCTCATCTCTACTCACCATCAGCTCAGCTTCTTTTCTCGGCATGGGTGACAACAGGTAAGCGTTATGCTTCATGCCTTCTGGAATTAGCTGATCTGAGGCCCACAAAATTCTTTCCCATTGCAAAAATCTAGCATCACTTCATGTCGCTGATGATAAAAGGGCAGCCAGGATAATTACTAATCTGGTCTCAGGCAAAGTTTCAAATGTATTTTTTATATGAACCTTAATGCTGATCAGACAATAACAGTAATAGAAATAATAATAAAAACAATGATAACTGATGATTGTGAATTTGTGATGATGATCCACAATAATTATTTTTGAATGGTTATATATCTGATATCCAGTCTGGAGATGGATGCTTTGAAACATAGGACCAAATGTTACCACTTAAAGCGGTGATCTGTGAGCACCGCTGTGTTCAAAATACAGGGCATGTAAAAATGTAGAACATATGTAGATACTCAGGTCTAAATAACCATCAAAGTTGTTATATGGCTCCTGGGTGATATATAGTATGAGGTGAAAACATGAGGGCTTCATCAAAAAGAACCTCATTATTTTAGGAGAGCATAACAGCTCTAGATCTAAATCCATGTTCCTTTCCGTTGAGTGAACATATAGAGGGGAGATACATATTCCATTTATTAAGCAAAGGTTATTGTTAACTTTATATGGAAAACTTTCTCACTAGATGCAAGCTCTAGATTTTATTGATTTTGCCAAGCAACCAATAAAACGTAAAATCAGTGCAGCCTGTTTTATAAGGAAACCAGTTTAACATGGAAATGTATCTCAAGGCAAGATACTTTCTAGCAACCAAAAACAACCCCCCCAAACCACATGTTAAGTGATATTTTCAGAATTCACGGTGTTCTGTATTTTCCACATTTCTTGGATGCTACCCTCTGCATAACCTTATGACTAATTGGGACCTTTCCATCAGCACAGTTTTTATTGCTCTGGGATACTATTTAGAAATCAACTATAAAAACATGTATAGGTAGATGTGATATTCACAATTGAGATGCAAACATTAATGAATACATATTCCCACTACCTATATACAGGATCTTAACCAAGATCAAGTTCAACTTTAGGAAAACCCTTACAAATTATTTAGTGGTGTGCTTATTAATGGGATTAATAATTCACCCATTAAGTATTGATCAAATGCTGGTATTGCATTTTAAAGGTCTTAATTTAATTGACAAGTGAAGAGTGGAAATCCTTTCCATCATTTTTTTAGGTTCTCTACCTTTAATAGTGGGTTAATGCCTAAGGTCTAGAGAACTCATACTTCTACAAAAGCTCTCCTTATAGCAGAAAAGTCCTCCAAGTGAGAAGAAGCTTTGTAAACCTGTAAATTTTCCAACTGTGGTGGAGAATTGGTGGGAAGTTAACCAAGTGAAGTTAGAATTTTTCCACACTTCAATAAATAATTAAGTCAGAATTGGTAGGCATGCACATAAGAAATTTAGCTTTTCAACACGTTTATCACTTTTTCACTGTCAATGGGATATTCTGGGCAATTAAAGAAACAAAGCGTACTTACCTGTCAGCCTACAGGCTTGATCACACATAGTCATGCAGGCTGAGCTGGAAAAAATGCAGCTTTAACAGCTCTGAAGCTGAGATCATGCTTCGAACCACCACGAAGTGCATCTGAGGATCCACCACTGATAGCACATCAGCAGTGGACACTCATTTTATGTGCCTCCAGCTACCAATCAATGAGGGAGCCATGACTATCAGCAGGGGCACGTAGTGCAGCCAGGTGAGAAAACACTTTTGGGAAGGAGTCGGCAATGATAACGCTGGAGGGAAGCTACCAGGCAGGACTGCATTATTTTGAGCCTGTAGGTTCAGAGAAAATTGAGAGTTTACTTAATTCCATGCTGTTGTAGATGGCATATCTTCCAGCTTGTTTAAGAACATAGCTGAATTGCAGGTGTAAATTTGCTCTGAATTAACATTTGCACTAGCAAAATATATAAACTCAGTGCTAATGCTAATGCTATTTATTATTATTATTAGTAGTAGTAGTATTATTATTTTTGTTGTTAAATCATAATATTCCGTGTTGCTTTGCAAGGCAAAAATACAGACAAGGTAAAAAATGTAATACAGTTACAATAGGAGGGTTAATACGAGTATGGTGTGGTCATGTGTGCGCTAGCACTGGATTGATATAGGGGTACCAACTGCAAGGACAGACTACTAGCAATCATCAGAACCAACACCTAATTGGTTCGACTGGTATTAGAAAGAATCGGCAGATAAATACAGAGTTCCAATACACCTGGACCCGGATCCGATTACAGTCAATGGGAAGAAATCCTGATGTGTATGCTGACCTCTGGAAAGCACCAAAATGTTGCCAAATACCCCAAAATTGCACAGGAACACTCATAAAGGATAGAAAATGTTCAGACGGTCTTTAATGAGCTCACCTATTATGTCAATTTTATGTCTGCCAGACATAGCTATAGAGTCAAAATACAAAAGCAGAGGGCCATTAGCACCAAGCCCAAAAATACCCACTCCCACCCCCCAGTACTGCCAGAGTGCCACAGAAGCTGGCAGCTTACCCACAAAAGATTTCATACATTTTACATTACAATACAAAAGTGCAAAGGGCTCTGGCAGAGCTTTCCCAGTCTGCGCAGTTAAAGGCAGAGGGCCACAACAGCCACCACATTGCTCACAAAAGATTTCATACATTTTAAATCGGATGATGAAAGCACCAAGTTAGAGGCAGAGGGCCACATCAGCCAGCACATTGCCCACAAAAGGTTTCAGACTTTCTAAAGGGATTTTTAAGCCTAACTGCATAAAACATGTGAGGCAGCCTTACCTCCCGCCGCTGCCTCTCGAATATGTCCCAACCTCCCTGTACCCAGGCGGAAGGAGGAACTGGATCTCTGGCCGTCCGAACCTGCCTACTCAACATGTCAACTAATGACAGTCGTAGGCAGCTTTACACATAGACGTCACCTCCCGACTCTCCCATGTGATGCAGCCGCAGCATGTTTTATATTACCAGGAGCCCAGACCCCACCAACAGGACTGCTTCGGGCTCACTATTAATACACAGTCCAAACACACAGTGTATACAGTGGGGCTGAGATAGAAGTGCAGCAGGGGAGATATGGGGTTAACGTGTTTGGGAGTCTGTGCATGTGTTTCAGAGTGCAGGGTGGTTCATGTTTTTAGAAGTGAGGCAGTGCATGTATGTGCTTAGGATTGCTGGGGTGTGTGGATGTATTTTGGAGTGCAGGGGAGCATGCATCTGTTTGGGAGGGTGAGATCTGAAGCAGGATCTCAAGCTTTTACAGACCCTGACCATTATGCTGATTATTATACGGCATCACAGCTTCCAGGGCCATGCCCACTTTCTTCAGAAGGGAAATCATGGGGTACACTGTATCAGCAATTTCTTCTTCAATTTAATAATGGAAAACAGTTTAGGACAGTGCCAAATGTAGCAGATGCAATAGGATAACAATTGTCTGACATTTACAAAAATTGACAAGGATTGGGGATCAGGGGACTTCCAAGGATTCCAGGTCTGCTGGCTACATTGTTCCTCTGGCTGGATGTGGGTGGGAGGCATTCTAATTTTTGGACTCATGGAGCCCTGTCAGGGAACTCCACACTGTTGGCTACAGTGTTCTCTTGCTGGATTTGTCTTTGCCTTTGCCTGAATATGACTTTAAATTAGAGGATGAAAGAGCAGAGGGCTCCCCAGTCCCCAAGATGTGCATGCCTCCTACCCAGTTAAAGGCAGATGGCACCAGAACATGATGAAAGTGCAGAGGGCCCTGGTAGGGCTCGACCTGTATAAATATTGGGCTGCCCCCAACCAAGATCCAGCCAGAGGAGCACTGTAGCCAGCAGATTGAGGGTGAAAGTGTGGAGGGCTCAGACAGGGTTCACCGAGGACAAAATTTAGGCTGCCTTCCACACAAATCCAGCAAGAGAACACTGTAGCCAACAGTGTGGAGTTCCCTGACAGGGCTCCATGAGTCCAAAAATTAGAATGCCTCCCACCCACATCCAGCCCGAGGAACAATGTAGCCAGCAGACCTGGAATCCTTGGAAGTCCCCTGATCCCCAATCCTTGTCAATTTTTGTAAATGTCAGGCAATCAATATTTTCTGTGGACAGGCAGATGCGTTTGCGACCCCCCCCCCCCCCCCATCTGCACAGAATACCCTTTCGTTTAGCAAACTCTAGCATATTCTTTACCAGCTGGGGCTACAGGTAAAGAGTAGCCACCCAGTAGTCCAGGATCATGAGGCTCCTGCTGTTCACGTACTCCTGGACCACGAAGCACAGGTGCTTCCTTCAAGTGCCAGTGCTACTACTTGGGCCTGCTGGGGTTGCAATTTGTATTTTTGAGTTCAGTTGTATATTCCCAGCTGCTGGCACCACTTCTGGTTCCTGCACGTCATCTGCTAGAGGTGTGGGGTGTAGTGAATGATTGCCTGTTACCATAGGGAAAATCTCTATCCATGATGTTTGCAAGTAAATTCTTTAATTAATGACTATGTAGATTGCAAGCTCTTCTCATCGCTACTGCTACTTTCTTTAATATCCCATTTGCCTAGCTTTGTTCTTTTAGAAGATGACTATGTAGATTGCAAGCTCATCTCATTACTACTGCTAATTACTTTATTATGCCATGTAATCTGGCTAGATTTCAAGCTTTTCTCCTGCTATCTAGGGAGCCCTAGCAAAGCCAGGCCATTGCTGTGTGATTATCAAGTAATTTTAAGCTCTTGTCTGGCTAGCTAGTATTGGACTACAATCAGACACATGCTGGCTGCTCACAGTAACAAGCTGTGTGCTCAAACAGGGTGAAGCAGGGAATGGATGGATTATCCTTGGTGTCCATGGCATATGGGGGGGGGGGGGGGGGTGGCAATACATGATCCGAACCCCAGATGCTTTGCTGAATGCAAGATGGGGGAGGGGGGTCTGGCAATCTGTGGGCATGATCTGGCAGCAGCTAATTTGTAGCATGGTACACAGGAAATGGAAAGGCCTTAAATTCCCAACAGAATCTCAAGGAGGAATCTGGGGTCAGGCAAACTGTACTGAAGAAGATTGTGACGACTTCACAAAGTATCATTGGAGCCTCACTTCCAATACTGGATAATTTATTCAAGCATAAATCTAGGGCTACCAAGACTCTTGGCAACTTTACTCATCTGGGTCATAACTTTTTCAACATCCTACTCAGGTGATGTTATAGACATGAGAATAGAGAGTTATAGAACAGTTTCTATTCCCTGGCCCCCAGAAATCTTAATTTCAAATGACTTGTGAACCCAACAGTCAATGGGAGAGAATAAACTGTCTGCATATCCAAGGGGGCCTGTTATGCTTTACATTCTCATTCTTTGTAATATTAATGTATTGTTGTTAGTGTCATACCATTACACCTCTTTCTCTCTTGCCAGATAAAATTCCTTGGCTTGATGAGGGTATGCATAGACTTGGAGACAAATACATTGACTGATCAACAAGTCAGATGTGACAAGTTAAATGCAGTAATCACAGGTTGTTAACAGAATGCAATTGCAAAAGGATGGAGACAAGAGGTTGGGTGCAAAATATTCTGTACAAAAGTGCAACATTGTGTTCTGTGTAGGTTGTTGAGAGTCCTAAAACTGGAAAGTAGTAGGGCATTCCTGAAGTCCTGGAGCATGTGATGTTCTTTAGATGAGGTGAGAGAAAATAATTAGTTTAAGAGGATCTTTTCAGATTGCTAACTCTCTATGTTAATCGGTGAAAAACTAACCTCTTCCTGGTTCCTTTGTGGGCCGTTCAGTCAATTTGCATCACTCATTCAATTCAGATTTCCTTTGCTGCTCTGAGCTCAGGTACGCTCGAGTACGTGCCCAAGGTAGAGGTTTGCTGGGGATGTGGGGAAGAACTGAAGACTCGAGGGGGTGCTCCGCTTTTTATCTTGAACTATTAAATAGGGACCATTTTGGTATCTTTTTGTCCATTTTATTAATTTTAACTAGTGCTGTGCTGGATACATATGCTCTAGCCATCTCTACTTTGTAAACTGGTATAGTGGTCCTTTGAACCCCTTACCAGTTAACAAGCAGTTAAAAAATAAATTCCATTGCTAAAATAAAAAAAATAACTCATCATTTCTGCTTCTTTCTTCATCTGCCCCTGACGGGCAGCGTCCTATCTGCAGACATGAGAGTCAGGGTCTCCCTTGCCCAGAAGGTAAAGACAAAGTAATCAGCTGCAATGGTGAGTTCTTTTTTCATTTTAACAATATCTTTTTTTCTTTTAACTGTTTGCGAACTGGTATGGGATCCAAGGGACTCCTATACCAATTCACAGGGTAGTGATGGCCAGCAAGCCACCTGCAAGGCAAGCATTGGTGGGTAGTGTAACTTGGCCTGGATTTGAAGATGCAAATTAAATCTTGCTTTGGCCCAGATGAGAGGCCGATCACCAATCTTGACATGGCTCTGTGGTTTGCTGCTTTGTTTCTGTAAATTGGTGATGAAATGTAAGAGAGACTTGGCGGAAGAGAGTCTTGCAGATTACAATTAGGACTTTTAACTAAATCCTCTCAGATACTGGAAGTGGATGAGGTGAGGTGGAACACCTTGGGCTTGATCTAATGGAGTTCCAGTGGTTGTATTATATTAGAGAAGGGGCCAGAGTTGTATGGGGAAGATAAGCTCTGTTTAATGTTCAGCTTGAAGCAAAGAACACAAGATAGAAGTGTAATGAAGAGTTTTGCACAGAAGCAGTGTTGGAAGACAGGTGAAGTAAAAATTGCCCAAGACGATATGTGTAGACTAAGAAGAGTAGGGGTCCTATGATAGAACCTTGTGGTACATCAACAGAGAGTGAGGCGAGAAAATTGTGTTAGAGCAGAATACATTAAAAAGTACAGTTAAGGCAATGGCAATAACAAGGGAGCAAGAAGCTCACCTGAAGCCTGCCCCTTGTGCCTCTTCTCTATTTCCTACAGCGTACTGTAGATGCTGAAACAGGTCTGCAAAGTTTACCCCTCGTTTCCTTTCCATTTTTCTATGACCACACTCCAAATGTGCTTGCACAGCCATACCTGTCCCTCACTGCTCCCAAAGTAACCGAGCCTGGGAAGCCATAGTGGTTGCACTTGTTGGGGCCATTCACACTGAAGGATGCTGGGGCACAGGGTTGGCAGCATGTACACATTGTAGATCCACTACAGTGTCTAAAGAGTTCTGCAGGAAATCGAGAAGAGGCACATGGGACAAGCTTTAGGTGGGATACTTGCTCGTGAGCTCCTTTTGGTTGAGGTTGAGGCATGAGCTAAACTAACATGATTCATACTAAATCTTTTCATTTTAGTGACACAGACCTTGACCTTCTTGTTAATATGAGCCCTGACTACCTCTTAGATTGCCCCAATTCTAATGCATTCCGTGAAAAGCATTATTAGCTTCCTTTAAACTGTAAACTTCAAGTGGAAGAATAAATCTATTTCTAATGACGCAGGGGAGTTTGAAGGCTGCTTCCTGGAAGTCCTTCAGACAGCTTCAAATCCAGAAAAGCCCTCAATTTTCATATATGGGGGAGATCATATATGTCCTGGCATAGGCATGTTCAGCTCGTCTTTAAATCACGTCTTAAAATGTACTTCAGTGTTCTGACTTTATTACTATTGAATGTCACACCTTCTGAGCATATTTCTTAGCTTACATGTTCCAAACTCATTTTCTTAGCCAAAGTTTGGTGACTGGAGCAAAAATATATGATCTCATATGAAATTTAACAGCTGACACTGGGAACTTCACATCCATATTGCTACATATAAGTAATAAATGTTATATGAAAAAACAAACATCTGCGGTTTTGAATGTTGATGTTTCTTTTCTAGAGTTACAGTTCTGACACTGAACGAAAGATTGTTTTTAAAATAATGAAGGGATACTCTGCCCAGCCTGAGTAAATTGTTTTGTAATACATTTTGCTGTTTAACAGTAATTTATTCTGCACTTTACTGGCAGTAAATATGCACTATACTGTCAATCAGAAATAAAGCATATTGATGTAAATGGAGGAAAATGGAATAAATGTTTGGACTTTGCTGACTAAGCTCCACAGATGCCTAGACACACAGACAAATATAGATTCGTTTAACGTTTCTTTGACATGTTATGCGATTACCAAAACAGAAGGACAAAAAGGACAAGGCAATTTTCTGGGTACACCTAAACTACAAGAAAATAAGAGTGTCTGCTTAATCATGTTATACAGAACACACAGGAATCATATACAGTATATGTAAACTCAAAGGCATCAAAGTAACCTAGGGGTGCAGATTCTTAAAGTGGAACTCTAGCCTACTAATGCTCTCCCATCGAGCAAAGCAAACTTCATTGAATACCTCCGTATCACAGATTTGATACCTTTTTTTTTTTGCGTCATTCCATCTAATAGGGGCACAGGATATAGATGAGCACAAGTGTACCAAACAGGCCTCCCCCAATAAGAGGCACACAGCAATGCACTGCTTTCTGATTTGGGGGGAGTATAGGTTAAAATTAGTCTGATGTCATTGTAACTTTAGGTATGCTTTCAACAGGAAGAAATGCCAAACAGACTTTATTTCCTCTTATCCCCACAGCATGAGGATGTCAGGTCCCGTGGGACGTCTTCCTTCCAATAAGTCAGCAACCCCCAATCTCCGCTGCTTTCTTCGCCTATAGCCAAGCCCCCGTTTGCCGGGATGCAGGATACGCCTCACCGGACACGGTTGCCCCCAGGACTTGTTAGCACAAAGGATGCTGACTTATGCAGGGGAAGGTGGACGAACCAGGAACAAGACTGGTAAGGCAATCGGGCAGAGGTCATACACAGGTGATCAGTCCAAGGAAGCACGGTACAAGAGGATTGAGACGGAAGAATGGTCAGGGCTAGCCAAAGGTCACACCAGGAGGTCAGAGATACGCGGTACAGAGGAGCAGGCAGGAATCGTGGTCAAAAACAGGCAAGGTCGGTCCAGGCGGCAATCAGGAATGGTCATACACGGTAGAATCGTAAGGAAAATAGCAATCACAATCACACCCAGCAGCACGCTATCACGGGCCAGGATCAACTGCAGAGGAAATCCCTTTATAGTGGGAAAACCGGCAGGATTGGACAGGGAGACAATGGCTAGGATTGGTGCACATAGGATCTGGCGGCCGATTGGAGCACTGGCCCTGTAGTTTGATTGGTGAGCTCTGGGCTGATTGCCCCAGCTGAGCTTCCCAGGCAAACTGCTCAGTGCTGCACCTTCTAGACTTTGTTCTTTTAAACAGCCTCCGGTGGCCATTCTGAGTATTGCACCACCGGAAGACATGAGCTGACTGTATAGGCCAGCAAGCACAAGCTGAGTGACAATGGGCAAGGGGGAAGGACTTACTCGGTGACATATGCGCCACAGGGGATGGCAACTGAGGCATAAGCGGCTCCTGGGCAGGAGGAACCCGAACCCGTTGCCTAGGGACACCACGGGCACGGGTAGAAGGTAAGTCATTCATGACAGAGGACATCTGAATTTTGGATTCCCCACTGAGTCTCTTTTCTAAACAAGCTCTCAACCTGGCCACATGGTACTTACTTTTCCTGCAATAGTTGTTCACTAGTCAATAACTTGACCTACACTGATAAAGTTGTTTAGCAAGGGTGGCATAGCACAAGAATGTGAACAGCCTGGTGAAGCTGGATAATTGCCAGTGGTTATGTGATTGGCTGCCAATGCAGGAAGTGCTGTGTCTTTTTTACTTCACCTTTAATAAACCTCTTTAATGAGCATAGATCATGTTATTGAGACATACTGCTCAACCACCAACACCTGCTACTGCAGGCACGAGTAGAGGTCTTGGTCATCCACTTGTATCATCCATGACTGTATGAAAAAAAAGAAAACCACCACTTTCTTTGTAACATCAATGGCTTGATAGTAAAACAGAGATTTGTAGTTTCGGTACAGAATAGGAAATGAGATCCTATCCATCCTGGTCACTTAGACACCTTTAAAAAAAATTTGTGAGTTGCAAAAACTATTAGACTTTTGGTCTCTCGTGGCTTGGGTAAATCAGTCCTATCTAGGGCTTCCACCTTGCATGACTAACTTTCCTCATCACTTCTGAATCAAACATAGTCCAATACTGTAACTTGGCTGTCTTCTGTAGGTACATTTCCCTGTGGTGGAACTGTAGTGGTGCTCTTGCTATAAACTCATAAAGAAGGGTCAACAAATGTATACCTTAAGATATTCTCTCAACTGCAATTCTAAGAATGTTGTATATGTGATCTCACATTTGAAGTACAATATGTAGGATGCACCACCCACGAGGTCAAAGTGAGAATTGGTGAGCACTGTACGGACGTCCCCATGCACATCAAATGTGGCCTGACATTGTTGTGCAGTACATGAGGGTGGACCATTAAACACTAATTCTTATGTCTGGAAACAAGATTGAGGGATGATAAGAATTCTCTCTTTTTCTCCCTTTATGTTGAGGATTTAGTAATCACTCCTTCCTAACACGGTCCATCCATTGTTTTTTCTCCTTGATTTTAAATTCTCCCCATCCCACCCATTATACCCAAACAGCCAAACTTTATTTTAATTTACCTAATCCTGGCAGGATTGAATGGGCATTGACATAGCTGTTTCCAAGCCCTTTATACAGGCATCTTTTGGCCTTTTTGGTAGCCCCCACTTTGCACAGCAATAACTAATTCTTGCTTTCAGGACTATCTACCTTATCAACTGTGTTGTAGCTTTACATGTTTCAAATCATTTTTACTGCCCGCTTGTCTGGCTGCTTAGTGCAGCTATTTACATGTCAGATAACTATTATCTTTATATGCATAGCACCAATGATTACCATAATTTTCATTATGTGCCCCTTATATACATTCAATTATACATCAAGACTCTTTTTATTGCTGAGCGGTCACTATGATCTTATACAGTACTATGTATTTCATTCGGAACTTTTTTTATCCGCCCTCCATTGTATAACACTATAGTCCATGTGCTTGGACTACCAAGTTTATACTATTAATCAAATGTTAACATTATTAGCCACTGCGGATTCTCCACTGCTTGCTCTTCTGGCTGCATTGCAAGCCTGAAGTTCGTAATAATCCACTTTCATTTTCAGCTGGCCTCATGCGCCTATTTAGGGCCCCACCGGCTATATTCCATTTTGTATTATGCATGCTATTTTCCAGCCATTCCTTACCCATAAAGAAGCGCATCCTGTAACCATTTGTATGTTTTTATTTCTATTAGTGTGCGCCAATCATCAGCCTTTCTATCGCGCTGGCATAAACATGCAGCTTACTGCTGGCTGGCCTATCTCTCACTGCATAGTCTATCAGTGGCGGCGAATCTCCCGACAGCTCCTGCTGTGCAGCCTATCAGCTTGAAATGACTGCTTGGGGAGCAGGGCTGTATCCTGGAGTCTGCCTCAGGCATTCATTTTAGATTTACTCTCCATATATCAGCTTTCTTTATTTCTGCAGCCCGGCCATGCGCTCAGCCCCCGACATGCCTCCCTCCTGCCCACTCATATAGCCGAGCTTACTTATACCGTTGCGTGTTACCACCACTATGTGATGCACATTCGCGCTTCAAATTTACTCCCCCTTCCATCATAATAAATGCTCGCACTCAGCTACTGTCTGCTCGGACCTAGCGCATGCTCTACTACATATACATTTTTTTTATTTTATTCATTAATTCTATTCAAAAGGCCACTTCCTCTGGGTGGATGGGGGGATTTCCCTGAATCAACTTGTACGAGTAAGGGCTTTGCCTGAAACGCGTCACCTGGCTCATAAATTGGACCCCAAGGAAGTGAAATTTTTGTGTGCTGTTCCTCTTTAATGTATGGGACAAGATTAAGAAGAAAGTGGTCATTTCCCCTTACACTCCCCTTGCAATCTTTTTAGGCCACCCTGTCTTCCCGGCAGGTATCGACTTCCAATCCATTATGAGAGTATGGTCAGCAGCCCTTGGATGGCGAGGAGTTAAATGGCAGCTGGGATCAGTAGAGCTGAGAGGCCATTAGCTCATTGCCCTCATGTTAAATCTAATCAGGCGCTCAGATGTCACAGTGCCGCAACCGGAAATGTTGGAACCTCCGGCCGGCGGAGTGGCATTTGTGTCTCACGAGCAGGCAGCCCAGCCCTCACAAGGTGAGGGGAAAAGATGCCCTCCTAGTTAAGATGATGTGAGCGGCCAATTGTGAGACAGAAGGGTCCTCAGTGGGGCATAAGAGCTGGTGCAAATGCATTCAGCACCACAAACCCTCATAGCAATCACACGTAGGCAGAAGAGCGCCTACCGACGGGCACGAGATGGATGGGTTGTTCTCCATCCTACGGCTTGTCCACGCATGCAGACCTAACTAGCTTTGTCTCCTGCGCTAACCTTCATACCTAAGCCTTCGGTACATTAAAGGAGCAGTATCGCGAATTTTTCTTGGTGACTTATATTTAAATGGTACTTTGAATGTAGGTAAGTGTTGGAGTAAGAATTACAAATGTAGAAAAAAATGATGTGTGTGTTGAGCAGCTGGAGACTAATAGCTCATGTTTATGTCTTGTGAGTGTCGGGACCTGACACTCTGGCCTGTTCCATGCTGAGGAGAGGGGTGAAACAATGTATCAGTTCCATGCTGAGGAGAGGGGGAGAACAATGTATCAATGTATCAGCTGTTCAGTGCTGGCAGCCTTCCAGCATAAGATAACAACATTGCAACATTGCCTGGCCAGAACTTATATATCTAAAACAGAGAGAAAAGCTCTAGAAGTCATTTAGCTGATTTTGACAGTTTTCCCTTCATGTTGGCTCTGCTGCAAAATCTTTCAGTTTACCATTTTCTTTTTTTGCACGCAGATGGGGAGCCTGAGCAGTAACCTTCCCGGCTGCCCGGCCTGTCTAAATGACTATCTGCGTGAGTGTGCCAGAAAAATGGGGGGATCTGTGGTTATCCAGGGGTCGTTTCACACAGTGGGCATCCCGATTTAGGATTCCCAAGGGGGAAGGTCAATGGCCAGGTCTTATAGACTTCAGGGTCGGCCACTCAGGGTTTTGTTCCACTTTAATACCTTTAGATTTTCCTGCACAGTTATTCAAAGAAGAATTTCAGTCGTTTTCAGTCAGTTTAGTTTATTTTGTATAGATTTTACACATTTGAGTCACCTGGTCTCATAACAAAAGCAGCACCTCACACACACACAGCCGTTACCACTGATTACAGTGTCAGCCTCTGAGGTAAAGTGTTGCTAGGAGACCAGTGGGCTAAATGAAGCAGCTCACTAAATACAACCCAGCAGATCCCCCTATTCAGCAAAAGGACTGAGCCATTGTAAGTATACAATTTAAAAGAGAGGCATATATTTTTTTCTTTTTCTATCGCCAGATTATTTATACACATGTTAGAAGCTATTGTGTGGCTATTTAATTATTTATCTTTTTTAATGCAATTTCGCGATACTGCTCCTTTAAGGTAAAGGACAATGTCTCCTACATAAATTAATTTGCATTAAATAGATAGTCATAGACTCCAACAAAATAATATATCTATAATTTATTTAAGAATAGCGAGTAAGTGTATTAATTCTGGCCTTTTAACAAAAACTGCTCTGCATACAGGTCCTTCTCAAAAAATTAGCATATAGTGCTAAAGTTCATTATTTTCCATAATGAAATGATAAAAATTAAACTTTCATATATTTGAGATTCATTGCACACCAACTGAAATATTTCAGGTCTTTTTTTGTTTTAATACTGATGATTTTGTCATACAGCTCATGAAAACCCCAAAATCCTATCTCAAAAAATTATCATATCATGAAAAGCTTCTCTAAACGAGCTATTAACCCTTTCGCTGCCAGCCTACCTGCAGCATTTGCCACTCCCTGTTGCCAGACTGAGTTTGACTGTTTTGCGCTACACATGTTCAACTGTCATTTTCGAAGGGATTTCCAGGGATTTCCCAGGAAAATTATATATTGTTTTTTTCAACAGAGTCTGGGCTTTAACATGAAATGTCTTGTTTGTGTTTTTTAGGTGTATTCTCAACATTTTTGGGTGAAATGTGTGAAAAAAAATAAAAAAAATATATTTTTTTACAATTTGTAGAGTTTTTTTGTAATAAAAAATGTAAGTTTGTCAATAAAATCTTATTGCGTGAGAAACCCCAATTTCTCCCGCTTACAGCGATACCACATATGTATAGGTAGACACCCTTTCCTGCCCAGAAGCCTTTTATAGCTGCTGGATGACAAATGGTTAATTAAAAAAAAAAATGACATAGGGTCCCCCTTCCCGGGGAGGGGGACCCCATTTTTTTTTGGATTTTTAAGGGTTAAAAACCCTTAAAAATCCAAAAAAAAAAATGACGTGGGGTCCCCCTTACCCAAAGTAACCAGCCCGGGACCAGCTATGGGGGCTTGTAGGCACAGAGTGGGGGGGCCAGCTTTGGTGGCCCCCCCACCCTGCAGCCTACGAGCCCACATAGCCTATGTGGGCCCGGGCTCTTCTGCCCCCCCCTGGCCTTTGGGGAGGCAGGTAATGGGGGTGCGGGGGTTAATGGCAATGCCACCCCCCCAGCCATGTGAACTGGTATAAGGGGTCTCATGGACCCCTTACCAGCTCACAAAGGGTTAACTGTAAAAAAAAAAACACCACACAATAAAAAAAAGTATTTTATTAAAAAAAAATAATTTTTTTTTACTGTACTTACCTTCGATTGCAAGCTCTTGTCCCTCGCCGCTCAGCTGACAGATGCCTGTGATCGGCATCCAGAGAAGGAGAAGGCAGGAGATCAGAGGATCTCCTGTCACCTCCTTCCAGGGCACCGATCACCGGCATCTGAGAAGCTGAGAAAGCTGAAGCCGGTGATCGGGACCGGGATGATGTCATAAGCCCCGCCCCCAAGGGGGCGGGGCTTAGAGGCAAGATGGCGGTCGCCATCTTGAAGAAGAGAGGAGAGAGCCTCCCAGGCTCCCTCCTGAAGATCGGTAAGTCCTGGGGGGGGATCGGAGGCCCCCCAGGTGAAGAGGAGGGACAGCGGGAGCCAGCGCACATGGAGGTAAGTGAATGTCATTTTTATTTTTTTTTTTTTTTTACAGTTAGCAGCTGCTGCTGCAGAAGCGGGGGGGGGGGCGGCCTATTCCGGGGGCTCTCCTGGAGCCATCCGACCCCCCACGGGGGATCGGATGGCACCAAATTAAAGGGGAGACCCGGCCGGATCCAACAAGGGGTCAGGTGAGTATTTTTTATTTTTATTTTTTAAACTAGAAGCGATCAAAGTCAAGCACGTAACACCTACGGGCTTGGCACTTAAGGCCCAGCCAAGCCAGCACGTAGGTGTTACGTGCTTGGCAACAAAAGGGTTAACCTAATCATCTGAATCAACTAATTAGCTCTAAACACCTGCAAAAGATTCCTGAGGCTTTTAAAAAAGCCCAGCCTGGTTCATTACTCCAAACCGCCATCATGGGTAAGACTGCTGACCTGACTGCTGTCCAGAAGGCCATCATTGACACCCTCAAGCAAGAGGGTAAGACCCAGAAAGAAATTTCTGAACAAATAGGCTGTTCCCAGAGTGCTGTATCAAGGCACCTCAATGGGAAGTCTGTGGGAAGGAAAAAATGTGGCAGAAAACGCTGCACAACGAGAAGAGGTGACCGGACCCTGAGGAAGATTGTGGAGAAGGACCGATTCCAGACCTTGAGGGACCTGCAGAAGCAGTGGACTCAGTCTGGAGTAGAAACATCCAGAGCCACCGTGCACAGGCGTGTGCAGGAAATGGGCTACAGGTGCCACATTCCCCAGGTCAAGCCACTTTTGAACCAGAAACAGCGGCATAGGCGCCTGACCTGGGCTACAGAGAAGCAGCACTGGACTGTTGCTCAGTGGTCCCAAGTACTTTTTTCTGATGAAAGCAAATTTTGCATGTCATTCTGAAATCAAGTTGCCAGAGTCTGGAGGAAGACTGGGGAGAAGGAAATGCCAAAATGCCTGAAGTCCAGTGTCAAGTACCCACAGTCAGTGATGGTCTGGGGTGCCATGTCAGCTGCTGGTGTTGGTCGACTGTGTTTTATAAAGGGCAGGGTCAATGCAGCTAGCTATCAGGAGATTTTGGAGCACTTCAGGCTTCCATCTGCTGAAAAGCTTTATGGAGATGAAGATTTCATTTTTCAGCACGCCCTGGCACCTGCTCACAGTGCCAAAACCACTGGTAAATAGTTTACTGACCATGGCATTACTGTGCTCAACTGGCCTGCCAACTCTCCTGACCTGAACCCCATAGTGTGTACTAATGAGATACTTTCTGCCAATGTTAATGTCCAGACATAAATAATACACATTGATTTATTTGATATAGGTTTGCATATATCTTATGCAAATATCTTATATATAAAAAGCGAAACATTGTGGACATGAAGAAATATTCGTTACTCCCATCAATATATTTAACAAACTTACCATAAGTAAATAGATTATTGGCAAGTCACTTGCACTTTATAAGCATAGATTTTGTTCTTGTGAATTTGTTATATCTGATTTCTTTATAATATAATTGTGGAATTTTACAGCATAGTAGCATGGTTATAGGTAAAATACGTTTATTGAGGTAGGCCATACCACCCAGTTTTTTGATTCTTACATAGAAAGATGACCAAAATCTGGGATATTATCTCCCCTAAAAATGTGGCATCCTTTGACCAACTTATAAAAAATCCCGACCTCGGAAGATTTCTGATACTTGCAACTCAAACACACAAACAATTTGTAAAATAAAGCACTACACCCTACCGGCTGACTAATTTTGAACAACAATGCATTAATTACCAAAATAAGTAATCTCCTTGATATATAAACCCTCACATAAATTATTCTCTCAGATGGATGGAAGATCTAAAAACTCCTGGGGTGAATCCACTTGTGCCAGCATATGGAAAAACTATCTCAGGACTTCTCTATGTTAACAACAACTAAAACGAAAACCAAAGTCCTCCTAAGATGGTACTTAGTCCCAAGCATATGCACAATCACCAGTCCGCATATTCTCCCTTATGCTTTAGAAATTGCAATAACAGAGTTTCCTTCATTCATATATGGTGAGTATGCCCTATAGGCAGGTCAGTTCAGGAAAAAGTATATAACCTCCTGAACAAAATATTGAAGCTAAATATCCCACCTAATCCAGAAACAGCTTTGCTTCTGGTCATACCACCCAGATGCAGCCAATAACAGTTTTTATTGATATTAAATATTCTATCCTCAGTTACACAAACCATAGCTATTGCCGCCAAAAATACAGAGATCCCCTTTAGAGTCCTAATAAACTGAATCAATAATACTATGGTCCTAGACAAAGCTCATGAAACACTAACAGACTTCCTTGCCACGTTTACTAAAGTCTGGGAACCTTGGCATCTCCACTTTTTTAAAATGAATAAAACAACATCTCTCTTATCCATATAGGCTTCATACAACCCCCATTCCCCAACACTGGAGCAAACCCTTACCCTTTTCTCTTTTTCTTTATCCAACTATCTCATTATTATACTTTTGTTCTTTCTTTCTTCATTACCTTTACATCCAAAGTGGCAACCTAACTGCAGCCCCATGGCCCATGTCTACCACCTCCCTGCTTAACATTATTGCCTATATGATCTTTTAATGTGAGCACAGTGTTCATAGGTACTAGCCTTGCCATTGTTCTAATAGCATTCAATGTTGTCTTACACTTATACACTATTTAATGCTGACGAATTCTCTTACAAGTCATTAATTTGTCAATGCTCTTTGTTGCAAACTTTATTTTACAAATATATGTATTCTTTTTTCCAATAAAGCCTATTTTTAAAGAAAAAAATCTGGGAGCAATCGTTAAAGTGAATGCTAAAATGCATAACCAGATTGATTAGGCAAAAGATCAAATATTACTACTCAAATATTAATTTGTTCACGCAGTACATGTGTAAACAGGAGAATTAACTAGATTTTTTATTAAAAGCAATATATAGTAGTGAAATGTTACAAATATGTCAACACTAGAAATGTATACTTTCAATGTAAAAGTCACATTCTAGTCCCTTGGTTCTGAGTGGGTTTATCGTTTAAATTTGGTAAACTGTATTAATATTTTGCCATGTGTGATAATACAAAAGAGAGAAGCTGAACCTTTAGGAGTGTGGGTTTGACTTCATTGCCAAAGGACGAGGGTTCACAAACATGTGGTTGCATAATACTGTAGCTGGTGGTGTAAATGAAGACAGACCACAGAAGTATACAATAAAATGTTTTTTTTGGGTCTGTTGGGTGTGAGGTATTGACTTTTTAAACAGATTTTATATAGGAAGGGCGTCTACATATTTCACATAATGCCGCTGTAAATGGGACCTGACTAAACAGATGGTAAGCTTCCGAGAGCTGGTAGGCAATATACAGCGCTGGTTCCAGACAGGGACATTTCTAGGATAAATATAGCTCAGTTCGGGAAGACCCCCCCCCTGTCAGGTATCCTGTGATACACTGTATGAATGGGCTAGATACATCTAAGGTGTCTCTTTTCTTGATTAAATAGGTTCACTTTTTCACTTGTAAGATAGACCCCATGCCGTCTGAGTTGTTCATTTGTTTCAGGTACAATCATATAAGTTCGATCAGATTCACCAGACATGTGCCAGTAATCTCACTGCACATGTAATGAAAAAAGAAAAATAAACACAATGACATACCAGTTGACTGACAAACAACACAAATATATGAATAACTGCATTCTATATTTAGAATAAAACTGATTGAATAGCAAAAGAGGAAAAAAAAAGTGCAAACAAAACCCACACAGCTGCTGGCCCTCCCCCGGGGCATCCCGAATCTGTATACCCTGCTGTGTGAAACCCCCAGGGCGCCCATAAACACTAATCTTTGCCCACTCCAATGGTGCATGTGAGGGCTCTCGTCCAATGAGAACCTTCAGCCGTGACTATGTCATTCAGTAAATGGCTCTCATTGTTGTCAATGGGGAGCACACACTGCCTCAATCCCTGCATCTCCAACGGTATGCATGTGCACCAGACACAGACATTCAAATATGCACGCAGCAGAGGATGTGGGGGATGTGACAGTGCACACTCCCTATTGAAGTCAATGATAGCAGTTTGCCGTATGACATAGTCACAGCAGACGGATTTCACTGGACAAGAGCCTGTGTATACGTCATTGGAACAAGAAAGAGGTGAGTTCTGTGGCATTCTGGGAATTTCACACAAATTGGGAATGCCCCGGAGGACTGGAGCAAAACCTGGGAAAGTCAAATTCCAGGGTTTTGTTTCTGTTTTAAGTGCTTTAGAGCTGGGCTGAGGTTTTGTAGCAAAAGTCTTTCTGTTAAGTGTTGGGTTTTGGTCAAGCAGAATCCAATCAGCTGCAGTGGTACCCAGTGTATTCTCAGCTTTGTTCAGTATTCAGATGAATCATGGGAGCTGCATTGCTGTTAGCTAGCCCCAGACATTATGGCTAGCTCTGTGGAAGATTCAAGATTGAAGGGAGGATGAGGGCTCCTATCTCTGAACAGTAATTAGGCACTGCCTAGGGATGGGCAGAATCATTTCCAGCCTAGTCTGACAGTACCAAAATGCATGATCCCATGTGAGTTTCACAAAGGGGGCATGTTTACAAGCTGTGACCTGTACCAACTGCCCCGAGTTACTTCAATCAATGAGGTTGAGAGATGATTTCCTAACCTGGTAGCTGATTTGCTAATGTATGACTCTCATTCGACAGAAGTTATGAGAAATAATTCTTGTCTGCCTGTTTTAATACAAATCGTTGTGCTTTATTGCAAAGACAGGGAAGGGGGATGTTTGGGTCCGTATTTTGATCCTTTTGCTGGAAGTGGTCCCTAGCCCCTATGGGAGGCCTCTAAAGTTTCAGGAATTTTGTCTTTGTGACTATACAATTCAGGGGGGGTGTCAGGTTTTAATTATGCATGCATATATATATATATATATGTAATACTAATATATAATACACACAGGGAAATTGTTGTTCATTTTACCCCGCAAGAAGTTAGCAATGCCCTACTGTCTAATTGGCAAGAGTATCCTAGGAGGTGGGGGCAGGAGACAGTGGTGTAAGAATGCTAGTAGAGCAGAGATCGCATTAGTTTCAGTGATGGCAGTTATTAGCCACATTCTCTAGGAGTTTCTCTATTAGCCTCCATGGTAATAAAGATAGAATAAATGTGCAAACCTGGGTTTTATTTACAGGACATTTCATTATATGTAGTTGAGACATTTCAGTTTAGATAAACAGCATTCGCTAAGATTAAGAAGCCATCGTATCAAGCTGCAAGTAAATCTATGGGGTCATATTCTATATTCAGGCTCCAATTTAGAAAAAAAACAGCAGAGAATGTGGCCATTTTACAGGTTACTTCTGCTTTGCTCATTTATATAGATTAAACAACACACTGTGAGTAATGACCTCAGAGGAAGTATAAATCTCTCGGTGATTGGTAAGGAGTCTTCTTATAAATACTCAACAGTTTTCTCTTCTATTTTTAAACCTTCACGAACTACGGCAGGATATATGGCTTTTGATAAAGAGGAAAACGCTGTGAGCTAAAGCAGCAGCTGAGGATTAAATTCATCGACATAGAACATAGTAAAGATTTGCATTATGAAACTTTGGGGGTCAAGAAAAGCAAGGGTGTGTCCTTTAAAAACATTCTAAGGCTTTACTACTTGCTAAAAAAGATGCTGTATTCCAGGGTTAGGCAGGCTTAAAGTTTTATTTTGTCTTTTACAGGTTACATAGTTAATAACTTAGCAAAGCATCTTGGACTGGCAAATATTTCAAGGTTGTGAATAACTAGAAAAAAGATTAATTGGAACGTGTCATCTAAACCATGGGATTAAGGGATTATTGATCCTAATGGAAGCTTGAATTTAAACTTTATAGTGTTATGTAAAAGCTTCTCTTAATACAGAAACAAAATCTCTTTATTCACTTGTTGTATAAGGGGCTTATGAGGATGAGCAGACATTTTATTCACTATAAGAAAATCATACATTTTTCCAGATCTGGAAAGTCTTAGGCCCTTATTTTAGAAGGGATAGCGTCAGGTAGTGGCTGGTTAATGAGAGGTAGCGACAGGTAGCAACTGGTGAACGCCGGACACGGCACGCAATTACACATTTATCAAGCAGAATCAGTTTAGCGACTGGGATAGCGCCATGTAGCGTCTGATTCATCATTTTCACAGCCTCAGCGAACAGCGCTGGCATTCAGCCTTGCACAGCGCCAGGTATGACCTCTCGCTACCTGTCGCTCTCCAATACATTTCAATGGATGAATCTTTTCTTCTCTTTAAACGGGGTATTTTTTTTTTTTTTTTCCAAAAAATCACAAATAATTCTGTGACCTGTTCTGGCATTGAAAAAGCAGTTTTTTCATAATTTTTTATATATTTCCTCAGAAATGACATTGCAGGTCTGGCATTAAAGTGTTCATGTTACAATGTTGTAACAATGTAATTCCATATGTTTTCGCTTTGTTACTAGTTGATAGATGCTTGAAAACAGACTTTAAACACACCGCCTCCTGCGCTCTGGGCTTCAAACAAGTATTTTTCAGCGCCAGAGATTTGTGAGGCTGTTTTTTTTCCTGAATATGGTGTGAGTTGGTCGCTATGATCAGTCGCTAACATGCGCTCCCATACAGCGCTGTACTGGTCAAATAGCGACTCCTCACAGAAACCTCACTCAGCCCTAGTTCACTCCTGGCGGACATATGTATGATCCCCAAGCCAGATAAAGACAGCTTACTCATCCCCAACTATAGACCAATATCCTTGATAAACATTGACGTGAAACTTCTGGCCAAGGTTCTAGCGGCCAGACTGAACACTTTTGTGGCCGACCTCATACACGGGGACCAGGTGGGCTTTGTTCCAGCTCGACAGGCCGGTGACAATGTTAGGAGGGTCGCACATCTGGTACACCACGCCCACTCCAGGGGTATCCCGGACTTTCTTCTCTCACTCGACATACAGAAAGCCTTTGATTCCCTGTCTTGGGACTACCTGATGTGGGTGCTCCGTAAATGGGGATTTGGGCAACGGTTCCTAGAATGGATAGGAGCTCTCTACACGACCCCTGCGGCGCGAGTAAGATACCTGGGCTTTACTTCCGGGCCATTCGGTATTCACAGGGGAACCCGGCAGGGATGCCCCTTATCCCCGCTCCTCTTTATTCTGGCCATTGAGCCGCTGGGACTGGCCATCAGGAACTCCATCAACATAATGGGATTGGAGGTGGCGGGTGTCCACCATAAAGCCATTTTTTTCGCGGATGACGCCATAATCGCTATCACTCAGCCGACCACTTCACTCCCGAACTTATATAGAATTTTGGACCAGTTCGCCCGAATCTCAGGCCTAACTATTAATAACGAAAAATCAAGGGCAATGAACATTTCCCTGCCATTGGACGTGGTGGACCAGATTAGAGCTAGTTTCCCTTTTCGCTGGACGACCGAGCCGCTTCCATACTTGGGGGTTCACATCTCTGCCAAGTACTCTGACCTATATGAGGCCAATTACCCTCCTTTATTCAAATCTCTGACCCGCCTTATGGAGACCTGGAAAATGTATCCGATTTCTTGGATAGGCCGCATTAACACGGTCAAAATGTCCATACTCCCGAAGCTGCTATATTTCTTCAGGGTACTACCTGTAAAGATCCCAATATACCTGCTTCGGGTGATGCAGAGGAGGATCCTGGCCTTCATATGGTCTACGGGACGCCCGAGGGTGTCCAGGCGCACCATGCTTGCTCACAAAACACAAGGGGGACTGGGGGTGCCTGACATACATATTCCCCCACCAAACCCCCAATGTGGATTTTCCTGGAACTTCCCAACTGCGCGCCAGTGCCCATCGATAGCTTGCTCTGGATGGATCAGGGACATAGACCCAAGACACTCAGCCCGTTAATGAAGCATTCCCTAGCCGTGTGGGACTCAGTGAGGTACTCAGCCTCCCTGATGTCCCCACATACCCCCCTGGCCCATTTGTGGGACAACCCCAACTTCCCCCCTGGCGAACAGAATAGACTGGCCTTTAAATGGTGGCAGGATCGGGGCATATATAAGATAGCAGACCTACTCGTGGTGGGGGGCTTCGGGTCCTTTCAGGACCTGCAGGGGAAGTACGGAGTCCCTGGCAGGGAGTACTTTCGTTACATTCAGTTACGACACTGGATTTTGCCCCTAACAAAGCTGCACCCCCCCCCCCTTCCGGATGAGGACTCCCTTTGAGGAATTATGCATTAACGACCCATTCAGGAGAGGGACAATCTCTTTACTATATTCAGCACTAAATGTAGCCGGACCCGAGACTCATGGGTACGTTAGTAGCTGGGAGAAAGATCTGGGTCCATGTCAGAGCGAGAGGGGATGGTCGGAGATATGGTCCAACTCCTCCAAATGCTCAATTAACATCCTGACGACTGAAACGGCCTATAAGGTAATGCTTCGCTGGTACCTGGTGCCGGGTCGGCTGAGCAGGATGTTCCCGGGACAGTCTAAAACGTGCTTTAGGGGGTGCAGTGTGGAAGGGGATTTCCTTCATACATGGTGGACTTGCCCCATGTTGGCCCGCTTCTGGAACCAGGTATATAGGCTGGCTAACGGTATTTTCCAGACCAATATGGGAAAAGACCCCTGGGTTGCCCTCCTGCACTGCAAGCCCCAGAAGCTCACCAGCAAAAAGCACAGACTTTTTGTCTACCTCCTCCTGGCGGCCAAACAGACCATAGCCAAAGCCTGGAAAAAACAATTTACCCCAATCTCAGAGGTGTCGACCAGAATGAATGGGGTCCTCATCAACGAGAGGTTGTCCAGTATTCTGGCTGACACTCATGATAAATGATAAATTCCTCTCGATATGGGAGCCCTGGATGAGATTCGCTTGGCCTGGCGAGGCCCCGTGGAGGCTGTAGCATCCAGGTACATAGGCTGGTGGAGTGCGGGAGCTTCCAGACCCCTCCCCCCCCCCTCCAACCTCCTCCCTTCCCCCCAATTTTTATTTTTCCTCCCTTCAGACTGCGATACGCTGTCGTTTATTTCTTTAACATGTATCCATTGCAAATCATTAGAATACCAACATAATCTATGTGTAACCATATGCACTGTCAGCTTTTCCTTCCCACCTCCCCTGCGTGGGATGGTATTATGAAGTAGCGACCCACGGCTGAGCACAGTGACTACTATCGGGCGCTCTGAAAATGCCTGCTACAGACGCTCATCTGTCGCTACCAAAAAAATCACATTGGAAAATATTTTTTAATATCACTTGGATAAGCGATGTGTTGAAACCTCATAAAAGACGACATGCTTATCTGTTAGGGCGAGCGCTGCACGCCCATCTCACAGCATTTCACCTACCTCCATGGCTGCATGCAGCCGTCATCCATCTTCCCTCGGGGCTGCTTCCAGCTGCCGCCCTTCCCCCAGTGCTTCCTCCTTGCATACGCACAAGTCTCCGTCCACTAGAGGGCGAGCGCACAGGATCCCTGTGATTTAAAGGGCCTTTACAACACTGATTGGTGTTTATGTCATCCAATCCTGCATCCTCTTCCCCTATTTAAACAGGCACTTCCTTCCTTCAGTGCCGGATCTTGGTCTCTCCATGCTTGTAGAAAGTCAGACATTCTTGGATTGCTCACCCGTGTACCGACCTCTGCCTGTCCCCGACTCTGAACCTTTGCTGCCTGCCCCGACCTCGGCTACTCACCTTTACCGCGAACCTGTGCTGCCAGCCCCGATCTCTGCCTGTACTACTACGCCTTTTTGCCTGCAACTTGTGTACCTCACTGAACCTCGGCCGACTGTGGGACTGGGCCGCTGTTAGGGGGTAGCGACCTGGGGGTCACTCGCCGCACAAGACCAACCTGCCTTGCGGTGGGCTCTGGTGAATACCGGTGGCCTCTTAGACTCCGCTCCCCTGACACGGTACCCGCCATCGGTTCCACAGTTAAAGCGGATCCACACCCGAGTCCGCTCCATCCGGTCCGTGACAGTAAGATCCGGCGATGGATCCCGCTGAGGTGCCGCTGCCGGATGCCACTGAATTGCCTGCTATAGTGGCTATGCAGTCCCGCCAGATTAATCAACTCTCTGCCATGATGCAGCAATTATTAACGATTCAGCAACAGCAAGTTCCATCACCGGCTCCAGCATTACCGCCACAGCCCCCGGTAACATCTTCTGCCAGAATCCGTCTCTCCTTGCCGGCTAAATATGATGGGGATGCCAAGTTATGCCGAGGGTTCCTTGCCCAATGTTCCCTGCACTTGGAGTTGTTGGCGGATCAATTTCCCACTGAACGAGCTAAGGTGGCCTTTGTCATCAGTTTGCTTTCTGGAAAGGCTTTGGCCTGGGCCACTCCCTTGTGGGATCGCAATGACCCTGTCTCTTCCAGTATTAACACCTTTGTCTCAGAGTTTCGCCAGGTCTTTGAGGAACCTGCCCGGGCTTCATCTGCTGAATCGTCCCTTTTGAACTTGGTCCAGGGCGAGTTGTCCGTTGGTGAATACGCCATTCGGTTCCGCACTCTAGCCTCCGAATTGTCTTGGAACAATGAGGCCTTGTGTGCCTGCTTCAAGAAAGGACTTTCTAGTAAAATTAAGGATGCTCTTGCGGCTCGTGACTTGCCTTCATCCCTCACTGAACTCATCCATCTGGCCACACGCATTGATGTGCGCTTTGCTGAGAGGCGTGAAGAATTCCGCCAAGAAAGAGACTCTCAGCGCCCTAGGAGGGCATCCCGTTTGGCTCCAGTACTTCAAAACCCTTTGTCTGCACATGTACCTCCCAGTGAGGAGGCCATGCAGGTCGATCGATTCCGTTTGTCCCAATTGGAGAGAACTCGCAGAAGGAACGAGAACCTTTGTCTGTACTGCGGTGGTTCTGAGCATTTTTTGAAGGACTGTCCTATTCGCCCTCCACGTCAGGGAAACGGGCGCACCTAGTGGCGGTGGGAGAGGCGTCCCTGGGTGTATGTGCCTCCTCTCCACGGCTCACTGTTCCTGTTCAACTTTCCATCTCACCTTCCACCTCCCTGAATTTAACCGCCTTTTTGGACTCTGGTTCTGCAGGGAACTTTATAGAGGCTGCCTTGATCAATAAACATAATATCCCTGTGAATCGCCTTGCTACACCCTTATTTATCGCCTCAGTCAATGGTGATAGGCTGGACTGTACTGTGCGCTATCGCACCGTTCCCCTCCAATTAAAAATTGGACTCTTCCATCAAGAGAATGTTGAGTTCTACGTCCTCCCTAATTGCACCTCTCAGATTCTTCTAGGCCTTCCTTGGCTCCAACGTCATGATCCCACGCTTGACTGGACCACCGGTGATATCAAGACTTGGGGTGCAGCGTGCTTTAAGAAGTGCTTGAAGTCTGTTCCTGTTCGACCTATTCCTGCTTCAGCACCATTACCTGGCTTGCCTGAGATCTACCAGACCTATGCTGATGTATTCTGCAAGAAACAAGCGGAGGTACTTCCGCCTCATCGCCCCTACGATTGCCCTATAGACCTCCTACCGGGTACCACTCCTCCTCGTGGCCGAATTTACCCTCTCTCGGCTCCTGAGACTCAAGCCATGTCGGAGTATATTCGAGAAAATCTTCATAAAGGGTTCATACGGAAGTCTTCCTCTCCGGCAGGCGCGGGGTTCTTCTTTGTGGCGAAAAAAGATGGCTCTCTTCGCCCTTGTATTGATTACCGCGGCCTCAATAAGATTACCGTTAAAAATCGATACCCTTTGCCCTTGATTGCCGAATTATTTGACCGACTGCGTGGGGCCAGGGTCTTCACCAAGCTTGACCTGAGGGGAGCCTATAATTTGATACGTATACGCGAGGGCGATGAATGGAAGACCGCCTTCAATACCCGCGATGGCCACTTCGAATATTTAGTAATGCCCTTTGGTCTCTGCAATGCACCCGCTGTATTCCAGGAATACGTAAATGACATTTTTCGGGACTTGCTTTACTCCTGTGTTGTTGTATATTTGGATGATATACTCATCTTTTCATCTAATCTAGAAGAACATCACCGTCATGTCCGGCAAGTCCTGTCTCGTCTCCGTCAACACCATCTTTACGCCAAGCTGGAGAAATGTCTATTTGATCAAACTGCCTTACCCTTTCTTGGATATATTGTCTCAGCTCGTGGCCTTCAGATGGACCCCAGCAAGTTGAAAGCAGTTCTGGATTGGCCCCGTCCTATTGGCCTGCGAGCTATTCAACGTTTTCTGGGCTTCGCCAATTACTATCGCCAGTTTATTCCTCACTTTTCCACTGTAGTGGCGCCTATTGTGACCCTCACAAAGAAGAGCGCCAATTCGAAGTCTTGGCCTCCTCAGGCTGAAGAGGCCTTCATTGCTCTAAAAAAGGCCTTCTCCTCTGCACCAGTGTTGTCTAGGCCAGATCCATCTCGGCCTTTCGCCCTAGAAGTAGATGCCTCCTCCATTGGAGCCGGAGCGGTGCTCACTCAAAAATCGTCTACTGGCAGAATTCTCACCTGCGGGTTCTTTTCGAAGACCTTTTCGCCAGCGGAGAGGAATTACTCCATCGGAGATCGGGAGTTACTCGCCATCAAGTTGGCGTTGGAGGAGTGGAGACACCTCTTAGAAGGTTCTGCCCATCAAGTATCCATCTTTACTGATCACAAAAATCTATCTTATTTAGAAACTGCCCAGCGATTGAATCCACGACAAGCTCGTTGGTCGTTGTTTTTCGCTCGATTTGATTTTCAAATCTACTTCCGGCCAGCCGCTAAGAACATCAGGGCAGACGCCCTTTCTCACTCCTCTGACATCTCTGGTGTTGAATCCACTCCACAACATATCATCCCACCTGAACGCCTTGTCCACTCTGCCCCCGCTACTCTTGTACAAGCACCGCCGGGAAAGACCTTTGTGCCAGCCCGCCAACGTCGCAAAATATTAGAATGGGGGCATTCTTCCCATGTAGCCGGCCATGCCGGTATCAGGAAGTCTTGTTCTATCATTTCTCGATATTATTGGTGGCCTTCTTTTGAAAAGGATGTGACCGAATTCATTCAGGCCTGTACCACCTGCGCTCGCGACAAAACCCCTCGCCAAAGACCTGCTGGCCTACTCCACCCACTTCCTATTCCAGATACCCCATGGACACACATTGCTATGGACTTTATTACCGACCTCCCTTCTTCGCATAGCAATACTGTAATTTGGGTGGTAGTGGATAGGTTTTCTAAGATGGCGCATTTTGTTCCTTTGCCCGGTCTCCCGTCAGCTCCTCTGTTGGCAAAATACTTCCTGAAGCATATCTTTCGACTTCATGGTCTACCTACACATATTGTGTCTGACAGAGGTGTGCAGTTTGTGTCCAAGTTCTGGAGAGCTCTTTGTAAACAAATGAAAATTAAACTGGACTTTTCCTCCGCTTATCATCCCCAGTCTAATGGCCAGGTGGAAAGAGTCAACCAGATTCTCGGGCATTATCTTCGCCATTTTGTTTCAGCGCGTCAAGACGATTGGGTCGATCTGTTGCCTTGGGCGGAATTCTCGTATAATTTTAAGGATTCTGAGTCCACAAGGAAGTCCCCGTTTTTGGTGGTGTACGGCCGTCAACTCCTTCCGCCTCTGCCTTTATCCACGTCCTCCGGAGTGCCCGCCGTGGACAATCTCACACAGGATTTCTCCACCATCTGGCAAGAAACACAGCGTTCCCTTTGTCAAGCTTCCGCCCGCATGAAGGTTAGCGCTGATAAAAGGAGAAGAGCTCCGCCTGTTTATTCTCCAGGAGATAAGGTGTGGCTGTCGGCAAAATACATCCGCTTCAAAATTCCTAGCTACAAATTGGGCCCCCGTTACTTGGGGCCATACAAGATCAAACAACAGATCAATCCAGTTTGCTATAAGCTTCACCTACCGACTTCACTGCGAATTCCTAATTCTTTTCACGTCTCTCTGTTGAAGCCAGTTATTGTCAATCGATTCTCTCCTAAAACTTTGGTGCCTGCCCCAATCTCGGGCACCGAGGATACCTTTTCAGTGAAGGAGATTCTGGCTTCTAAGCTCTCCAGAGGAAAAAGATATTTCTTGGTCGACTGGGAAGGCTGTGGACCTGAAGAAAGATCTTGGGAGCCCGAAGAGAATATTCTAGACCGTAGTCTCATCTCAGATTTTCTTGGTCCCAAGAAGAAGGGGAGGCCCAAGGGGGGGGGTACTGTTAGGGCGAGCGCTGCACGCCCATCTCACAGCATTTCACCTACCTCCATGGCTGCATGCAGCCGTCATCCATCTTCCCTCGGGGCTGCTTCCAGCTGCCGCCCTTCCCCCAGTGCTTCCTCCTTGCATACGCACAAGTCTCCGTCCACTAGAGGGCGAGCGCACAGGATCCCTGTGATTTAAAGGGCCTTTACAACACTGATTGGTGTTTATGTCATCCAATCCTGCATCCTCTTCCCCTATTTAAACAGGCACTTCCTTCCTTCAGTGCCGGATCTTGGTCTCTCCATGCTTGTAGAAAGTCAGACATTCTTGGATTGCTCACCCGTGTACCGACCTCTGCCTGTCCCCGACTCTGAACCTTTGCTGCCTGCCCCGACCTCGGCTACTCACCTTTACCGCGAACCTGTGCTGCCAGCCCCGATCTCTGCCTGTACTACTACGCCTTTTTGCCTGCAACTTGTGTACCTCACTGAACCTCGGCCGACTGTGGGACTGGGCCGCTGTTAGGGGGTAGCGACCTGGGGGTCACTCGCCGCACAAGACCAACCTGCCTTGCGGTGGGCTCTGGTGAATACCGGTGGCCTCTTAGACTCCGCTCCCCTGACACGGTACCCGCCATCGGTTCCACAGTTAAAGCGGATCCACACCCGAGTCCGCTCCATCCGGTCCGTGACATTATCATAATGCTAAGACAGCTCCATAGAGATTCTTGGATTTTTTTCTTGCAGAAGACAAGACGAACTAAGAATTATTGATAAATGCAGTTCATACTATTAAAAGGCTACAACTAGAGATAAGCAAACTTTAATTTCGATTCTGACGATTCACTGAATTTCCCCAAGAAATTTGAGTTCGTCCGAATCAAAAATAACTTAAAAAAAGCTCACCCCGTCCACATTCCAGCAGGGCGGAGGATCCAGATCTTGTGCCCCACACTGGGCTTCCGGCATCTAGCTCCCTGCTGCAGAGAGGGGCTTTTTATATTGACATCAGCTCACTCTGGCAGTATAAAAAGTTACTTCCTGCAGCAGGAGTGAGCGTCAGAAGCTGTTAGTGGGGCAGAGGATATGGGTCCTCTGCCCCACTGATGACAGCGCAAAGAGACGGG
Source organism: Gastrophryne carolinensis (assembly GCA_027917425.1). Classification (NCBI taxonomy): domain Eukaryota; kingdom Metazoa; phylum Chordata; class Amphibia; order Anura; family Microhylidae; genus Gastrophryne; species Gastrophryne carolinensis. The sequence goes on along the minus strand of CM051237.1, from coordinate 169,582,906 downwards.
TGGCATAAGACAGCAACGACAATGAAAGTGAAAAGTATTACTGTAAAAACAAATTTAAGGACTCTTTCTGATGTGGGTGTTTTTAACGTAACCCTTTGTGAACTGGTACGGGATCCTTAAAACCCCTATAAAAGTTCAAAGGCAGGAGGGGCTGGCAGGTCAGCCATCTGCCAGCAAGCGAGTGACTTGCCGAAATGCCCTGCCACATTACCTGCCTGTGTGGGTTAAGTGGGTCGGTCGACTTAAGGCCCGGGACCGTCCACTCAGGATCATAGCCCTGGGCTACAAGCCCACATAGCTTATGTCTGGGCTATATTTTATGGAGAAGGGAGACCCAAATATTTAAGAGTCCCTCTCTGGCACCCCTCTGGCCTTTGGGGATGAAGGTTATGGGGTGGGGGTTTTGGCAAGTCACCCACTTGCAGGATGATGACTTTCCGGCCCCTTCTGCCCTTTGAACTGGTATAGGGGTCTCTAGGACCCCTTACCAATTCACAAAGAATAAAATGTAAAAACACACACCAGAAAAAATCCTTTAATAAATAATTTTGACACCAATACTTTTCTGATTCCTCACTATCCATCGGTGGGCAGTTTCCTCATCTGTCCACACTGCGCTCTGCTGTCCCGTGCAGCTCTCCACTGATGACAGCAGGGCGTAGGACATAGATTCTATGCCTGCACTGGTCTCCCGACTCCTCCCTCTCCGCTGCTAGGAGGGGTATTTATAGGTGAGGATGGAGGTGGCTTGAAAAGCACTACACACCTCCTTGTTACAGTAAAATTAGCCACATGGCTCCTGCCTATTACTTTTTTTTTAAAGTGAACCAACATCCTCTATGGTGAAGGGGTTGGTTTCCATTGCTGCTGCTGCTAAATGACAGGCTCTGTGGGGCATCCAGAATGCCGGAGCCCCCCACACATAACCCCGAGTAATCCTCACCTTTACCTCGCTCCAGCTATGAGAATTGACTGGCGCAGTTGGCCACCTGGAGGTTATGTGGGCGATGGCGTTCCAGCCGTCGAAGCTCTGGCCATGTGATTGCCGGGCGGCCAATTGTGCTGCCCAATTCTTGCCTGGTGGCCAATCACGGCAATGGGAGCGAGGTAAAGGTGAGGATTATGGGTGTTTGTACGGGGGGAGCTCCAGTGTTTCGGCTGCCCCCCAGCCTGCAGTTCGCAGTGGTACCAGCATCAATAAACACCCTCGCTGTGGAGAGTGTTGGTCCCCTTTAATCAATTAATTCCCTGAATTTCAGAGAGAATTATGTTCTGAAGAATCTTAAGACCCATTGTTGTTTCCACTCTGATTTTCCATCTTTGCTTTTACATTGCACTGCAAAGACAGTGGCCATTAGTTTCTTAAAGGTTATTTATTAAGAAGATAGCTTGCGGTACAAGAACTCCCCCAATTCAAACCATATAGATATACTGTATAAGAAATGTTTTCTTCCTGGATCTGGATGCACCTGATGAATCTGTTTTGTCTTGCAAGCTACACTTTAATGTCTACGCTGACTGAGTACCTTGGTTAGCGGACATTGGTGCTAATTAGAGATGAGCGAACCGGTTCGGATGAACCGGAATTCGCTCCGAATTTCAGGAAATATTCGATTCGGCGCGAACCCGAATATTTTGTGGTTCGTGCCGATCGAATTTTTCCTGAAATTAAAAAAAAAAAAATGCCGGCATGGTGGGAGCTGGACGGTAAAGCCGGCCGGCCCGCTCCCACCATGCCGGCATTTAAAAAAAAAAAAAAAAAAAAAAACATTTTTGCCGGCATGGTGGGAGCGGGCCAGCGGAACCGGCCGGCCCGCTCCCACCATGCCGGCATTTAAAAAAAAGCAAACACTTACCTGCAGGTCCGGAGCGTGGAGGCCGGCGCCGCTCTCAGCTGTCATCTGAGGGCGCGTCATCAGAGGCCGGCCGGCCCGCTCCCACCATGCCGGCAAAAATGCTTTTTTTTTTTTTTTTTGTTTTTTAAATGCCGGCATGGTGGGAGCGGGCCGGCCGGCTTTACCGGCCCCCCGGCCGGTTCCGCTGTCAGCGCGGAACCGGCCGGCCCGCTCCCACCATGCCGGCAAAAATGCTTTTTTGATGGGGAACTTCGTAAAAGTTCGATTCGACCGAACCCGAATTTCTTTGTGAAATTCGGCGAATCGGCCGAATCGAACTTTTCAAAAGTTCGCTCATCTCTAGTGCTAATTGGCTCATTGTATAGGTATAGCTTAGTGGTCTGTACTAGTGAGCTGAAGACAATACTTAATTCCTAAACATAGCCTGGGATTAACACTAAACCTCATTCACTGTGTTTTTCTGAATGAACATACATTCATATTTCTGCTTTAAATTTCATATTTGTGTATAGCAATAGTTGCTGTATTATTTTACTTCCTGCAATCAATCAATAAAAAAAAAAATAATAAAAACAGGCACATCTCTTATTCATGGCAGGCTTGTTTCCAGGTTTCAGGACTTGGCAAAGTGTTATTTTTGGTACCTATTAACTAACTCTTAAATCTTGCAAGCATATTGATTGATTTCTACTCATAATGCAGGTTGTCCTAAAACAATCACTTTTTATTCCTGAGTTATGTCCAAAAATACAAAGATCAAAGAGCGAGCCTTGTTGCTTTCATGTTTGGCATATAAATGGGCTGGCAGTTACCATTGTGGTCTTGGCTGGGCTCTCCTTGTTTTCATTTTCTGATGTGAAACAGTTGGGAATCACATACACTCGAACAGTTCCATTTATAGTGGACTAAATAAAAACTGGCTCAATAGCCTGCCAGGCATTTGAAAGTGCCAGTCGACACAGCTTTTCAAAAGTTATTGGCTATGGCATGTTTTTGTAAATGAAAAACTATGCAGTTTATTTGGATGTATGGTGGAGAGCTGAATTTAAATGTCCAGCTATCCAAGTATTTTTGGGAAAATGTTGCATTTTGTGTCATGATGACTGTGTTTCACTTGTTTTCCTTCTTAGCTGTGATTAATAATAATACAAATTAGTACAAACCTTTGCAGAGTTTTGTCACAATGCATTCAACTTACCAGAGTCATTGCTGGATTACAAGGCTGTTTAGGTTGTTTTGAGGAAGCTGAGCAGTTAATCTCTATGTAAAACTACTTAGTAATAATTGTTTCTTATTATAACTGCGTTTTTAAAGTGCACTGGTCAGGGCTCTGGTCGTTTAAAACTTTCCTTTTCATTTCGTTTCATAAGCGATATCTGAGGGAACAGGCTGATTAATCAAACCACTTCACTGGGGAGCCAGGACAAACCATACACTTACACGGAGAAAAAATAGAGAGTAAGGATACTTTCCATGTGGATCCTCAACCTATGTGTGGTGTCAGGGAACCGGGGCGTCACGAGGTCCAACTACAACCAGGGACCTCCGTGCACACCTATCGCGTTCCCAAAAACCCTTTGTCCGATCCCTCTCCTATCAGGGATACCCGGCTCACAGCCTTCGGACACACCGATTCTTGGTTTAAGGCAAAGCAGACCGCTCAAATTAAATATAAGTTTTAATGCTATGAGCACACTAGGCAGAGTTAACAAGTATTTAGCTATGAAGTAATATCAAATGTTACAGGTGATAAACAAAATATGCTATTCTTGAGATGGTTACAGAACAGAGTGCGTTACACAGAAAAACAATAAGCATAAGTTACCTTGGCATGCAGTCGTGATGAGGGAGGCTCCCACAAGGGGGTGTGTCAAGAGCTTATGGTGATGATTATGGTGATGGATAGAGATGAGCGAACCGGTTCGGACGAACCGGAATTCGCTCCGAATTTCAGGAAATATTCGATTCGGCACGAACCCGAATATTTTGTGGTTCGTGCCGATCAAATTTTTCCTGAAATTAAAAAAAAAAAAAAATGCCGGCATGGTGGGAGCGGGCCGGCCGGTTCCGCTGTCCGCTGACAGCGGAGCCGGCCGGCCCGCTCCCACCATGCCGGCATTTAAAAAACAAACAAACAAAAAAAAAAGCATTTTTGCCGGCATGGTGGGAGCGGGCCGGCCGGTTCCGCGCTAACAGCGGAACCGGCCGGCCCGCTCCCACCATGCCGGCATTTTTAAAAAAAGCAAACACTTACCTGCAGGTCCGGAGCGTGGAGGCCGGCGCCGCTCTCAGCTGTCATCTGAGGGCGCGTCATCAGAGGCGCCCTCTGATGACGCGCCCTCAGATGACAGCTGAGAGCGGCGCCGGCCTCCACGCTCCGGACCTGCAGGTAAGTGTTTGCTTTTTTTAAAAATGCCGGCATGGTGGGAGCGGGCCGGCCGGTTCCGCTGACAGCGGAGCGGGCCGGCCGGTTCCGCTGTCAGCGCGGAACCGGCCGGCCCGCTCCCACCATGCCGGCAAAAATGCTTTTTTTTTTTGTTTTGTTTTTTAAATGCCGGCATGGTGGGAGCGGGCCGGCCGGCTTGTTCCGCTGTCAGCGCGGAACCGGCCGGCCCGCTCCCACCATGCCGGCAAAAATGCTTTTTTTTTATTTTATTTTTTTTAAATGCCGGCATGGTGGGAGCGGGCCGGCCGGCTTTACCGGCCTGCCGGCCGGCTCCCACCATGCCGGCATTTTTGATGGGGAACTTCGTAAAAGTTCGATTCGGCCGAACCCGAATATTTTGTGGTTCGTGCCGATCAAATTTTTCCTGAAATTAAAAAAAAAAAAAAATGCCGGCATGGTGGGAGCGGGCCGGCCGGTTCCGCTGTCCGCTGACAGCGGAGCCGGCCGGCCCGCTCCCACCATGCCGGCATTTAAAAAACAAACAAACAAAAAAAAAAGCATTTTTGCCGGCATGGTGGGAGCGGGCCGGCCGGTTCCGCGCTAACAGCGGAACCGGCCGGCCCGCTCCCACCATGCCGGCATTTTTAAAAAAAGCAAACACTTACCTGCAGGTCCGGAGCGTGGAGGCCGGCGCCGCTCTCAGCTGTCATCTGAGGGCGCGTCATCAGAGGCGCCCTCTGATGACGCGCCCTCAGATGACAGCTGAGAGCGGCGCCGGCCTCCACGCTCCGGACCTGCAGGTAAGTGTTTGCTTTTTTTAAAAATGCCGGCATGGTGGGAGCGGGCCGGCCGGTTCCGCTGACAGCGGAGCGGGCCGGCCGGTTCCGCTGTCAGCGCGGAACCGGCCGGCCCGCTCCCACCATGCCGGCAAAAATGCTTTTTTTTTTTGTTTTGTTTTTTAAATGCCGGCATGGTGGGAGCGGGCCGGCCGGCTTGTTCCGCTGTCAGCGCGGAACCGGCCGGCCCGCTCCCACCATGCCGGCAAAAATGCTTTTTTTTTATTTTATTTTTTTTAAATGCCGGCATGGTGGGAGCGGGCCGGCCGGCTTTACCGGCCTGCCGGCCGGCTCCCACCATGCCGGCATTTTTGATGGGGAACTTCGTAAAAGTTCGATTCGGCCGAACCCGAATTTCTTTGTGAAATTCGGCGAACCGGCCGAATCGAACTTTTCAAAAGTTCGCTCATCTCTAGTGATGGACACCCCTGGGTACGCCGGCTGCATAACCCCCTTCCCGTTGAGTGACGCCAGCCTGGTTTTTGACCATCCTATTTATGCTGCCAGGCTCTCCACCTCCCCTCCCTTTTGTGGGCGGGGATGCCACCTCCCACTGTTTTGGAGTGGGATTTTTGCCCCAGAACCCTTTTAGGAGCTATAACTTGGAGCCGGGGGGTCACATGGCCTTGCAAGCGGTACCAAACTATCGGGCTGGACGCCACGTTTGCGATAAGTCCTGGAACCGAGTTTCCATTTTGTCCAGAACCTTAGTTCTCTGTTTACAAGCTTTTGCTGTGTTTTTATGACCGCAATTTACTATGCCCTGATGTGGTTTTGGGAGCCGGTTCTGATTCTGTAACCGGTTTGGCGCTAGGATACATGGATGCCGTGATATGATCCAAATTCTATCGGTGCCGGGAATTTGTCGTTTAAATTCTGCTGCTTACAAACTCACAGCAGGAGGTCCACTGAGCTTCCAGACCGCTCGGCAGCTTTGCAGCCCAAGGTGTGACACGACCAGCAGGCAGTCTGTGAGCTGAGCTGTTCACATATACCTGCTAATTATTCCTTCCTGAAGGGAGATACGGACTTGTGCATTTATAATAAAGGGAGTCTCTAGCTCTTGATATGTGGGGTTTCTTAAAGGGGAATGCCGACATCAGCGATAAGGTGCAATATGATATTTGACCTATTCCTCACATGTGGGATTTATATATGGGAACTCACACTAAAAATATATAGAGATTTAATTATATGCAACGTTTATTGAAAGTGCTATATACAAAATTTAAAAAACATATACAACACAGAAATACAGGACTAGTTAAAAAATATAATAGGGTTCCCGGGATCTGCTCAATATTTAATAAATGTACAAAAAAATATATAAATCCCAATGCAAAAAAACTGATTACATGGGTACATACAATATGCATGGATATATATTTTGCCCCCTAGTGTTGGAATAATCAAATAACAGGGAGTCAGTGAAGTGTCTTGAGGGGAAAAAAAAGTTTGATGAACAATGAATCTATATTAAATATATATAATAATAATAATTATTATTATTATTGTTATTTGATTATTCCCAAAGTGTGGAGATGGAAAATAACTTGTTTGCCAAGTTGGAAAGTGGCTTGCCAATACCTCTGCCCAATTACCAACTCCACCTCCTAAGTACTGGAGGTGGGGAAGAGCCCAATATCCATCAGCATCAGCCATGTGTTCCTCCAGGAGTGTCCTTTATTTGGCCAATGCTGGAGGATATAGGAGCTGATATGGGCATGCAACCCCCAGCCCCATGCTTTGTGTGCCAATCACAAGCTGATTAAATGTGATAACTTTGCATTTCTTGTGGATCCCTGTATTCTTTTGCATTTCACAAATTGTGAAAAAGGCTCAAAATGCTTTTGTTTGGCTTTGCCAAATCACATGAAGTAGACTTTTACTTAAAAACTTGAGTTATTGGAATAACATTTTTATTGCTAAATTAAGGTCGTTCTCTGAGTTATTTATAACCTTTTATTTAAATACAAGTGCACACATGTGCAGTTATATACTGGGTGGTAGATATGGTGCCACTGCACTTGGCATTATATTTTATTAGCAAGAAGTGCACATATGGTTTGCATGTTTCAGTTCAATTCTAATGACTCTACAGCTGTAGCACCACCGTCCTTCCTCTCCGAAACATGATGAATCTTGGAACATATCTCAACAATATCCTGCTTTAGCTGAATGTTTCCAAAACTAATCTCAAGTCACTAAGTGGGTTTGCATGATCAATCATGTACTAGGACACCTCATGTTAGGTACAAAGGGAATCTTTCATACATTACCATGCCCACCTACTATGAACTGACTGATGAAACAGCCGGAGATGCCAAAATGTTTTTTTACTGGCCGAAATGCTTTATGAAAACAGTGTCCCAGCCTTGGGAATACTTCTTAGCTTTGCCACAAAGACCTGAATTTTACTGATCTCTGCACAAAGTTCAAAATGTCTATAGTTACCTTTGAGCAGTTAGCGGTGAGTCTTAATGAAGGTATTTAGGAGCATGGTTGTACAAGACATTCATAGCCATGAAGGTCAAATATTAAATGGGCACAAAACACCCTTTAAAAGGAGCTCATGGAATGCAAATGTTCATTATGTACATATTAAGAACACACACACATTTATGCAGCCTCCAATATAAAGATGTAATTGTTTGATTACAACCAGACATTCCATTTTAGTAACTGAAAGATGTTAGCCAAGGGATTATTAGAGCACTAAATGCCACAGGCAAACACTTGTAACACAGCCACTGACAGCTAGCCAAAGAGCAATATAAAATGCCATTTTAAAATGCGTATTTGCATGCCTGTTACAGTTACGTGAATGGAAACCACCTTTTCTGTTGGGTGAAAATCTGTCACTATCTGTGGAGAAAAGACAGCTGAGAGAAATAAGACATTTGCAGTCACCTTGTTGGCTGCTCGAGTGAGTTATTCCAGGAAGGGAGGAAAGGAAAAGACCAGATTGTTGGAAAGCAAACCCATTGGGAGAGGAGGCGTCCAAAAATAACATTATGATACCTGTGAATCAGCATTTGCAATGTCTGGCAAGCTTGAGCTTTAGGACTGAAAGACAAGAGACAACAAGAGAACGTGTTCCAAAAGATGTGAATAAGTGCTCACCTTTCTGTGTCATGTCAAGTGCAGATGTGGGTTCAATGCTATATGAACATTATGGGCTTACTTCTTTTCTAGGTTTTCTACCTACTGTAGGTATGTTGTTGCTATTGTTACTTATATAACAGTTACTTTTTAACATTTTTTATTTTAAATTACAATTTTATAAATTACAACTTTAATTGTAAAAAGTAACTGACCAGCCAAAAAAACAAATCACCAGATGAATTCATCCAGATTGCTGGATTGCTGGGGCTTGGCACGTCTGCTCCATTGCAGTGAATGGAATAAGCATGGCAGCACCCCTGTGACTTATGGCGGAAGGACGCAATCTCAACTGATAACTGTAGTTTCAACTCGGCCAGTGTGGGGTGTTTTTTTAATTTGGCTGGTCGATCCCTTTAACAATACTATTAAATATTGTTGGATAAAATGATATAAAATCAAGGTAAAATTAGCATGTTTTCAAAAAAGGCAATAAAACCTTTAGATTTAGATGAGTCATCCATGAATTACCAAGAGGGAGGTGTTAAAGCAGCATTGTATGTGACAGCATTGACTAAAACAGCATAGTAAATGGCACCCAGGGGAGCACTAACTAGCAATAACAATGTAACAAGTGAGAACAAATGAAGCTAAGGAGGACAGACAATCCAGTCACCCCAGGCAGCCAAGAGTACCAACAAACTGGCCACACAAGACAAGTGTAACATTAATACTATACAGGCTTTATTAAACAAACACAGAACAAGACATTTAAAAACACAATTTAAAAATAAAAAAAATATTTATATTAGGTATATTATTTCTCCCTATATTGTCAACCCTATCCCATCAGGGACAGATTTTTAAATGGACCTGGACAACCACCCCAAAGGGGTAACTGTTTTCCCTCTATATGGGGGATAGTATTAAGTATTTGGGATATTAAGAGAATCCATTGATTCTCTCCATCCAGATACCCTACGGTCTCAAAGTGGTCACATGGCTGTTTCCACCTGTTGTCTCCAATGGTGCACTCAATCCCATCAGAGACAAGCATTCCCCAGCCCAACAGTATTGCAGGGCAGGGTGCGTGCATGAAGCGGGGTGGGGGCATGGAACAGACGCTATCCTACCTGCTGAAGACCTTTTTTCTGCATTTTATGCCAGCTACGCGAATTTCAGCTGGCTCATAACTGCCGGAGAGGCAGCTATGTGAATTTCACTGTAAAATCCACTAGACCTCTTACACCAGAAGATTATTGCACACATTTTCTCCATGTACCCCCCATAATTTGTTCCACAATTTCTACATTAATTAACTTTAAGTAGCTGCTATGGCTGGTCTCCCGATATTTAGCCACAATGGACTAGATTAATCACACCACATATCATATACAGAGTGTGCACTGTGATTTGGATTTTCGGACAGCCTAATGTGCAGCCCACAAACTGTGTACAACACATTGCACAAGACACTACAGTCCTATAAATACAATAAGCAAAGCCACAAACAGTATAACATAGCTCTGATAAGGCTTGAAACTTGTACCCCCATGCGAAATGGTTCCCCATTTGTTAAGCCAAGTGCCAGAATGTGTTTTTGTCCTTGTTATCAGAGAGGGGGGCAGTTTGTACTAATGGTGGTACTTTCTTTGACACCACTCTGATGCCTAATTTCTTTTCAGAGCAAGGTCGCCCAGTAATCTTAATTATCTTATATTTTCTGGGATATTTGTTTAATTTGATCTTGATTCCTTAACTTCCCGTTACGTTTCTTACTAACGGGAAGCTGATCTAGCATCTTTTGTTGTGATCTACAAATCCCCCCCTCTGTCTAAGGTTGGCCCTGGATAACCCCTGGCCCAGAAGTTAGTCTTAATAGTTGAGCATTTGGATCTAAAATCTACATCTTCAGAGCTGTTGCATCAAGCACATATAAACCCGCCCCTCTGAATCTGACTGATTATATTTGTTGGGTGGCATGATGTAGCATATAGTATACTGTTCTCGGGAATGGTTTTCCTATATGTTTTTGTCATAAATTTACCTTTGCTCCCAACACTGAACACAACACAATTAAGGAGTTCCATGAATTGTGGGATCAAGTTGACTGGATCACTCCATATCATAAGCAGATCATCAACATATCTGCTCAGCTAAAGCAAAAGTTCTAGAAGTGGGTCCTCACCTCCAAATATGTGGGGAAAATTATGAATGAATGTCTTATGTTTGCTTAATATTATTGTATTAATGTTACACTAGTCTTGTGTGGCCAGCTTGTGGGTGATTGGATTGCCTACCCTACATTTGTTTTGGTATTCTTCCACTGGCTCGCACAGTTAGTAGATTATTTGAGGCTGTGAATTCCATTATTTTTATATAACAAGTTTGAGCAGCATTTAATAAAAGCAACAATCGGTAAAAGAAGGAGGGAGAAGAGCACTGGCACCACAAGTTTAAAGGGCTCAGGAGTGCATCTCTGGGTGCTTCACTGGTGGCACTTCCCACAAAACAGGTATGAATCATGCAAATATATACTGCCATTTGCCCGATGCAACGAAAAATGCTGATTGTAGTAACTCACAACAATATTTAATGCTGGAAATTTTTTTTGTCTAGGAACTGGAAAGTCACACTACTACTAAAATGACTAGTAAAATGTCTTCAAGATAACTGCAGCAAGTCCAAATGCCATGATTTATTACTTCATGACCTGGATGAATAAGGACATTCAAAAACGTAGCTTTGATATATTTAATAGCTCTCTTGGCAGAAACTTCATATATGCACAGCCCTGCAAAGTCATACTAGGACTTCTGGGTTATGACCTAATAATTAATTAACGCCCAATTTAGTTATTTTTTTCCATACCTGTTATTCATTAACAGGTATCTTATAGATTCCCGGGCCGATCAGCCATGGGTGCTGGTCCACTTTAAGAAGATATGAAACTGACTGTCAGTGGTGGGCTCCTTTTCGTCACTGGTTGCTTCTTTTTGCTCTAGGCAATGGCCTCTTCTTATGCTGAGCACAATGGTTCTCTCCCACATCTCTGGCATCCAGCCAGTCTAATCATGTTGCCACAGCGGGGAAATGATTTCAGAAGTCGTGACCTTTGGTGATTCCCAAGTGAAGCAGTTTTAACCAATGTGATGCTTGGAAATAACCAGAGGACTCGAGTAGTAATTCTGCCCGACCCTTGAAGCTCTAAAGCAACAATTTACAAGGAAGAACCAAATGCATGTGAAAAAGATATTTACACCTTGAGTAAAAGCACAAGAAAATGTTTCATGCTCAACTAAGAAGGAAGCAAGTACACATTGAAGTAAAGATTTACTATTATTTACTTATTACTTATTATTTACTGTTACCAAATGCTTTTGTGGATTGTGTCACAAAATCGTGAAGAGACTCGTGCCCATTGAAATCAATAGGTACCTTCATATCTAGGGGCATTGTCATGACACTATGGGCCTGATTTATCAAGCACTTCTGCCATACAATTCCATTTCAGTGCAAATTAGAATAGTGCAAAATATGATTTATACATGTTTCAGCATGTTGCTGCACTGCTAATGTTTTAGTAATTGTGCTTCTTGTAGTGCAGCAACATGCACAAGTGTGAAAAAATATTTTATTACTTTATTTACTACTCTAATTTGCACCAATGTGGCACTGTCTTGCAGAAGTGATTGATAAATTTGGCCGTGATTTGCCACAATGTGGTGAAAACGCATAGTGTGAAAGAAGCCTGAAGTGTAATTCTTGTTTAAAGTTTGAAAAGTTAAACTATGTTAAACTTTTCTTCTAAACTATGAGGTGGTACATTTCTGTGCATTTCCCTCCATCTCGTTCCCATAGGCAGTGTGGCATCCCCCTTCCATTCACATAGGCAGTGTGTTATCCACCCTCCTATTCCCCTATAGGCAATGTGGCATCCCCCCTCCCAGTCCCCATAGGCAGTGCGGCATTCCCCTCCATCTCATTCCCATAGGCAGTGTGGCATCCCCCTTCCATTCACATAGGCAGTGTAGCATCCCCCCTCCTATTCCCCTATAGGCAATGTGGCATCCCCCCTCTCAGTCCCCATAGGCAGTGCGGCATTCCCCTCCATCTCATTCCCATAGGCAGTGTGGCATCCCCCTTCCATTCACATAGGCAGTGTAGCATCCCCCCTCCTATTCCCCTATAGGCAATGTGGCATCCCCCCTCTCAGTCCCCATAGGCAGTGCGGCATTCCCCTACATCTCAATCCCATAGGCAGTGTGGCATCCCCCTTCCATTCACATAGGCAGTGTAGCATCCCCCCTCCTATTCCCCTCTAGGCAATGTGGCATCCCCCTCCCATTCCCCTATAGGCAGTGTGGCATCCCCCCTCTCATTCTCCTATAGGCTTGTGGCATCCCCGCTCCCATTCCTGATAGACAGCAGAATAAAATAAAAAAGAAACAGTCAACTCACATGTGCTGGTGCTCCCGCATTGCTGGCTGAACTGCAACACTGTGGGAGGCCAGAAGAAGATCTAAGAGCGTCGGACGCTGTCCCTGTTCCCGCGCTGCTGCACACAAACACCCAGCTTCATACAGAGGCTGGGTGTGGGCTGTGCCAACTCACTGCAGGCCACGCCCACCCAATGCACGGAGCCGGGTGTTTGAGTGTCCCCCGGGCTGGAAGAGTCAGTGGCAGCAGCGGTGGGGACAGTGCTCTTCCACCTTCTTCTGGCACCCGCAGTGAGGGAGCCCGGCAACACGAGAGCGCTGACGTAAGATCCTCTACTACATGGTGTGTAATATTAAAAATGTAAATAAACATTCTTGATAAAGAAAGGGTTACCTATAGAGCCCAACTGAAAAAAATCTCCGCTATTGAAATCACAGCTGATGAGGTGGGTTGGTTATGAGCTCCATGTTGAGTAACAAGCCTCCTATACGCCGGTTGGTTGGCAACTGGTGGTTTGGGTTGTATGTCTGGTGTTTATATTTTTCCCGGCCTGTGACCTTGCTAACCTGTTCCCAGCCTGTGACTCTGCTCACCTGTTCTCAGACTGTGACTTTACTCACCCATTCTCAACCTGTGCCTCTACTCACCCGTTCTAAGCCTGTAGTTCTGCTTTCCCTTATCAGCCTGTGACTCCGCTCACTCATTACCAGAAGAGGCTATAGCTCCCCTTTACTCTGCTCTGTTCCCTGCCTAAGCCAGTAAACCCAGTTCCTGGTCCACACACCCGTGTCTTTGGTTTCTCAGAGATCATAACTATAGCTTCCAGGGAGTGATTAGCTGCCCGGCTGATAGCCACCCCTCATGCCCCTATTGTTTAATTCGAAGAATCCTGTACCTCCCCAAGTGCCAGGCATGTAGTGCAGGGTACACTGAACTTTTGTGCAATACACATGTCTGGTAGCCCTTTGGTTAATTTTTCAAATAAGTAGTCTAGTAGTAGATTTTACTAATTGTTGTATTAGGCACATGTCTGGCAGCCCCCTGATTAAACTTTGCTGGCCAGACCTGGCCAGATATATATTAATATTTAGATTCTTTCTAACAAAGAATATTAATAATAGTCAACACAATGGAAATCTTCAGTGCAATGGTAAAGTTTAGGGGACAGCCAGGTAATGGCAATAGTAGAGTATATAAGAGCTTACCTAAAACCTGGCCCATGTGTCCCTTCTCCATTTCCTACAGCATGATGTAGCTGCTGTAGCGAGTCTCCAAATGTTTTCCCTCTTTTCCATTTTTCCACCATGCATCAAATGTGGTCACATGGCTGTCTCTGTCACTCAAAGCTACTAGTGTAAGCGAGCTTGGAAAGTGCAACCACTCTTGCTTCCCAGACACAGTGTGACCCCATTTGGAGCGAGGAGGGCATTTAAGTATTTAAGTGCTAGCCTACCTAGATTTTTTTCACCCTCTTTTGCCAGACCATTTTTCACTATTTCATATATTCAACTGTGATTTTTTAAAGGAATTTCCAAGGATTTCTGGAGTCTGGGATTTTAACATGACATTTTTGTAATTTTTTTGTCTATTTGTGTATTCTCAATATTTTGGGTGAAATATGTGCAAAAAAAAAAAACAGGCACCGCGGGTAGGCAGTAGGCACCCTTCCTAGGAGACTCCCCCAAACTGAAACAGCACTTTTTCTGATAAAATACAACTGCACTGCGCACCTTGCAGTTTTTCAAGGTGTACCAGGCTTGTTGATGTGGGTGCAGTTTTCTGCAAGTAATCCCTTGATTAATTCTTGGTTGCACTCCATTTCCCTGAGAAGTTAAATCTGAAAAGGCAATGTCCCCTAAACAGTATTCCCAACATGCATAGCTACTGTCAGGGCAAGAGTTGTCAAACACCCCAAAGTAAAGCATGCATGTAAGGGTACCGCATTTGTCGCCCTATAAAACGCACTAATTTTTCCCCAAAATTGGGGGGAAATGTGAGTGTGTGTTATTGGGCAAATGTAAAAAAAAAACAACAACAAAAAAAAAGGAGGAATGGGATGGGGGTATATCACACTACCTATGGGAATGGGATGAGGGAATGCCACAATGCCTATGGGATGGGGGGAATGCCACACTGCCTATATGGGGAATAGGATTGAGGGGGCTGCCACACTGCCTATATGGGGAATGGGATGGGGGCTTGCCACACTGCATATATGGGGAATGGGAGGGGTAAATATCACACTGCCTATACGGGGAATGGGAGGGGAAAATACAACACTGCCTATATGGGGAATGGGAGGGGTAAATACAACACTGCCTATATGGGGAATGGGAGGGGTAAATATTACACTGCCTATATGGGGAATGGGAGGGGGGAATGCCACACTGCCTATATGGGGAATGGGAGGAGGGGAATGCCACACTGCCTATATGGGGAATGGGATGGGGGCATGCCACACTACCTATATGGGGAATGGAAGGGGGGAATGCCACACTGCCTATATGGGGAATGGGAGGGGGAATGCCACACTGCCTATATGGGGAATGGGATGGGGGCATGCCACACTGCCTATATGGGGGATGGGAGGGGTAAATATCACACTGCCTATATGGGGAATGGGAGGGGAAAATACAACACTGCCTATATGGGGAATGGGAGGGGAAACACAACACTGCCTATATGGGGAATGGGAGGGGTAAATATCACACTGCTTATATGGGGAATGGGAGGGGGGAATGCCACACTGCCTATGGGAATGGGATGATAAAATGCCACACTATCCATGGGATGGGGGAATGCCACACTGCCTATTTTGGGAATGAGAGGGGTAAATGCCTCACTGCCTGTAAGGGGAATGGGAGGGGGGAATGCCACACTACCCATGGGATGGGGGGAATGCCACAATGCCTGTAATGGGGTGTTTTAGCATAACATTTGGTTTAGAATATTGTTTTCTTATTTTCCTCCTTCAAAAATAAAGCTGCAGACAAAGTGCGCATCTTGCACTTTTTGAGCCAAAACAACCCCTTAGATCTGGAATACCTCCCACAAACCATATAGTTCCTGAAAGTACACATGTTAAGCTTTCTAGGCGTACCCAGCTTATTGTAGTGGCTTCATCTTTCTGAAAGTAATCCCTCAAATAATTATTTGATTGCACAGGGTTTCCCTAAAAAAACATATAAAAAAAGCAGAATAAAAAACATATTTTCCTAAAATATCAATATGCAAACAAGAAAAGCAGGCTAAGTCTGAAAGCGAAAACAGAACAATACCTAACATTTTCTGCTATAAAATTTTTACTAAAATGTCTCATTTATTATAAATAAAACATTGATTTTATTAAAGAAAACCATATTGTATGTGAAAGCCCCATTTCTCCCAATTACAATGGTATATATGTATTACTAGCCCCCCCTCCCCCCTCTTGCCCAGGAGAACACCACAAATGAAAAGAGCAGGGTTAAATTTAAAAAAAATGGGTACAGGGTCTCTCCTCGGGAGGGCGGGGGGGGATGACCCATTTTGTGGGGGGATTTTTAACCCTTAAAATAGCCCCAACAATGGCGTAGGGTCCTCCCTACCCAGCATAACCAGCCCGGGGACCAGATATGCAGGGCTTGTAGAACAGGTGCATGGGCCAGCCTTGGTGCCCCACCATCCTGGAGGCCTCTTCTGCACCTCCCGGGCTTTAGGGAGGAAGCTAATTGGGGGGGCTGGGGGTTAATCGCAAGTCACCTGCTAGCCACAGGTGACTTGCCAGCCCCCTAAGCTTTGTGAACTGGCTCTCATAGATCCCTTACTAGTTCACAAAGAGTTAAATGTACATGTATTACTCACCTCCCATCCATCCCAGAGCACTGTGTCCTACGCCGACCACTCTGGCTTTTGCTCTCTTGCTGCTGCTGCTGCTGCTGGAAGCCTTTTATAACTGCTGGGCACAAGAGGTTAAAGGAAACATACTTTTTGTAAGGGTTTTGGTGTTCTGTGTTATTGTTGTCCTCTTCTGGGGTGTAAAATAAACATTTGTGTTAGGATTGTGCCCCCCATGATTAACATATTAACTGTTTTGCTTTGTCCAAGTTTCTTATATTCCAGTGGATCTGTCTTGGTAAAGTAAGAGTGGCTTTCTTGTCCTTCAGTAAAGCTCCTAGTATCCTTATCTCACTACAAATCCCAGAATCCTTCAACTGTAACAGATGCGTTTATTAGCAGTGTTGGCTAAGCAGGAATCACCCTTTTTACCCGAGAAGGCTTCTAGTAAATACATTGTTGCTATGAAGAAATGTTTTATTATATAACATGGAGTTGCAAAAACGTAGAAAAGTTAAAAATGAATAGATAAAACCAGCACATTGAGCACATCATATTGGCATACTAAATTAGAAACTTTTAAAAATGGCATCGAAAGTCGAATGACCCTTTCATTAAAAAAAAGAAATAGGGCCCCCCCCTCCTGGGGGGGCATTTGGGGCGTTTTCTAAGGGTTAAAATCCCCCAAACAATTGTGTGGGGGTCCTCCCTTCCCAGCATAGCCAACCCGGGGGACCAGATTTGCAGAGCTTGTAAATCAGGGCGCAGGGTCCAGCTGTGGTAGCTGTCCCAGCCCCAGGGCTCTTCTCGGGAGCTAGGTAATGGGGGGCTGGGTGTTAATGGCAAGTCATTAGTACACTAGTATAGGCGTTCCATGGATCCTTTACCAGTTCACAAAGGGTTAAATGTACCTAATTCGTGTATCTAATTTGTTTTCTGAAAACAGACATTTCTGGATTTCTGAAATTATTCCAGGATAGGTATGAAAAGTTGTAACAAACATTATGATTCATGTAATTGTCCTTTCCTCATGAGAATAATTCAGATTCAGTATAATTTTAGATTGGCTGTCTGTTGCCATACAAGAAATATGGTAGCATACTAATCACTGTATGACAGCTTTAAGGTCATAGTCGAAATATTCCTGAGGTCAAGATAAAATGTGAAGCCAAGAAACATATTACTGCTTTCCCCTATGATTTCAGTAAGGTGTTCATAGACTAAATTGTCCAGTGTGCACCCTTTGCCAAGCCCAGGTCATGGTTTGCTCCTTTTCAACAGGCAGTTTTGTTTGAGATGACAGATTTTCTGATACTTCTCCAAGTGTTAATGCAACTTTTGGACTCTATTTGAGCAGGATGGTCACTACTTGTTCAGGTGAAGGATCATTCAGCATGAAAAAGAATTATCTACAAACCACAATGTGCCATGAAAGACTAAGTACTCTGTGTCTACCGCACATGGAGAGCAGTGTTCTAAAAATGATACACTGCAATGTGATGTTAGGCTCATTCAGCAATCCTGGTGCAGATGCTGACATGGGGATCTTATATAGTACAGTTTTCCTTAGTTCTGAAACTACTTCAAACTCCTTTTCTTAGCATGACCTTTTGCTCAGTCCATAAAGTTTTGTCACTTCCAAAACTAAGAAACAACTTTTAGTTACTTTGCTGCAACTGATAGGACTGGAGCTTACAGCGACTGGACCAATTTAACCTGTTTCCAAGAGGACCATCCACCAAGTACTGCTCCACAAAGATGCATGTTTAAAATGGTTTCGCCACCTGCAAGTGTTACGTGAAACTTCTTGCCAGTACCAGAAGCCAAAAAAACTGCTATTAATAGTATTGATCTACGGTGATAAAATGAATGCTTTTTCTTGACAAGCTTCCACAATACAAAAGTATCAGACAACTGTAATTAAAACATAATCCATTAAAGTAGTTATTTTTATAGTAAGGGAATTCCACACATAAATCAATAATTTATATTTAGGGTGGGTTAAATATAAATCTGTATCTACCATCATTCGGATATGTATCTGTATATTTAAAATATATAAAGATATAAAACATTATTTTGGGTTACAAATTTACATAATACATTAATGTAACAACAGTATAGGCAGAATTGTGGGAACACCCAATAACCAAAGTTGTTGGGGTAACAGCAAAATATTTTTTCATAGAAGTAGATTGCAGCCAAGGAGCAAAATATTAAAATGCATAAATAAACTGTGTAAGCTTGCTTTACAGAGATGAGTGCTAACAGGTTAGCAGAATATATAATTTTTCATGTTATAGACTAACTAGCTGACGTGTATTGACTTACTGTACACTGTCTATTAGTAACTTGTACCATTGATGTACAATAGGCAGAAAACCCAAAGTTGAAGTAATACCTCTGTGACGGTTCTCATTAATTTAGGCCATGGTATATCTGTAGATATAAATAAAGGCAGCTGTACTAGTGTAGGGGCCTGGATACAATTAGGAACACATTAATTAACTAATAAGAATCCTTTAAATAGAGTTAACCATACATAAAGCTTTTTTGTGGTGTCTACCCATGAAAGTGCATTGGGAGTGCCATAACCTAAACAGACTCAAGATGGCAGTAGAGGGTTTAGGCCATAGACTAACATTAGGCCATAGGCTATAATGTGGATTATTCTAGAAGGAGTCAGAAGGGTTTGTTAGTCATAACAGGGGATAGACTAGAAACATAGTTATAACTAGAAAGGTAGTGATTGGTCAGAGGGTGTAGTAACCAACCGATGTCGGACATGAGGCCGAACATGTGATAGAAGGTTCTGGAAGGTAGTGAGAAGGGAAGCCCCCAACCCAAAGCCAGGGTTCTTAACCATCTTGAATTGTAAAGGAGCAGGAGCACCGACTCTAACAGAGAGAGAAGGGAGAGATCCAGCAAAGGACATTATTCTCTATGGGAAGCAATACTTACTATACTTACTACTACTAATTGTACCTGACTATGGACAGAACCAGAGCTGTAACTGGATGGAAATATACTTGTTCTGTGTTTGCTGGTTGCTTGTGGATTAAATAAAGAGGAACTCTGCTTTCATCTAATAGACTGCTATACATCTGTCCAAGCTGCAACAGTGAGTACTTACCTTTCCCTGCAACCCTAACCCTTTCCTACTCACAACACACACGCTGATCACCCTGGGCGCAGAAGAACCTGCTCCCTGCCATCACTCGCTGGACACCCCGGTGCGTGAGGGCTACACTTGCTTTCTTAATTTCTTGAAAGGGTTTGGTTGGCTCTTTCAGTTCAAATAGAAGTAAATTTTTTTTCTATTTATTAAAGTGATTGGCAAGTCAAAAGTTAAAAAATAAATATCAGTAGCTTACCTTACATTGAGTCCCCCCAGTGTTCTCCTTCCTGCTATGTCAGTGTATTTAGTGAGGAAATCACTTCCTCATTTAGATTTCAGTCTCCACCACGCTGACCTGGTCTCTCAATCAACCTTCAGTGGACTGACAACAGAAACACCACCCACTCCCTCCCTAGATGTCCTGATTAGCTGCCTCTCTCTGCAGCTATGAAACCCTGCCCTTCTCTCTCATCTCTGGTCACATTATGCACTGGCAGGCTGGAGACGCTGTTAGCCTGCAGCATCTCTCACCCCCTTTCTCTGGTCCCACTATGTGCTCGCAGTAATAACTAGAGGCACAACAATGCACTTATTATTTTACTATGATATATGTAAAGCACACAGTGTGCTTACCTCACATCACTGTTGCCACACCCACTATTTCTCCTCATTTTTTCTCTGCATCTCCAATGCTCAGCTACTTTTACAAATAACTTAGGAACTACAGTGTCTTTTTGAAAACGGATTGAAGTTTGGGACAGTGCATCGTGTAGCCCGAGACAATGGGACAACAATCAGGCTTGTTTTTAGTATAACTCAATAGATTAAAGCAAGCATTCAAATCCTTTAAGACTTATCTTGTCTGAAGAGGGAGTATAAAGGGTTTTTGATGCATGCCTTCTCAATCTGTTGAGTTAGCCAATAAATGGTATTACGTTAAATACAAACATTCTGTACACCTTGTCTGTAGAGGCCACATGCAATCAAACATCCCAAGAAGTTACTCTCACCCTCCATCTCACAAGTGGGCCAGCAAAAGCTCTTATCTGAGCCTGTTTTTAGCCCATGTCATGTCTTGACTGGCATTATGTACATAGTCCTATGGGCTCTAATGGTTGCTGCTTTTGCTTTCAGTGCCCACCAAAAATACATTGTCCATCATTGTTAACATTCCCAAAAAATGTCAGTTGCTAGTCTTTTCATATTGAACATATACTTGCTGCGTGTTTTGACTTATTTGACAGGTTTCCTTTATAGGTGAATACACAAAGCTTTAATTAATTAAAAAATATTGAGCCTGATTTATGAAGTGTGACTTTTTGTGCCATTTTGCTGGCATTAGTGTCCAACTTTGTCCACGTCTTTTTAATTTTTGTGCAAGTCAAAATGTTTGTTCCTAAATAATACGTTTGCATTGGTGCACTAGATTACTCCCTATAGGCCAACCAGTGTCGGTGCCTGTTTGTGTACTTATGGGTCCTTATGCTGGATGTTAGCATGCCAGTGAGCATTACATGGTTCTTCTTCCATTCCCACAATATCTTTAAAATTATACAAAAAACTGTTGTGATCAAAATGTAGAAACATTTACAGTGCATTTTATACATTTTTTAGTTCTTGAAGTTAGATGAATGCATTGGTATGAGAATCTGGAGCAAAAATTGATTCTTGACAATTTGTAAAAGAACAGCAGCTGGCTAAATCTTCCATACATGTCACTCCATAAGTGTGCGTCTTAATGAACAATTATAAAAGAGAAGGCCACTCACCTTACCAGCACTCCCATGCCACTGATCGTCCTGGATCTGATCGTCCTCCCGCAGCCAGAATGATCAGGTGCAGGATACAATGGTGCATGAACAGGGTGGGGGTTACAACAAAAAAAAACTCCTTTCCTGGCCGGGGATCCAGTGGTTATCCTGGCACCAGGCACAGCCATCTTTGATTTTCTGCAGAGAGCAACTTCCCCCACTATCAGCCCTATCTACCAATTCCCATGAATGGGCCAACGGGCACACGCATAGAGCAGGGGAAGTCTGTGCAGCTGCCAGGACACCTGTGGCACTGATGGATCATGTAACCCAGATGAGGATGCATTTTGTATTCAAACTTCTGCAGTGTGCAGAATCTCCCCAACTCTCTATAACATAGAACCCCCCGCCAATCACTGTGATGACACAGGGTGGGGGGTGGGGGTTTTGCAATGCTGTTACAGGGGGACTGGGGGGATTCTGCACATTTCTTGTTATAGAGAGTGGGGGGATTTGCACACTGCATGGTTTAGGGGATAGGGGGAGGGTTAGGGGGTTGGGGGCATCCTGCACACTGCCTGTTATAGGGGAATGGGGATATTCTTCACACTGCCTGTTATAGAGGGTGGGGATATTCTTCACACTGCCTGTTATAGGGGATGGGGAGATTCTGCAAACTGCATGTTATGGGGGATTGGGGGATTCTGTACACTTCCTGTTATAGGGGATGGGGAGATTCTGCACACTACTTGTTATATGGTATTGGGGGGATTCTATACACAGCCTGTTATAGTGGATGGGGATATTCTTCACACTGACTGTTATGGGGGATTGGGGGGATTCTGTACACTGCCTGTTATAGGGGATGGGAGATTCTGCACACTGCTTGTTATATGGTATTGGGGGGATTCTGTACACTGCCTGTTATAGGGGATGGGGATATTCTTCACACTGCCTGTTATAGGGGATGGGGAGATTCTGCACACTGCTTGTTATATGGTATTGGGGGGATTCTGTACACTGCCTGTTAAAGGGGATGGGGATATTCTTCACACTGCCTGTTATGGGGGATTGGGCGGATTCTGTACACTGCCTGTTATAGGGGATGGGGAGATTCTGCACACTGCTTGTTATATGGTATTGGGGGGGTTCTGTACACTGCCTGTTATAGGGGATGGGGATATTCTTCACACTGCCTGTTATAGGGGATGGGAATATTCTTCACACTGCCTGTTATAGGGGATGGGGAGAAACTGCACACTGCCTGTTATATGGTATTGGTGGGGATTCTGCATGCTTCCTGTTATGGAGCACTGATTCTCTACCTCCGCATTCTGCACACTGCCTGTAATGGGGTGATTGGCGGGATTTTGCACACTGTCTGTTATAAAGTAATTGGGGAGGCGGATTATGCACACTGTCTGTTATGGGTGATTAGGGGAATTCCACAGACTGGGTGAGTTAGGGGGATTCTGCATGCTGCCTGTTATGGGGTGAGGAAAAATCAAGAGGGAGTGTCAGAATTTGGACAGGTCAGAGAGAAATAGACACAGAATAGTAAAGTAGTAATATAGTAAACCCTGGAAGATGAGTGGCAGCCTGGGGAACCCAGATGTTGTGAAGATTGCTATTTGTGACTGTACCATTTGGTAAATGGAACTGTATTCATTTCATGTAGAGTAATACATCAACTACTCTTTTATTCAACTACTGTACAAGGAGTCCTGCCTTATCCTGGAGAATGCTTAATTGGGAGTACAACCTACACTGAACCACACATGAATGCAAAGAATCCCCAACTACTTCACTGCCACTAGCCTGCCACGTATATGCAACCTTTAACCTACAGATTCCCTTTAAAGTGGACCAAGCTCAGGATTTTCACTATCCCGGGTTTTGGTCCATCCCCTGAGGCACCCCAGTTTCTTCTTGAGCCCACGGCGCAGGCGTGGCCACTTATCCAATCAGCTTCTCTGGCCGTGCATATTGATGTGAGGCTGGAGAAGCTGAATGGAATCTGAGCCGCACACACCGGGGGAATGGGGAATCACTTGTATCTCTATGGCTGGGCATAGTCACGCACAGCCATTCAGTTGCAGTGGATGTGGTGGTGCACAGCCGAGAAGGGATGCGAGTGATGCTTGTGCCGGCCACTCATTGGAAAGGTAAGATTTGCGGGTATTCTGGAGGGTTTCACACAGTTCAGGATGCCCCAGTAAGAGGTCCACTTCATACTTATCGGAATAAGCTAGGATAAAGTCTCATAGTAGCAGCATAAGGAACATTCATCGTAATAAAATATTTTGGTCTCTTTCTGTTTATTTCTTTCATTAATTGTAATTTATTTCAATTCAGTTACAAATATGTATTGCAAATAGTCAAATTTGTACTATTATCAGTTAGAGGTCTATCTAATAATCTGCAGCTCATATATCTTGCATACTACTTATACCACTTACTTTGGTATTCTTTGCATTTCTCTATTACGTTTTTAAACCTCAGAGGATTCCTAACTTATCTGAGTTTATTTCTCGTTCTGGTTCTTTTATATTTGGGAATAATTACTCATATTTTATGCACATGGACAAGAGTTTGACATATCCCAGATGCTACTGTATGTGGTTTTGATTTCTAAAATATAGTTTCAGACACCAAATGTTATGCTTATTTATAAATTACTATTTAATGTAGCTTCTAGCATTTAATGCACAACCGTAGACAGCAAGTAAAACCAGCGAACTGTTAATGCTATCCAGGAAACACGCAACTGTCAAATCTCAAACACCTATTAATTTTCCACCATTTGAGTTATTATTACTAGTGGGGCTTTTGGTGTTTATCCCTATGGATGAATGTCAAAGCACAAAAATGCACAGTTATGTTGGTTTGAGTCCCAACAGACGAAAACAGCATGAAGCCAGAACAAGCTACAGTAGCCTATGTGTGACTATTCATTTGCCAACATGAATAATAGAACCTGAGTACGTTCTTTCCAAGTCTTTTTCTTCTTGTCACCTAAGTATTATTATCCCTTATTATGCAGCAGGTCTTTTTGTCTTTTTCGTATATATGGTAACTATTGGAAGAACTATTTTATTTACTATTATATGGGGTATTGCTAGTTTTTTACATTTTTACTTAGCGAGGATGACACATTTCCTTAACATAAGCTCTCCCTAGAAACTTTGTACCAGTGTAATGGGTAGGTACAGCATTAAAACAGTACAGTTAAAAAGCATTAGAACCCTCAGTAGAGTAGGCCCTGATAGTGATATTGACTTTAATAAGTAATAGATAAACAGCAGGACTTGGTTTCATTGCATCATGATTCCACATGATGGCTGGATGTTGCCTAAGGAATGGGACAAGTTAATATTAATTAGTCCAGAGCACCCCTTTAGTTAGGGAAATAGAGACTAAGCCAGGTGGCATTAGCAACATTACCTGCTTCGCCATTGGTTGGAGGTAGACACATAGTTTGGTAGTAGTAACATTTAGGGAGTTATATAAGGGAGGCCCCAACCCTCCCAGAAGGTTCTGTTCCAGTTCTAGTTATAGAGCGTAGAGGGGAAGATTTAATAATGTAGCTGAGGAGAAGAACAGCAGTGACGGGAGAGTCCAGCTTATGCCAGCCAAAGTGAAGGGACTAGAAGTTGGTGGCAGCCCAAAAGCCCAACAAGCTGACAAGACTTGTGCACCTTATTTATGGGTTTAAGACCAGCCTGACCAAAGTCTAAAGTGGAACTAGAGTGCTGATGGAAGCTGTGGATTATAGCTGCTGAAGTGTAACATCTGTAATGGAATGTGCTGCTATGTTGATTGGAAGACCTAAATAATGTTATTTTTTTTTTACAAGAAGCATCATTCCTGAAGACCAGCAACTAACGAGTAAGTATACCTCACCCCTAAAGCCACATCAAGCTGAGTCGCCCTATCCTAGGCCCAAGAACCCCCCTCGCTCCTCACAGGCCAGGCAGAGCCCCACTACACCAGGCTGGGTTATAGTCCATGGTACCTTAATTGACCCCTTTAGTAGATTTAGGTAGGTCAAAGTCAGAGACTGGCAGCAAAGGTCCAGAGTCAGGATCAGATGTGGGCAGCAAATATTCATGGCCTAGATGTGGTTTAAGCCAGGAGATTAGATCAGAGGACATTGAACAAGCCAGGTCTGCAACAAGGAATGTTAATTCCAGATGCAGAGGACAATCTGAGCTGACAAAACAGCAATAGCCAGAATGAGGCTCAAGCAATCACACTTGTTCATTGGTTCACATGTGCAAAACTCTGGACATTGGATGTAAGTACATATCTGCTATGCAAGGATTTCTGACAGGGTTTATCAGTGGCAGTGTGGGGTATTTTAGAGTGCTATAACCCAGGCCCTTCCATAACACAAAGCTGCCATGGAGGGGTTAGGTTTACTTTAAATGCCACACTGATATATTATGATAGCCACCATGTTGATACTTCTCATCACATGTATGTTAAAACTTAAATACATGGATCTAAACAAAGAAACCATCACTCCATCAAAATACACACCAGCAATGCAATAAAAATAGCAGCTGTTTCAAGAAGCCTTAGGCTGTTTTGTAGGACAACCACTCCATGGCAAGTAAATTGGCCCCTCCGTTTATGGATATTCTGTTTTTAAAAGGTAGTTGGAGATTTTCTAATGCCATTAAAAACTTGAGACCGCTTTATCTTGAAAGCCCTCTGTGGAAAGGGAAAGAATGTGTTACCGTGGCAAGATAACTTGAAGTTTATAATAATGAGCTGTGATTGCACATGATTCATCCTGCAGACACAGATCAGCTTCTTAGCTATTCTTCCTTTCCTCTTCTGTGAGTGTCACTAGGTAGCAGATTTACTCAGAATGTAGTGCTCAGCTCTAACTGTGTGCAAGCTTTCATATGGGGTACTGGGAACAACAGCAAGTGAAGCTTTGCAGTCCTCCAGCAATTGTTCCTCCAAGGACACCTCCAGTGCTGATGCCTCCAGGGTAAAGTACACACACTAAATTGCAGAAACAGTGTGAGTTTTATTATCCCTATGTTAAGAGACAGCCAGATGCTCAAAACGAAGGTTTACATTAATATTACTTCATGCAAACTGTAAAATGTCAACCTTTGGATGACACTATAACTGGATGTTATAGTCATAGTGCAAAGTGGCATCAGCTGTCATCAGTGGCTTAGGAGCAGTCACATTGGTCCCCCAGCCTCCCCCCTTGGACTCAAGGCAGCTGCTCATCACTGTTTTAGGCATCAGTGGTCATGTCAGATTGTGGGAGACCTCCCCAATGCCATATGGATGGCTCCTAGCCACATGACCAAAGTTCTACACACCTTAAAGCATTTTAGAGATGGAAAATTCACGCTTACAAAACCAGTTAAAAGTTTAGATACACCATTTCATTTAATGTTTTGCAAGGAAGAATAAAAACTTACCAATAGTCCCGCGAAGTGGATTCTCCCAATACCGAGGGTTTCCAACTTACCGCCACCAGAGCACACGCCTTCCACTGTAGAGAATGGAGTGGGCACGGTCAGTTACTGTCATGTAGCTGTGTATGACTTGGCAATTGCTTAGTCTCAACCACCACCAGTGGTGCCTGCTGGCGCTCCCCTGATTTAGCAACAGGGATAGCACAACAGCAAGAGAGCTGGAGCTGCTGGGACAGGTGGGTACTGGAACTGGTGGCCACTTGAATGGTGAGTACTGGAACAGGTGCTGCTGGAACAGGTGAGTGCCGCCACAAGGGGGGACAGGCTGGGCTGCAGGCACAACCAGGGTCCCAAACCATCAAACACAGGCAGAATGAGCGGGACACCAGTGGACAGGAAGGAAGCCAAGCTGGAGAGAATAGTTAGCCAAGTGCAGTTTGGAACTAAAGCAGGTAGTCAGCCAAGCCGAGATCAGGAACCAAGAAGGATACAAACAAGCCGAGGTCATCATCATCAGGAAACAGAATCAGGAACAAGAATGGTGGGCGTCACTCTAAGAAGATTAGCTGACATCCTCCTGCTGTCTCAACTTCCTTAAATTTGTGATGTGGCAGGCATCTTTTCACAGCTGCATGCAAGCGTGTACCTCTGCGCATATGCAATTCACATATGGCACACTGCGCATGTTTGATTGCCACGTACGTGCAAGTATTCCTGATGCCCGTCGCGCATGCACAGTTTAGCGCGCACATGACGAAAGGGCATGGGCAGGCGCTGCAACGTGGCTGGGCAGTCACGCCTGCCCTCGCCTGTATGTAGGAACAGAAGAGGATGTGGAAGGAGTGGGACCATGACAGTTACTGTGGTCAGTTACAAGGGAAAAGCCACTCAGCACTGGGCCCCTGGGACGCAGGGGGGAGTTTGATAATGGTGGTAAGTTTTAATCTTTTGCTATAGGCAACTCAGCCATGCAGGACTACCAGTAAGTATTTGTTGGTTAATTTTGCCCAGGCATGGACTTGGGAGGGGGTACCTCAGGTCATTTTTCAACTTACCACAAAACAAATATATGTAGAACCTGTGTTTTTCATGCATTTGCACTCCCATAGACTGTATGAGATGGGAACACAGCAAGCAGGCTTTTTTTTCTGCATATTCCGCAAGCAGTGTGAAACGGGCCCATAGAGGATACATTGAATGACTTACTTTGTGGATCCTGTGTGTTTTAGTGATACACAGAATAAAGAAAGGCGTGTCAAACATTTTGACTTGTAAGGTAACTGTTTCACATCTATATATGAACAGAGTAAGGTGCTATGGAACTGGAGTTTTGGAAGCAGGACACAGTCTGTAACTGTGTCTGGCTGAAAAGGATAAAGTGAACCATAACTCCTAAATAATGGGCCTCCTGTCTACTGTCTATTGTGTGATTCAATGCATGACAATATCTTGGTGGCCTTAGAAGCAGCTGCTTGTCATTGCATACTGTTATTTAGTCTGTGGTGCACAAGCACCCCCAGATCCTTCTTGTCAAATGACTCTCCTAGCTTTATGCCACTGAGGACATACGTATGAGGTCTGCAAATTACCTGAAGCACAATACTCTCGATTTTGCCACCTTGAATTTCATTTACCAAGTGGATGCCCAAACACTCAAAGGGTCCAAGTCAGCCTGAAGCTTGTGAACATCTTTGATTCTCCTTTCACTTAAAATATTCCTTACGTGTCAAAATGGGATTAAGTACTGGTCATTTTTTTTGCACAAATAGGATCCCTGTGTACAAAGTCTACTTGGCCTGTACTTTGTGTGGGTGCATGAACTTGGCACAGTGAAGGTTAAAGTTCACCATTTTTAATGAAAATAAATCATAGCCCTCTCCCCTCTGAAGCAACCAGCTCTGTCCACCAGAAATAGAGACTTGTAATGCCCAGCCTTGGGTCTTTCAGGTATACCAACTGCCATGCCTTATAGTAGTGATGGCAAACCTTTTAGGGACAGAGTGCCAAGACTGCAATCCAAAACACTATTTAAAGCGGTCCTTCACTATTTAAGAGTCTATCTTATATGTTTCCCACACTGACTGTGTTGCTCTGCATTCTGGGATTGCTGACCTTTTCCTGACCCCAGCTCTGCTCTGTATAAGCAAAGCACAGCTATAACCCGCCCCCTGTACTTTATCCCACTCTCCTCTCCTCAGTAAGTGTGATGCTTCTGGGTCAAGATGGCGGCGCCCGTATCCTAAAGTCCTGAATAGATTTGCAGCCCAGTGGGGGAAAGAATAATACGTAAATGACTAAAAACTTAAAATATATTAACTTTAGATGCTGGGGAATCGTTTTTTAAAGGGTTTGGGCTTTTCAATAAATCATGGTGAAGGTTTGGTTTAAGTGTCAACCTGATGGCCGGGGGGGGGGGGGGGAGATGAAAAAAATTTCAAAATGTGTGTACTAGAAAGATGATGGGTGCCCACAGAGAGAGTTCTGAGTTCCTCCTTTGGCATGGGTGCCATAGGTTCCCTACCACTGCCCTATAGCATAGGTCTGGTGTCATTTGAAACCTTGTTTACTGCTTTAATAAAAAAGTAAGCATTCCTTTTTACTCCTACCATACCTATCATCAGTGGATTAGGAGCATTTTTTCTGCAGTCCCTGTGAGTATCCTGAAATCCTCTGGGTGTTGTTTAAATGTCCCTTGTGGCTTCTGGCTTGACCCAGATTATTCGGATCAAGATTGCAAGCCTAAAATTGTAGAGGGACGGCTCACTATTTTAAAGTGATACTATACCCAGAAAGGAAGTTTTTGTCATCACCTTCTATCCCCATTCCAGTGCCCCAAAACAGCCTGTGTTTCTTTATCCTTTGCCCAATATGCATAACAACATGAGCTGGATGCAGTCATATTGCTTCCTGGCCAAGCAGCCCTGTCCCTAATGCTTTCTAGCGATAATACTTTTATTTACACACAATTGCCATTATGTGACAGTTTAGCTGTAACTGTATTAATTAGCATTCGCTTGCCATAGGCACATCATACTGCCTCCAGAGTTTTTATGAATATTGGGTATATGATCACCTTAAGTAAGTAGATGCAGCTACATGCACCTGCACTCTACACCAGAAGACAATACAAGTATTTACCAGATCCTTAAAGGGACATTTAGTTTTGAGAGTTGACCCAAGTAGGAGCAAGATTATTATTTGACACTGACAAATAACGGGCAGATCCTTGTCACATTTCGCTTGACATGCCAGCTGTCGGAAGGCTAGTGGTTTTTTTTTACAGTTTTAGAAACATGTCATTTATTGGCACATATTTGATTTGCATATTTAATAGGGAAAATGTAAATATTTCAATTGCAAATACTACTGAGCTGGCAATAACTGTATTCTAAGTTTAAATGGATCTGTAAGGAAAAACGCTTTAACTTTGGCAGTGTCAGGACCTTGCGGAGCCATGTGTGGTGCTTCACCACCTTCTGCAAAATGTTTCAAAAATCCTACACAAATGTCAGCACTCAAGAACTACGCAGAACCGAAAAAAAAAGAGCGTAAAAT
Source organism: Gastrophryne carolinensis (assembly GCA_027917425.1). Taxonomy (NCBI): domain Eukaryota; kingdom Metazoa; phylum Chordata; class Amphibia; order Anura; family Microhylidae; genus Gastrophryne; species Gastrophryne carolinensis. The sequence continues at coordinate 169,552,599 of CM051237.1, read as the reverse complement.
GACTATGCAAATTACCATGGGCCCCATTATAGTCACTTGCCCTAGCACATTTGTTATTGGTGTGAATGACAAAGACCAGATGATGTCCTGAGATTTTATAAACTCGCCCTACACAGTTGTTCAGAAATGTTCTGTCACTCTTCCTGGTTTGACAGATATTAAACACTGTTTAACAAAGACAAACTATTGAGTGCAGATGTTCTCTATCTATGTTCCCAATACACTAACCTATGTGCAATTACATTTATAGATTCTTAGCTATATTACAAGCATTTCATAAATAATTATCAGCAATTATAGTTTTAACCCATTATGATTAATATATATAGGAAAGTGCTAACAGCTCTCAGTGTAAAAACTTTATGAGAGTGTCATGTTGCATTCAGATGCCAGGAGTGCCACCTTATGGCTTGTTTGGATATACTTACATTATGTGCAGCCTTTCTCGTGCTATGGCTGTATTTTCTATGCTGAAATATGTATTTAAATGTAATCTGACTTCAGACTAATCGCTTAGAACTGTAACCTGTCAAATGACAGATGTACAATACTACATTAAAATAGTAATGTCTTCATAACAGTGGTCATTCTTGTGTTTATAACATTTCAGACCACTTTATCATGATGCAGCTCACAGTACATTTGATGCAATTAACAAACAGAAAACCATAATATTAGGCTGCAGTGTTGTTGTTTGGATTCAGTCTATAGTAAAATGTTATCCTGGTCATTAAAACAGAATTTCGGTGAAAAAGAGAATGTCTTCAATACACACAATGGAAGTGGCAGGCATCTTACTAGATGTTGCCAATTTTCAGTTGTTGTTGGATGTTTATATGGCTTTTTAAAATACACATATAAGCTTTTCATACATTTTTTAAAGTTTTATAAACAAATACATCAAGTTTTTGCAAATTCTTGATATTTGTAGTGTTGATCCTTATTTTTCTTTTCTTTTCCTTATAAACGGACGCGCTGGCCTTGGCATGCCAAATTCTGACTGATTACAGACCATTCTGGTTTAATCCTTTAACTGCCAGCCACTGAAAATTTACGTGGTTGTCTCTCCTACCATTAAATGTCAGCCACATACATTCCCCGCTAGCAACCCCAAAAAAGCCACCCACTTGACACTTCAATCGATCGAGCCGGGTCTCCTCTTCACCAAAGGGGCCTCTGATTCTGCCCCCGGGCTCCTCCGGCTTCAGGAGAGGGCCCGGAATAGGCCCCTCACTTTCTCAGCCGCTGACAAAAGCTGTAAAAAATAAATAAATACAAATTTAATTTACTCACCTCTTCCAGCATGTTAGGGCGAGCGCTGCGCGCCCATCTCGCAGCACTTCCCTCACCCCCAGCCGGCTTCTTCCTCCTCGTGCTGCTTCCTCGCATGGTCAGGTGCGCGCAGGTCACCGTCCACTAGAGGGCGCGCGCGCCGGATTCCTGAAATTTAAAGGGCCTGTACAGCACTGATTGGTGCCTGGTCATCCAATCTCCAGTCTCTCCTTGCCGGCTAAGTTTGACGGGGATGCCATGTTATGCTGAGGCTTCCTTACCCAGTGTTCTATGCATTTGGAAATGTTGGCAGACCAATTCGCCACTGAACGTGCTCTCAGGAAAGGCTCTGGCCTGGGCTACCCCATTATGGGATCGCGAGGATCCAGTCACTTCCAATATACTCGCTTTTGTCTCCGAGTTCCGCCAGGTCTTCGAGGAACCAGCCCGGGCCTCATCTGCAGAAACGGCCCTTTTGAACTTGGTCCAGGGCAACCTGTCTGTTGGTGAATACGCCATTCAGTTCCGTACCCTGGCATCTGAACTGTCTTGGAATAATGAGGCCTTATGTGCCTCCTTCAAGAAGGGACTGTCTAGCAATATTAAAGATGCTCTAGCCGCACATGATTTGCCCTTATCTTTGACTGATCTCATCCATTTGGCCACACGCATCGATGTGCGTTTTTCTGAAAGGCGTGAGGAACTCCACCAGGAAAGAGACTCTCAGCGCCCTAGGAGGGCATCCCGTTTGGCTCCTGTGTTTCAACATCCTTTGACCGCATATGCGCCCTCCAGTGAGGAGGCCATGCAGGTGGATCGATTCCGCTTAACCCAGCTGGAGAGAACACGCAGGAGGAATGAGAATCTTTGTTTGTATTGCACTGGCTGGGAGCACTTCCTGAAAGACTGTCCTATTCGCCCGCCACGACAGGGAAACGGGCGCACCTAGTGAATGTGGGAGAGGCGTCCCTAGGTGTGTGTGTTACCTCTCCACGGCTTACGTTTCCTGTACAACTTACCGTCGCAGTTACCGTCTCCTTAAACCTGACTTTTGAGCCTTTTTGGATTCAGGCTCTGCAGGAAACTTTCTCGAGGCCTTCTTGATTAATAAATATAACATCTCTGTGAACCGCCTCGCAAAGCCTCTATTCATCGCTTCGGTTAATGGTGACAGGCTTGATTTCACCGTGCGTTATCGCACAGTACCTCTCCTTTTAAGGATTGGAATTTTTCACCAAGAGAATATTGAGTTCTACGTGCTCCCTCATTGTACCTCTCAGATTCTTCTCGGCCTACCCTGGCTTCAACGTCAACGACCCCACTCTTGACTGGAATACCGGCGATATCAAGAGTTGGGGTGCAGGCTGCTACAAGAGGTGTTTGAAGTCTGTTCCGGCCAGATCTGTTCCTGCCTCTGCTCCACTTCCCGGCCTCCCTGCGATCAATCAGGCCTTCTCTGATGTTTTCTGCAAAAAGCAAGTGGAGGTACTTCCGCCTCATCGACCCTATGATTGTCCACCTCGTGGCAGAATCTATCCTCTCTCGGCTCCTGAGACACAGGCTATGTCTGAGTATATACAGGAGAATCTCCAAAGAGGCTTCATACGGAAGTCTTCCTCTCCTGCAGGCGCAGGCTTCTTCTTTGTGGCCAAGAAAGATGGCTCTCTTCGCCCCTGCATTGGCTACCGTGGCCTCAACAAGATTACCGTCAAAAATCATTACCCTTTACCTTTGATTTCTGAACTATTTGATCGACTTCGTGGTGCCAGGATCTTCACTAAACTCAACCTGAGAGGGGCCTATAATCTGATACGTATACGTGAGGGCGATGAGTGGAAGACCGTCTTTAACACCCGCGATGGCCACTTTGAATACTTAGTGATGCCCTTTGGACTTTGCAATGCACCCACCGTATTTCAGGAATACGTGAACGACATCTTCCAGGACTTGCTTTACTCCTGCGTGGTAGTGTATCTGGATGATATACTCATCTTCTCTTCTAAACCTGAAGAACATCACCGCCACGTCCGGCAAGCCCTGTCTCGCCTCCGCCTACACCGCTTATACGCCAAGTTGGAGAAGTGCATATTTGATCAGACCACTCTACCATTTCTTTGGTACATAGTTTCTGGTCGAGGTCTCCAGATGGACCCCAGCAAGTTAAAGGCAGTGTTGGACTGGCCACGTCCTTCTGGCCTATGGGCTATCCAACGCTTTTTGGGCTTCGCTAATTATTATCGCCAGTTTATTCCCCACTTTTCGACTATAGATGCGCCTATTGTGGCTCTCACGAAGAAGAACGCCAATGCCAAGTCGTGGCCTCCTCAGGCTGAAGAGGCCTTAATACACTTAAAATGCCTTCTCTTCTGCTCCGGTGCTTTCAAGACCAGATCCAGCTAGACCTTTTGCCCTTGAGGTAGATGCCTCCTCCATTGGAGCTGGAGCCGTGCTTACTCAAAAATCTGCTACTGGCAGGACTCTCACCTGCGGTTTCTTTTTGAAAACGTTTTCTCCAGCAGAGAGGAATTACTCCATTGGAGATCAGGGATTACTCGCCATCAAGTTGGCATTGGAGGAGTGGAGACATCTCTTGAAAGGTTCTGCCCATCATGTTACCATCTTTACCGACCACAAGAATCTGTCTTACTTAGAAACTGCCCCGCGGTTAAATCCTCAACAAGCCCGATGGTCGTTATTTTTCGCCCGTTTCAACTTTCAAATCCACTTCCGTCCAGCCGCCAAGAACATCAGGGCGGACGCCCTTTCTCGCTCTTCAGACGTCTCTGGGTCAGAATACACTCCACAGCATATTATCTCTCCTGAATGCCTAGTCCACTCTGCTCCCGCTTCTCTGGTACAGGCACCTTCTGGAAAGACCTACGTGCCTCCTCGCCAACATTGCAGAATATTAAAACGGGGACATTCTTCTCATGTAGCTGGCCATGCTGGTATCAGAAAATATTGTTCTCTCATTTCCAGATATTATTGGTGGCCTTCTCTAGTGAAGGACTTGACGGAATTCATTCAGGCTTGTACCATCTGCGCACGTGACAAGACTCCTCGCCAAAGACCTGCTGGCTTACTTCTTCCCCTACCTATACCAAATACTCCATGGTGACACATTGCTATGGACTTTATTACTGACCTTCCTTCTTCGCATGGCAACACCTTTGTTTGGGTAGTAGTGGATAGGTTTTCTAAGATGGCGCATTTTACACCTTTGCCTGGCCTTCCTTTGGCTCCTCAGTTGGCGAAACACTTCCTTATGCATATCTTTCGACTTCATGGGCTGTCTGCACACATCGTGTCTGACAGGGGAGTACAGGTTCAAGTTCTGGAGGGCTCTTTGTAAACAACTGAAGATTAAGTTGGACTTTTTTCTGCTTATCATCCCCAGTCAAATGGGCAAGTGGAAAGAGTTAACCAAGTCCTCGGCCATTATCTTCGCCATTTTGTTTCCGCGCGTCAAGATGATTGGGTCGACCTTCTGCCCTGGGCGGAATTTTCATATAACTTTAAGGATTCTGAATCTACAAGAAAATCCCCGTTCTTTGTGGTGTACGGTCGTCATCCTCTTCTGCCTCTGCCCTTGTCCACGTCATCTGAAATACCCGCCGTGGAAGAACTCACACAGGATTTTTCCACCATCTGGCAAGAAACTCAACGTTTCTGCTCATATGAAAATTTGCGCTGATAAAAGGAGAAGAGCTCCTCCTGTTTACTCTCCTGGAGATAAGGTGTGGCTTTCCGCGAAATACATCCGCTTCCGAATTCCCAGCTACAAACTGGGTCCCCGCTTCCTGGGTCCTTATAAGATCAAGCAACAGATCAATCCAGTTTGCTATAAGCTTCACCTTCCAGCATCTCTTCCTATCCTTAACTCCTTCCACGTCTCTCTTTTAAAGCCAATAGTTCGCAATTGTTTTTCTCCGAAAATCTTGGAACCTGCTCCAATTTCTGGTACCGCAGACATTTTCACGGTGAAAGAGATCCTGGCCTCTACGGTCCCCAGATGCAAAAGATATTTTTTGGTCGATTGGGATGGCTGTGGTCCAGAAGAAAAATCTTGGGAACCCGAGGAGAACATTCTGGACCATAGTCTCATCTCGAATTTTCTTGGTCCCAAGAAGAGGGGGAGACCCAAGGGGGAGGGTTACTGTTAGGAGCGAGTGCTGCGCACCCATCTCACAGAACTGCCCTCACTGACTGCTCCCAGCCGGCTCCCTCCTCCTCGTGCTGCTTCCTCGCATGGTGTTAGGGCGAGCGCTGTGCGCTCATCTCACAGCACTTCCCTCACCTCCATGGCTGCTCCCAGCTTCCTCCTCCTCGAGCTGCTTCCTCGCATGGTCAGGTGCGCGCGCGTCCCCGTCCACTAGAGGGCGCGCGCCGGATTCCTGAAATTTAAAGGGCCTGTACAGCACTGATTGGTGCCTGGTCATCCAATCCTGCATCCACTTCCCCTATTTAAGGGGCACTTCCTTTTGCATACATGAAAAAAAGGAGGAAGATCGAACACCCAACAAGCCCTGCTAAATTTTGAGAAAGTTTTTAATGCTGGTGCAAACATGAATAACAAGGATGCTGCATAGCATAAGGTGTATATACAATCTATTTACAGATAGTGCAGAATAAACACAGTAATAAAGATGACATGGACCGCTTAGTACATGGTGAAACTACGGTGCCCAGCTTAAAGGGGGGCAAGCTGCCGGATGACCCAGAAATGTATATAACAGTACAATCAATGCATAAGAGCATACAGGAAAAAAAAGGATAAAGATGACATGGACCGCTTAGTACATGGTGAAACTACGGTGCCCAGCTTAAAGGGGGGCAAGCTGCCGGATGACCCAGTAATGTATATAACAGTACAATCAATGCATAAGAGCATACAGGAAAAAAAGGCAATATACAGGCTTAAATATGGCAGATTGTTCCCCAATGCAAAACTCAAACTAGCAGAGCTAACAGTAAACAAGTAACACATATAGATAATAATTGCAAGGCTTACAGGCAAGACACCGAGTGGATACAAGATTAACCCTCAACGTTTTGGCTAGGGATAGCCTTTCTCAATAGGAGCGGTATCGTGATTGTGGAAGAGTAGGTTTAAATAGTGTTATTGAGCCTCCAGCGTGTGCGCAAATGGCGCCAAAGCGGAGGCGCTCGAACAAGCGCCGTCCGCTGACGTCATTTCCGGCTGTCATCACCAGTCCCGGCCACTCATAGTCTGGATGGCAGGGCCTGCCATTCAAGACCGGAAGTGGTGCGCGGGGCCGGGTGTGACGCCGTTCATGTAAGAGCAGAGAGGCTGTGTAAAACAGCCAAGAAGATGGCGGCGCCGGGTGCGGCGACGGGAGCCGGGAAGATGGCGACGGTGGAGTTTCCGGTTTGCGGAACGAATTCCGAACATAAGTAGTAGCAAGCTGTACATGCACATTATGACAGGAGCATGACGCTGGAGAGCTGGAGGCTCAGGGGGGGGGTCCACTATGCTACAGAAAAGACAAAATAAAACCACAAATTAGTGCATAATTAAAAACATGATACCGAGGTATATAAACCTCTTGCTAAGTCATATTATTGCTCAAAATTATCCATCCTTGAGGGAGAGGAACTAAAGTAGTTAGGACCTTCAGTTAAAGTGGAACTCCAGAAAGAAAACCACGGCTATAGAGTACTATAATGCAGGGAAAAAATTGTTTAATAAAAGACAGAATAATCCATTTCTTCATTCAGGCCATTAGGATACTTGGTATTTAATTGGTGAATCCAAAATAATTCCCGCTGAAGTTTGCTATTCCAGCTTTATATGCTGACTTCTCCAAGGAACCACCGATGACAGCATATAAAAGGACCAGGAACCTGAGATCTTCATTGGTACAGGCAGATTTCAAGTCCCCTACACCACAAGGCGTTCGATCTTCCTCCTTTTTTTCATGTATGCTATGTGTGGTGCGCAGGGTGGACGCACTGTGGAATATCCTGAACCCCTTATCTTTATTTGACTTGTTTTCCTTCCTCATATATTTGGTCTAATCCTATAAGTGTGCTACAACTTTGGATCTAACATTGCACTTCCTTTTGCATCAGTGCCAGATCTTGGTCTTCCTTTGCATGCAGAAAGTCTGTTGTTATCAGGATTGCTCACCCGTGTACCGACCTCTACCTGTCCCCGACGCTGAACCTTCGCTGCCCGTCCCGACCTTGGCTACTTACCTTCGACCTTCAAGATTGTGCTGCCAGCCCTGATCTCTGCTTGAACTTTGACATCGCCTTTTGCCTGCCTCCTTTGTTTCATGCATCACCTCGGCTGACTGTGTGGCTGAGCCGCTGTTGGGGGGTAGCGACCTGGGTGTCACTCGCCGCTGCAAGACCAATCTGCCTTGCGGCAGGCTCTGGTGAATACCGGTGGCCTCTTAGACTCTGCTCCCCAGACACGGCACTCGCTATCAGTAACATAGTCACAGCGGATCCACACCTGTGCCACCACACCCGGCCCGTGACACAGCAGCAGCAGAAGAGCAGAAACCAGAGTGATCAGCGTGGGACACAGTTTTTGGTGATTGATCGAGGTAAGTATTAAAAAAAATATATTCCCTGCCTCCCCAAAGCCCAGAAGGATAGAAGGGCCCGGGGGCTGCGAAGGCTGGGCAGGCTTGTAGCCAAGCTCTGGTCTACAAGCCCCCATAGCTGTTGCCCGGGCTGGTTATGCCAGGAAGGGGGGACGCCATGCTATTTTTTTCAATTTTTATCTGTTACATTTTTTTTAAAGCGTGGAGTCCCCCCTGGGAGGAGGGCCCCACGCCAATTTTTTAATTTAACCTTTATTGTGTGGATAGTACTTGTAGTTTATTTGTAAATGTTATAAAGTACTCTTTTCAATTTTGGGGGGGTTCTCCTGGGCAGGAATGGGGGGGCTACAGATACATATGTGGTTCTGTTGTAATCAGGAGAAATGGGGCTTTTACATGTAATATGGTTTTCTTGAATAAAATAAATTTTTTATTTGAAATGGACAAGACAATTTTTACATTTTAACAGATAGTGACAGCATTACAAGTAGGCTAGCAGTTAAACGAGATAAAAGTACCTATGCATGTTGGGTATTGTTCTGTTTGGACCTTGTGCTTTCAGTTTTTTTCATGTTTGCTGATATTGATATTTTAGAGAAATGTGTTCTTTACTCTGTTTTTTTATACTTTTTTTTAGGAAAACCCTGGATTACTTCCAGAAAGATGAGCCCACTACAACAAGCTGGGTATGACTAGAAAGCTTAATGTGTATACTTTCAGGGAATATATTTAGAAGAAAGTTGGGCAATGCTAACAAACAATAAATTGATAATAAATTAGTGGGGGTTCCCCTAAACTCCACAATCACATATCACCTAACCAACCTTTTGAGTCTAGTAATGGGGCACAAACTACCCAAATATAAAAATCAAATAAATGTATTGATCATACATATTAAAAAACAAAGAAAAATCACACAAAACTGAAAAGCCACCCAGCACTGCTATTTCTGGACCATTATTATTTTTATAGCATAGAGTATATATTTGGGTTGCACATAGTGGAGATATTGTTGAGCCCTACCACTTATATTGTTCATAATGCATTAACATTTGGTCCAGAAATGGCGATGCAAAGTGGTTTTTAACAGTGTTGTGTGATTTTTTGTGTTTTTAATATGTCTGATCAATAAATGTATTTAATTTTATATTTGGGTGTTTTGTACCCCATTTCTAGATGCAAAGGGTTGGTTTGGTGATTCAGTGAATATATATATTTCATATGTAAAGGGTTGTTTGGTTCAAAAAGCGCAAGGTGTGCAGAGCTGAAATTTTCAAGTAAAATTACCGTTACGCACATGCTTTACTTTCGGGTGTTTGGCAACCCTACCCTTGACAGGCTCAAGCCGAAACGCGCGTCGGTGTTGTTTAAACCAAAGGCAGCAGAGAGGCCGCCGGAACGCTCCCCTGCCAGCAGTGAATATAATTTGTTGAAGATCATTTAAGGATTATCCCCCACCCTCCAAAGGACATCAGCATTACCACATCTGAGAACAAACGCACAAGTAACCACGCTACTATTGAAAACCGAAAGCTCTCAAGTCTGCAGCTGAACATTTTAACGCGGATCTTGATGCGGTTGCCGGTTTCACAGGACTTTTACAGGACTTCTACTAAGGACTGCTTCCCCCATTTATCCTTATCTTTCCATTTTATATTTTATTTTAATATTGAAAATAAAATCTATTTTTAACTGGACATTTGAGCAAATAGACAGTTTGTACACCCTTAAATACGCCGCAGCCTGGACCCATCTGCATAAGAAACCACCAGCAGTGCATCAATTCACTGACACGATTACAACGGGAGAGTATCAACTTAGAGGCCCTGGGTAGGTTAAGCACCCCCGGGCCGCGGCGGTAAGTGCCTTATTCTATCGTATGTCTATTCTGAAGGTAATTTGTACTATGCAATAGAATAGCCATAATATTATTAATTGTAACTTGATGTCCATTTAGATTAATTTCTACAACCTTTGGCCGGGACACAGAACCAATAGAGTTTCTGGCACCCAGCATAAACTAAACTTTCAGAGAAAAACTAACATCCAAGTTATTTTCATTAACCTGGATTGTTGTTTCTGTGATACATACTTCTAAGAGAGCGCGACCTTAAAGCTTGTTGTGGCCAAGTTCTTGACCACAAAAAAATACCACTTTTACCCTTGACAGTACCTATGTATGTTGGGTATTATTCTGTTCGGGGAACCTTGGTTTTGCTTGTTTGCATATTGTTTTTTTTAGGAAGGTGTGGTTTTGATTCTGCTTTTTATTCATTTATTTAGGGAAACCCTGTGCAACCAAATAATTTATCAAGAGATTACTTCTAGAAAACTGTGCCCACGTCAACAAGCGTAGTACGCCGAGAAAGCTTGAGGTGTGTACTTCCATAGAATATATAATTTGTGGGGGGTATTTCAAATGTAAAGGGCGTTTTTTCTTAAAAACCGCAAGTTGTGAATAGCATGTTGCATTTTATCTGAAAATCTCCTAAAGCTCTGTTTAGATGTGGAGGAGTCTCCTAGGCAGGAAAGGGTGTCTACCAATGTAAAAATGTTTTTTTCTATTTTTTGGTACATATATTACCAATAAATATTGAGAATGCTCTAAAAGACCAAACAAGACATTTCATGTTAAAGCCCAGACAAAACAATATATAATTTTCCTAGGAAATTCCTGGAAATCACTTCAAAATCACAATTGAACGCGTATAGCGCAAAATATTGAAAAAAGGTCTGACAACTGATGGTGACAAAATCTCAAGGTAGGCTGACAGTAAAATCAGTTCTTGTAGTATATCACAAATTTTGAATTTGTGTTTGTCTATCATCTATTGCTTATTAATCACAGGTTCTCAATGGTATTGTGGCATGGTGCTTGATCAATGAATGGATGCTTGGCAGAAGTTTCTCTTTGAGGATGTTTAGATACCATTTTTATGTATGGCAAACTATGAGGCAAACAACACAAATGGTCTCATGATGCATTACTGTTGGCATAATACAGTATTTGTGATACTAATCACTTGTTCTTCTCTGGACAAATATTCATTCAGATGTCTCACACAGTCTGGAAGGGGGCTTCATGAGAGAAAATAGCATAAGCCCAGTCTAGTGCCTGTCCTTGCTACAGAATATTTGGACATCCTTGATTTTCTTGGAGAGATGTTTTTTTATTCCCCTTTTTGACAGCAAACCAGCCTTCAAAAGCCCTTGGCTTACCGTAAAGCTTTTATTGCCCCCAATTATACTTCTGTCCTTGAAGCTCTTGATGATCTGAAAATCATTGATTTAGGGGGAAATCTTAGAAGCAGCAATTTCCTTGCATGTAAAGCCCTGAAAATGGATACTTCCATCTGTATTCCCTCTACAATTGCATTTGCACCTCAGCACTTAGCACTTGTCTCCTGCTATTGCTGTTCTTAGTTTTGTTTGTATATAGTTATCACAGCCAGTTAATGGTTGATTTGCACATGTATGGGTTATAGCACTAGCACTTTAGTAGTGCTGATTTATTATTTGGCCATTATCTCTATGTACAAAAGTTATGGGCTGCACAGCCTAGAATAATAACAAATGATAATTAGGGTGTGCAGACATGTGTGGACAATAAATGCACAAGGTGTCCAAATGCAACAACACTAATGTCGCAACTACCTCTAATTAAAGTGCACCACAATAACTCAATTACAATTTATTAATAATATTTAAAAATGCTTAGCCTTCTGAATAAATAGGTATACTGCATTTTTGCCCAGGTTGTATATAATTACTACAATCCACATAATTAGTGAGCTACTTAAATATTACCACTTATAACTACATTTTTTGTTCAGTGAAACAATCAAATTGACAATGACAAATTCAAAAAAGGATGCTAATGTGCAAGCGCAAGAAAGGGAAGGAAATATAGTCAGGGTAATAGGAGAAGTGGTCCTGACAGCAACAGCCCTGCTTCTGAAAAAAACTAAAAAAATGCCTTAAATCTCTTTGTAGCCATCCCTTATTTCTAGCCAGAAGTAGTAAACTATCAGTTTTAAAGACCCAGGAATGCTCTGCTCAGCTGAGAGCTTCTAGATACATTTTAGATACATTAATTTACATGCTCTGTGACTGCCGAATGATTAACATGAAGAAACATGAGAAACATGAAGAAACAGCTTCCCCCCACATAGAATTCCTCCAGCAGCTGTTCATTCAGTGTGTGTGTAGTATGATAGACAAGCTTTTAGGGGAGCAGTTTACTAATTTTTTTGACAGGAGGTCCATTGTATTGGATTGTTTTTATTGTGTTTAATTATAACTAGCAAAATATGAAAAGATACGGGAAGCCTTATTAACGATGCGTCGCCGCAACATAGCGCCACTTTTTAGGCCTCAGCAACAATACCTATTGCAACATTCAAAGCTAATTAGCAATCTGTGCAGCAATGTAGTACACAGCACAGAGCCAGATAAGACAAAAATGCAAGCGCTACGAAACTGGCCCTATAGCCACAAGAAAGATGCTAAATGGTGCACATCATAAATAAGGCCCGTAGTACTTTTCGTTATTTCTTTTACAATTGTATTGTAAACATGCAGATACATACAACATATCACTACCTTAAAATGGTTGTAAAAATATAATTAAAATGGGCTTTTGTTATTTTTTTTAAACAGTAGTGGCTTATACATTTAATTTCAAGTATAAATTAATATCAGAATAAAGCACCTTTTTGCTCAATGAATCATAAAGTATGGCTCTAACTCCTTAAATTTAACCACAGTGTTAAACTTAGGCGTAAATAGCTGCATTAAAACCACCTAAACAGAAAAGTATGAAATAATTTAAAATGATGAAACTAAGAAAAGTTTATAAAAATAACCCAACACATTTAAACTGTTTTGTTTAAGTTAATTTATGAACATGAAAATAATAAGATGTAAATTCAACTCATGATAAATATGCACTTGCAAGCAACAAGGTAAAAATTAAAGGATTATATATATATATATATATATGCATTGGATGGGCAGGTGGGAAGGAAGGTAGGTGCTTGGGCAGGTAGGTGGGTGGACAGGAAGGTAGGTGGACAAGCAGACGCATGGGCAGGTAGGTGGGTGAGTAGGCAGGTGGGTATATAGGTCTAGGCTGGACATCTAGCAGGCGCAGTGGGGCATACTTACCAGGGTTGGTGGCGAGCAATATCATGGCAAGATGGGGCTGTGCAGCGACAGGGGGCCAGACACAGTCCTCTCAGTGGGGCAGCGACCAACTTCTTGGCAGCGAAGAGCAGGCGGGGACTGGGCGATGACGGTGGGCCAAACTACTACTTGGCGGAGTGGAGCAGGCAGGAATGGATGGCAGCAGTGGGATGAGCACTGATCTTACCGTTACCGCGGGTAGGAAACAGTGATCTCGGTGGGGCGGCTTCTCTCCTCATTTTGCTGAGCTGCTACTGTCATAGTTCTAGCCGCCGTACCCTGGCCAGTCTCCACCATGCTGTCTGGAAAGCAGTAAAAAGACCGTCATGGAGCGGTGGCTAGAGATGTGACACCAGTGGACACAGCAGCGTGGGGGACAATAAACCTGCTGCAGCTCGATAGCGAGGGGGGCTAGGTAAGTAAAAGAGCATGTCCTACATGCTCAATGCTCCCCCTAGCACACCCCCCCCAGCTAAACCATTCCATTCAAGGCCTCAGGAAACCCCCCCTTTTTTACGCCATATCTAGCATGGAGCAAACTGTCAACACACTGTTTCTGCCGAGGTGCTGGATACAGGGTTAAAGTATCATCTTTTAGCATCATTCTTATGGCTATAGTGCCAGCTTTGGAGTGCTGCCATTCCCGTCTTATCTGGCCCTGTGCTGTGTACTTCATTGGCACTAGTAGTTGCTGCACCAAACTCTACAAATTCGCTTTGATTGTTGCACTTAGATATGGGCCAGCCTGGGTCAGCACTTGTTGGACCCGCCGGCCGATTAGCGCCAGTGAGCACCACTTTGTACTGACGTTTTTCCTGTGCCCCCAGCATATTTATGAATTTTTTCCTGCTGGGGACAAAGGGGACATACTTTACAGTGCTTAGGTTGAGTTTTAGTTGTTGGAGTTCTAATTACATATTGTTAAGCAAAAGAACCCATTAAAATCAATTTTAATAACACCCGAAAAATAAACAACTAGGTCCTGCGTTTCAATTATTGACAAGTCCCAATGCAAGTTCTGAAAAAACAAATGTGTGCACTATAAATTATAAGCATTAAACAATACAATCTAGTTCTGCTCATTGGGCTCTATGGGATCTTGAGGTACAGCGCCATGTTTTATCTGGCACTGCTTCAACCACAGGGCCTGGCTGCAACATTTTCGGCACCTGTGCCATTTTTTTCTTTCTTAAATGTCATGCTGTGTGCCACTGAGGCCAAAAAAGCGGTTCTGTGTGGCGCTGGCTTTATGTTAAATAAACAGTTTTATATGTTCATAAATAGAAAACACAAATCATACTTCAATTAGTAATTTTTTTTTTTAAATAGAAAGCATTTACATGACTGGCTCTTTTGGGTGAGTAAGTTATCACAGAGATGATTTGTATAGCTCTGCCTACGCACTAATTATATTCAGAATAGCCTGTTATTCTTAATCTGTTAGTATGTGCTATACATAGTAAATGGTTTGTGTTTTAGAGATCTTTACATAGGGGACTTTTCAGGGGTATATAAGCCTTACATGGATCTCTCCCTAAAGAGGCTTGCTCTTCTGTATTGCCAAGCTAATGCCAGGCCACCAGGAAGCCTCTGTTGAATCCCCCATGTGACTAATGACATTACTGGGGGGGGGGGGGGGCATGGAATGGAGGGGGATTTCCCAAGGTTTTAGCCAACTTTAAAGCAGATATTTGGCAAAGCCTCCATCTTATAATGGGTTATACAATTTCGGCAACTGCAGGCAAGGCTGTATTTGGGGTTCACACCACCCAAGACACACTTTTATTCAGGCAACCCTTCATACTTACTTAATCTATTATTTAGAATAACCCTCATTGATTACTGCCTTAACATGAAATTTGGTGCACTAAATATTTAATAGATAACAAAACACCATAGACTGAAGCTAAGGCCAATACACAAACTCAAACCCAAGCTTTTATATTTCTAATGCGGCAAACTGCTTTTAGGGTTCAATTGAATCCATTTGCCATAAGATCAAAAGCTTAGCTTAGCTTTGCTCTGCAATGGAGTAATTCTATAGGTACATGTTTCCAAATTGTTTTTTTCCACAAATTTCTATCAATGTAAGAAACATTTTTGTAAGAAAAATACATTTTTTACTTGTTTATGTGTTAAAAACGACGGGTGTTTTGGAGCCTCAGGAGAGACTGAGTTTTGGAAGCCTTTAAGAAACTTTCTCACTAAACACTCCAGTGGTGCAGTTCTAACAACATGTTTCCCAGCTACATTAGATATATATTTTATTTCTGTCAAAGGCTTTCAGACTCTTGCAAATATGATTTGGATATCTCTCCTAAAGTTTCAGAGGCTCTTGTAGTCATTTGGATACCACCCCAATAGTTCATATGTACACACTGATTGCCTGCTCAGATTATTTGTATTTAGAAACTTGTATTAGACAATGTACACTGGTTAGATTTTTAGATTTTTTCACCGAAAATTGAAGAAATCGTAAAAAAACATTGGCATGTTTTAGGGAGTGACCCTAAACTCACACAGATTTTTCAGACTCCCCTATGTTTGTACATAAGAGCCCCCAATCCACTCCCTATAGTGAATGGCACCACTCCAATAATTTCTCAATTAATAATTACTTTATTTAGATCAATTTACTATATACATACATATTAAAAACATTAATTAAAATACATGTATTTACATACAAACCCCTGCAAATAGGGGGAACTCTCAAGGAGAACCAAACTGTAAGGGGGAGGGGAGGGAAAGGGGTTGGTTGCTCTGACCAGAGTAACCCGATGACAAAACCCCTGTGGCTAAATAATTACTAAGTTTCATATACTTTAATGCTGCTCTACCCTTTCAAGGCCATATAATCATAAATGTGCCAGTGTTTGAATAAATCCTTAATATATACAACTTGTGCCAAAGACAGTGAATCTGTCTAATCATATAAAGTGCAAAGTGCCGTTCAAAACCTAACTAACTACAACTAATACAAGGACAGCCGTGGGAAAGAGCAGAGCAAACATGTATTTAACAGCACAATACCTTATATCACCGGCCACAGCAGCCCCCACCTCACCCGGGACCGACGCGTTGCGTGACTCCTCGCGTCACTTCTCCAGGGCCAAATAGATCATAGATACCCTCCATCTTACTCCCCCTAATATACTCACCCCTGCCCGTTCCCCCGCCAATCCCCGGCCATGTAATCACGAGCGCAGGCAGACGCGCACCGCCGGAAGCGCGTCGCTCTGCTCTCGGTCACGTGACGCGCTTCCGGCGGTGCGCGTCTGCCTGCGCTCGTGATTACATGGCCGGGGATTGGCGGGGGAACGGGCAGGGGTGAGTATATTAGGGGGAGTAAGATGGAGGGTATCTATGATCTATTTGGCCCTGGAGAAGTGACGCGAGGAGTCACGCAACGCGTCGGTCCCGGGTGAGGTGGGGGCTGCTGTGGCCGGTGATATAAGGTATTGTGCTGTTAAATACATGTTTGCTCTGCTCTTTCCCACGGCTGTCCTTGTATTAGTTGTAGTTAGTTAGGTTTTGAACGGCACTTTGCACTTTATATGATTAGACAGATTCACTGTCTTTGGCACAAGTTGTATATATTAAGGATTTATTCAAACACTGGCACATTTATGATTATATGGCCTTGAAAGGGTAGAGCAGCATTAAAGTATATGAAACTTAGTAATTATTTAGCCACAGGGGTTTTGTCATCGGGTTACTCTGGTCAGAGCAACCAACCCCTTTCCCTCCCCTCCCCCTTACAGTTTGGTTCTCCTTGAGAGTTCCCCCTATTTGCAGGGGTTTGTATGTAAATACATGTATTTTAATTAATGTTTTTAATATGTATGTATATAGTAAATTGATCTAAATAAAGTAATTATTAATTGAGAAATTATTGGAGTGGTGCCATTCACTATAGGGAGTGGATTGGGGGAGTTTGGGACTCCTTTGTTCTGTGTGGGATATAGTAGTGCACATATGTGCCTCCACCCCCAGATTGTGCACACTCCACATATAGACTGGTGAGTGCGGTCTCAAGCTTTGTTCTGGTTCATATTTGTACATAAGAGACCGAGGAACCTAAGAGATAATTTAATTAGAGCAGATACACATAATCCAATGACAAAATCTCAATCCTACCATACATGGATGCCACCGTCCTCATCGATTCAAGGAATGTTTCGCTGCGGAGGGTGTGCACAATGTAATGCTGTAATTAAAGGTAACACATTTAATCACCCACAATCAGGTAAAAAATATAGTATAAAACAATTTTTCAATTGTAACTCAACTCACGTTGTGTATCTTTTGAAATGTCCGTGTGGCAAAATATATGTGGGCAAAACTAAGAGGGCCCTTAAAACTCGAATTAGTGAACACCGGAGCGCGATAAGACGAGGAGACATTGAATCCTCTGTCGCCTGCCACTTCATGCAAATGGGACACCAGACATCCCAGTTACGCTTCATGGTCATAGACCATCAACCAGCAGCGAGAAGAGGCGGTGACAAGGGATAAGGCACTTTTTAGACGGGAATTGAACTGGATCTTCACTTTAGACACCATGGCCCCCAAAGGCCTCAATGAAGAACTAGATTATGCACCTTTCACATGATACTGCATGCCCTTTCCTGCATACAATCCCCAGTATTATATTGGACCCCTCGTTGAGCGTGATCCCCTTAGTCTACATTTTATGTGGCGTGGTTCTCGTTATGTGACATATAGGCTATATCCACCCTGCACCCAATATCATGCAAATTTATACTTATGGGGTATGGGCAACAATTAGATTCACTAGATGAACAAATGTGGTCTGTGGAGGTTTAGAATTCATCAACACAAGATCGCTCATTTAGTTTGTTTTTAACTAACTTTTTAATCTGTATATATTATTCCATTTCAGATATGTGAGGTTCAAGTGAAGCCAGCCATCCCCTTTATTGAAACTTCCTCCACAAGACTTCGCCTAATGAGAATCCATCACTATATATTTTTCTTCATTTTTGCTGTACTCTCAGACAGCCATGTTAGCGAAGCCCGATGTGCGGCGCCCCGAGCGCCTGGTGACACTATGCGTGTGTGTGAGGGAAGACGTCACCTCCGCCAACCAGCACGTAATTAGCTGGGTGGAGAGGACGTCACTTCCGCCCACCAGCGCTGCTGTCTCAGGCCGGGACGTCTCCACCGGATGTGACGTCGTGAGCGGCCACAGGAAGCGCCGCTTACGACGATCGCACACTGGCCGGCCAGGGGGGAGGCTAGGAGTATAAAAGCACGCACAGCTCCTGTTTACATTATCGCCACCCTGATGAAATGGCCTGCGGCCGTGAAACGTCGGTAATTTGTCTTATGAGCGATCATTACCTACTATTCATGTTATAACTGTGATGTTATTTTGTTCCTGCTTATGTATAATTGCATATCTGTCTGTGTATTGATGGGGTAATTAAGATTCTAACTTCAATTCATCCTTTTACTGCTGTGTGAAGAGTCACATAGTGTAACTATAGATTTCATATAGATACCATGTTAAATTGCATTCATATGAATAAGCAATATTTCTCCTTGACTTTGCTTCAGCTACTGAGCATTTAACCCTGTATGTGATTAATCTGGGGATTGCTGTGAGGGCACCAGACTATATCTGTTATACTTGCAGGGCTGTATTTGGTGTTCATGGTGCCCTAAGCACCCCCTTTTTTAAGTTAGGTCACAGTCCATCGAAAAATAAGTGTGTAGGGGGAAAGGGTTTAATGGCATACCTCCCAAGTGTCCCTGATTTGTAGGGACTGTCCCTCTTTTGAGTCCATGCCCCCCTGTCTCTTGTTGTTCTAATTTGTCCCTCTTTGAGGTGTAACATGCAGATCTGCATCAATAAATTATTTATTTGCCTATTCAAAGTGTTCCTATTGTTGCAACTGTTTTGCCTAGATAGATAGATCTCCTATCTATCAATTAATGAGGGGACGTGGCCTAATTTACAAATTGTCCTTCTTTCCCACCCTGAAAAGTTGGGAGACATGCAATAGGCTAGATGCAAAGGAGGGAGAGGGCACAAAGGGGGGATTGCAGAGAAGCAGCGTAGCATGTGGGGGAGGGGGAGATGATGTGGCCTGTGTTCAGTCCATTGCACCCCCCTTTCACACAAATACTCTCTGTGTCCTTCTGTGGCTGGGGGGTCCTTGTTAGGAGGCATACATGTTTTGGCATATGAGAGTTGTAATTTCTTTTCTTTACTACAGTAGTAAGGGCAGCGCCTTCCCCCCCTTCCAGGTTGTCACCCTAGGCACATGCCTAGGGTTGCCTAATGGTAAATACAGCCCTGTATACTTGAAGGTAATTTTTTACCCTACAGCCTGTACAGACTATGTGTTCTGGTTAACGTTATTTGAATAGCTGCTCTGTCATTATTTACAGTATCTTGGTGCAACACAGCTCCCCCAGCTGAACATACTTGGATTTTTATATATATATGAATGTATTCTTTTTTCTGGAGATATAATATACCCTGCATACTCGAGTTATTGTGTGTATATATGTATATAAAATTAATTGTCTGTAGATTTCATGTAATCACTATCTCCTTTGAAATATACATTTTTGCAAATCATCACTATTTGGTGTGCGCCTACCTATATGTTTATTTATTTAGATTTTTATGGTAACATAGCTGCAGTAAAGATATTTTACCTGGTAAATTCCCCAAAATGTGTTAGGAAAGTTAAATAAGCAGTGAGGTTGTAATGCAGTTAATTAACAGTAAATTTCTGTTTAGTGCAAGCTATTTTTTGAACTCCCTTAAGCAGTAAAAAATTGTAGTTTTCAAGTTACAAGTGACCTGGCAAACCATTGAAGTTGTCTTTATTTTAAATAGCTTTGAGGGTGCGTTTAGTGATACATAGCCAAATTACGGCTATAAAATGCAATTAATTAACTTTTTACAATGGTGGCAAAAACATATGAACACTTGTATTGGCTGGGTTTGTGTTTTATGCACTGTGTAGACATCACTGACACTAACATTACTCAGAGGAACAGCAAGGAAACTGTGACCTGTATACAGTACTCCTCCTCTATAGCATTACCTGAGGATGGTCGGACCGCAATGTCCATAGAGGTACCACGCACACACTCTAATGTTGGGTTTACAGATGCAGAGAAATTTACCGTCCGCTCAGCGTGGAGCTTTGTACCGCCATCTTTTTTGTGCTCCATAGCGTATTTATTACTTTTTGGCGCTGTAGATTAGCGCTGTAGTTTTACAGTTACAAGATATCACTGCTGAGGACAAAGGGGAACAATTGTACAGTGCATTTAGGCTGTGTTTTAGTTGTTGTCCGAATTATGCTTTTGTAAGCCAAAGAAGCCATGAAAAATTATTTTACTAGGAAAAAAATTAAATTACATTTGGCGACATCTAGGTCCTGCATTTACATTATTGACAAGTAAATGTAAGTTCTGTAAAAAAATGTGTGTAATATCAGGGTCAGACTGGAGCACTTAGGGCCCGGCAAAAGGAAATCATTCTTGGAGCCCACTATTAGCTTTGTTCATTGAGTTAGCCAACTGCCTCCCATCGCTGAAAACATTTGAGGCTGCCAAACTTCTATCAATAAGGGTCATGCAACAGTGCAGTGTGCAGCTGATTTTAGGTCCTCTGATGGCCTGAGCACTGTGGTGAAAGTATCTCCTGAAAATGGAACAAAACTCGAAGAAGCTGGCCCTGGAGGAACCTGGACTGGTCGCAGGCCTTAACCTGGGGGACCCCCTAATTCAGATGCATCGGTTTGTGACCCCCCCCCCCGGGTCATTGCAAAACTCCCACAGCGATGTAAGCAATTGCGGCTGCATGCCCAGCATCTATGGGCTGAGGTACGCTTCTACTCCCTATTGCTATGCTCTGTGTCTGAACCGTATGCCACGCATTAATATGCAACATATACGGCACTGTTCGTACAACAGCCCGTGCACGCACCTTGTGACCAGGGAAATGTACCTTTTTAAGGGTGATTTGGGGGTTTCACATAGCGGGGCATCACATATTGGGTTGCCCCAGGGGCAAGGTCCAAAACCCAGGATGGTGAAAATCATTGGTTTCGTTCCGTTTTAAATAAAGGGCCAATGAAACAGTGCAGGTTACGGTGCCCACATACAATTAACTTTGCTGACACACTGCCAGTGAGGGTTTAGGTCTACTATAAAGGCCATCTGTTGCATTTCAGAGTTTAGTCCTGTCACGATCGCACTCTATCAGCCCAGCCAAGACGCTAGAGAGAGTGTGCTGGTGCAAAGGTTAAAGCCACCAGACCCCTGGGTATGCACTACTAGTCCCAGCAAGTCATCAAATTAACCCTTTGATAAACGTGTTTCACCAGAGCTTCCTTCAGAAAGGTGAGCTCATATATTTAGAAATCAAAGTCCAGAGCTGATTAATTAAACATTTAATCTGATAAAAAGGTATCACAGTGCTAGATGTAATATACAGAAACAATTGACATAAAAGTACAAAAAAATACATAAAAGAGTACAGCAAAGATCAGTTCAGCAAATATAAAGTCCTTACAGTATAATGGCGTAGCAGTCCTTGTGAGTGAGTATCCAGTTGTTGCTTAAAGTCTTATGTCCAGCATGACCCAGCTTTCTGATTTAGGTTTGTCCTTAGGTGTCTGACTTAGAATGTCCTTAGCATTAGGTTTTATTAGCTAAACTTTGGAGGGAAGAGCTTCACCCCTCCCCTATGACCCCACCTGATGAGGGCATCTCTCTCCCAGGTCTCTTATCTGAGTTCTGGTTTATGTTTGCTGCAGAGACAGCACATCCTACTGCTTCAAAGACCTTTGACTTCAAAGAAGGAAGTGCCACAAACATAACCCCCCATAAAACTGGAATACACATTCAGTCTGAGTGACCCCTCACCCAGGTCTTTGGACTATACATTATACAATAATAATACATATGGTTATTCTATAATCAGGCCTTGGACCTGACAAGTCCTTATTCACAATACACAATGAAATAGGAATGAGGTCAGAAATGCACTAGAATATCTTCCCATGTGCTTTGTTTCTGTGTCCAGGGCTTTGTAAGTGGTTTTATGCTATGGATGCAAAGTTTTACATATCTTTTAAAGAGGACCAACACAGCCAAATAGAGAAGGGGGTCCTCATGCCATTTGCTTATTCAACCCTTTAAAGTGTGGATAGTAGTTGTTTTTTATTTGTAAATGTTATAAAGTGCTCTTTTCAGTCTTTTCACCATGTCTATTTTCCAATGTACCTCCTCTAATATAATTCTCCTTGCAATCTCCCATTCCTACTGAACCCCTTATTTAACAACATTTTTTGTACCACTAAGTATAGCATGCCTTGATATAACTTTTAATATTCACACAACCATCAACTTCTACTTGAATATGTTTTGGGCTTTTGGCCCTTTTCAGCACAAATCTGGGTGGTTGTATCGGGGAGGGGGGGGGGGGGGTCAAAAATTGGACCACCATAACAGAGGCGCAACCTACCATAGGGAGATACCTATTCTAGGCTTAATAAATAAAATAGTTAAAATCTCTTGTTTGAAGAATGAGAGTACTTTCTTAAAATATAAGACACTTACATGTAGCTACCTTCTGTTTTAAGAAAAAAATTGCCTTGTATCTTTGAAAAGGAGGATTTTCGGTCTCTTAGTCCTCTATATTAGGTCTCTCCATGAGGTAGATTGCCCCTCTACTTAAATAGTAAGCATAGGGAACCTAAATCTCTTTCATCAGAAAGGTTATCATCCTTATGCCCTTTTATGTTGATTTAAATTCAAATACTGTATGAGTAATAGGGCTAAAGATTTTCAGAGTTTTAAAGTAAGCTCTCGCTTTCAAAATGACAAATCCTTAGAGCTAAGTAGTGGAGCTTAGATGGAGAATATAGCAGACCACGCTGTGAAAATATTGATTTAGAATCTGCCTGCTAGTTATTCCCCATCTTCTTCAGTGGTAAAACAAGCATTGATTTTGCCAGAATGTGTGGCAACATATAATGGTTTCTCATAACCTTTTAGTAGGGTGGGTGATGTCAGACAAAGTACATGATTCTTTGCTGTAAAAATATAACTGGGCGAAATTTGACAATTTAGGGCCATTTTTATTAGAGCTTTCTTCCCTTTTAATGTTTTCCCAGTAAATCTTTCAGCAAATGCACACAGAGCGGCATGAGAAGGCACATGTTTTCTGTCTAAGGTATGTGTTTAACACCTAGGTCAAGCATACAACAGAAGCAGCGTATATGATGTGAGGCAAAGTCACACACACATCATATAAACTCATATGATAGAGCAAAGCGTCTTGCTAGTAGGGAAGTTAATGCACTGGAAAATCATGTAAGGCTAATATGTAGATTCAATAAAACACATCGCCTACATCAAAGTTATAAAGGGCAGCACACTATGGTAAAGGGAAAATGAAGCCTCAACAAGTTCTGAATTGGCGGCACTTTGTGAAGGTGGCTAAATCTGGTAAAGCGGGAGTCATTTATCCAAACCTCCTTAAAGCCCAACCAGCTAAAATGTTTACATTGTGAATAGGGTAGAGAAAAATCAAAGCCATTTTAACATTTTATTTTGCTGACTTCTTAAGTAAATTTGCTTTTTATACTGTCACTTGACAATCTTGCTTTGAACTATAGCTATCAGGAGTGGAGCAGAAATCGTCTTGGTCTCTCATTGATTTAAAGCGGACCTTCACCCTGAATAAGAGCCTATCTTATATGTTTCTCACACCCTGTACATACAGATTGCTCATTAAAAATCATCCTACCTGCATCTACTGCATGTTATGAGCCTTTAAACATCCAAGATGGTGGCTCATGGACCATCAGGCAGCCTGCAAACAGGAAGTGTCTTCTGACTGTGTCACTATGCATTCTGGGATTACTGTCCTTTCCTTGACCCCAGCTCTGCTCTGTCTGTTCAAAGCACAGCAATAATCCCACCCCCCCGTATCCTAGAGTCCTGAACAGAGTTGCAGCCTGGGGGGGAAAGAATAATAAGTAAGTGACTAAAAACTCAAAATGTATTTATTTTATATGCTGGGGAATAGTTTTTCAAGGGTTTGGGCTTTTCATTAAATCATGCTGAAGGTCTGGTTTAAGTCAATGCGCGGGCTCATTGTCCATCTTTTAAAGTGGAAAAAGCCCCCATGTGTGAAACCCCGAAGAACGCAGCTATTCACTCACCACTTCCTCATTCCCATGACTCATTGTTTTCAATGCACGCTGCTGCATCCCCCACATCCATGGTGGCGTGCGCACTCCTGCCGCAGCCTGAATGGTTGGGGAGGGGAGCACATGAACGGGGATACCGGCTTATGCTGCAGCTCTCACTCCCCATTGAAAACAATGAGCCCGCGCATGTGTCATGGTGAATAAGCAAGAGGTGAATAGTGGCGCTCTTGGCGGTTTCACACATTACATAAGTGTACAGACACTAGCACTTGCAGCGGTCTTCAAACTTTTAGAGCTTTGTTTACTCTTTTAATGTATTTTTGCATGAGGGAAAAAAAAGTTGAAAGCAGTGTTTTGAGAGGTAGAAAGGAAACTTTGCCTGGAAGTGATTAGGTAGACACTGGGATTGCTGACCAACCCAGTACCATCATTTATGATCTTATTTATTTAGAATCAATACAGATACGCTGTATAGAGAGGATAAGGAATAGAGAGGCACACCACTGTACACCTCTGAACACCTAAAAGGCAGAATTTTCATTACAGACGTGGAGGCTTATTCATTACTAACGCCAAGTATTGGCAGATGAGCGTCTGTATAGCGGTGCTTAGATCGACCGCTAGTAAATGCTCATGTGCGGGAACCGGGCGCTGTAACAGAGAGCCTCAGTCGTTGTAGTAACCTGGGCGGCATTTATGAATATGATGTGTGTTGGGCACTCTAACACCAGTACAGCGTAGCAGGGAGCGAAAGGTAGCGCCAGCTCAGTGCGAACGACTCTCAGCAACTCACACCATGCTTATCAAAAAACTACACACACAACATCGGCGCTCTAAATCTGGTCGTGCTAGAGCGCTGGAACTATATGCTGAGCCACCTGTAATGATGAATCGGCCACTACATGGCGCTGTTAGAGTCGCTCACCAGATTCGCTTTCATAAATGTGCTTTTGTGTACCAGGCACTGCCTGCCGCTACTAAGCACTACCTGGCACTATCCCTTCTTAAATAACCCCCTTAGAATCAATACATATAAGCTGTAGTGAGGAATAGAGAGGCACACCACCGTACACCTCTGAACACCTAAAAGGCAGAATCTTCGTCACAGACCAAGAGACTTGACAGCACGCTGCAACCAGTTGGTAGAATCCAGCAGAGGTGTTAGCTATTAATGTTACATTCAAACCTAGTTTATCATGATAAAGTCATTTTGTACAGTTAGATCAGTCTGCTAGAAAATGTTTCTTTTCTTATATGTAGAACTGATTGCAGGTTTACCTCCTCCTCTTACCCTCATGGGGCCCTCTGGAATACCCCCCAAAAATGACTAGAACAATGTCTGATGGTGATCATTGCTCCTCACCCCAGAGCAATTCTGATACCAGTTCCCCAAAACTCTACTCTGGACCTTCAGCATAATTTAATGAAAAGCCCAAACCCTTAAAAAAACATTCCACAGAATCTAAAATTAATACATTTTATGTTTTTAGTCGCTTATTTATTATTCTTTCTCCCACTGGGCTTCAACTCTTTCCAGGAGTCTAGGATACGGGCACCACCATCTTGCCTCAGAAGTATCAAATACTGAGGAGAGGGGTGAAAAGTACAGGGGGCGGGGTTATAGCTGTGCCTTTCTTAGTCTCAAGACACATCTTGTCCGCAGGCAGCCTGAGACTCCATAGGCCTCCATCTTGGATGTTAAAAGGCTCAGAAAACGCAATAGGTGCAGGAAGGATGATTTTTATTGTGGGCAATCTGTATGTACTGGGTGGGGGACACATATAAGATAAGCTCTTATTCAGGGGGAAGGTCCAGTTTATTGTCTATTTGGTTCCCCTAACTGGTTTTCTACATCCTGCAACAGGCCCTTAGAAAGTCTGCCTGAGTTTATGATCCTAGCATGTATGGTGCTGATTAATTTAGGGTGTGGGTTTAGCTCTTTCCTTCTGCTGTTTCCTCTTGGTTTGGGTGTATCTGTTGTCTAGAAACTGAGGAGAAATGGGAGCTAAGCATGGCCAACTAAGGGCCTTATTTATCTAGGGCTAGCACCAGGTAGTGTCTGACGAGCGCCAGGTAGCGGCAGCTAACGGCGACTACCGACTCAAGTACGCCCGGCGGCGGTCACAATGACGCATTTATCACGCTAAATGAGGCTAGCGCTGGTGAGAGCGACAGCTAGCGCGGGATTCATCATGTAGCCGACTGCAACGAACAGCGCCGCTGCTAATCCCATCACAGCGCCAGGTATGACCTGTTGCTCCCTGGCGATGTCCAATGCATTTCAATGGAGCAACCTTTAATTAATCATAATTAATTCCTATTAATGTTTAATTTTTTTTTTTAATGTCAAAAATTCTGTGACCACTTCTGCAATGTTAGGATTTTTTTTTGAAGGTAAAAAAAAAAAAAAAAATTTGTGCAGAATTGATATTACAGGTCTGATATTAATGTATTCATATTACAAAATGTTTATAAAAACTTGTATAATTTTACAATCAGAAAATATGGTTGTTTGGGGGTTAAAAACTATTTTACACCCATCGCCACCAGCGCTCTGGGGTTTAAACAAGGAATTCACAGCGCGAAAAAATTCGGAGCGTGTTTTGTTAATGAATCTGCAGCAAGCCGTTCGCTCTGGCCATTCGTTGTCAGGCGCACCCATACAACGCTGAACCTGTGAAACAGCGACCCCCCAGCCCGTATTCAACATTACCGCACACCGACTGAGCCGCTGTCAACAAGCAAACCCCGGCCAAGCACAGCGAATACTAGCTGGCGCTGAGAAAATCACGCTACTGGCGCTCATCTGTCGCTACCTGGCGCTATTAATGAATCGGCCTCTTAGTCTGAAGACACATCTTGTCTGCAGGCAGCCTGAGACTCCTTGGGCCACATCTTGGATGTTAAAAGGCTCAGAAAACGCAATAGGTGCAGGAAGGATGATTTTTATTGTGGGCAATCTGTATGTACTGGCTGGGGGACACATATAAGATAAGCTCTTATTCAGGGGGAAGGTCCAGTTTATTGTCTTGAGGGTTTCTCATCCCATTGTCCCTATTTTCCACCATTTACCCAAGATACACAAGCCCGACATTCCACCTAAAGGCAGACCTATAGTAGCGGGGATTGGAGGATTAAACGAGCCATTGGGACAATGGGTTGACCATTTTCTTCAACCACTAGTTCTACAGTTGCCTAGCTTTATTAAAGATAGTGGTCACTTGATCCGTCTGCTTTCAGAGACCCCTTGGATTCCGGGTCAGCTGTTATGTACCATGGACGTCACGTCACTATATTCGTCCATCCCGCATGACAGGGCCATTCAAGCTTTAGATTTCTTTTTATCTAAATTCTCAGAATATAATGAGGATCTTTGCCGGTTCATCGTCATGACCATTGAATACCTATTAAGTCACAACTTCTTTTCATTTGATGATACATTCTTTCTACAGCTAAGGGGAGCATCAATGGGGGCCCCATTTTCTCCATCACTTGCTAATTTATACATGGGGTGGTGGGAATATGAGTTTATCTATGGACAGACTAACCTTTGGCGACCAAATATCGTCAGTTATTTTCGGTATATTGATGACCTATTGTTGATCTGGAATGGTTCAGTGGCAGATTTTGATGCCTTTTGCCAATATTGCAACAACAATACTTTAAACTTAGAATTCACTTCTCATTGTGATACTGATGCAATTGATTTTTTGGACCTTCATCTTCCTGCTGACCCTACATCCCACCTAATACAAACTTCCACATTTCGGAAGCCTACGGCTGGTAATAGTATCTTGTTGGCATCTAGTTGCCATCCATTCCACACTATTAAGGCGATACCAGTGGGTGAAATGGTACGGTCCCGGAGAAACTGCACTAAGCTTGACTCTTTTTTAACTGAGGCACAACAGATAACACACAGACTTCATGACCGGGGGTATCCGACCTGGACATTACAAAGAGCCAAAAAAATTGCCTTTTCTAAAAATAGGGATACCCTTATAAAGGGTAAGGATAAAAATACATCATCCCCCAAAACTCCTTCTTTGACATTTAGTACCCCGTACAGCTTAGAATTCAAATCAATAGCTAACATCATTAGAAAGAATATTCCAATCTTGAGAGCTGATCCCCTCCTTGCTGCGGATATAGAGGCAGGGGTGCGGGTGGTAAGCCGCAAATCACAGAGTTTAGGTAACTTATTGTCACCCAGCCTTTTTTTAACAACGACACCTACTAGGGAGACCTGGTTATCTACCACAGGTTTCTTTCGTTGCGACGGTCCGAGGTGTGGTACCTGTAAATATACATTAAAGAGTAATTCCTTCACTTCGAATACCACCGGTAGATCCTATAATATCAAGACTTTTCTCAACTGCAATGCCACACATGTAATATATTTGGTCACTTGTGGGCATTGTAGATTACAATATGTGGGCTGTACCAAGCGGAAGCTTAAGGTCCGCATTAGCGAACATTTGAGTGGTATTGGCCGCCTTGAGATAGCTAAGAACTCCAATGTGTCCCGACACCATGACCATTGCCATCACCCTCAACCCCCTTATTTTCAAGTTCAGGCCATTGAGAAAGTTCTCCCTGGTCCTAGAGGGGGGGATCTTTATAAGAAATTACTGTGTCGTGAAGCCTTCTGGATTTTCACTCTTGGAACTAGATTTCCAGCAGGGCTGAACCACAAATGGGATGTTTCCTTCATTTTAGATCATTAACTTATATCTATTATCCATTATATTTTGAAATTAATTGAATTTAGTTTACTTTCATGTATTTATTTTGGTATTGTTATCTTCATTATTGTTTTTGTTTATACAGCCTGTTCAACGTCTTCCCAAGTTTATTTTATAGTCAGTACCAATATCATCAGAATTACTAAGGTATGGGTAGGATGTGACTGGAAAGACTTAGTGCTTATATATTTTTCTTCTTTTTTTGAATAACTATAATGTTTTCTTATGTATGGGATTATTTCACCTCTTTTTATTATCATTTTGTTTGCATTTGTGGAGTGCATAATATTCCTTTTGAATGTATGCTTAATTTTGCTGCTGCCGAGTTTATTTTCTTGGCAGTTGTAAAACTCCATGCATCTCATTATATTTATTTACAGTGCATGACTAATATGCTTATTATTTTGTAGAAACATATGCTTAATAATCATACTTTGTGACCAATGTTTGGTCTGCTGTGACAAATGAATGTACTACCTTTATTTATCTCTGCTGTATCTATAGTGAGCTCATTATACATCTCCCCTTTTTTCTAATGTCTATGTTTAATATTGATGTAGTTTGAATCATTGACTTGGATGTCATTTGAATGTATTTAAGATATCAAATGTATATATCTTGTTTTCTGATGGCCAGTTGCCTCCGCTCGCCCTTTGGGAGTCACCGTTGGCGTCCTTGGTTACACTTACTATGCCCTGTGCTTTCTTTCACCCGATTGGCTATCGCGCCTGTCCATCATGGCGCGTCTGTCTCGGGTGTTTGCGCACGCGCATAGTCGCCGGCTGTCCTCGCCGGCGGTTCAGGTTGCGGATTGACTTTGTAGTCCTCCGCCGCTTGCCGCCGACGTGTGGGTGCCTGTGGGGGCATGGTTTCTTCCCGCCCCCCCTCATTTGGTGCCCCACTTTTCCTTCATCAATTAGCGGCCGGCGTGTGACGTCACGATGACCCGGAAGTAGCTAGCGGAGACACCTGGACTGAAGGTAATCATTTTCATTATCTCTTTATTATAAATATAGCATTGTCCATGGTTTATTATCTATGATTAAGGGCACCTAGCCCGAAACGCATTAGACAGACTAGGATTGCCAGTTATGTTTTTATCGCTGCTTTACACATGTTTTGGATCATTTTACTGGATGAAATAAAAGTGAAATTTTAGGAGTGCGGACCCACCTTTTCTTTTTTCTTCCAGTTTATTGTCTATTCAGTTCCTCTAACTGGTTTTCTACATCCTGCAACAGGCCCTTAGAAAGTCTGCCTGAGTTTATGATCCTAGCATGTATGGTGCTGATTAATTTAAGGTGTGGGTTTACTGTGCTGTTTCCTCTTGGTTTGGGTGTATCTGTTGTCTAGAGACTGAGGAGAAACAGGAGCTAAGCATGGCCAACTAAGAAACCAGCAACAGCGATAAGTGTACAACAACAAAAAAATTGATACTCATGTAGTGCCTTTACATTAGCAATGACTTTTGTTAGGATTTGTCTTTACTTGTCCTGTAAAGAGGAACAAACCTAAACTTGGAATTGTCCCAGATTCTCTTCCTTCGGCCTGGGGCATCCCGATTTAACATGCCCTGCTGTGTGCTTCCCTCTAGATCACCTTTCCTTCACTCGCATTGTGCATGCACGGGCTGCTGACCTGAGCTCATAGTGGCAAGCAAAGCTCAATGGGGAGCTAGCTGATGGCCCCACCGTCTGCTCCTCAGCGAATGTGCGTCTCAGGCTTTTTTAAATGGCTGATGCGATTATACACCAATAGAGGTGAGCGGAGATGCAAACGCAGTGTGAACAGGGCTGTGGGATCAGCAGAAGTTTTTCAGCCAATTAGTGGGAGTTTCACACATCAGAGCATCCCTGAAGTCTGATGGACGGAAGGGCTGTGGTTGATCCTCTTTAAAAATGAGTGTTTATACAAAAGGTAGTTAAAGCATGTCCAGCTGTACAGTACAGCACTGTACTCCATTTTCTTTGTTTCATGATGATGGGAATTAAGCTGTTCTTTCTTCAGGGTGGTTTCTGTCAGTTTACAGATCAGACAAATAGTGAGGAAGGACATATTAATATACAGAACAAATCTATTTGGTATGTTCTATAAATTATGTATAACTGCACATGGTTCTGATAATCAGTAGATCTTTTTTTTCTAACTAACCCTGTGGGTGATACATGATCCCTGTAGGTTGCAGAAGATGTCAGCTTATAAGGCTAGGTGTTTAATTGTTTTTGATTGTAAAATATGCAATATGCTTGACAAGGTTTGATTTTTAAAAAGTAAAGCTTTTCTGCACTAATAACAGTCATCATGGCCATGCTAAAAATACTGGCTCAGCATGCCGAAATGCTAATTTCTGCATAATTGGAAACACTTAGGACGGTATTATTTGCCCTTGTAATGGAGCAAATCTTTCTTGCAATAATTATGTGTATTGCTTCAGGGTATATAAGAGAGCAGTTCGGGTCATGTTTAAACAAAAATCCCAAGAGTACTGTACAGTAAATTGTAGGATACTGAGATAGGGAGCAGTTGACAGGTCACCTAATTTGCTTTACTTTGTAAACTGCTTTTATTCTATACTGTCTGATCGATTGTATAGATGGGGAGGATACACATAACTAAGGTAGTGTCTCAGAAGGGGGTCCAGCTCACCACCATTGCCACCAACTGCTGTTAATTTGAATGGAGGATATAAAAGCTCAACTTTGTGTAAAAAGAGTCAATTCAGCGGACCTAAGGTCTAAAAAAAGCATTCCGTGCCTTCCCCTTGCTACTGGTAACTGCTGACAAACCAATGATGCTTGCTAGGTGCAAATGGAAGAGGCTGGCAAATAGTATAGGTCATCAGCATTCACGGACAGAAGGAGGGAAAGGTGGGATTGCTCTGTTGGAGCACAAGCAAACCATTGCAAGCAAAGCAAAATGAAGACTCACAGGGATGTTTAACAAATCATGGAGAGCTTTTCCACCTCAAAGAGGAACAAAAGTTAAGTCAGTCAGTGACTATGACATCCCTTCATGGGGGGACGTCAAAACCCACCAGCTGCCGGCCTGGAATCTAAAAGATTTCAGAGTCTGGATTTTTGCTGTGTGAAACTACCCAGGAAACCCAAAAACTCACCTGGCCACGCACCAATGAGAGTCATCTGCTATGACAAAATCATTTAGCAGGCGACTCTCATTGCTTACACTCAGGTAGGCTAGGGTGGGAGAGCACATGCTGCAGCATTCCCTGCATCCCCGGCTGCTTGTGCGCACTCCTCATTGATTAGAATGACAGCCGTCTGTCGAAAGTCGTTGTCATAGCAGGTGGCTCTCATTGGACAACAGCCCATGCATGCGGCATTGAAGAGTGACAAGGTGATTTTTTGGGGGTTTCACACAGCGGGCAATCACAAAGGTCAAATTCTTGGAAATTGGAACAAAACCCCCCAAAACACTTCAATCTACTTTGCTCTCCCACCCCAGGTACATAACTGTTTGGATGTTTTCTGCCCTAATATGCTGCTTGGAATTCCTGTTATAGTGATTTTAACTTTAGTTTTCCTCAGGTATGCCATTGCATGCTGTTGGTTTCTTACAGGATACCATTGTTCTACCCCTCCTCCCTCCTCCTTGCAATCTCATGGTGGGAGCAATTACAGTATATTGAAAATAGTGCTAGAAGGAAGACAAGCACCCAAAGTAGATTTAATTATCCCTTAATTTCCCCCAAGTTTTTCCTTTAAAGCCAAAATCTTTTGTGAGTATTTGTATCCAATTCATTACCTGGACACTTATGGGAGTTGATACTTATTTTTTTGTTTTTTAAATTTAACCTGCTATAGGACGGTGGTTGGTCTACTATAACTGTTGCTTGTACCAGAATTTACTGTCTGGTGGCTCACTGCTGCTTCTAAACCCTCTCTGATCCTTGGCTCCCAAGTTTTCCGCCCGCCACCCCATACCTAGTCCTCATGTAACCCCCTTGAGTCACGACACCCACGTCCGCGTTCTGTCCCTACAAGCACCTTGACTAGCTGGGAAGCACATTAGGGGAGATGCTCAGTGGGGGTGTTTTGAACTGGCCAAGGGCCACTAAAATTCCCAGTTGATTTTTGGTCCAATCTGGATTTCCCAACCTGACATTTCCAAACGTATACTTTAGATTGGAAGCTCACAAGGAAAGGGCCCCCACTCCTAATGTACTCCTGTATCAATTTGTACGGTATTCACTTTTACATAAGACCCATAATCCTATATGTTTTATAAGTATATTATTTGTTTTTATCTCAGTCTGTAGTTTCTCAACACCACGAAAGATGAATGTGCTTTATAATTAAACAACAATAATTATTTCAGGAATCTTACTTGACTTTTTAGCTACCTTAACAAAGCATATTTATTCCAGAGGTTGCAAGGAGGAAAAGTTGGATTTCTTAAAAGTTTATGAAATAATTTCTGGCTATTATGCAGCATTTGCCTGAAATTTAGGAATCTATTTATTGTGAAAATATCTTTTGATTTTATAGACAAACTTAAATGGCATCCCTTAAATTAAATGCAAATGATTTAGTTTTAGTTTTTTAACCATTTGAACGTTTACGGGAAAGTATACAGGAGTTTACCAGCAATATGGACAACTCTGGTCTACTTCATCTCTAACTAGTAAATGATCAAACTTTATTTACCTTTGCAGCTGTGTCTTGACATACTGCCCTGGAGGCACTTCTCGACAAGCTCTCTCCATTGTTTCACAAGCAATACTTCACACATTGCCTACTTATTTCAACACTAACTGAAAACATTGCATATAGCGATTGTGAACCTCATATGGGTTTTATTTACCTACTAGAATTTAAACCTCTGTACAACACGTAGCTTTGCCACGTATAACAATTTAATTATATTTCTACATGTAGGGCTTTGCTAAGCATGTTTGCATTTTCAGATTTTTTTTTTCTTATCGTCTTATTTGTGTAATGTTATGGGTTTGTATATATGTGTCTAATGGGGTAGTTGAAAGAAATAAACTGGAACATATGATTAGAGGTTGTTGGAAATTGTGTCAATGTATAGGGACTTGTTACTTCTAGCATTATTAATGTTCTCTTGTAAAGTATTTGAAACCACATGAATTCAGCACAGCCAGAGTCCCCATGAGATTCAATGTCCTTATTTGCTAGAAACATGAAAAAACATAGAATGTTTTAGAAACAATCAAGCACAATACATGTTCAAGAACTCTAAATAAATCTAGAAATTAGAAATAAAACTCAAACTTTAATTTTTCACTTTTGCTACCTGTGAACTGGTAAGGAGTCCCAATGACCCTTATTCTAGTTCAAAGGTTGGAGGGTGCTGCATGCCAAGCTGATGGCTGGATGATACCTCTGCCCACCCACCTGCACCGCTTTCCTGGGCACCAGGCTCTTCTGTACCCCTGTTGTCATTGTCTATTGACACTGGTATGTCTGAGGCCAGTCATGAGGCCCCTATACCCTTGGAAGACCAACCATATGTCTATGTCTTCTGCATTGGGCTAGTAAGCAGAATATCACATTTAATTAACTGAAAGTCACATTAATCTGAGTGATGTTTAGAGTTTATTGCTGGTCAAGAAGCTGATTCATTAATAACGGCAGGTATCGGCAGATGAGCGTCTGTATAGCGCGCATATAGCGGCCGCTAGTAGACGCTGTAAACATGTATCGGGCCCTGTAACATAGCATTACTGTAGTAACCTGGCCCGCATTGATGAATGTGATGTATGTTGAGCGCTCTAACACCAGCACAGCTCTGCGGGGAGCGAAAAGTAGCACCAGCTCAGTACGACCGACTCAAAAAAGGACACACTCACAGCGTCGGCGCTCTAAAGCTGGGCGCTGTAGCACAGAGCACCAGGCGCTGTGTGATTAAAGTTTTTTTGAACACATATCCACAAGTAACAAAGCAAAAACACATGGAATGACATTGTTTTAACAATGTGACAATAACACTTTAGTGCCAGACCTGTAATGACAATGCTGCATAAAAATATAATAGTCAAACATTTTCTAAAAATGTTTGCAGCCAGGAGAGGTCACACAATGATTTGAGCAAAAAATCAAAAATCAAAATGTCAAACACGCTGTTTAAACAGAAGCAAATAAACGGCCATTAAAATGTATGGGAGAGCGACACTGAGCGACAGGTAATACCTGGCGCTCTGGAAGCTAGAGCGCCGGTGCTATACACTAAGCAGCCTTTAATAATACATGTGATGCTACATGACGCTGTTAGAGTTGCTTACCAGATTCGCTTTCATAAATGTGGTTTTGCCTACAGTGCCTTCTTAAATAACCCCCTTAGTGTCTTGCATAATGTCCCAATATTTCCACCCTGTCACCCTGGCAAGATGGAGTGAGTTAAAAATACTACCAAGAATAAAAATAGGATATTGATTAAAAATATATTTTATGCAAAGGGTTTTGCTTGCTCCATGCAGGCTGTCTGGGTCTGCTTCTTTCGTTCACCATCACTTTGCACCTTCTGCACCTCTGAGATGCCCTCTGCTGTACAATGGCATGGGTGAATGAAGACTTGGCACTGGCAAAGCAGACTGATTCCAAGCAAAAGGCTGAAATTGTGAACTCCCTGGTCTTTATCGGCAGCATCATCAAACCCTAAAATGGGATTGCAGCTGTGGTTGCTGATTTTCTGCAAAACGGATGTCCAGAGTTTCAGTCATGGTTCAGCCTGTTTGTTTTTCCTTATGTCGGCATGGTGGGAGCGGGCCGGCCGGCTTTACCTGACGCTGACAGCGGAACCGGCCGGCCCGCTCCCACCATGCCGGCATTTTTTTTTTTTAATTTCAGGAAAAATTCGATCGGCACGAACCACAAAATATTCGGGTTCGTACCGAATCGAATATTTCCTGAAATTCGGAGCGAATTCCGGTTCGTCCGAACCGGTTCGCTCATCTCTAGTTATAAGTCAGTAAAGAGTCAGTAAAGAGAATAAACTAAGCTGCAGCATTAACACAGGCAGATACATAGTAAATGTTCATTTTATCTAAGTTCAGTAATTAGGTGTACATACTCTACTAACCATCTGTGAAAACAATGAATCCTTGCATGATTGCCTACAGATTTGGATAAAAAGCTTGCTGTAATCATACGGCTCCTACTATATTTACTTTATACATCAAATAAGTATCCATAGAGTCCCTTTCTTTTAGTTTTTCCTGTAATGCAATTTTTGTATCTACATGCATTTCCCCTCTAGATTACTACAACATTTAATGCACCAATTTCCTTCCTTTATTGAGCAGCTATCCAGATAAATTACTAGTAAGAGATGCTGAAGGTTTCTCAATAACGTAGTTCCACCATCTGTGTAAATCTTTGAACAAGCTTCTAAAATGTCCACAATAAAACACAAAAGATCATTTCTTCTCATTTTAAACTCGTCCACTAATTGCTTACCACTTTAATCTCATTTCCTAGTTTTTCCTATACCCATTTCCATATGTCCACAGCTATTTACACAGTTTTTTTCACCCTCTTCTACTTAACAATTTATCATAAGTTTTATACCTTTCACTGTATTCCAAGAATAACTTGCATTGAAACATTAATATGTAGTCAAAGAATATATTTTACTTTCTGAATGTAATACTACCTAGGTGGCATTTCCTTGATGGATCCCTCTTTAAATCATTCTTCATCTTAAAGTCCCTCTGGTTATAGTGTGTTTTGGAATAACTATGCATTAATACATTATAGGCCACCCACTGTATTAGGCAGAGTAAATAGCAAGTAATAGATTTTCTCCAGTTGTGTGACATATCATGTAATAAGACACATTTCAGCTTACTCAGGGTTTGATGAAGGCAAAATCATTCATAACCAAAATCATCTCACACATGAAACTATCATCAATCACCCATGATCACCCTTACCACTTATGATTTGTGAAGTTTTGGTGCATCTTAATGTAAGTACAAAGTATTCTGGAAATGTGCTGAAGTATGGTGTTAAATCGATAACAGATGGTGTTCATCAGATACTCTCAGTTGTAGCAAAGGAGACGGGTACATATTTTCATAGTAACTGGCGGGATGAGAATCCACTAAGAAAAAGCTTCCTTTATGTACAATCAATAGGGTGATGATGAAGTTTGACATTAATGTTTTACTATAGAGTCACTATGATCAAGTTAATTTGCCTTTTTTGATTTAGATATTTTCACACTTCTATTAAGATATCCAGTGATAGACAGAACAAGTAAAATGATTGTTTTTTCTCATTAAAAAGTTCCCACTTTAAAGCGGACCAAAGTCCAGGTTTTTCATGCACCTGGGTTGTGGTCCGCTTTACAAGGGCATGCCAGGAAAACCAGGTATTCTTACTTCTCCAGCGGGGTGATGCCAGCCAATCAGAACAGATTGCATCACAATGTACTGAATGAATGGAGCACGGGGCGCCTCCCAACATGTGCTTCCGTCTAGCTGCTCAGGACTTGTGCATGCACTGTAGAAACACCAATTTACCAGGCAAACAGGATGGGGGTTGCAAGAGCAGTGCATGCTATATCTGGATACTCAGGGGACAGGGAATAAAGAGAGGTTATGGGGTCTCCCCTCAGAGGGCTACAAGTTCAGCATAGATTCTGATATCCCCATGATTCAGGAGGCATAGCATTGGGCAGTGGGCTATGCTGATACCAGCTTGTTTGCGCTTATGCTTAGGTCCAGTGCTTCCACAAGGATGCCGACCGCTTTGAAAAGCATGGGCTGGTGATAATGGCCAAAGATGGGATCAGAGGGTGGTGGATAAAAAGGGAAATCCCTGAAGAAACTTTGGGCCCATGCTGATGGCCACTAGCTAAAGGATTGTCCACAACCACAGTGTGCCGGAGGAGGATATATTTGGGATGGAGCATTACAAACCCCTCTAGGCTATGCAGGTAGGTTTCTACCCCCTCCCCTCTGACATGGTAAAGGAGTTCCTTGAACTGCTTAGCTGTTCAGAAAAGGCATGTTAGGAAAAAACAAACACTACATACCCTCTCAGAGCCTTGTTCCTCTGGAAGAGAACAGAAAGGGGGGGCTTTATTTAGGGTAGGAAGATGTTTCCACAGGATTTGACATTGGAAGACCTGTAATGACAATTCTGCATAAGAATATAAAAATGAAAAAAGTTTTCAAAAATGACTTTTTCTAGTCCAGGAGACACAATTATTTGAGAGAAAAAAAAATAAAAGCAAAAAACCTTGTTTAAACAGAAGAAAAAGAACATCCGTTGAAATGGGGCGAGGCAAGAACTGTCGCTCTGTAAGCTAAAGCGCCGCGCTATAAGCTGAACCGCCTGTAATGATGAATCGTACAGTACATGGCGCTGTTAGAGTCGCTCACCAGAATCGCCTTAATAATTTTGTTTGTGTTCACCAGACGCTGCCTGCCGCTACGAGGCACTACCTGGCGCTTCATGAATAAACCCCTTAGTTGTACCAAGACAATGGCAAGTGATCTTAAGTGGTTCGGGCTATTGGTTATTTAGGGCAAATGATAGGCTCCTCTGAATAGGTGGATTTCGAGGGCACCTGTAAGGGCTTGATGAGTGGCGAGTTATATAAAGTAGGGCATTCCAGAGTAACGGCATGGCACATGTGAACTTTTAAACCGAGGAATGAAAGGAGGTGATAAGGGATTAGGGGCAGGCAGTGAAAGGAATGACGCAGAGGAGCAGCACTAGAGAAACGAGAGGAGAGCAGATTGGAAGGGTGCCAGTCTGTTTGTTGGTAGACCAGAAAAGAGAGTGTTGCCGTAGTCTAGTCTGGATATAATCAGGACATTCATGATCATTTTGGCTGTGTCAGGTGAGAGGAAGGGTCGGATGCAGGAGATGCGGGAGATATTTCTCTGCCTTATTTCTTATACTACACAATAACTGTATACACTGTATTACATGCATTCATTGTCATATCTCTGTTATATATGACTCATAATGCCCGTGCATTATAAGTCTGTTACTTGTCCCATCCTCCTGTAATTTATACTTTGTATAGTGGCAGGGAATATAATAGTGCTATAAACACTAATAATAATAATATTTGTGCTATCATTGCACCGTGTGCAGATAAAAAGAAGGGTTCTTTGTTTTTGCTGGTTCAGTCTTTAGTTGTCTAGTTGCATCCAGTATAGTTAAAATGACAGTAAAAATTTTACTATATGAGCCCTATTCAATGTTCATATGGGGGACTGTTCACATTTAGTTATGCCATTGATGGTCACTGAAACATCAGGCTTGTGTACCTGCTACTAAATTATGTATCTGTCATCTCCTTTTCACAATCTGCTATGAGTTATGGTGTTGTATAAGTTTATCTAGTGCCTTAAAGTGGACCAACACCCAGGATTTTGACTATCCTGGGTTTTGGTCCACTTCCACGATCGGGGGTGCCCCGCTGTGTGAAACCCCCCAGAAACCCCCAAAAACTCACCTCTCCCCGCTCCCACGTGAACGCCGCAGCCAATCCCCGCCAACGTCTAGGCGGGGGACAGGAACGTACAAGCCTCTTCCGCCGCCGCCACCTCCCGCGCGTCACTCTCGGCGCGTGCGCGCCCCCGCCGGCCATTCACAGAGGGCCGGCGCGGGCGCGCGCACGTCTGGATGGGCGCGCGGGAGGCGGCGGAAGCGGTGGCAGATCAGGTAAGATCTTTTTGGGGTTTCTGGGGGGTTTCACCCCGCGGGACATCCCGATCTCGGATGTCCCGCGGGGTGGGAGGTGATCGGCCCGGGAATCTTATAGATTTCCGGGCCGATCACCCCTGGGTGTTGGTCCACTTTAAAGCAGTCTCACACCCTGCAGGATGTGGGGTTGCTGCTTGTGCCTGGGGGGGCATCCCCTTGGTGAGATCCCCCCAAGCATAGCCCCCACCAAGCCCAAAAACCAGGACCCTCAAGAATTACCTTTCCTAGGCTTGCATCCACTTGACTGCTGACAGCCAATTGCTATGGCATTGGGAGGGCATTTGGCTGCCATCAATCATGTTGGTCAACACCTTGAAGAAGAACAAGGAGAGGGTGAGTTTTGGGGTCCTGTTTTTGTGTTTGGAGGTGCATCACCAATCAGGATGCCTCCCAGCCACCAGTAACGGCACTATGTTGAATTGCTTTTAACTTCTATGCCACAAATCGCAACATGCAGATATTCTAACTATTAGTGCTACTAGTTGCAGTCCTTGTAAATTAGCCTCTCCGTGTGAGTATTTGGCTAATCATTTGATATTTTTTGTCAGTGTAGAAGGCCAGAACATTGTTTCTCATCTATGTCTGCTGTTATACCCCACCTCATCTTCCATGGCACTGTACCAATATATAGTCATACTGAAATACACAAGGAAAGAGCGTCCTGCCATTGCACATTGCTGCTCTTCTTGCTTGTGGTCATAATTGCAAGCTTCTTTTCTTCACTTCATTACTGTCAACTGTGCAGCCGAGTTGAGGGAGGTGACAGGGGAGTCTCAAAGCTTCTTACAGTTTTTTGTGACCAACACATGCTAGGAGAAATGACTTCATATAGATCTTATTTTCATTATTCTTCCATACTTGTTGGACTGGAAGGGGTTTGGTCCCCATGCCACAGATATTGCTACTGAAACTGCATACTGCCCCTTAGTGGTCTTAAATGGGTCCTTCAGCATGATTTCATGAAAAGCCCAAATCCTTAAAAAACGATTCCCCAGCATCTAAAATTGATATATTTTAAGTTTTTAGTCATTTACTTATTATTCTTTTCCCCACTGGGCTGCAACTCTGTTCAAGACTCTAGGATATGGGCGCCGCCATCTTGACTCAGAAGCATCACATACTGAGGAGAGGAGAGAGGGATAAAGAGAAGGGGGCGGGGTTATAGCTGTGCTTTGCACAGACAGAGCAGAGCTGGGGTCAGGAAAAGGACAGCAGTCCCAGAATGCAGAGTGACACAGCCAGAAGACACTTCCTCTTTGCAGGCTGTCTGAAGCCCCATGAGCCGCCATCTTGGATGTTTAAAGGCTCATAACATACAGTAGATGCAGGTAGGATGATTTTTATTGTGAGCAATCTGTATGTACAGGGTGCGGGAAACATATAAGATGGGCTCTTATTCAGGGTGAAGGTCTGCTTTAAGGCAGCTGATACAAACTCCTAATTTTTTACTCCAGGTAGTGCCATAATGTGAACTGAAATTATTCACACAGAGAAACAATTATTCTTTGTAATTTTTTTCATTTGCAAACCCCATCAATCTGGAGGTGCCAAATAGGATTTAATATTTGCAGAATTCATTTATATAAGTGCCTGATTTATCTCCTCTGTTTTCCATTCCCGCTTTCCTGAATAAAAGAAATAAGCTCACCCGGACTTCCTCAAAATGGTAAGCTACTCTCATATATACTTCAGCTATAGAAAGAGAAATGTGCCCAGTATGAGATGTCATTAATAATTCTGCAGCTACAGAAAGATCATAGAATTACTGGTGTATCTTGAATTCTAGCCTATAGAGTTGTGTTAAGAAAGGCCATTAAAATCTCCAACTGTTACCACTATACAGTATATCACTCTATTTGTATTGCTCGTATCTGATGGGACAGCTTAACACAAAAAATAAAAACTGCACCAAAAAGTCACTTCTCATCAAAGATGTCGCACACCACTTATTTGAATCAGTATATTGTGATGTCCCATAGGCAACATGTGTCTGAAGCAGGGGTTGCCAACCTTTTTACATCAAGTACCACTTTCCATTTTCAAAGTTTCTCAAGTACCACCTGGATGGTGTGTATGGATTGTCAGTTGCCTAAAACTGTGTGGAAAAAACACACAAAACACACAAAAAAACACACACGCTATATAAAATGCACAAAAATACACGTCGGAAAAGTTGTCAGTTCCACTGTTTGGAGTATGAAAAGTATAGGTGACAGCAGATAAGGTTGGGGTACAGATCATTCTACAGCTTTGCAGTACGATTTGATGGAATCTTGGATACCACTGATTGGGAACCCCTGATCTAGTGTATACAAAGTTGATACAATGATTTACATATATAATGCAAATGTTTAAAAAACATATGCACTGTTGACCTTGTGTTAATAGATGGCAAGCATAGGCAATGCAAACCAAATTAGCCAGTAACTAACCATAGTGCAATAACCATACAGTGAATAAAGTAAAATACACAGTTCAGCATAGTGGCAACAAGCAAATGCACAAATATTTTGTCAAATAAGTTATCAGTATAAGAGACCCTGAAGCAGTAGGAACAAAAAAAAGAAAAAACATGAGTGCCCAGGTAGTGTGACACCACACCCAATACATACAGGCAATGTATAATGTTTTGTCCAGGCAAAACACCAAAAAACACATACTTACCTTTTTGTCCCCCACAGCACTTCCCCCCTGGTCCTGTTAGTATTATGAGTCAGATGTCATAGAAGTATAACTAAACACAGAGATAGAGGAATATATTGGGGTAGATGGGAAAGACGAGAGAGAGGGTCCTATATGGTCTAGTAGGAGTTCCCAACCTTTTTCATCAAGTACCCGTATCCATTTTCCAGTCATATCAAGTACCACCTCGGTGGTGTATATGGGTTGTTATTCACCTAAACTCCCTGTAAAAACACCCAAAACAGACATTTAAAATGAAAGAAACACACACAAAATAAATCGTTTTATCACCCTTTTGTATATATATAGAACAAATCATGCTTGGGTAAAGTATAGGTCGCAGCAGATCAGGTTGGGGTATCGGTCAGACTGCAGCCTTGTGGAGTACCACCTGATAGGATCTCTATTACCACCAGTGGTATTAGTACTACTGATTGGGGACCCCTGGTCGAAAGGATTCAAGTCGGGTAATAGATAAACTGCTACTACTTTCATAAGTAGAGGTATAACTACTTTACTTTATTAAATAATTAAATGGTCCAATTAATCTTATATCTTACTTAGTTGCCTTGCTGCTGTAGCAGGATAAGAATGTTGCTAAACTTAAACTCTTGGTGATGGTTCCATTTGTTCATATGTTTATTATGTAATAATTTCTTAATTAATTAGCTCTATTCAAATGTATTAATTGATTCATCATTAGTTAATTTAATTAATTGTATACGTTAATTGTTTATTAAAAAGTTTATTGAAAGTGGCCGTGGTTTATCTCTTTTCTGATATAATTTAGTAATACAGCACGCCCACTCTATTCAATGCATTGGGGGGGGACATGCCAAGCCTCAGGGTGGATATGC
The DNA here is from genome assembly GCA_027917425.1 of Gastrophryne carolinensis. Classification (NCBI taxonomy): domain Eukaryota; kingdom Metazoa; phylum Chordata; class Amphibia; order Anura; family Microhylidae; genus Gastrophryne; species Gastrophryne carolinensis. The sequence continues at coordinate 169,509,362 of CM051237.1, read as the reverse complement.
TGACATCGGGGGGGCGACCTGTCTTACTGACATGGAGGTCATAGCTGGAGAGTGGTCATGCCTGCCTCTTGTCTCGTTCTCATGACCCAGTAAGTTTTATAGCAGGCTAGGACGACTGGAAGAGTGGAAGCCAGACCTGGACTGTCCCTGACAGTCACCAAGCTGTGAACTTGAGCAAAAACTTTTTTAAAATAAAAGATATAATGTATATAAACTATTACTCATTGCTATAAATAGGAACCTATTTTGCTATTAGAAGCACATATTACTGTGAAGAGGAAAACACATAACTTTCCCAAGTTCAACAATATGAATTTAGGTTTCTCATTATTTTGGGGATAGCATTATAGGAAACGTCAGGTATGCTTTTTTAATTTATTGTACTCTGCACAAACAATAACCTGGTCCTAGCACCACAACAAGGTTGCAATGAAAGCCATAAAGTGACTGAGATTTTACTATGCTTATTTGTGGGGCTGTTGTGTTAACATTGAGGTGTGGCGTCATGTCCATTATGCTAGACATGGTATGGTCCCATCAGACAACCTTATTTGACCTGACTCACCTTATGTGGTAGGTTTGATTTCTTACGTGGAGAGCATGCTGCGATTTGGTGAATATCCAGTCAGTAGCTTTTTCCTTATTTGTGGAGGATGCAGCTACCTCATTGTTAAGCTTGTGTACCACACCTTAAAAACTTATAGCTTTTTTTTTAATTAGTATAAAGTTAAAGAAAAGTAACTTACATAACAATACGACCACCAGCCCACTGCCCCTGTGTCTACGGAAGTGACGTGGGTGACGTCACGCAACGCGTAGACGCAGGGGCAGTGGGCTGGTGGTCGTATTGTTATGTAAGTTACTTTTCTTTAACTTTGGGGGCTTCATTTCTTGGTCTCCATTTGTGTGCATCAACTTCATTATTAGATATAGGTTTTTAGGTCTTACTAGGTTTACACTTACACTTGGATTAGTGTTGGATGTTATATTACACTGTGTTTATTTTAATATTTTGGATATGCACTTTGCACTTTAGCACCTTATAATCTGTTTTACGCGCCAGGCAGTATTAATTATACAAAGTTATTATATTAATTGTACCCGCCATCTCCCCTCCTGCCCCTTCATGTGTGCTTTTCCCTTCCTTATTGACAATGTTTTGTCTTGAGTGTTTTTTAATCAGTCCTTAGTGTATGTAGTTAATGTGACTTTGTGATCAATAAACATACAATTTTTATTACATTATAAGTAGTGGTGCCATATATTTCAGTGGGTGTTTTGGAAGGAGTGGGACCTTCCTCTGTTTCTGTATATGCAGTGGTTTCACCCTTATGTGCACACTACATATAGATTAATTTAACTTGGTCCGGTGCAGTCTCATATTGTTTTTTAGTACCAGAAAGTTTCAGCACGGCCTGCTGCCATTTCTCCATGGCTGTGCTCAGACTGGTGCTGCAGGCCATGCTCTGACTGGATGAGGAGGAAGGAGAGGAGATGAGTAGGATGAGAAGGCTACAGGAGGCATCGAGTGATGTCTGGCAATCTTCGGTGCGGGAAATATGTACACCAAAGCGCTTACTGCCTCAGGCCCAACCACCTGTACATTAACCTACTGGGCAGTTAAAGAGATGTTACATCCTTGCCCATGCTTACTTGTCCACATGTAAGTTGTGATGTTGTTAGGGCGAGCACTGCGCGAGCATCTCTCAGCATTTCCCTCACCTCCATGGCTGCTCCCAGCCATCTCCCTTCCCCCCATGCTTCCTCCTCGCATGGTCAGGTGCGCGCACGTCCCCGTCCACTAGAGGGCGAGTGCACTGGATTCCTGAGATTTAAAGGGCCTGTACAGCACTGATTGGTGCCTGGTCATCCAATCCTGCATCCACTTCCCCTATTTAAAGAGGCACTTCCTTTCCTTCAGTGCCGGATCTTGGTCTTTCCATGCCAGTTGTAAATCAGTTGCTTTTGGATTGCTCACCCGTGTACTGACCTCTGCCTGTCCCCGACGCTGAACCTTTGCCGCCTGCCCCGACCTTGGCTACTCACCTTTACTACGAACCTCTGCTGCCTGCCCTGACCTCTGCCTGTGTGTACTACGCCTATTGCCTGCCTCTTGTGTACCCCACTGAGCCTCAACTAGCCGTGGGACTGGGCCGCTGTTTGGGGGTAGCGACCTGGGGGTCACTCGCCGCACAAGACCAACCTGCCTTGCGGTGGGCTCTGGTGAATACCGGTGGCCTCTTAGACTCCGCTCTCCTGACACGGTACCTGCCATCTGTTCCACAGTTAAAGCGGATCCACACCCGTGTCCGCTTCACCCGTTCCGTGACAGATGTGGTGTGATGCACACCTTATTTTTTCAACAAACTGTTGATGCAGGGCAGGGATGGCCTGACGAGAAAAGTCGTGGCGGCTAGGAATGATGTATTGTAGGACAGCTGTCGCCATAAGATTTTTAAAGCTCTCCACCTCCTCCAGCCTGAATGGAAGCACATCAAAGCAGAGCAACTTTGAAATGCTCGTATTCAGGACCAAGGCTCTTGGGCAAGATGAGATAAACTTCTGCTTTCGCTCCATTTTTGGGGAATAGAAAGCTGAACACTTCCCTGAGATGGCGTGGACAGGCTTGGCGGTGGTGGTGCTGATGCTTTTGATGGTAGAGAGCCAGCTTTACATGTTTGGCTCAACATCAAACTCAAACACATGTGTTCAGGTTCGGGGACACAGGCTCCCAAAGTTCGGCACGGATCCGAACTTTGTGGTTCAGGTTCACTCAATACTAATCATGACTTCAAGCACCAGTATAGCTGCACCAGTAATGATTGAGATGTGTCAAAAATAAATATGTGGAAATTCATTTTTAAATGTGTGTTGTTTCTACAGTAAGTAATTAAAGTTATTTTGTAGATTCCTTTGTATATAAAAATATATAATCAAAAAGCATAGTGCCTGCATACGTTATTATATATATATATATTGCAGTTCCTATGTTTTTGTAGCAAGGGTATGTGAAACCGGCTCCCAAGCATCTGTATTTGATAAAAATATAGGAACGATACGCAAAATGATAGGTAATAGATTTTTTTTTATCTGGTAATTTCCAACACTCACCAATCTGGAGCACATAAAACATAATATAATATTATTCAGTCATATGTAGCACCTGAATAAACTACTCAGCAGGTGCATTCAGCAAAAGCTTGGTGACAGTGTTGATTCTCTTTTTAATGGTGACATGCGGTATTTAACTTACCATATGTGGAAAGCGAAGAAAGCGAGCAAAGAGGATGTAGAAAACAAGGAATTCAATTTGGTTTAGTAGGTCCTCTGCTGAAAAAGAGAAGCGAGAGACTGTTATTGAATAAAGCCTCTGTCTGCTCAACTACGCGGTCTGGTGGGATTTCAGTTTGATTACATTTACTTTAGAATTACTCCACCATTTTATTTAGTTTTGTTCAGTCAATTTTTGTCTGACTGTCAAGGGCAAGCTGCAATTTTCTTGTCACACATAAACCAAAACAAAAAAAGTGATAGATATTATGGGATAGAGTCAGGTAAGATCAACTGAAACAGCAGCACAAATCGCTAGAGGCTACACATGGGCATAAAGAGATTTTCTTGCGGATGGAATAAACTTTCATGGTTCTTTAAGTACCGACGTTTGCCTGTATTGAATTGTGTCCTTTGCGATGTAGTGGAAATAATATTTCCTGCTGCTATCCACACAAGACATTTTAAAGGTCCTCTACAGTCTGTCTTTAGTTTGGCAGATTACAAAAGTCCAGAAAAAAGATATGATCCATCAGCGATACTCCTTAAATACATTTTACCTATAATCTAACTATCCCATGACACCTTGAAAGCAGACCTACCGTCAACAACAACTATAGGCAACTTTATAAAATCAGATTTAGAATGCCCTGCAAAAAGTCCACAAATGTGCAGGACTACTTACTTGGTCATGCTCCTTTGCTGCTTTCACCCCCCCCCCCTCCACATGAATACCAGCAGTTACTGGGGTTCTTTAGAATTTTAACATGTGAGGCATTCCCAATCGGAGTTCCAAATGTACCTAGCGGAGATTACAGAAAACACTCAATCATTTTTGACTGTAAGACCACTTTGAAAGTCTAGGTAATGATAACTTCCCATTACATGAAGAAGGTCTTTAACCCTTTAAGTGTCAAGCACGTAACACCTACGTGCTGGCTTTGGCAAGGACCTAAGTGCCAAGCACATAGGTGTTATGTGCTTGACTTTCCTCCCCGCTAGTTAAAAAAAATAAAAATAAATACTCACCTACCCCTCGTTGGATCCTGCTGGTTGGTCTCCTCTTTAATTTGGTGCCATCCGATCCCCCGTGGGGGCTCGGATGGCTCCAGGAGAGCCCCTGGAATAGCCCCCCCCTCCGGCAGCAGCAGCTGCTAACTGTAAAAAAAAATAAAAAATGACATTTACTTACCTGTGGTCGTGCTGCCTCCCGACAGGTCTCCTCTTCACTGGGGGGGGGGGGGGGGGGCTCCGATCGCCCCCCCCCAGGCTCTTCCGTGGCGAGAACAGGGCAGAAATCGCACTCCCCCCACTTCCTGGATCGCGACTGCTAGCCCCGCCCCTTGGGATGTCACCAGCAGCCAGCTTCTTAAGACCAGCACTCGAGACTAAGAATCAGTCTGCTCGGGTGCTTGGAGGAGAGAGGTGGGGAGGGGGAGAGGGCTGTGATCGCCCCCCCTCCCCAGGCTCTCTCCTCCAAACACCCGAGCAGACTGTCAGCTGTCATCGGAGTGGGGGGAAAGGGGATTGGAGGTGAGTAAAGTAAAAAAAAAAATTATTTTGTGTCAGTGTGTTTATTTTTACATTTAACCCCTTGTGAACTGGTAAGGTGTCCATGAGACCCCTTATACCAGTTCACAAGGCTGGGGGCTGGCAAGTCACCTGCCTCCCCAAAGCCCAGGGGGGGCAGCAGAGCCTGGGCCCACACAGGGTATGTGGGCTTGTAGGCTGCAGGGTGGGGGGGACACAAAAGCTGGCCCCTCCACTCTGTTCCTACAAGCCCCCATAGCTGGTCCCGGGCTGGTAATGCTGGGTAAGGGGGACCCCATTTCATTTTTTGGGGGGATTTTTAAGGGTTTTAAACCCTTTTGGCAAAAATCACGGTTAACCATGGCGCAGAATGGGGAAAAATGACCTGTCAACAGAGGGTGACAAAACTTCAAGTAGGCTAGCAATTAAAAGAGTTAATAGTACCTATGCCTGTTGGGTATTGTTCTACTCGAGGGACCTTGCTCTGTCAGATTTAGCTTGTTTTTTCTTGTTTGCATATTTATATTTTAGGAAAACATGTTATTTATTCAGTTTTTTTATTCATTTTTTTAGGGAAACCATCTTCGAGGGATTACTTCCATAAAGGTGAGCCTACTACAACAAGCTGGGTACTCTTAGAAAGCTTAACATGTGTACTTTCAGGGAATATATGGTTTATTGGGGATATTCCAAATGTAAAGGGTTGTTTTGGTTGAAAAATTGCAAGGTGCGCACTTTGTCTGCAGAGCTGAAATTTTCAAGTTAAATTACTGTTACGCGCATGCTTTACTTTGTGTTGTTTGCCAACTCTTCCCTTGACAGTACCTATGCATGTTGGGTTTCGTTCTGTTTGGAACATGTTGCTTTTTGAGATTTTACTTGTTATTTCTTGTTTTTTTTAGGAAAATGTGGCTTGATTCTTCCTTTTTATTCTTTTTTAGGGAAACTTTGTGCAACCAAAGAATACATTGAGGGATTACTTCCAGAAAACTAGGCCCACATAAACAAGATTGGTACGCTAAGAAAGCTTGAGGCGTGTACTTCCAGAGAATATATAGTTTGTAGGGGATATTTCAAATGTAAAGGGTTGTTTTTCTGGAAAAACTGCAAGGTGCGCATAGAGCAGTTGTATTTTATCTGAAAATCTCCTAAAGCTCTGTTTCAGTTTGGGGGAGTCTCCTGGGCAGGAAAGGGTGTATATCTATACATATGTGGTACCGTTGTGACCGGGAGAAATTGGGGTTACGCACGCAATAAAATTTTATTGACAAACGTACATTTTTTTATTACAAAAAAACACTACAAATTGCAAAAAATAGATTTTTTTTTTTTGAGCATATTTCACCAAAAAGTATTGAGAATACACAAAAAAAAAGGCCAAACAAGACATTTCATGTTGAAGCCCACACTTATATATTGTTTGAAAAAAACAATATATAACTTTCCTGGGAAATCCCTGGAAATCCTTTCAAAAATCACAGTTGAACATGTGTAGCGCAAAATAGTGAAACATGGTCTGGCAACAGAGGGTGACAAAAGCTGCAGGTAGGCTGGCAGCGAAAGGGTTAAATGTCAATATGAAAACTTTGTATGCTTTTTCTTTATTTTACAGGACATTGCTCATGCGATTCTCATTTTGGCAAAACCAGTATTGCTTGATTGCTTATGTAATGAAGATTTATTAGCATGTAGGACCTAAATGGAGGAGAGGGGCAGTTCATTAGAATTTGGACATGCGTTTTTAAAGAGCCTTCTAATTTTTAGAATTTAGATATTTTTTTAGAATTGAATAGTCTTGAGAACCTATAATATAAAGTGTTAATACATTTTAATGAATACCACATAGGGGGTTGTGCCATTACCAAATCCAGTCAGGTCTAAAGGACTTGTTTTCCCCCTTGGAACAAAAAATAAACATTTTGGCTAGGAATGTGGCCTCCATACCTGTGATTTACTCATCAGCATGCTGTTCCCATGTTTCCTTTATTCCTGTGACTCTATTTTGCTAAAAAAAAAGCCACCAGAGATGCAGGGAATGTGGCAGCACACACCCCCATTGGATACAACGAGAGAGGTTTGCCGAATAACATACGCCTGATTCAGAGCCTCCCTCACATGCATTCCCTCCAGTGGGAATTATGTCAGAGGACTGTATTTGGTCTATTTTCTGTGTCAGGTGATTCAGAGCCTTGTCTTTGTAGCAGAGTTGTCCTTTTTGCGTGAAATTATGGTATACACACGCCAAACCGAGTGCTTGCCATATAAAATACGGCTCAAGGAGTCCCTGCATCCAGAATTTTACGGGTTTAGGCTGCACTTGCGTGGGATTCAGAGCCCTGATTTGTGGGTTTCCGGACCTATAAAAGACGTAGGTTTCTGGTTCAAACTTACGCCATTTTTTTTGCTAGTGGGAATACTTGAGCGGTCATTTTTTGCTAGTGAAAATACTGCCTACATCCTCCGCACCTACGATGGAGCCCCTTGACCAGTTCTGTGAAGAGTATGAGTCTGTAGCAGCAGGGGCTGTTAACCATGTATGCTCCAGAGCTTAAGCATACCCGCAGTTGCCTGGATATGGATCAGATAACCGATCAGCAGGTGTTTAAATTGACCCGACTGAACCTCCTTTCTCTTGAGCTTTAAAAAGAGTTGCGGCCAAGGCTGGTTCCCGCCACAAGAAAGGGGCATGCAGTTGCAGGTATGACCAAATTGGTTGGCTGCCTTCAATTTTAAGCAAATGGCTCCTTCCAGGGACACTGTCAGTTGGTATGTCCCAGCCTTCACTGAACACGGCCTGACTAAATTTCTCAATGGCATGGGTGTCCTGCAGGAGAAATACATCTCTTTTCCTGACAGCATGGCAGCCTGGAGCGCAATGAGGTTTTTGGGTTTTTTCATTGCGAATATGCCAAATGCCATGGCCCCATTGATTGTACGCATGTGGCCCTGGTTCTCCTAGCTGCTCAAGTAGGGGTGTAGCTAGGGGGGAGCAGGGGGGGCTGCTTGCCCTGGGTGCAGCAGGTCAGGGGTGCACCAAAGGAGGGGCTGAGAACAGGTGGGGCGCCATTTTGAATCTTTGCCCCGAGTGCCAGAAAACCTAACTACTCCTCTGTGCTCAGGAGGATATATTTCAATATTTTTAGGTCCACACTGCTCCTCCTTGTAGGCCATTCTCCTCTCTTGAGGCTATTTATTGTTGCCAGTCCAGTAATCCTTTTTTATTTGTGGCTTCTTTTCAGCAACCGCAAGATGGGCCGCTCTGACGTCAAATGTTTTGTGGCGACAGATTTTAACTTTTTTGGTGCTTTGGCCAGCTTCCCTGACTCATCCCACGATGCATTTATCTTGAGGAGTTATAGTTTATACACCTGTTTTGAGAATGGCGAGCTGACTGGTGGTTGGCTTGTTGGTAAGTCTTTTTATTGCCTGTTTATTTTTTATGTTGAATTTATTTATGTTATTCTTTTGTTTTATTCCTCATTTTTTTGTAATAGGTCCAAGTTTACTGTGTTAGCCAATTGCAGTTCCACAGCAAGTTACGTCCAAAAACAAGTAAAAACTTGGCTTCCGAAACTACTTTGGCTGCAAATAATGTAAATGCTCGGCTAAACCGTATCCGTATGCAAACCAAATACGCCTGCTTACGCATGAACAAACTGTTCAGAACACGGCTGTGAATGATACAAGCATTTGCAATTTCCTGGTTATCGAGATCAGTTCCTGAAAAAAGCAAGCATTCATGGACAGGCTCTGAATCAGGCCAATAGTCACGGCAGATGGCTCTCATTGGAGGTTTACACAGTGGGGGAATGCCCAAGGGGAAAGATTCCAGGGTGGACACTGGTGGGTTTTTTCCTCTTTAAAGATTAGATAGGAAACCAAAATGGGAAGAACTTCCTGAATGATCTATTCCTACTGAGGGTCGCTGACTCTTCTTTGTGTCACTGATGACACAAGTCATCAGTCCATCTTTATTTCTAGCAACCTGACACACCTTCTCTTTGACATTCAGCATCTCCATGTGGTCACTGTCAATCAGCATCTCCTAAAGGGTTCTAGACTTTTGAGTTATTACTATACTGACCTGGTCGAACCTGGTCCCCATTGAAATCAATAGGGACTAAACTTTTGGGGGGGCAATTCTGTTTTGGGGGGGGGCTGTCAAGGGGCCTCCAGAGGCAGAATCAGGGATAAAAAAACATTCAGCTGTTAGTGCTGGCACTAGGAGTGCCCTCACTCATGGGAGTGCTGGCTATCTTTCTGTGGCCCTGCCATAGATCATTTAACAGGAACGCTGACAGCGGCAGGGATAGGATTGGGACTCAGGTAAGTTGGACAGCAGCTTTCTGCTGCAGCACCCTTTAGGTGCTCAACAGCCCATCAACCAGATTTTCCACATTCGGGCCGAACGCCAAATTCAAACACGGACTTCTTTGAGATTTGGGTTCGCTCAAGACTACAAAGCTGTTAGCTAAGATCTACTAGAAGATAAAAGTCCTGCACGTGCAGTCCTGCACATACAGAACACTCCTCTCCTCAGCAGTGTTCATAGCAGCAGTGCTCTGTATGTACAGGACTATCTTCTTCTAGATCTTGGTGTACAGACTTGGTGTTGCCAATAGCAATAGATGGCGAATAGTGAAAATTGTGACTATAAAACACACAGCTGAGGGTGTCTCACACAGTGGGGTATCCCCAATTGAGATGCCCCAAAGGCAAGGACCAAAACTTGTCTTAGTGAAAATCCTGAAATTTTGTCCACCTTAAGCCCAAGCCTATAATAATTGCCTGCCAGCAGGCCACCAGAACAGCAAAAAATCCAATTCTGTGATTACTCACCTGTAGAATTGGTATTATGAGTATACAGTACGTCCTGCTCCAGAAAGATTACTTACAAGTGGGTATTACTCCGCCAGAAGGCGCAGGACTGCAGAGACATTGAAAACAGGCTCCTCCCGGCCCCTCAAATACCCAGGGACCTCCCACAAATCCCCAGCATTGAAAAGCAGTTAACGAGAAGCCGGTAGAGATTAAACAACCCAAACTATCAACTATAACAATGATAACAATCACCATACAGGGGATCCAAGATAAAGCAAAACCAAGGGTGGGCTGGAGCAGGACGTACTGTATACTCATAATACCAATTCTACAGGTGAGTAATCACAGAATTGTATTATTCTTAGTATACAGTACGTCCTGCTCCAGAAAGATTACTTACAAGTGGGACATCCAATAGCAGTGTCCATAAAGTAGGGTGGGATCCCCAAGAAAAAATAGCAGCAGACAGTTTAAACCACTGCCGCCTGCAGAACCTTTTGGCCAAAAGCAGCGTCAGCTGAGGCCCTAACATGAACCCTGTAAAACTTTGAAAAGGTATGAACAGAAGACCAGGTAGCGGCCTTGCAAACTTGTTCAACAAAAGCCTGGTGCTGAAAAGCCCAAGAGGCACCAATAGCACGAGTAGAATGAGCAGTAAGGTGGAAGGGAGGATTCTTCCCTTTAGCAGAGTAGGCCTGAATCACAGCCTGATGGATCCATTTGCTGATAGTGGACTTGGCAGGAGCCAAAGCCTTCCTAGGCCTAGAAGGGACCACAAAAGAGCATCAGTTTTCCTGAAGAGTGTGGTAGCCACCAGATAGTACTTCAGACACCTAACCACATCCAAAGAATGCAAGACCCTTTCCTTAGCATTACTAGGATTAGGGCACAATGAAGGAAGAACAATGTCCTGATTCAAATGAAAAGCAGATACTACCTAAGGCAGAAAGTCTGGCTTGAAACGAAACACCACCTTGTCCTGGTGTCTCTCATAGTAGGGGGCTTGAATAGAAAGCGCCGCCAACTCAGACACACGCCTAACAGAAGTTATAGCCACCAGATAGACAGTCCTGAGTGTAAGAATGGCAAGGGCAGCATCCTGCACAGGTTCAAAGGGAGCACCCTGCAAACCAAATTCAAATCCCAAACAGGCACCATAGGCTTACGTGGGGGGCGCACATGAGTGACCCCCTGGAAAAAAGTCCTGATCAAAGGGTGCTGAGCAAAGGACTTCTGGAAGAAAATAGCCAGGGCAGAAACCTGCTCTTTCACTGAGTACTGAGTTGGAGCCCCATCTCCAACCCAATGCTGCAGGAACTTCAGGATTCTGGGAATAGAGAACACACGACAGGGAAGAGACTTAGACTCACACCAGTCAATGTAGGCATGCCAAACCCTGTAATAAATGGAAGAGGAAGACTTCTTCCTAGCCTTTATCAAAGTATCCACAACCGAGGAAGACTGCCCCTTCTCCATCAAGATGGAGGTTTCAGCAGCCAGGCCGTCAAAGCCAGAGTTTGTAAATTGGGATGGCGTAGAGAGCCCTGAGTGAGCAGATCTGGCACCAAGGGCAGAGTGTACTGATCTACTGCCAGCTGCACCACATCTGTGAACCACACTCTTCTTGGCCACCTGGGGGCCACCAGAATCGCTGGCACCCCTTCCAGAGCAATCTTGCACAGAACCCTGCCCAGCAGGAGGAACGGAGGGAAGACATACAGAAACTGAAAGTCCTGCCATGACATTGCTAGAGCATCCGCGGTCAAGGCCAGAGGATCCTGCAACAAGGAGACAAAGGCTGGAAGCTTGTGATTGTGACGGGACGCAAACAGATCCACATCTGGTTGGCCCCAGCGGTGATACAGGGATAGGAACACCCTGCTGCATAGGGACCATTCCCCCTGGCGAGAGGTCCCCCTGCTCAGAGAGTCCGCCAGGCAATTTTCCACCCCCGGGATGTACACAGCTGATATGCAGGGGATATTGGCCTCCGCCCAAGTCAGGATCAGAGACGCTTCCTGGAGGGCCCCCTTGCTCCGGGTCCCTCCCTGATGATTGATGTAGGCAACTGCCGTCTGGTTGTCCAAGCGCACGTGAACAGGCAGGCCCCGAAGGTGAGTAGTCAAGTGAGCCAGCACTAACCTGATCGCCCGCAATTCCAAGACATTGATAGGTGTGTGGGCCTCCTGAGGACCCCACCTCCCCTGGAACCGCAGGGACTTCCAGAAACCCCCCCCAACCTGACAGACTGGCATCCGTGGTGATCGTCTCCCAGGGAGGGGTAAGAAAGGATCTGCCCCCCAACAGGTTCCTTGAGTCCATCCACCACAAGAGGGACCTCCTGACCCGAGGGGAGAGCACACAGACCACGTCCAGGGACGCTGGGTCCTTGTCCCATACTGACAATAGGTGAAGTTGCAGAGGCCTCAAGTGGAACTGAGCATAAGGGACCGCTTCGAAGTATGCCACCATCAGGCCCACCAGCTGCATCCCCTGCCTGATGGAGGGGTGAGGACAAGATAGGAGGAACTGAGCCTGTGCAATCAGACTGTCCATCTTCTGTTGAGGAAGGAAAATCCTTGCCTGAACTGTATCCAGATTCATTCCTAGGAACGGAGTTACCAAGGAAGGGGACAGTGAGGACTTGGGGTGGTTGATCACCCATCCAAAAGACTCCAGAGTGGACACCACTATCTAAGTATCCAACTCTGCCTGATGAAGAGATTGGGAAGTGATGAGAATGTCGTCCAGATAGGGAAGCACGTGGACGCCCTGATACCTGAGCAGAGACATCACGCCAGCCAGCACCTTGGTGAACACCCTGGGAGCTGAAGTGAGACCAAAGGGCAACGCCACAAACTGGTAGTGTTGATCCATCAGAGCGAACCTGAGGAACCTTTGATGACCTGGGAATACAGGAATATGGAGGTAAGCATCTTTGATGTCCACAGAAGTCATGAAGTGCCCTTGGCACAGGGAACTGATGGCAAAGCGCAGAGTTTCCATGCAAAATCGCCTGCCCCTGACAAATTTGTTGAGGATCTTTAAGTCCAGGAGGGGCCTGACTGAACCATCTTTTTTGGGTACTGTGAATAGGTTGGAATAAAAGCCCTTGCCTTTTTCTCTTAAGGGGACCTGGCAGATGACCCCCAGCTCCAGGAGGCCTTGCACTGCTTGCACTAGCTCCTGGGGTCCTGAGGAATCCAGGATCTGATGAATCTTGGAGGGGGGCAGGTAGCAAACTCTATCTTGTAACCAGAGGACACTACCTCCTGAATCCACCGGTCTGAGACATGAAGCCTCCAGACGTGAGCAAAGTGCTGCAGCCGTCCCCCCACCCAGATGGGTGAGGGCACCCCATCATGCCTGAGGGGGCTTGGGGGATGATTTTGCTTTGGAACCCCAGGAGGGGCCAGGACGTCCACGGCCTCTGCCCCTACCCCAGAAATCTCCCCGGGACCCAGGAAAGGAAACCCCCCTCCCTTGTCTAGCACAACGGGGGGTAACCCGCCTCCCTTAGCAAAAAGGTCCAAGCGGTCTCCAAACAGGCGCAGTCCTTTGAAGGGAAACCCAGTGAGAGCCTTCTTGACAGCGTTGTCAGCAGCCCACTGGCGCAGCCAAACCGAGCGGCGTATAGCCACCACAAGGGCAGATGTTCTGGCACACATTCTGATGGAATCATCCATGGCAGAGAGGACAACATTTACAAAAACATCACAACTGGAGAGTGCATTGAACACCTCACAAGGCAAATCATCAGGGGCACTATAAAGTATATTTCTGATAAGGGTTCTAGTGGCCACAGCAGTAATAGCAGAGGCACAGACCGGGCGCAGTGCCGTCCCCACACATGCAAAGGCATGGGATGCCAGCTGGTCAATGCGCCGGTCCTCAGCATCCCGCAGGGTAGTAGAGTCAGGGGAATGCATGACAGAGGTGTTAGATAGCCCTAGGACCGGGGCATCCACCTCGGGAAGGGATGACCAACACTTTACCACATCTGCTGGAAAGGGATACTTCCTATCCCAACTTTTAGGAATCCCGGGATGACCAACACTTTACCACATCTGCAGGAAAGGGATAATTCCTATCCCAACTTTTAGGAATCCCGGGAAGTTTACTGGGATGCTCCCATTCCTTGAGCACAAGGTTATGGAAATGAGCCTGCTCGGGAAATTCCAAACGTGATTTAGCTGTATGGAAAAGCTCCCCCCTTTGCCTGGGAGCCGCAACAGGGGGAGATATGGACAGGACCTCAAAAATCTGGGGCAGTAATCTGTCAGTGTCATCCGGGGCCCAGGGGTCAGAGCCAGAATCGTCATGACCCCTTGGCCTCTCATCAGATGAGCCTGAGTCAGAGAAAAGCTCCCCTTCATCAGACGGGGTATAGCCACAAAGATTAAAAAACTCCTCAGTTTCCATAGGGAAAACAGTGACATTAGGCGTCAAGTGCCGCTTCTTAGCAGGGGCCTTACGCGCTAAGGACTTAGCAATCAACTGCTCAACAGTAGCCAGTCTAGAAGACACATCAGGTTGAGAATCTCCACTTGTATGCAACTCAATAGGAATGAGATTTAAGCTTGGGGGAGTAGGAGAAGTGAAACGAGGTGCAGCCACTGGCAGGCCAGATTGCAATGCAAGCACCTACTCAGCACAGGTTACACAGACCCGCGCCTTGTCAGCGTCAGCATGAGACTCCCCACACGCTACACACAGCCGGTCTTGTCCCGAAGGAACCGCGGTCGCATTATCCTGGGATGCCTCCATATGGTGATTATAGCGGCACTAGGCCGATAGGGATTAACGTTATACAGCAACCCCGGATGTCCCAATAACCTGCTAGGGAAGTGAGAGTATTACACAAGGCCTAACAAGTTAATGACTAATAGAGGGCCGGGAGAAGCCAAAGGGTTCGCCCAGCCTGAAAGACATAAGGGGAGAAGACCGTAAGCACACAGTAATAAAAAGTTGAAAAAAATACAGCCGCCCGCGAGGGCACTTACGGACCGCGGTAGGTAGAGGTCCATCGCGCATGGGCCAACCAGGCAAGTTAAAGATGGCGTCGGTACACCTTGAGGGGCGATGATGCGGAGTGCGCCATAGACAGGCCCCGCCCCCCAAAGAGCGTGAAGCCATGACAAGCAGCCAATGACGGCGCACCAGCGCCTGAGGTAACGCGGCGGCAATTTTGAAAACAGTAAAGGAAAGCAAGCCAGCGTGGCGGCTGACACAAGGCAGAAAGAATAAAGTATAAGGTGTAAAACACAGAATGCATAGCATACACATTTACACCCCCCCCCCTTTTCCCCCGAAGGCTACAAGAAGAATGAGGGAGGACAGTGGCCACTTAAATAGGGCCCACTGATAGGCAGGGGCAAGGGGCAATAGTGCAGGAGGGGCATCCCATAGAGGCTCACCATAAGCCTGACCCGCCTACCCTTTGGTGGGGGATTGCGGTGGAGCAGCGCTCCTAAGCACCTAACAGCAGTGCTGCCTACCATCACCCGACCAGCGCAGCCAAGGTTGGGAGGCATATTACTAATGGAACGGGTGGTAATAGTCCTACAGGGCCGCAGGCTAATAGCCCCGCTCACCTGCGAGTAGAGAGCCATTTCTCGTCCTTCGCAGTCCAGACTGCAGAGAAATTCTGGGGATTTGTGGGAGGTCCCTGGGTATTTGAGGGGCCGGGAGGAGCCTATTTTCGATGTCTCTGCAGTCCAGCGCCATCTGGCGGAGTAATACCCAAGTGTAAGTAATCTTTCTGGAGCAGGACGTACTGTATACTAAGAATATGTGTATAGCTTATGTGCAGCTAAATTGATAGATAGATAGATAGATGCTCCCAGTGGAAGCGGCATGTCCTTGTAACAGGTGTCTGAATATGATTTTAGCCATTTGGACCCTGAGTCTCGATTATTTTGGTATACTAATATGTCCCTGTCATTGCAGGATGCTGTCAGTGGTAGGTTTCACCTGACCACAGACACATGACACAGTCTGCATGGCCAGTTTTGCTACATTCAAAATCATTCTCAGGGCACTGGTTGAATCTATTGGAGAGACGGCAGAAATGCCCCTTGTAAATATGTGGTACCACCAAGAGTTGAAACCTGCAAACCTCATTCTCCTCCTTCTAAACCTCTACTTTTTATTTCTTACCCTAATGTATTTTTCTAACTACAATGTTTTTTTACAATGGAAATAGTGCCATGTTGTGCTGAAATGCATAACCACCCAGTCTGACGTGGTACAAGCTCCAGCCAAACAAGGTCATGTGTGTCACTGGGCCCAACCTGCTGGTTTTGTGGATGCCTGATGCACAAACCTTGCTTGTTAGTACAATACTTTCGAAACAACTTTACAGCCACTGCTGGTGTAGTCCAAGAAATTCATCATTCCCATCCAGATGCCTGCCTAATTAGGGGATTGTACAATACCTATGTAGGCATTCAAACCTTCATTTGTGACCTGCCTACAGGTTGGACTAGTTGGCTCTGTTTAAGAGGTTTGCCCCGGTGTTTAAACCCCCCTCATTTTCCCACAAACTAACTTCGACCCTTGACCACATGGCTGAGGCTAAGCTTAGCTGCACTCAGCAGCACCCCACAACATCCACACTCCCTCTTGCTTGCGCAGCTCATCAGCAAACATTCAAGTCTCTGTTAGTTCCAACTGCAGTGCATCCCATACCAGAATGCTCTTAAAGTGGAACAAAACCCAGGGTAACAGGTCCAGGAATCTAAAAGATTCCAGGGCCAGCCACTGGCTTTTCCCATGGCATCCCAAATTGGGATGCCCCGCTGCATTAAACCCCCCAGGTCGTCGGTATTCAGTCACCTTTATCTGGTCCAATGGTGCCTGCGCGGGCTTTCATTTAATCAGAGCTATTTGCCGTAACTATGTAATTCGGGAACTGCACTGCTATTGTACAGCGCCAATGCAAATGCCCAATCACAAGGTATGCAAGCTACAATATGTGAATACTATATAAACAAGGTGTCTTCCCGCGGGGCACAAATTGTTTCAGCTCCCCATGAGCTTTTAAATGTCTGTGTTGATATTTGTCGTAGTGGAATAAAATATAGCATTATTTAACTCTTTATACAGCCATTTGTGCCCCTCCTGAGGGAAACCGTGTTTGTATTCTATGTGATTTGGCAAATCTATCAGTACCGTTCAGAGCTTTTTGCCGAATTACATAGTCACAGCAAATGGCTATGATTGGGAGAGAGCCTGCACATACGCGGTTGGACCAGGAAGAAGTTGTAATGGGTGATTTGGGGGGGGTACACACAGTGGGGCATCCCATTCCAAAACCCAGGATATTCAAATATTCAAGTCCCACACTAAAGACTCTAAATTCAAGTTTGGATTTTGGCCTACTTTGAAGGGAACACAGACATTATTGACTGTGTCTTGGACCACATTGCCATTTTCATTTTTGCATTGGACTGATCTGGATAATACATTCTATTACATCTTTTTACAAGCTTTCAATATTACACAATAAAATGATTCCTTTTCCAAGTTTGTCTGCACAATTCACATTCGTATTAGTAAATAGTCTGCTCTGTTTCTCATATTTATTTTCTCCTAGTAATGGTTAGTTTCAGTTCACAAATTACGTCTGTTCAATTTTCACAATTTAAGGAACTTCATTATTTCATTTTTTTAAATTAATCAAATAGAAGAAGCGTTCAAATACCGCTCTAAAGCAATTGGAAACATACCAATTCATCTACATTTATGATAGGAGGTCTATTGTAATCTCATGAGACGCAGCTTCTAGATAGGAGAAACAAAGGCCACTGCGTGTATCATATTTAATTACTTTTTTTACATTGATTTTGGTCAGAGTTCATTTAATAAAAGAATTGTATTAGGCTAATCAGATTGACAGAGTAATTTGTGTATCAGAGCTGGAAATAGCATTTAGCTTCCTCTTTTATCAGTGTTATATTAGACTGTTACTGTAACAATGCGTTTCCAATTATAATGGGATGCAGGACCCTGCATGGTAATCTCATAATAGACAACCTTTATGTGTATGATTGAGATAGGAGCAAACCCCTTTACTCAGTATGATTGAGATATATATATATATATATATATATATATATATATATATATATATTTATTTATACTAAATTTGCTAAATATCTTCTGGTAAATGCATTTGGAGGAACAACATAGCATATCCAATGTTAAATAAATGAATCTTTAAAGAGTAAATACAACTTTAACACACATTATTTAACTTCTTATCTACATCTTGTGAAACTACTGTAAGCTGCTTTGGCAATACAAATGATTAGTGATGTGCAGGGAAAATCAGGTTCAGAAGCCCTGCGACCCGATAGTATCCAGTATCCGGCATTGGATACACCTGAGTTCTGGCGTCTGCCACCACAGCTTGTGAATTGCTATAGGGTTTTTTTGGACCTGCTACCATTTCCCAAACTTAAGAAAAAGTAAAGAAGCACTGTTCTTGCTGTCTTCTTCCATCTGTCCCCTGCTAGACAGCATCCTCTTTTCAGGTCCACCAAGTCAGGGGTTTCTTCCTAGTCCTACGGGCACTGGTGTTGTGATGATGGGAAGTGGCTACAAGCATCTGTAGTAAAGGGGGGCACAGGTCCCCCCCACATCCTTGCTTGGAGTCCCGCCAAGCTAATGCAGGTCATCAGGGATAGGAGCCTCTGTGGAATTCCCACCATGAGATTAAAGGAAACATGGAGAGAGATTCCACTGGGAAATCCCCTTCCATGTCTCTCTTATTCAGCACCCAATAGTAAAGTAAAAAATAGTTTGTTAGTTTCTGCAGGTGAAGCACAAATTATTTCCAATGGGGTATATACTTTATTTTAGGAATCCAAACAAATTTTGAAAGCCTGATTTTGTTTTATGTGTTTGATTTTCACATTTATGTATAAAATATCTACCCATTGACAATAATTTGTACCTAAACTGTGCACATTTTCCTATATTACTTTATTGTGTGCTTACTGAGGAAAGCTCTCACTGCCACTTCAAATAAGCCATCTCCAGAAATATCTATAATCATTTGGATTACCCTCCCCATATCATTTACTACATTTAATTTCCTCCTGAAATGTTGCACTAGAGGTGCATGTATAGATGTATAAATTCATCTCTGATTACATTGCATTCAATATTAAATACCCTGGCACGGGCATATGCACAGCTGAGCTACAAAAAGTTACCCTTAAAACTAGCAATGATTCCTTGCACTGTTTTTTTGTTTTATTGCTTTTAGTTCCTAGTATTTTAAGTGCTTTTTTAAGTCACACATTTAATTTATTTACTATACTTTGGGGACACACATTCAATTTATTGGACTTTTTATTGCTATTATTATTATTATAAAAGTTTTTTCAGGGTTTTCAGTGTTTTCACAAGCCACAAAGTAAATTAATCTGAATAATCTCCAGATTCACCTGTGTTGCTGTTCAGCAAGCAGCAATTCCATGTCCATGCTGCAGATGCAGCTGTTGCTGTATAGACTAGTGGGCTAGGGGGGTTATTTAAGAAACACTAATGCCACGTAGTACCACGTTGCATAAGGTAAACTCCAGGCACAGTATGTGAAAATAGCAAAAAAAAAGGAAATAAAACACTTGGGAGACCCCTAAATTATGGCGTCTCGCACTGCTGCGAATTGGGGCGCCCAGCTAATCAACAATCTACCTCAAAAAACATACATACACAGACAAGGTTATTTGCTGGGCTGGCGAGAAACACAAAAAAAGGGCTAAACAATATTGCCAAAACACACTCATTTAATACCCAAAAACTGAAGGCTAGCGCCTCTAATAGAGTCATGTAGCGTTGAATGCATTACTAGCAGTGGCTCAGTGTAAAGCATCAGCGCTGTAAGTTCAGCAGCGCCATGTAGCACCTGTCGCTCAGTAGCGTTATCCCATACATTTCAATGGTGTTTTTTTTTTTGCTTGTGTATAAATAGCGTTTTATTTACATTTTTTTCTCAATTTTAGGATCAAATTATTATGTGACCTTTCCAGCCCAGCAACCAAACACTTATATTGTTATATTTAGATTTTTTTTTTATGTAGAATTGTATGTGCAGGTCTGCCGTTGTAGTGTCATTGTTACAGTGTCAGTGTCATTGTTGCAGTACAATGTCATTCCATATGTTTTCACTCTGGTGCTGGTATAAATGTGTTGAGAAACAGACTTTTTTCATATAGCGTCCGGCTCACAATGCTAGAGCACCCGGTTCTAGAGCGCCAACGCTGGTTTTATGTTTGATTTTCTTAAATATGGGCTTCAGCGCAGAGCGTCGAACAGACTTAACTGGCGCTACTTATCGTTCACTGCACCGTTGTCCATGTGGTATTGCTCTGGGCAGCTTTCCCTCAGGCACTGCATATGCATTGATTCAGGGAGAGCGCTTCTACAGCATGTTCCAGACATCACATTTATCAATGCTGGACAGGATACTACAGCGTCACCTGTCCGCCCGCTAAGCTAGGTTATAGCGCCAGACACCTGCTTGCAGCGTCCACTAGTAAATCCGCCTTCATGCTATATTTTGACTTTGCGTCCAGCTGACACAATTTTTGTGTACCTGCCACAGCAGTATTCCACCAGCAGCAGGGTACAGAAACAGTTGTGACACCAACCATACTGTCCCTGCTGAAAGAGATGCTCTTGGGGTTCAGGGACAGGGGGTAACATCACAGTAGAAGTAAGAGGAAGGTGAAGGGTTTCTAGTTTCCCAAGTTATGGGGCCATTTCTAGAAGCTTCTTGATTAGTCATATATTGAAGTCACCTGATACAATCCGGTTTGGATTTGTCAGAGAATAAACAGAAATTCTGCTTGAAGTAATATTAGACCATCTTCTAGTGGCCATTAGTTTGTAGGGACCCTTATACTTTTTCTGCCATTATGTAAGCATCTATACATTAAAATAACTGATTAAAATAACAGGATCCAAAAGGACCCCTATACTAGTACAAGGGGTGGGGGGAGGGCAGCAAGTTACATACCAGCAAGGCGGTCAATGACTTTCTGATAACTCTGCCTGATTACCCACATAACAAACACCACAGCTGCATGGCTGGAATGCTGGGAAAGAAAGCCTAACAAGTAGGAATGGACGTACACGCCAACGTTCGGGTATGGCTAAATTTGAAAATAGTTTGGGTTCAGGGATCCGAACCTGAGGCCGGCTCCCAATAAAATCAATGGGGACCCAAAGTTTGCTGTGGCTGGTGGTGCAGAATATGACGCAGGAGCTGCTGATGGAAAACTTGCTTCAGCCCTGATCCCGTCCCTGGTCAGGCTTTCCTTTGAAATTGTCCACGAATGGGGCCACAGAAAGATGGAGACACGCCTAGTGCCAGCTGGCAGTACCGGGCGTCAGGTGAGTTACAGCAGCTTTCTGCTGCTGCACTCTTAGGCTTTCTGCTCAGCAGCCCATCAGCCAGCTTTTCCATTGGACGACGAAAACGGACTTGCATCCAAGATGTGACCAGGAAAAAAGGAGGTTGCGTTTCAGCTTAGAGTGGATGCAGGAGCAAATGTAAGTGCTGACATTGATTCATTATCCAGTATGCACGAGGGGCAAGTGAGAATTGATGAGTTTTTTTCCAATTGTGCAATGCTGTTGGACTGGTTTAAGCTTTGTCGCTAACACCATCAATAAAATCATGATATCACTCTGTATCTGCCCCTTGCCTCACTAAATCTAATGGATGAGATTTTATGACTAAAGGGGATGAATCTTACCTAGACTCAAGCTGATCGGTTGTTGCTAGGAATTTGGGGATTGCTAATCAAATCCATGTATACAACATTGCAATCAAATGATGCAAAAATATTAGTACTTTTGTGACTGTGTGAGAATTCTTGGGAAAACCTGGGTATACAGCATGTGGTTAACTCTAGTAATACTCTCTAATGGTCAGAGTAGTGTCCCATGAAGGGTACACTAGTCTGGCCGCAGGGCGACCCTCCTATTATAGGCAGAAAGGGGGTCTGGAGAAAGCTGGTCCACTTAAAGTCAAACAATTGCAATTCCAGGTACTAGTATAAAGGACCCAGCTCACCCACCACACCTTTACACAGTTAGAGTTATCTCTTAACTTTATTACAAATGTTAAAAAGTTTATATACAATGATACAAAAAGATTTTTTCATTCGTCTGTCGTTTTATACATCTTAGAAATAAAAGAATTGCATTGGTCACTTATGCAGTTAATTGACTCTCATATGACTGATTTGTCTTACTGGTCTGACGTTTGCAATCAGGGCAGACATGTTTCGCCACCTGGGCTTCCTCAGTGCCCTAATATGGAAGTCAGAGAGAAGTATATATATTCACATTTGTTGTATTCATGAATATACATTTACAACAGATCATCTAATATATAGCAGTAGGTTCCTGAGTAGTCCACACTGACTGTAGTGAAACCATGATTACAGTACATTGTGGATTATAGTGTAACATAGAATAAAAAGCACAAAACAGTAATCGTCCTGGTAGGCATAGGGTTAACTATATAAATGTACAGTTATAATGGTAAACATAGGGTCTCACACAGTAAGAATCATCTTTAAAATGGTTACATGGAAAAGGCATAAGGCATCCTCACCTGTGGTTTCTATATTGTGTGCCATCATATCAGACCCTGGAGAGGATGAGGGGTCACCTACTTGTCACACACCCCTTGGTATTTCAATTATGTGAGCCTGGATTGAGGTCACCGCCATAAGTCAATGTGTCCTGGTGGTGTAATGAATAAAGGAGTTAGAGAAATCTAGAGAAGTTTTTGCTGGAGAGATTTAAACATTCAGCCTTGAAAAAGAGCCCTAGAGGCTCGAAACGCGTGGGCTTGCCGTGGGGATCCAGTTTTGCCTGTCACATAGTAAGAATTTGTGTATTTATGATTGATTGTGTATTTCATTGTTGATACTTTGCACTTGCAGCTTTGCTGGGCCCGCTTCATGTTAGGGGTCCTGCTATATATTTGGATGTATTATAATCACAGTAATTAGCACTTTATGAGATGAGTTAGGTAGGATTTTTAGTATTCACTTTAGTATATGACACATGTATATATTTTGGCTTGCTGGCTCCCCCATGTGGATGATTGCGGTATGGCACCATGATTTGCTGTGATTTTAGAAGTTTTTAATGTGAGTTTGGCAATAAAGATTTTGTATATTCATTAACCATTGTGTGGAGTGCAAGTGTCAGTCCCCTGGGACCCTTGTGGGAAGTTTTGGAGGACTTCCCAGTACCTTCTGTGTATATTTGCAGTAGGGCCCCGGTTATAGGGCAGTGCACCCCGTGTCACTATTTTTGAGTATTTGAAGTGGTGCCACCTGCATATACTTTTGGTTGTATATAAACTTTTTAACATTTGTAATAACTGGACCTAGTCCTGGAATTGCAATTGTTTGACTAACTCTAGTAATGACATGACTTTTTTCTGTACAGTTTTGAGCATCCTATTCAGTTCTGCCAATCATTATTCATGGAGTTGTTACCACTTACTCCAGTTACCCCACATTGTTAATCATTGTGACATTGCACATTTCTCTAACAATTCCCCTAAATTCTGTTCCATCCATTACATACCTCACACAGGATTACTCATGTCTGGAAAGTAAGAAGTGTCACAATATTTGACATAACACACTGGCCAACTTCTTACAAAAGTTGGATCCTAACGTTCCCATAGTTTCTTATATTTAATACTACTGATGTTATTATTTTATTAGGAAAAATGAAATATGAGATTGAAAGTCAAATTGCTATGTGCAGCAAAACGAGGCTATTATTAAGTTAGAGGTTGCAGCATGTTCATCTCACCAGACTTCCATAGCCAGTTATGCTTGCCATGAATATATTTTATGCTGTTATGTGTGTTTAGACTTGAGCTTCATTATTGAATTATATAAAAACAGCATATTGTGAATTACACTTTGGAGCGGCAGTATTTATCAAGGGAAGCAGTGCTAAAGACAAGCGGAGTGCAACCATTTATTTAGACAAATGAGAATACAAAATGGTTGAGACACCTGCTGTTTCCGTCTTGATGAATTCTCTCGGTGATAGGCTGCTTAATTAAAACTAGTGAATGTTCATGCTAGGCACCACCTTTGATGTACAGGTAATTTTTCTAGAGGTTGCAAATCCTGTTAATTATTACAAGTCATATTTGTATTCAAGACCAAGGTGACAGATGCAATAATTATATTTTTGAAATAAAATGGATTTTCCTAACAGTCAGCTTTGTGATTTAAAATGTCAGAAACTGGTTATGTGACTGAAAATACCAAAATTTGTGGATCTAAAAATGCATTATCGGCATTTATGATACATTTTGTCATATAAATAGAGAAAGGGTACAATGGGCATATGGATTAGCAAACTAGACCAGGAAAGCATGGATTCCAATCTATACATCCTTTCTGTCTGCATTTGTTGGGGTTAAAGAAGAACAAACACCGGCCTAGACTATATAAGACTCTAGGCGCTGTGGTTTTCCTTATTCATCTTTAATTGGAATGCTCCACTGTGTGAAACTCCGGGGTTCGCCCAATTCCCTCGCCCTTTCCCCAAACACACTCATATCACGGCTCACACTTGCACATGCCCAGTGGCAGTTTTCCGTAAATGCAGAGCTTAAATATCTCTTCTTGGAGATCTTGGTGAAAAAACTTTGTGTGGGGTTGCTAACAGCAACAGACTGCAGGTAGAGAAAAATGCTTAAATTAAACACACATTACATTAGGGGACATTGAGGACATGCTTTTTGCGCACAATATTTTATACTTGCAGTTGAAAATGGACTTTCCCTTTAATAATACTCTTATTATTGGAGCTACATCTAGTCACATGCTCTCCATTGCCTGCCTGTGCTCTTGACAGTAAAAAACAAATACAGGCCTATTTTGTAACCTTCCAATCATAAGGCACCTGGTGTGCAGTGAAGACCACTATTTACGTACCCTTGAAGGTACTGGATCTCTGTATAGGGGAATGTACCACCATGCAGGGCCAGCCTTTCTATACACCCAGTGCAGATAGTGCTAGATCTCTTCATGATTTGTTGCTCTGGTGCCCCCCCCCTTTTTATTGAAATGTATCGTAATAGAAAGAGGTATAGAGAAAGTGAGCGAAAAGCAATAGAGGGAAAGGGGAAGAAAAAAGGAATGTAAAAGAGAGGAGAACATGGAAGATATGGAGACAGAGGCAATTCAAAAAAACAGAGAGGCATATAAAACATGGAACAAAAGATGATGGAAACACAAAAAGAAAGAAACAACTAGAAATGGACATAAAAGATGGGGAAAAGGGAGAATAAAAAAAAAAAAAAAAGCAAAGCAAAAAGCCTCATTTATCCAGCGTCAGTGCCTGTTAATACCACTCAGCACCAATATTTTTCCTTAGATGGCACAATTTATAAAAATAAAAAAATCAGTGCCAATGTGTTTGTCATTCAGCATCTAATTTAACACCAGCGCCATTTAGTTTGTGGTGACTGGCGCTCTTCTCAAAGCTGGTTTATTATTGGTTTATAGTGTCGCTGTAGGTTCCCAAAGAGCACAATGGGCAAAACTGTACTGAAAGCGGAACAAAAAGATTCCAGGGCTGGCCTCTGGCCGCCCCCAGCGTATATGGATGGCTGGGGTGGGAGCGCACGCAGGGGATGTGGCAGTATGCTCTTCCTATTGTAAACAATGAGAGATGCTTACCGAATGACGTAGTCAGAGCGAATTGCACTCACTGGATGAAAGGCAGCGCATGCGATGTTAAAGCCTGGAAAAAATCTATTTTTATGGGCGAACTAGAGGGTTTCACATCCCAATTTGGGGTGCCCCAGGGGCACAGCACAAAGCCTGAGAAAGTCAAATTCCCAGACTTTGTGCCGCTTGAAGTGTAAAACACATTTATTTGTAAGGAACTTGCATTGGTGGCTTGTCAATAATGGAAATGCAGGACTTAGATGTCACCAAATGTAATTTTATTATTTTTTGTAAAATTTATTTTCAAGCTTTTTTTTTCACCAATAGATACTTTGTAGTGTAAATAAGGGGCCTTTATGGAAAATCAATATTGTTAATAATGGTGCCTATATATATATATATATATATATATAAATATACAGCATGGCATGACATGAAGTGGGAATGCCTAAGGCAGGTTTTCCAAGCTAGATAATATCTGCATTCCGAAACCAGACAATAAGGACAAAAGAGGTATGAGAGGGCACTAGATAATATCAACATTCTGTGACCATACCATAAATATGTTGTAAATAGACATGCAAACAAGACCTGAAAGAGCAGCTGCTTGGTAATCCCATTATGCACCCTCTTAGCAAAACGACTGGACATCAAAAGGTAGACAGGCAAGGACTGGACATCAAAGGGTTAGACAGACAATAGATGCTGGCACCACAAAATATACAAACGGCTTCTGGGAATTTCCGTGATGCACCCTCTTTGGCATAACCCGTATGACAGGCCCAAGGGGGGGAGGACAGCAGGACTGGAGATCAAAGGGCGGGGAAGTATAATTGAGGTGAGTGCAGCCAGATTGGGAGGCAGAAGGAAGGGGGCAGAAGGAAGGAGACGGCTTGGACCTGAGACTGCTTGCACATGAGAAGCTCCAGGCGAGAGGCAGGAGAGCAACACAGGAGAAAGAGGGAATGAAGGCTACCAGCTGAAAAGGTCTGCTTCTTGTGAGTGCCCGTTTCAGGAGGCTAATGTGTCTTTCCTTGTATATATGTATGCCAGTCTCATAACTGGATTGTATTGTGTTTGATTTGAGATTTGATTGCATTATTGTGTTATTTTGTCAACAATATATCTCTTTATTTACTATTTGTCCCAGTGTCCCTTGCATATACCAGAAGTCAAAAGAACTTACAGTCTTACAGTCTTATGCGTGTATCCATTGTGTGATCATTGGCCAGATATTGAAAATATTTGTATATTATTATGCCTATTTGAGTCGAGCCGGGCAGGATATAAATATATACATAATATTATTAATATTTTAGTTATTCATATTAATATTGTTTATGCTAGTTAAATTGTTTACATAATTGGCTTGCGCCAGCCAGGAGATATTAATATTAGTTATTAATATTAATTGTTTACATTTGGCTAAGCCACGGGCAGGAGGCATCTTGGGTATTTGCAGAGCACTGTGTTGTGGTGAATATTGAGTGTATTGTGGTATATAATACATTGTGCAATTCAATTTCTATAGTTCACAGACCGCTGTTGCTATTGGTAACTATAGCATATTTTAAAGTGTTGCAATTGATTGGAAGTGCCTTATTGTATAGACATGGAGGGTCTTGCAAAAAAGATGAACAAGATAAGGAATGCAGAGGGGATTATTAGAGCAATGCAGGGATCCAGTAACCCATGGGCTGAAGCCCAGGATTATGTGACTAAATGCATTGCTGCTAAGCAAATCTCGAAATCAGAGGGCAAATGCTTTTTGATTTATGGGGCAGTGTGGATTGCAAAGGAGTTTGTTTTGGTGAAAATACAAAATGAAAGCCTCAAAGAGGAGGTAAACTCCCTGGATAAAGCGCTAGGAGCCATGAGGGCATCTACTGAAAGTTTGGGTGCAATTGTGGAGCAGCTGAGAGCTGAGACCATAGAATTGCGCAGGAACAATCAGGCAATGTCAGAAAAGCTGATAGCCACAGAAAAGGAAGTTGAACTTGTGTCTGTGAATATCAGGAGACAGGAAGATGTCTTTCCTAGTGCTGCTGAGGAGGTTTCATGTGGGTCTTCACCAAATAAGCATATAGATTCAGGGGTGCAGGGTAATTGTATGAGTGAAAATTACCCAAAGGTAGCCCCAAAGGTTAATGCAGTCAAACAAGCTCAAACGGCAGTCTCAAGGTCCCCATTACAAAAAGCAATGCCTAGACTAATTAACTCTGCTGTACCCTGCAGAGACAATTTAAAGAGAGCTAGAAGTGTGAAGTGTCACTCCTGTGGCCAATCGGGTCACATTTCCAGGCTCTGCCCCTCTGCAAAACAAATGTATAGTAATGAGGCCCAGAACTATAGAACCCACAAAAGGCAGACAATGGTGTATTCTGCTAGATTTGGGACAGGGAGCTTTAACCATAAGAAATTTGCTAGGGAACATTATAGTCAAAGCAAACCTGTAAAGTGTGTCCCAGTAAAATGGTTAAGAGCCCGAAATGGCAGGAAATCTGCAGTTGAGGAGTGATATGAGCTCACTGATCCAACAGGTTATGGCCATAAGAGAAGAGGTAAGTATGTCGGGGAACAGAAGAATGTCGGATGAGCCAAGGCTTGCACAAAAGGTTATAGAGAGGCACCCAGTTAGGTGTTATTAACTCTGTGTGCTTTGTCTTTCAGGTCCATTGGATAAAACCCCGGCTAAGTCTCCAATTAACGCTTTGATTTTTCCATTAGGTTTTGAGGACCTTAACGTGGGCTTTTTTGTGTTGGGTTTTTTTTATGTGCACACGTTTAGGATAAGCCTCAAAGATTAATTTGATGAAAGCAGTCAGGTTATCAAAAATCTAAATTCATTTTTGTTTTTTTAGTTAAAAGACCTGAACTGCTAAGCTGGCATGGACAGGGTTTCGGATATCCCTGATTTCCATTAAAGTGTAAATTTAGTATTTTTTTATGATTGCACTATATTTTTCAGATTGCGCATATTTAATAACTAGTGCCAGCCTAATGTATGTAGGATTTCTCCAGGTGTCACTGACAGGCTGTGTGGAATGCTCTGTTGCTGGGGCTGCAGAGTGTCACTCCCAGGCTGATTAGTGTCAGCAATCGGCACTTACCTGGGCCCCGGTCCAGCGTTGGCGGCCGGCCGGCCCCAGCAGCTCCGGCCCGGCGGCCGCGCCGTGCGGCGTCTGCTCGGGCGGCGCCGAGCACGGCCTCTCTCCCCCCTCGCGCGCGCGTCATCTGTTCCCGGGCGCGCGCGCGTGCCCGAGGTCTGTTTTCCCTCCGGCGGCGCTGTGCTCAGCGCGCCCGCCGGAGGCTGTAGATTAGCCAGGGGGCACTGGCACGCCCCCTGGTTCAGATTAAAGGGCCAATGAGCCCTAGGTTTCATGAGGCTTACGCCTCCCCCCTTGTCTGGGCCAATGAGCCCTATAAATGTTAATTACACGCAGGCTCTCCCAATCAGACCTGTCATCATAGTGCACCAATCACCCTCATCTTCCTCTCTGTCTTTCCCTATATAAGCAATTCCCCCTCAGTTGGGAATTGCCTGTGATAGTGCCTTGTACCCAGTTTAGTTGCTTGTCTCTAAAGAATACTTTGATCTCCCGTTGCCGACCTTCGCCTGTTTTGACCACCGCTGATTTGATCTCCCGTTGCCGACCTTCGCCTGTTTTGACCACCGCTGATTTGATCTCCCGTTGCCGACCTTCGCCTGTTTTGACCACCGCTGATTTGATCTCCCGTTGCCGACCTTCGCCTGTTTTGACCACCGCCGATCTGATCTCCTGTTGCCGACCTCTGCTTGATCCTCGACCACGTTTTGTCCAATCCTTTGTACCGCTGCCATCTCGGAACTTCTGTTGCTGACCCCTAGCCTGTTGGACTTCCGTTACACGCTCAGCTATAGGGCTGCTCGGCGCCACTTCCAGCCGCGGGTTCTCCAGGCCTCTGAACAGTAAGACTCCAATCTTTGAGCCATTGAAGTCCTGGGGGCAACCGATCCCGGGCAGGCGTTCTCTGCGTCCCGGCAAGCGGGGGCTCCTAAAGGTGAAGCTGGCTGCGGAGATTGGGGGTTGAGGTCTTACTGGGAGGGCTGGAGTTATCCAAGTGGGTTGCTGTAGTACCCGGAGCGTGACATTATCACAGGCCAACAAGATGGATGACCTGGTACAGCAGGTACAAGCTATGGCTACGGCGATAAACCAGCTCGCTCAAAGAGTGGCCACTCAAGAATCTCGACAGTTACCGGCATCCTCTGTACCACCTCATATCTCAGAACCTAAGATTCCATTGCCGGAAAAATTTTTTGGAGAACGAGCTAGATTCTCCAATTTTAAGAATGCCTGCGAACTGTATTTCAAGCTGAGACCCATCTCCTCAGGCACAGAGTCCCAACGAGTAGGCCTAGTCATTTCTTTGCTTCAAGGAGACCCGCAGTCCTGGGCGTTCAGTTTGCCATCTCATGATTCTGCCCTACAATCCGTTACAGCATTCTTTACTGCTATGGGCGTCTTATATGCTGACCCTGATCAACAATCTACGGCAGAAAATAGG
This sequence comes from Gastrophryne carolinensis, assembly GCA_027917425.1. Lineage (NCBI taxonomy): Eukaryota > Metazoa > Chordata > Amphibia > Anura > Microhylidae > Gastrophryne > Gastrophryne carolinensis. The sequence goes on along the minus strand of CM051237.1, from coordinate 169,479,453 downwards.
CTTCGGGCCTTGAGACAAGGACGGAATTCGGCTGAAGATTATAGTGCTGAATTCCGCCGCTGGGCCATCGAATCGAGGTGGAATGATCCCGCTTTGTGTAGTCAATTCAGGGTGGGGCTGTCGGAAAGCATCAAGGATGCTTTGGTAAATTTTCCTCCACCCGCAGACCTAGACCAATTAATGCAGGTCTCCATTAAAATAGACAGGCGTCTTAGGGAGAGGGCTAGGGAGAGAGCCAGGGCTCCCACGTCCTTCAGGTCTTCCCAGAGTCTTAGTTCCCCCGCTACCCGTGGGGAAAATACCTTATCTCCTTCCCAGGAAGAACCCATGCAATTAGGGAGAACCCGGTTATCCCAAGAGGAAAAGCAGCGTAGGCGGTCCAATGGGTTATGCCTATATTGTGGGAACTCGGGACATTTCGCAGGGTCCTGTCCCAACAAGGGGAAACCGGCGGAAAACTTCCGCACCCAGACCAGGTAGAGAGTACTGATCTGGGTGAGTCCCTTTGCAACTCTCGCCAAAATAAGATGTTAGTACCTATTGACTTATCTTGGGGTTCTTCCAAGCAAACAGTTTCCGCCTTTATCGACAGCGGTGCGGCGGGAAACTTTCTGGATAGGAGCATGATCTCCCTTTTAGGTATTCCGTTAGTCCCTCTTGAAAGATCCCTACAAGTATTGGCCATCAATGGGAAGGCCATCCAGGGGGGGCCTATAAACACCAAGACCCCACCTCTTCGGTTAATTGTTGGCTCTTCTCACTCTGAGTTTTTAGAATTTTTCATCTTCGACTGTCCAGAGACTCCGGTGGTTTTGGGATACCCCTGGTTACAACTCCACAACCCGGTGATAGATTGGCGGGTTGGAGAATTGATCAAGTGGAGTGACCATTGTAAAAGTCACTGCTTTTCTACAGGCCTTAGAAGTATGCAAGTTTTACCTCAGGGATTACCTCAACCATACGCTGACTGGGTTGATGTCTTTTCTGAACGTTCTGCGGATACCCTTCCTCCACATCGGTCTTATGACTGCCCTATTGACTTGCTGCCTGGCACGATTCCCCCGAGGGGAAAGATTTATAATCTTACCCTGCCTGAAGAGCAAGCAATGAGGGAGTACATCACCGAAAATTTAAAGAAGGGATTTATTCGCCCCTCTACCTCACCTGCCGGGGCTGGATTCTTTTTTGTAGAGAAAAAAGATGGCGGCTTGAGACCATGCATAGATTATCGAGCCTTGAATAAAATCACTGTAAAGAACCGATACCCCTTGCCCTTGATCGGGGATCTGTTCAATCAACTCACTGGGTCCCAAATTTTTTCCAAGTTGGATTTAAGAGGGGCTTACAATCTTATTCGCATCCGACAGGGGGACGAGTGGAAAACCGCATTTAATGTAAAAGACGGCCATTACGAGTACCTGGTCATGCCTTTTGGTCTTTGTAACGCGCCAGCCGTTTTTCAAGATTTTGTTAACGAAATTTTCAGAGAGTATCTCGGTAGATTTGTGGTCATATACTTAGACGATATTCTCATTTTTTCTAATTCCTTGTTGGAGCACAGACGCCATGTTAAGTTGGTACTACAAAAATTAAGAGAGAACAATTTATTTGCTAAACTATCTAAATGCGTTTTTGAAGTCACCACAGTTCCTTTCTTAGGGTACATTATTACCAACCAGGGTCTAGAGATGGATGCGGGGAAAGTTTCAGCGGTTCAGGATTGGGTCCAACCCAAGACCTTAAAAGAATTGCAGCGTTTTCTAGGTTTTGCCAATTTTTATCGGCGGTTCATCAAAGGCTTCTCTCATGTTGTTGCACCTCTTACCAATCTTACCCGCAAGGGGGCCTTTACTGCCAACTGGTCTCCCTCTGTCTGTGAGGCCTTCCTGACCTTGAAACGGGCCTTCACTTCGGCACCAGTGTTAATTCACCCAGATATTCGTAAGGCCTTCATTGTAGAAGTGGACGCTTCTGAGTTGGGAGTGGGGGCAGTTTTGTCGCAATATTCTGGTAACCCTGAGCGTCTTCATCCTTGCGCTTATTTTTCACGTAAATTCAGTACCGCGGAGCAAAATTATGATGTCGGTAATAGGGAACTATTAGCTATTAAACTGGCTTTTGATGAATGGCGACATTGGCTGGAGGGTTCATTACATCCTATAACTGTGTATACCGATCACAAAAATCTTGAATACATTGGGTCTGCCAAGAGATTGAACTCTCGTCAAGCACGTTGGGCATTATTCTTCTCGCGTTTTAATTTTATTATTACGTTCAAGCCGGGTGTAAAAAATACTAAAGCGGATGCTCTATCTCGCATGTTCGGTGAATGTAAGGATCGGGGTGATACTGGTGACCCGATTCTACCCATGGGTTGTGTGGTCGGGGCATTACTTCCTGATCTCTCTAACACCTTGGCGCCGTTTCAAGACCAGTCTCCTAGTGATGTTCCCTTGGGATGCCAGTTTGTACCGCCACATTTGCGTTCAGATGTAATTCGCGAGTTTCACGACGCTAAAACTGCTGGTCATGTGGGTAACCGAAAAACCTTTATGCTTGCCCGTCGCAATGTATGGTGGCCAACCATGAGACGCGATATTACTGCCTTTATCGACGCTTGTGCTGTTTGCGCTCGAAGTAAAGGGGTTCATAAGGCTCCCAGTGGCGGTTTGGTTCCTCTTGAAATCCCTGCCGAACCTTGGACTCATATTTCTATGGATTTTATTGTAGATTTGCCTTTATCACACGGGAATACTGTTATTTGGGTGGTCGTAGATCGCTTCAGTAAAATGGCACACTTCATTCCTTTGGCTAAGCTTCCTTCTGCACCAGAGCTTTCTCGACTATTTACTTCACACATTTTTCGTATTCATGGTATTCCGTCCAATATAGTCTCCGATCGGGGCGTCCAATTTACTTCCCGTTTTTGGAAATGTTTCTGTTCGCGGCTGGGTATACAGATCTCTCTTTCGTCTGCCTACCATCCCCAGTCCAATGGGCAGACGGAAAGAACTAATCAAACTCTGGAACAGTACTTAAGGTGTTATGTCTCTGATGCCCAAGAACAATGGGCAGAATTTATTGATTTCGCCGAATTTGCTTACAATAATGCGCCTAGTGAGAGTACCAAGATATCGCCTTTTTATTGTAACCTAGGGAAAAATCCTAGAGCCTCTTCCCTTTCAGGGTCACCCTCCAACTTGCCGGCGTTGGAGGAGTGGCTTCAAGAACGGAAGAATATCTGGACACATGTTCAGGAAACTCTTAAAACCACTAGTTTAAGATATAAGAAATTTGCTGATCGCCGTAGATCACGGGAACCTACTCTTCAAGTAGGCGATCTAGTTTGGGTCTCCACTAAAAATATTGCGCTCCGTCAACCTTCTTGCAAGTTGGGTCCAAAATTCATTGGCCCCTTTCCTATAATTAAAAGGTTGAATAATGTGTCTTTTAAAGTTCAACTTCCGCCAACTATGAAAATACCCAACTCTTTTCACGTTTCACTGTTAAAACCGGCGAAGAATACGCCTCTTGCTGGTCCTGCACCTATTCTTGTGGATAATGAGCCCGAGTACGAAGTAAATAAGATCTTGGATTCTCGTAGGATGCGCAATTCTTTACAATACTTGGTGGATTGGGTTGGCTATGGTCCAGAAGAAAGATGTTGGGTGGCTGCGAGGGATGTTCACGCCAAAGCTCTTGTACGGAAATTCCACCGTGATAATCCGGGAAAACCAGGTGAGGGTCCGGAGGTCCCTCGTGAAGGGGGGGGTAGTGTCAGCAATCGGCACTTACCTGGGCCCCGGTCCAGCGTTGGCGGCCGGCCGGCCCCAGCAGCTCCGGCCCGGCGGCCGCGCCGTGCGGCGTCTGCTCGGGCGGCGCCGAGCACGGCCTCTCTCCCCCCTCGCGCGCGCGTCATCTGTTCCCGGGCGCGCGCGCGTGCCCGAGGTCTGTTTTCCCTCCGGCGGCGCTGTGCTCAGCGCGCCCGCCGGAGGCTGTAGATTAGCCAGGGGGCACTGGCACGCCCCCTGGTTCAGATTAAAGGGCCAATGAGCCCTAGGTTTCATGAGGCTTACGCCTCCCCCCTTGTCTGGGCCAATGAGCCCTATAAATGTTAATTACACGCAGGCTCTCCCAATCAGACCTGTCATCATAGTGCACCAATCACCCTCATCTTCCTCTCTGTCTTTCCCTATATAAGCAATTCCCCCTCAGTTGGGAATTGCCTGTGATAGTGCCTTGTACCCAGTTTAGTTGCTTGTCTCTAAAGAATACTTTGATCTCCCGTTGCCGACCTTCGCCTGTTTTGACCACCGCTGATTTGATCTCCCGTTGCCGACCTTCGCCTGTTTTGACCACCGCTGATTTGATCTCCTGTTGCCGACCTCTGCTTGATCCTCGACCACGTTTTGTCCAATCCTTTGTACCGCTGCCATCTCGGAACTTCTGTTGCTGACCCCTAGCCTGTTGGACTTCCGTTACACGCTCAGCTATAGGGCTGCTCGGCGCCACTTCCAGCCGCGGGTTCTCCAGGCCTCTGAACAGTAAGACTCCAATCTTTGAGCCATTGAAGTCCTGGGGGCAACCGATCCCGGGCAGGCGTTCTCTGCGTCCCGGCAAGCGGGGGCTCCTAAAGGTGAAGCTGGCTGCGGAGATTGGGGGTTGAGGTCTTACTGGGAGGGCTGGAGTTATCCAAGTGGGTTGCTGTAGTACCCGGAGCGTGACAATTAGCATTTCTATACAGCCAGTGTCTTTCCAGTGACAATGCATTGGGAACCGGTTTTAAAGCGTTTTTTTCCTTTTACAATGAACAATGAAAAGGCAAAAATTCATAATTTAGCCTGTTCATTGGATCAATCATTTTAAATTGTGCGCTTGTAAGTTTTTTTCTCCTGTTGTTATGTTATTGGAGTGGGAACCATTACTTGTTTTGCTAAGTAACTTTTTTTTGTAGTTGGTACACAGGCACACAATTTGAAACTATCTGTTTGTTTATGTTTTCTTACTCTGAATGGTATGAAGTGGGCGAGCAGCTTTTTCTACCCAGTTCCTGCTCATGCATTACTTTTAAAAGGGTATGAAGTGGGCGAGGTTTAGAGCTTAGGATTGTACAATAGGGTCAACATACCAGGTCTGCATTAGGTGGACCTATTATCTTATGGATGTTTGTTTTAATATGTTGTATATTGTTGTAAAATAACCTTTAAACAGTATTTTTCCATAGATAGCCCAGAGACACCCTTGATTTGGGTTTGCAGAGACGGAGGGGATGATGATTGATAAAGCATAGTGGCAACCTTATTGTTCTTTGGTTATAGCTTGAATCCTCAAAGCCACATCTACAGAGTCACACTTTCTTTTGTTCAAGGTTTTCTTACAGACATTTCGTCATAATACACTGTTTGCCGTTTTGCATGATTTAACTGCTCTGTGGCCAAAGTTCTATTTCTTGGAGTCTGCTGTGTATCACTGTGTTGGAGAGTGTATCACTGATTACTGCTAATATGGCAGATGGACGGTTGCTGCAACTCATTATGGTCTGTGTGAACTGTCAGAGTACATGTGCACCCATGACATTATGAACTGTTCTGATGATGTGCACCCATAACAATATGGACAGTTCTGATGCTGTGCACCATGAAACCATGGGCAGTTCTGATGATGAGCACTCATAACAATATGGACTGATCTGAGGCAGTGCACCCAGTATATTATGGACTGTCACCTTGTGCACCCACCTCGCTGATGATAATACAGGCCTTGGAGACTCAGTGACAGCTGATAAAGCATTGTCTGCAACATACAATGGAAGTCGACTGATGTCTGTCAATACCAGCAGCAGTGAATAAATCCGGATGTCACCAGATTTGGTCACCCAAAATCACATAAGCAGTTATGGATGGTGTAAAAACATGAACTATGTTTGATGATCTGTTGAAGAAGGTGTGGTATTAAAACATTTGTGTGGTGGATGAAGGATTCGGACTGTAACTTGAGATACTGTAGGTTGTCATAGCTTTGTGTTGGTATATATCGGGTCCCATCAGTCTCAGCAAATTTGAATCACTTTTAAGACTTACATTTTATATATTTGAGAGACCTCGATATATATATATGTATATATAGATATAATATATATATCTCTGTCTCTAGTTACAGTAGCACATCAACTAAAATGCCGCCAAAATGCACTCTAATGTTGTCCTGTATGTTCACAACAGTGATATCCTTTGACTGTAATGAAGACACTGGCCAGCACCTGTTAAATACAATGGCAATCATGTCAGCGTGTAAAAAATGAATAATTCTGTAGTGCAGCACCTAAAGGTTGGCAGCACAGAGTGGCGTTTAGTGGCATTATATTCGGCATACAGGTCCATCAGGTGCTGACACAGACTGGCCAATGCCTAGTGCACAAACTCAACCTCAGTCATTATTTAACATCAGTCATTTGCACTTCTGTGAAAATATCAGCGCTAAAATATAAAACCCCTGGACAAGTATGTCTGCAAAGTTACGCTAAATGGCGATCTTCATAAACGAGGCTCCCTGGTACGGTCAAAAGAAGAGACAGAGAGCAAGGCAAGGGATTGAGGAAGAGAGAAAATGAGGTCACCTGTAAAGAAAGGGTCACACAGAGAAAGTGAAATGAGAGGGAGATGAAGGACATGTGCTGGGAGAGATAGATGGAGAAAATGTGGAAAGATTTACAGAGGAAGAATGTCAAAGAAAAAAGAATGAAGGCGTGTGGGGGTGAAAAGGAGATAATAAAGGGGGAATAAGGAAAGACAGAGAAAAGCAGAAAAAAAGAAGGCAAGAAAGAGGGAAGAGGAATGTCTCAATAGTGTCTCCTAGCGCATCCCCAGAGAATTTGTAATGTACAGGTCGCACACCCCAAAGTCTACCTATACCCCAATGTGGCTGCATAGTTTCAACAATGCAGCAGTGTGTATCCAAGGAATCTTGTCACTGGTTTTTCCTTTCAGAGGTCAGAAGTTGGCCGGCCATAGTCTGGAGTGTGGAGTTTGGCCATGAAGAATTGCATTGAAGTTCTGAAAATAACCCATTATAATAATTTGGTAAGAAAAGGTGTACTTTGGGTGTGTCTTGTGGTGAGAATTGCAATCTGCATGTCAGTGACCTTATTTAGGGCCTTATTCATGAAGGGATAGCGCCAGGTAGCGGCAGGTGAACGCAGGACACGGCACGCAATTACACATTTATGAAGGCGATTCTGATGAGCGACTGAAACAACGCCATGACGCATATGATTCATCATTATCCCAGCCTCAGCGTACAGCGCCAGCGTTCAGCCTTGCAGAGCGCCATGTCTTACCTCTCGCTACCTGGCGCACTCCAATACATTTCTATGGACGATCCTTAAATCCCTTTCCTGATCCCAATTTTTTTTTGCCTTAAAAAAAATCTCAAAACTTCAGACAAGTATCCTGGGCAAGAAACTGACATTTTTGAAAACTTTTTGATTTATAATATTTTTATGCAGAATTGTCCTTACATGTCTGGTATTAAAGTGTTAATGTTACAATGTAACAATGTAATTCCATATGTTTTTCGCTTTGTTACTAGTGGATACATGTTCAAAAACAGACTTTAGTCACACAGCTTCTGGCGCCGGAACAGTTTGAGGCTGTTTTTTTGATGAATGTGGTGTGAGTAAGTTGCACTGAGCTGGTGCTACCGTTCGGTCCCATACAGCGTAGTACTGCGACTCACACATATTCATATTCACCAAGGCCGGCCAGCGACTGAGGTGCTCTAAAACAATGATTCATGGGCGAGCACAGCGACTACTAGCGGTTGCTCTGAAATCCCCGCTACAGGCGCTCATCTGTCGCTGCCTGGCGTTAGCAATGAATCAGCCTGTTATTTTAACACACCCACGTTTGATAAAAATGTTTTCCCAAAAATGGCCTTTACCTTTGATGGGGCATTTTTACAGATGAGATAATAATTTTTCCCATGCAAGAAGGATGACTTATTTTACATTTTGGAAATAACAGCACCCTATGGGGTATGCAGAAAACATATGCAATTTTTATTTCATTGCCCATAGAGTGCTGTTATTTCCAAACATTTTAATTAAATAGCCTTACCTCATTTGAAAAAGGGTGTCCCTCACCTGTAAAATAAGTTAAAAAGCTAATTGAGATGCAGGTTGCAATTCACACCCAAAGTGCACCTTGATTTACAAAATAATTAGCCTGACCCGCATAGTAGCATTTTGGTATGGACATGGTGGAGGCTGCCATCCTACAGGCCATGCATGGGACTGCCATTTCATAGCACCATAGTCCAACACAGACAAAAAGCAAAAGGGTGAATGTAGGTGGAAAACTTGACTAGGCTTAGTTAACAAGTTAGGTTACAGGCAGTTTTGATAATATAGATTATAAAATATATAAAGCAGCATATAATATACATTTAAGAGGAAGTATAGTGGGGATGCCTTAAACAAACCCCCTTAAAGCCCAATGAAATAGCCGCACAACAAAATGGTTATAATATACAAAACCCTCACTGAAAGGCAAGACATAAAAGTGATGAGACACTTTAAAACAACGAAACCAACTGGCTGGGCAACAACAAGATGTAAAATAGCTCCGAATTCGTTAGAATTTGGGCCATTTCCAACGCACAAGATCCCACACTGCAGCTGCAATTGTATTGTATAAATGCAATATGAGCAAATACATAAGGAAAACAATGCAAAACTTTTAAAGTGATTGGCAACTCAAAAGTCAAAAGTTAAAAAATAAACATCAGTAGCTTACCTTATTTTCAGTGGCTTTAGTGCTGTGTTTTTTTTTCTCTGTCTTTCTCCTAATTGAGAAAAATCACTTCCTCGTTCGGCTTTCAATCCCTACCCCGCTGACCTGGCCAATCAACCAACCTTCAGTGGACCAAGAACAGAAACCACCGCCACTCCCTGCCCAGGTGCCCTGAATGGCTGGCTCTCTCTGCAGCTCTGAAACCCTGCCCCCTCTCTCCTCTCACATTCGTTAGAATTTGGGCCATTTCCAACGCACAAGATCCCACACTGCAGCTGCAATTGTATTGTATAAATGCAATATGAGCAAATACATAAGGAAAACAATGCAAAACTTTTAAAGTGATTGGCAACTCAAAAGTCAAAAGTTAAAAAATAAACATCAGTAGCTTACCTTATTTTCAGTGGCTTTAGTGCTGTGTTTTTTTTTCTCTGTCTTTCTCCTAATTGAGAAAAATCACTTCCTCGTTCGGCTTTCAATCCCTACCCCGCTGACCTGGCCAATCAACCAACCTTCAGTGGACCAAGAACAGAAACCACCGCCACTCCCTGCCCAGGTGCCCTGAATGGCTGGCTCTCTCTGCAGCTCTGAAACCCTGCCCCCTCTCTCCTCTCACATTCGGCACAGTGTGCTTACATCACATCTCTATTGCCACGCCCACTGTTTCTCTTCATTTTGTTTATAAATCTCCAATGCTCTAAACTTAGAAACTACAGGGTGTTTTTCAAAACGGGTTATAGTTTAGGATATTGCAACAAGTAGCCCAAGACAATCAGACAACAATTGGCCTTGCCTTTAGTATAACCTTAATATAAAATATAATACAAGCTAAAGTGTCAAGTGCAGAAAAAAGTGCTAGTGTACAATGCAACTAAAATGCTGAGTATGAACAAGGAGGGGGAACAGATATCACCAATCTCAGGAAGCTCAAGTAGGGCCACACCCAGCAACATAACCCACCTGTTGTGTGATCTTAAAGGAGCACTATCACGAAAAATGGCCCAATAATAAAAATCCATATAAATATGTTGGATGGTGAATGGATTATGGTTCCTTTCCTTAAGGTCAAGGTCCCGTTTACTGGGGATGTATCTCTGATTGCCCCTATGTTGCCACCTAAATACCTTTTGTTGACTGATGGTGAATGGAGGTGTCACTGATACACCCCGCATCAGAATATCCAGCCAGGCTTGTTTTTTTATTTTAATCACAGTTGACAGGCTCTGTCCCCCCTCATAGACTAAACCTGTCACCCCTGGATTTTATTCCTAGCAGGAGAAGAAGACCACAAGCTTGGCGGGAGTTTTATTCAGTTCAAGTGTATTAGTGACTCCTCCTCTCATTACCAAAGGTGTTTATATGGATATTTTAATATTAAACAGTTTTGCGATAGTGCTGATTCAATGCAACAAGCATGTCCGGCTGTTACATTGTACCAAGCCAGGCAGTGCACCGCTACCACCCAGCTCAGTTTCCAACTTTGGCGGTTATTCATGGAAGGTCTAGAACCAGGTAGTGCCTCATAGCGGCAGGCAGCGTCTGGTGAACGCTGGGCGTTGTACGCAAAACCACATTTATGAAAGTGATTCTGGTGAGCGACTCTAACAGCGCCATGTAGCTCCACATGTATTATTACAAGCGGCTCTGCGTATAATCCCGGCGCTCTAGCTTCCAGAGCGCCAGGTATTACCTTTCACTCACTGTCACTCTCCCATACACTTCACTGGGCTTTCATTTGCTGTGTTTAACACATGTTTGACATTTTTTTTTTTTTTTTGCTCAAATCAATGTGTGACCTCTCCTGGCTGCAAACAAACACTTTTAGAAACTTTTTTGACGTTTTATATTTTTATGCAGAATTGACATTTCAGGTCTGGCACTAAAGTGTTATTGTCCCAGTGTTAAAATAATGTCATTCCATGTGTTTTCGCTTTGTTACAGGTGGATATATGTTCAAAAACAGACTTTAATCACACAGCGTCTGGCGCTCTATGCTATAGCGACCAGATTTAGAGCGCAGATGCTGTGTGTGTAGTTTTTTGTGGTGTGGAGGGCCGAGAGTCGGTCGCACTGGGATGGTGCTACCTCTCGCTTCCTGCAGCACTGTACTGGTGTTAGAGTGCCCAACACACATCACATTCGTCACATGCCGGCCAGGTTACTACAGCGACTGAGGCGTTCTGTTACAGCACCTGATATCCGCTCACAGCATCTACTAGCAGTCGCTCTAAGCACTGCTGACAGATGCTCGTCTGCCGATACCTGGTGTTACTAATGAATCACCCTCCACGTGAGATGTAGCATTTCTTACAGCATATTTATGTTGATTTTTATTATTCAACCATTTTTTCATGATAGACCTCCTTTAAGTATTAGTAATTGCATGTATATTTTTATATAGACAGATTACCTTATATTATTACATAACTTCTAGAGACTCAATTTTCCATGTTTTGTGTTTTGTAACAGTAATAAATGAAGCGCACAACTGAGCTAAATCAATCAAGATCAGTGGAAATTTGTCACCGTTTGTTTTCCAAATCTTTATTTTCCACAAATATTTGGCCCATCTTTCTGCAAATATATTTTATTGGTTTTTAATAAGTGGGACTTATAAGACAGATCAATTGCCTTAGATTTGCTTGTCATTACTTAAGAAATAAATTCTCCTTTCTGGGTGAACTAAGCCCCATTTTAACTCTTGCGTAGATTTAGAAGTCATCTAGTTGTGGCAGCTGAATGCTTTACAGACTACTTTATCAGCAGCAGTGTTAAAATCGTTGACCCCTCTCAGGGAAGACTTTAGAAGCTCTGCTATATTTTTATGCAGGATGGATGAATGATATTCAGACGCTGGTTACATATGGCTTCAGTCCAGCCAGGAAGGTATTAACTTTGTTCTGTGATGTGGTTTCACCAGAGAACCATTCTTATAATCACAAATCTTGAGACACTCAAGCCCCAAAAATCCTTCTGGACAAGCTGGAAATTAATATAAAAACATAGCAGAGAAAAAAAAGAGCTAAATCAGCAACCAGGATTTTAAGAGCAATTTCCTGCTCTTTGCAAAGTGTCTGACTAATGCTTAAACCCCCTCCATGTTTCATTGAGTTGTAGGGATCTGAAAACATTTTATAGTTTGAAAACCTTTAATTTATGTATTTTTATGGCTATATCATCTTGTGACAAGCAATGCTATTGACACCTAAGAACTTAAAGAGAAAACATTTAAGGTAGTGTAAAGGAAATTATGCACACAGCTGCCTTTATAAATTCAATTCCCCACACACCACTTAGAACTTTCGCCCTTAATTGCCAGTCTCCACAAAGCAGTTTTGTTCAGCGTGACAGAACAAAAAATATAATGAACTTCAATTAAGCTCTGATAAATTTGTTATATTATTGCACCCTCAAGCCTATAACATAACAAATGTTTAATTAGTTATTTTACAATTTTTTGCTCGTAAAGTAACAGGAATTTAGAGTTTATGCAAAATAAGAATTTTTTTTTTCTCTGGACATCATGGGGTGGATTCAGTATGAGGTGTTAAAAGTACACTTTAAAGTAAAAAGTGTATTTGAGGTAGAAAATTAAAGAAACATGCTTTTTACCCAACTTTTTATTCCTTGATAGAAAACTTTTTACACCAATTTTTACACCAAAAACTGTGTAGTACTTTTTTTACAGCTGGTGCAGAAGCTCTCCCAAGGTGGGTATCCCCCCCCCCCCATTTGGTAGAGAAGTATTACATTTCTGCTGTAAAACAACATCAGTTCTTGGCACCTACGTTCCCTAGTTTGTAATATGAACACAAATACAATACGAATACAAATTCTGAGCCCCCAAGTAAGGATGAGGCAACATGTCTAGACAAGAATGACGAAACAAAAATACAGAAACTCATTGAACTGGTATAGAGGATGGAACCAGTGACACAGCAGGATGAAGAAACAGGAGGGAGTAATTCTGTCGGTACATAATCATACGTACCATAGGATTCAGAATATCAATGGGGTAAGCCCCCGGGAAAGATTAAGAACTAGATCAAGCTTGTGGAGAGAAAGGGGCTGTTAAAGGTTTTGAAAATGAGAAAGACCCCCATATCATAGGGATATGCCGATGTGAGATGCCTTCTGCACATTCCCTCCATCCAGTCAGTTCTTATATACCACTTCTGCATCCTAGATGGCTGCCATTCTGACACCCCATGTGACTGCCAGTGACCAGTTGGGTTCACTGAGCAGAGAAGGTACATTACACTGCCCCAGGAAAGAGGCAGGACATGGGAAAACTTCTGATCTGGAGAGAAGAGCTAGCGGGTGACTTGCCATTAACCCCCCACCCCCGAATTACCTGCCTCCCAAAGCCTGAGAGGGCAGAAGAGCCTGGGGCCATTTATGGTTTGCGGGCTTGTAGCCGGCAGGGCTGGGCACCACTGAGGCTGGCCCTTGTGCCCTGTTCTACAAGCCCTGCATAGTTGGTCCCTGGGCTGGTTGTGCTGGGTAGGGGGAACCCACATCATTTTTGGGGAGGTTTTTAAGGGTTTTTAACCCAAAGCATTCAGCAGCATTTGGTGGACAGCTCTTTTTTTTGAATTTTTTTTATTGTCTTTTGAGATTAATGATATAGCTTGTCTTTGTGGATGTGATTAAAAAACAGAGTTCAGTTTTTGTATAAATTCTCTAATTACTCTATTATTGTCACAAGTTATGGCACAACTGTGGATGCAAATAGAAATGAGTGAAAAATTTGATTCGGCATAAAACCGAATTTCCCTGAAATTCACTGGCGCTGGGAAAAAAAAACTCACCACCATCTTCGTTCCAGCACCACACTTGGATCCTGTGTGCGCAGTGGACTTGCACAGCTGACAGTGCGGCCGGCCTCCCCCACTCCCACTGTGATGTGTGACATGCCGGTTTCCCCATCGTTCTGGCCCAGCGCCTGGCTGCCGGCATAAGTTGGCTTGCAAACAAGTCGGCTTCCGTCACCCGCTCCCACTGTTCTGTGTGTATCACACATTCCACTAGAGATGAGCGACTCTCAAAGGTTCGATTCAGACGAACCTGAATTTCTTGGAGAAATTTGGCAAATCACTCAAATTTAATTTTTAGGAAGTTCGCTCAACACTAGATGCAGAAAATTGATCAATAAAAATGTGCCTGTCTGGCATATCTAAAGCTTGGGGACCCCCAACAACCCAACGTCTAGCATGACGAGTTAGAGGGATGTTGCCCAGCTTTGGGTGTTTGCAGCTTACTGTGCCTCCAGCCTCTCCAGCCTTTGAAGGGTGACCTGGTTGGCCTCCAGCCACTCCAGGCTTTGAAGGGTGACCTGGTTAGCCTCCAGCATCTCCTGCCTTTGAAGGGTGACCTGGTTGGCCTACAGCCTCTCCAGGCTTTGAAGGGTGACCTGATTAGCCTCCAGCATCTCCTGCCTTTGAAGGATTACCTGGTTTGCCTCCACCAAGGCCCCTTTTTCTGCTGGTCATGGTACTGTTGCTCCACAACCACTCTAGCCAGGTCTTTATGGAGCAAACCGACACTCAAACAATTTTAGTGGTGCTATTGGCTCACCAGTTAGTCTCCATGATCTGGCACTGCCTTACCAAATACAGGTGCCACCTGGCTGCAGGCAAGGGCTGCCTTCCTCCTGGGTGCTCTGTGGAGCTGGTGGGGCTGTTACTGGCAGAATGAGGCTGTAGCTGCAGGGAGGAGTGGTGATGGCCAGTGTCCATGGTGCCAGTGGAGGTGTCCAAATTATAATGGGGTCCTCAAGAAGAACCAGCACTCCAGACGCCCATAGCATCAAAATATATATTATTAGTTCAAATCATCCACAATGGTACAAATAATCCAAGGTAGTAGTGGTTGTCAGTCGACGTTTCTGGGTGCATGCTGGCCCCCTTCCTCAGGACCAGCCACACTCAAACATACAAACAGTTACAGAGAAAGTGCCTGTTACCTTAAATAAACAACTATCCAGGCCCCAGGAACATTCAAAAATCGTGCCTGACGTAATTCATGACGTCACCGGCGCTTTTACATAATGATGTTGCATAGCAGAATATAAGAATATAAAAGAAACACAAAAAACAACAAATATGCTGTTAGATATACTTACCCTCCGTAGGACGCTCCTGCCTGTGTGGGGAACGATCTCCCCGTGGGCCGGGCACCGCCACTCATGCCAGCAGGTAGGTTGCTAAGCAACCTCTTTTGCTGTCCCCTGATAGGGGAGGAACGAGCACTACGTCACATGTCTGGGCAACATGTGACGCAACGCTCAGACGCCACCTGATTGGAGCCCGACGCAACGCTCAGACGCCACCTGATTGGAGCCCGAGTGTTGCGAAGCTAGCGCTCCATCTGCGGCCCATGACAGGCCGTAGACAGTACACTGGCTGCTGCCCAATCCTTGTGCGGCGGTATTGACACAGTCAACCCGTCCACAAGGAAGGTAGGTATTTAAATATACAGTAAAACATAAAGCATGGCAATGGGGAGGAAACAGAAAGAGAAGGGAAAATGAAGGGGGAGATCAGGGTGAATATAGAGACAGAGATACAGGGGGGATTGAAGAGGCACAGAAACAGGGGGAGTTAAAGAGGCAAAGAAACAAGGGGAATTTAAGAGGCAGAGAATGCTTCTGGTAGAAAAGAAACCAAGAAGAAAAAAGGGAAACAGAGAGTAAAGGAAGTGGAATGAAAGAGGCAGGGAATGAAGGATAATAGAAAGGCATAGGTGGAAAGGGGGATAGCAGGGATATGGGGGGAAAGAATTAAGGGAGTGAATAAGAAACCGCACAAGAAAATGATGCCTACACTGTCTAACAGAGTAACCCGGATGACATGCTACACTGATTATCTAGTTAAGGCCTTGGGGTTGCACCGTATCAAGTCTATGTATCCAAAAAGTTTCACGCTGGAGGAGGCGACCATTCCTATCACCTCCCCTTGTTGGTCTAGGTACATGTTAAATTACCATGCCCTTTAAGTCCTGTGGTTGATGTCCAAGTATTGAAAAGTGTATTGCCACTGGTTTGTCCAGATCACCATGTTCACCATTTTTTACATTCTCCTGATGAACTCTAATATCGCTCTTATGTTTCTGAAACCGTTATTTGAATGGACCAATCGTTTTCCCTATATAGACCAAGCTACAGGGACATATACACATATATACACAGTAATCTGTGTTGCAGTTGAAGTATCCTCTGATGTAGATTGGGGCCCAGTGTGTGGGTGAAAAAATTTCGGGCCAATGATGAGTGAATTGCATATGTTACAGTTAAAACTCTTACAGCACCCTGTCTTTGTCGAGAATGCTATGCAACATCATTATGTAAAAGCGCAGGTGACATCATGAATGACATCAGGTGCAGTTTTTGAATGTTCCTGGGGCCTGGATTGGCCCCATAGTTGTTTATTTAATGTAACAGGCACTTTCTCTGTAACTGTTTATATGTTTGAATGTGGTTGGTCCTGAGGAAAGGGGCCAGCATGCACCCCGAAACGTCGACTGACAACCACTACTACCTTGGATTATTTGTACCATTTTGGATAATTTGAACTAATAATATATATTTTGATGCTATGGGCGTCTGGAGTGCTGGTTCTTCTTGAGGACTTGGATTTGTGCGGCGTCTCCGCAAACCATGTACCCGCATATCAAGCACTGGTAAGAGTGCGGCAGCTACACAAAGATTTGCCAGATTATATTGGGGGTCTCATGTTCAGAGTACCCTTCCTCCAGCTCATTAATTCCAGCCAGGAGAGGTGCAGTCTGTGTGGAAAAAGGTCAACATTAGTGTCAGTTTTTCCCAGCGTTACCACACAGCCTCCAGAATGCCAAACTTTACCCTGGGTTCACCCTCCTCCTCCACCCTGCCCATTGCCCTTCGCCTATTAAGCTCACTCATTTACTACATTACTGTCTGGACTCCGCTCCCTTGGTGGCTGGCTGGTGGGTGGGCCCGGCCTTGATGTTGTCCCCGTGGAACACCAGACAGGCCAGCTGTGGCTGCAGGTGGCGGGTCCTGCGGGTGCCTACTTCCTCCTGGTTGGTTGGCCTATTCCCACCTGTGCCAAGCTACATTTTGCAAACAAGTCTTACCACTGGTGGGCATATGCTGCCTATTAGTGTCCATGGTGCCCGACACCCTTTGGTAGGAAATGGTGGCTTTAGTGAGTTGTCCAATGTTTCCTGTACAAGCAGCCCTCTGGTTGTTCACCACTTACCTCTCAGCCCACCTGGTGCGGAGTTTCTGCCAAACCACCCGCTTCAGGCCTGGGCACCATCCTTGGGTTGGTGGCAATCTACAACCATAACTCCTCCCGCAATGCTTTGGGGGTTGAGCGGGACCGGGACCCAGTCAATCAATCATAATTTTTGGCAAAACCTCCATCTGGGCATCATTAAATCGGCCATTAAACTTACCCCTTGTTGGTGTGCGCCCAGGGTGATTAGACAATGCTGTGTTATGCTGGGTGGTGTCTTGGCTGAGGAGGGAGTCACTATGCCCACTCCCAGGCCCAGAATAGATGGATTCCAGGCTACTGGCTGGGGAAAGGGCAGGCCTGGATGTGGCAACGCCGTTCAGCCTTTGGCTCCCCCGTTGGCTCCGCATGGGGCTTCTCTGTGGACTCCGCAGTGGGGTCCGCATAGTGCTCCAGTGTCCTAACCATTGGTTGGTCTGTGGTGGGATGTGCCAGAAGCGCCGGGAGCCCTGATTTTCTGATTCCCACTGCTGATGCCTTGCACTGCTGCGGGTGACCCACTCAGAGTGGCTACTGTGGGTATCAGCAGGGGAGTGCGTGTGGGATGAACGGCGGGGCCTGGGGCTTGGGCTGTGGTACCTGTGTTCCTGGCACTGGGGACTGTGGTGGTGCCTATGGTGTGGCATAGTGAGTTCCTAAGTCAGCAGTGGCAAGAAAATCTGAGCCTAAGTTGTGTTCTTTTATACCTAATTGAGTGGGAAATTGTGGTGGAAACAATTTGGTTTATTTAACAGCCCATCACAGGAGCAAGCAACCAATAGGCTACATGGGCGTACGGACGCAGGGGTGCATCATACAGACGACATCCAAAGATCCCACCGTGTTCATCCATGAGCAGCAAAAAAACATTATGATGGTAAGTAACACTCGCCTACGTATGTGTGCATTACACTCCTGCCAATATGAGAGTGGCAATGTGAGTGGCAGCAAAATACGAGCAAAGGCACATGGTGTGACAGTAATGGCAGAGGCCTGGCCTTCCAACTTTACAGGCTCACAGTACTTTGCTGCCACTGTCACATGGACCACTCTGGTATGTTTGTATGCAATGAAGGGGTGCCTAAATGATTTATGTTTGACATTTCTATGTAATCTGCTACTACTGTGGGATAGGAGAGCTGGCTTTGCCTTGTCGCTGGCCGTGGTCAGCTAGCCCTATCCAACAGTAGTAGTGGAGTGGAGAGTTAGGCGGCTTTTTGGACTAAGTGCATATGTGTTTGCAACACACTACTGCTGTGGGATGAGAGAGTTGGCTTTGCCTTGTTTCTGGGCGTGGTCAGCGAGCTCCATCCAACAGTAGAATGGAGAGTTAGGTGCGGCTTTGGCCTAAGTACATCTGCGCTTACAATCCACTACTACTGTAGGATGGGAGAGCTGGCTTCACCTTTTTGCTGGCCGCGGTCAGTGAGACCTATCTGACAGTAATAGCGGAGTGGAGAGCTAGGCGTGCCTTTTGGCCTAAGTGCGTCTGCGCTTGCAATAAGCTATTACTGTGGGATGGGAGAGCAGGATTAGGTGGCATTGGCATACACTAGCTTATACGAGGCTTGGGTGCTTGCACTGTCCCCGAAAATTACTTAAAGGGACAGGGGCATGCATGTAGAGCAAAAGGAGACACAAACAGAGGACATAAGTTAACAATGCACATCTGTTGTTTGCAGACATTTAGAGATCAATGGTACGACTTCAAGTCCAACACACATGAAAAGAGGACATTGGGAGAGGAAGTGGCTGCACATGTGAGTGGCGAGGGGACATTGCCTTACACCTTCACCCAAACAATGCAGCACATGTCGGACCTCAAACAGCGAAAATTGCCCCTGAACTTGCCAGGTAAGTGGATGTACAACAGAGATGGTGAGTAGAGATGAGCAAACTTTTGAAAAATTCGATTCAGCTGATTCGCCGAATTTTCCTACAAAATTTGTTTCGGTCCGAATTTATTTGCGACGAATCGCTATTAAAAACGGCTATTTCTGAGCTTCCGAAAGCCTCAATAGGGTTGTAAACCATTCTGTCTTGCTGTAACACGCATAGGATGCGTGCTGGGTTAGTGAAATAATACTGTAAATAATTATGACATGCAGATCAGAGGCATAGCTATTAGAATCGCAGAGCGGCACAATTGCAGAGAGTTGAGGTGGCATCACTATGAGGGGCCCCTATATTGCCTGCAAAACACACCCTGGAACTGGCAGCAACAGGAGCCCAAATATTGGCTGAAAAACATCCTGGAGTTGGCAGCAGGAGCCCAAAAATTGGCTGAATGACACCCTGGAGTTGCAAGCAGCAGCAGCAGGAGCCCAAACATAGCTTGAAAGAGACACTGGAGTTGGCAGCAGGAGCCCAAAAATTGGCTGAATGACACCCTGGAGTTGCAAGCAGCAGCAGCAACAGGAGCAAAAGGAGACACAAACAGAGGACATAAGTTAACAATGCACATCTGTTGTTTGCAGACATTTAGAGATCAATGGTACGACTTCAAGTCCAACACACATGAAAAGAGGACATTGGGAGAGGATGTGGCTGCACATGTGAGTGGCGAGGGGACATTGCCTTACACCTTCACCCAAACAATGCAGCACATGTCGGACCTCAAACAGCGAAAATTGCCCCTGAACTTGCCAGGTAAGTGGATGTACAACAGAGATGGTGAGTAGAGATGAGCAAACTTTTGAAAAATTCGATTCAGCTGATTCGCCGAATTTTCCTACAAAATTTGTTTCGGTCCGAATTTATTTGCGACGAATCGCTATTAAAAACGGCTATTTCTGAGCTTCCGAAAGCCTCAATAGGGTTGTAAACCATTCTGTCTTGCTGTAACACGCATAGGATGCGTGCTGGGTTAGTGAAATAATACTGTAAATAATTATGACATGCAGATCAGAGGCATAGCTATTAGAATCGCAGAGCGGCACAATTGCAGAGAGTTGAGGTGGCATCACTATGAGGGGCCCCTATATTGCCTGCAAAACACACCCTGGAACTGGCAGCAACAGGAGCCCAAATATTGGCTGAAAAACATCCTGGAGTTGGCAGCAGGAGCCCAAAAATTGGCTGAATGACACCCTGGAGTTGCAAGCAGCAGCAGCAGGAGCCCAAACATAGCTTGAAAGAGACACTGGAGTTGGCAGCAGGAGCCCGAAAATTGGCTGAATGACACCCTGGAGTTGCAAGCAGCAGCAGCAGCCCAAACATAGCTTGAAAGAGACACTGGAGTTGGCAGCAGGAGCCCAAAAATTGGCTGAATGACACCCTGGAGTTGCAAGCAGCAGCAGCAGCCCAAACATAGCTTGAAAGAGACACTGGAGTTGGCAACAGGAGCCCAAAAATTGGCTGAATGGCACCCTGGAGTTGCAAGCAGTAGCAGGAGCCAAAACATAGCTTGAAAGAGACACTGGAGTTAGCAGCAGGAGCCCAAAAATTGGCTGAATGACACCCTGGAGTTGCAAGCAGCAGCAGCAGCCGAACCTAGCTTGAAAAATACACTGGAGTTGGCAGCAGGAGCCCAAAAATTGGCTGAATGGCACCCTGGAGTTACAAGCAGCAGCAGCAGGAGCCCAAACATAGCTTGAAAGAGACACTGGAGTTGGCAGCAGGAGCCCAAAAATTGGCTGAATGACACCCTGGAGTTGCAAGCAGCAGCAGCAACAGGAGCAAAAGGAGACACAAACAGAGGACATAAGTTAACAATGCACATCTGTTGTTTGCAGACATTTAGAGATCAATGGTACGACTTCAAGTCCAACACACATGAAAAGAGGACATTGGGAGAGGAAGTGGCTGCACATGTGAGTGGCGAGGGGACATTGCCTTACACCTTCACCCAAACAATGCAGCACATGTCGGACCTCAAACAGCAAAAATTGCCCCTGAACTTGCCAGGTAAGTGGATGTACAACAGAGATGGTGAGTAGAGATGAGCAAACTTTTGAAAAATTCGATTCGGCTGATTCGCCGAATTTTCCTACAAAATTTGTTTCGGCCCGAATTTATTTGCGACAAATCGCTATTAAAAACGGCTATTTCTGAGCTTCCGAAAGCCTCAATAGGGTTGTAAACCATTCTGTCTTGCTGTAACACGCATAGGATGCGTGCTGGGTTAGTGAAATAATACTGTAAATAATTATGACATGCAGATCAGAGGCATAGCTATTAGAATCGCAGAGTGGCACAATTGCAGAGAGTTGAGGTGGCATCACTATGAGGGGCCCCTATATTGCCTGCAAAACACACCCTGGAACTGGCAGCAACAGGAGCCCAAATATTGGCTGAAAAACATCCTGGAGTTGGCAGCAGGAGCCCAAAAATTGGCTGAATGACACCCTGGAGTTGCAAGCAGCAGCAGCAGGAGCCCAAACATAGCTTGAAAGAGACACTGGAGTTGGCAGCAGTAGCCCGAAAATTGGCTGAATGACACCCTGGAGTTGCAAGCAGCAGCAGCAGCCCAAACATAGCTTGAAAGAGACACTGGAGTTGGCAGCAGGAGCCCAAAAATTGGCTGAATGACACCCTGGAGTTGCAAGCAGCAGCAGCAGCCCAAACATAGCTTGAAAGAGACACTGGAGTTGGCAACAGGAGCCCAAAAATTGGCTGAATGGCACCCTGGAGTTGCAAGCAGTAGCAGGAGCCAAAACATAGCTTGAAAGAGACACTGGAGTTAGCAGCAGGAGCCCAAAAATTGGCTGAATGACACCCTGGAGTTGCAAGCAGCAGCAGCAGCCGAACCTAGCTTGAAAAATACACTGGAGTTGGCAGCAGGAGCCCAAAAATTGGCTGAATGGCACCCTGGAGTTACAAGCAGCAGCAGCAACAGGAGCAAAAGGAGACACAAACAGAGGACATAAGTTAACAATGCACATCTGTTGTTTGCAGACATTTAGAGATCAATGGTACGACTTCAAGTCCAACACACATGAAAAGAGGACATTGGGAGAGGAAGTGGCTGCACATGTGAGTGGCGAGGGGACATTGCCTTACACCTTCACCCAAACAATGCAGCACATGTCGGACCTCAAACAGCGAAAATTGCCCCTGAACTTGCCAGGTAAGTGGATGTACAACAGAGATGGTGAGTAGAGATGAGCAAACTTTTGAAAAATTCGATTCGGCTGATTCGCCGAATTTTCCTACAAAACTTGTTTCGGTCCGAATTTATTTGCGACGAATCGCTATTAAAAACGGCTATTTCTGAGCTTCCGAAAGCCTCAATAGGGTTGTAAACCATTCTGTCTTGCTGTAACACGCATAGGATGCGTGCTGGGTTAGTGAAATAATACTGTAAATAATTATGACATGCAGATCAGAGGCATAGCTATTAGAATCGCAGAGCGGCACAATTGCAGAGAGTTGAGGTGGCATCACTATGAGGGGCCCCTATATTGCCTGCAAAACACACCCTGGAACTGGCAGCAACAGGAGCCCAAATATTGGCTGAAAAACATCCTGGAGTTGGCAGCAGGAGCCCAAAAATTGGCTGAATGACACCCTGGAGTTGCAAGCAGCAGCAGCAGGAGCCCAAACATAGCTTGAAAGAGACACTGGAGTTGGCAGCAGGAGCCCGAAAATTGGCTGAATGACACCCTGGAGTTGCAAGCAGCAGCAGCAGCCCAAACATAGCTTGAAAGAGACACTGGAGTTGGCAGCAGGAGCCCAAAAATTGGCTGAATGACACCCTGGAGTTGCAAGCAGAAGCAGCAGCCCAAACATAGCTTGAAAGAGACACTGGAGTTGGCAACAGGAGCCCAAAAATTGGCTGAATGGCACCCTGGAGTTGCAAGCAGCAGCAGGAGCCAAAACATAGCTTGAAAGAGACACTGGAGTTAGCAGCAGGAGCCCAAAAATTGGCTGAATGACACCCTGGAGTTGCAAGCAGCAGCAGCAGCCGAACCTAGCTTGAAAAATACACTGGAGTTGGCAGCAGGAGCCCAAAAATTGGCTGAATGGCACCCTGGAGTTACAAGCAGCAGCAGCAGGAGCCCAAACATACCTTGAAAGAGACACTGGAGTTGGCAGCAGGAGCCCGAAAATTGGCTGAATGACACCCTGGAGTTGCAAGCAGCAGCAGCAGCCCAAACATAGCTTGAAAGAGACACTGGAGTTGGCAGCAGGAGCCCAAAAATTGGCTGAATGACACCCTGGAGTTGCAAGCAGCAGCAGCAGCCCAAACATAGCTTGAAAGAGACACTGGAGTTGGCAACAGGAGCCCAAAAATTGGCTGAATGGCACCCTGGAGTTGCAAGCAGTAGCAGGAGCCAAAACATAGCTTGAAAGAGACACTGGAGTTAGCAGCAGGAGCCCAAAAATTGGCTGAATGACACCCTGGAGTTGCAAGCAGCAGCAGCAGCCGAACCTAGCTTGAAAAATACACTGGAGTTGGCAGCAGGAGCCCAAAAATTGGCTGAATGGCACCCTGGAGTTACAAGCAGCAGCAGCAGGAGCCCAAACATAGCTTGAAAGAGACACTGGAGTTGGCAGCAGGAGCCCAAAAATTGGCTGAATGACACCCTGGAGTTGCAAGCAGCAGCAGCAACAGGAGCAAAAGGAGACACAAACAGAGGACATAAGTTAACAATGCACATCTGTTGTTTGCAGACATTTAGAGATCAATGGTACGACTTCAAGTCCAACACACATGAAAAGAGGACATTGGGAGAGGAAGTGGCTGCACATGTGAGTGGCGAGGGGACATTGCCTTACACCTTCACCCAAACAATGCAGCACATGTCGGACCTCAAACAGCAAAAATTGCCCCTGAACTTGCCAGGTAAGTGGATGTACAACAGAGATGGTGAGTAGAGATGAGCAAACTTTTGAAAAATTCGATTCGGCTGATTCGCCGAATTTTCCTACAAAATTTGTTTCGGCCCGAATTTATTTGCGACAAATCGCTATTAAAAACGGCTATTTCTGAGCTTCCGAAAGCCTCAATAGGGTTGTAAACCATTCTGTCTTGCTGTAACACGCATAGGATGCGTGCTGGGTTAGTGAAATAATACTGTAAATAATTATGACATGCAGATCAGAGGCATAGCTATTAGAATCGCAGAGTGGCACAATTGCAGAGAGTTGAGGTGGCATCACTATGAGGGGCCCCTATATTGCCTGCAAAACACACCCTGGAACTGGCAGCAACAGGAGCCCAAATATTGGCTGAAAAACATCCTGGAGTTGGCAGCAGGAGCCCAAAAATTGGCTGAATGACACCCTGGAGTTGCAAGCAGCAGCAGCAGGAGCCCAAACATAGCTTGAAAGAGACACTGGAGTTGGCAGCAGTAGCCCGAAAATTGGCTGAATGACACCCTGGAGTTGCAAGCAGCAGCAGCAGCCCAAACATAGCTTGAAAGAGACACTGGAGTTGGCAGCAGGAGCCCAAAAATTGGCTGAATGACACCCTGGAGTTGCAAGCAGCAGCAGCAGCCCAAACATAGCTTGAAAGAGACACTGGAGTTGGCAACAGGAGCCCAAAAATTGGCTGAATGGCACCCTGGAGTTGCAAGCAGTAGCAGGAGCCAAAACATAGCTTGAAAGAGACACTGGAGTTAGCAGCAGGAGCCCAAAAATTGGCTGAATGACACCCTGGAGTTGCAAGCAGCAGCAGCAGCCGAACCTAGCTTGAAAAATACACTGGAGTTGGCAGCAGGAGCCCAAAAATTGGCTGAATGGCACCCTGGAGTTACAAGCAGCAGCAGCAACAGGAGCAAAAGGAGACACAAACAGAGGACATAAGTTAACAATGCACATCTGTTGTTTGCAGACATTTAGAGATCAATGGTACGACTTCAAGTCCAACACACATGAAAAGAGGACATTGGGAGAGGAAGTGGCTGCACATGTGAGTGGCGAGGGGACATTGCCTTACACCTTCACCCAAACAATGCAGCACATGTCAGACCTCAAACAGCGAAAATTGCCCCTGAACTTGCCAGGTAAGTGGATGTACAACAGAGATGGTGAGTAGAGATGAGCAAACTTTTGAAAAATTCGATTCGGCTGATTCGCCGAATTTTCCTACAAAACTTGTTTCGGTCCGAATTTATTTGCGACGAATCGCTATTAAAAACGGCTATTTCTGAGCTTCCGAAAGCCTCAATAGGGTTGTAAACCATTCTGTCTTGCTGTAACACGCATAGGATGCGTGCTGGGTTAGTGAAATAATACTGTAAATAATTATGACATGCAGATCAGAGGCATAGCTATTAGAATCGCAGAGCGGCACAATTGCAGAGAGTTGAGGTGGCATCACTATGAGGGGCCCCTATATTGCCTGCAAAACACACCCTGGAACTGGCAGCAACAGGAGCCCAAATATTGGCTGAAAAACATCCTGGAGTTGGCAGCAGGAGCCCAAAAATTGGCTGAATGACACCCTGGAGTTGCAAGCAGCAGCAGCAGGAGCCCAAACATAGCTTGAAAGAGACACTGGAGTTGGCAGCAGGAGCCCGAAAATTGGCTGAATGACACCCTGGAGTTGCAAGCAGCAGCAGCAGCCCAAACATAGCTTGAAAGAGACACTGGAGTTGGCAGCAGGAGCCCAAAAATTGGCTGAATGACACCCTGGAGTTGCAAGCAGAAGCAGCAGCCCAAACATAGCTTGAAAGAGACACTGGAGTTGGCAACAGGAGCCCAAAAATTGGCTGAATGGCACCCTGGAGTTGCAAGCAGCAGCAGGAGCCAAAACATAGCTTGAAAGAGACACTGGAGTTAGCAGCAGGAGCCCAAAAATTGGCTGAATGACACCCTGGAGTTGCAAGCAGCAGCAGCAGCCGAACCTAGCTTGAAAAATACACTGGAGTTGGCAGCAGGAGCCCAAAAATTGGCTGAATGGCACCCTGGAGTTACAAGCAGCAGCAGCAGGAGCCCAAACATACCTTGAAAGAGACACTGGAGTTGGCAGCAGGAGCCCAAAAATTGGCTGAATGACACCCTGGAGTTGCAAGCAGCAGCAGCAGGAGCCCAAACATAGCTTGAAAGAGACACTGGAGTTGGCAGCAGGAGCCCGAAAATTGGCTGAATGACACCCTGGAGTTGCAAGCAGCAGCAGCAGCCCAAACATAGCTTGAAAGAGACACTGGAGTTGGCAGCAGGAGCCCAAAAATTGGCTGAATGACACCCTGGAGTTGCAAGCAGAAGCAGCAGCCCAAACATAGCTTGAAAGAGACACTGGAGTTGGCAACAGGAGCCCAAAAATTGGCTGAATGGCACCCTGGAGTTGCAAGCAGCAGCAGGAGCCAAAACATAGCTTGAAAGAGACACTGGAGTTAGCAGCAGGAGCCCAAAAATTGGCTGAATGACACCCTGGAGTTGCAAGCAGCAGCAGCAGCCGAACCTAGCTTGAAAAATACACTGGAGTTGGCAGCAGGAGCCCAAAAATTGGCTGAATGGCACCCTGGAGTTACAAGCAGCAGCAGCAGGAGCCCAAACATACCTTGAAAGAGACACTGGAGTTGGCAGCAGGAGCCCAAAAATTGGCTGAATGACACCCTGGAGTTGCAAGCAGCAGCAGCAGCAGGGGCCCAAACATAGCTTGAAAGAGACACTGGAGTTGGCAGCAGGAGCCCAAAAATTGGCTGAATGACACACTGCAGTTGGCAGCAGCAGGAGGCCAAACAGAGCTTGAAAGAGACACTGGAGTTGGAAGCAGGAGCCCAAAAATTGGCTGAATGATACCCTGGAGTTGCAAGCAGCAGCAGCAGGAGCCCAAACATAGCTTGAAAGAGACACTGGAGTTGGCAGCAGGAACCCAAAAATTGGCCTAAAGACACACTGCAGTTGGCAGCAGCAGGAGGCCAAATATAGCTTGAAAGAGACACTGGAGTTGGCAGCAGGAGCCCAAAAATTGGCCTAAAGACACACCCTGGAGTTGGCAGCAGCAGCAGCAGGAGCCCAAACATTGGCTGAAAGAGACACTGGAGTTGGCAGCAGGAGCCCAAACATTGACTGATAGACACACCCTGGAGATGCTAGCAGCAGCAGCAAGAACCCAACAATTGGCCTAAAGACACACTGGAGTTGTCAGAAGCAGCAACAGGAGCCCAAACATTGGCTGAAAGAGACACTGGAGTTGGCAGAAGGAGCCCAAAAATTGGCCTAATGACACACTGGAGTTGGCAGCAGCAGCAGGAGCCCAAACATTGCTTGAAAGAGACACTGGAGTTGGCAGCAGGAGCCCAAAAATTGGACTAAAGACACACACCAAAATGCAATATATTAATAAAACAGAGCCTGTAGTAGCTGCTTTAGTATAACAGATAGGGTGAAATGTGCCAGTTTGGGATACCCTGCGGCCTGGTGTTTTTAATGGACGCACAAAACCAATTCAAAATGCAATATATTAATAAAACAGAGCCTTTAGAAGCTGCTTTAGTATAAAAGATAGGGTGAAATGTGCTGGTTTGGGATGCCCATGGGGCCTGGTGTTTTTACAGGACGCACAAAACCAATTCAAAATGCAATATATTAATAAAACAGAGCCTGTAGAAGCTGATTTAGTATAACAGATAGGGTGAAATGTGCTGGTTTGGAATACCCTGCGACCTGGTGTTTTTACAGGACGCACAAAACCAATTCAAAATGCAATATATTAATAAAACAGAGCCTGTAGAAGCTGCTTTAGTATAACAGATAGGGTGAAATGTGCCGGTTTGGGATACCCTGCGGCCTGGTGTTTTTACAGGACGCACAAAACCAATTCAAAATGCAATATATTAATAAAACAGAGCCTTTAGAAGCTGCTTTAGTATAACAGATAGGTTGAAATGTGCCGGTTTGGGATACCCTGCGGCCTGGTGTTTTTACAGGACGCACAAAACCAATTCAAATTGCAATATATTAATAAAACAGAGCCTTTAGAAGCTGATTTAGTATAACAGATAGGCTGAAATAGTATGCCCATGTGGGCTGGGGTTTTTACAGCATACAAAAAAAATTAAAACTAATCAAGTTATAAGAAATGCTTGTGTGTAACAGATAGGGTTAAAAGATGGGATGCCAAGATGGGATGCACA
Source organism: Gastrophryne carolinensis (assembly GCA_027917425.1). NCBI lineage: Eukaryota > Metazoa > Chordata > Amphibia > Anura > Microhylidae > Gastrophryne > Gastrophryne carolinensis. Next base: position 169,451,379 of record CM051237.1, on the reverse strand, counting down.
GTGGCCAGGAATTTTTACAGCACAAAAAAAAGCAATTTAAAACTGATCTGGCAAATTAAGTGAAGTGAAAATAAAAATAAAAGTTTCCCTGTCACTTTCTCTGCTGTCCCTGCCTGGATCGTTCCCGATTTTTCCCTATCTTTCCCTGGCTCTCCCTGGCACTGTGTGGGTCTCTGTGGGTCTCCCTGACTCTCCCTGCCTGTCTGTAAGTCTCTCCCTGTCTGCAGCAACCTCCGTTCTCTCTGCAATGCAAGGCTGAAATGCGCACAAGCAAGATGGCCGCAGTTTATATAGCACTGTGACATCACCGGGCTTCCTGGCTGCTGATAGGCTGCATGTGACCTTCCCATGATAACTTGCCCCAGGGGATATGTCCAGACATGTGCATCCACCATTTTACAATGGCTGTAATTGAAATAAATGGAGTTTGAAGGAAAACTTCGATCGATCGAAACGCGGGGGAAATTCGGATTCGTTTAGTATCAAATTTTTCCTGAAATTCGGATTCGTTCGAATCGATTCGCTCATCTCTAATGGTGAGCTATCAAGGTAATGAGATACCAAAATTATCTTTTCTTTTGTAGCTGGGAAACTCTGGTGGTGGATCAAGCCCACTCAGATGCGAGTGGTCCGATCAGTGGGGCACAGAAGATAGTGGCAAAAAAAAGGCATACGCTGGAAAGACATCGAAGGCCACGTCAAACCCAGAGCAATGAGATCCACAAGTTACGTTCGAAAACTGGTAAAAACTTGGCTTCCGAGGCTACTTTGGCTGCAAATTATATAAATGCTCATCTAAACCACGAACAAACAAACTTGGAAATTTCACGGTTTTCAGGATCAGTTCTAGAAAAAAACAAGCATTCACGGGCAGGCTCTAAACCCATCTAAACCCCATAACAGGCAGTGTGTCAGAACCTCGAAAAACCTCTAACAGGTAGAGTGGCAGATATCTCCCCCCAGGAAGTTCTTAACAGGCAGTGTGGCAGAACCCTGCTCAGAAGCCCTTAACAGGCAGTATGGCAGAACCCAACCAGGAAGCCCATAAGAGGCAGCGTAGCAGAAATCCCCCCAATAACCCTATAACAGGCAGTGTGGCAGGCTCCCCCATAAGAACCACATCACAGGCAGTGTGGCAGAACACCCCTCAACCAAGAATCTGCAAGTTCGTCCCAAGGGAGCCCAGAAGCGATGTGGGAGGAGGGGGGGCGTGACTCTTTAAAGTACATGTAATGTCTCTTTGGACATTTGCCTTTTTGTCAGCCAGTTCTTCACCTATAGACAAGCCCCCATCTGCTGGGAAGATGGTGATGCCCCCATGATTACTGTTACCCCCAGGACTTACCCCCAGGATGCTGGCTTACAAGATGAAGACAGGTGAGCCCCCAAGGCACTGCGCGCTGGGTTAAAGGACCAGACAACTCATGCAGCTGGGAGCTGTGGAGTGAGGCAAAGGTAGTGTAATTGGGAATGAAGCAGGGGTCAGGAGCTAGGTGGTATGAAAACTGTGTAGTACCATGGAAGGAGGAGATAAGATATAAGTCAAGGTTGAGCCAAAGGTCAAGGATTTCCAGGACTTGCCAAAGTACTTATGCAGGGTTTACAAGGATTGATTATCGAATGCGAAATTGCTCAATCGGCTGCAGCTTAGCGTTAATTGTACCGTGGAAACAGCCGCTGTGATCAAGCGATGAACGAAAATGGTTAATCGTCCGGCTGTCACATTAGCGATCACTCTAGCGACTGATTATCCAAAAAATCTCTGGCGTCTGAACATAGTGGCTCAATCGATCGCTCTAGCGACTTATAATCAAAAAAATCTCTGGTGTCTGAACATAAGGGTTGATTCAGAGAGACAAAAAAAGACTTTAGTTTTTGTGTCGATCTGTTTTTTTTTTAAATGTTCCTGCTCTCTTATGAGTGTGCGAGCGATTCTATGCATGCAGTGCAAGCCTTCTGTAAAGTCTTCGTCCGCTCGTATGCCAGAGTACGAGAATGTCATTTTCCAGCGTGACTTTTCCGTTTCATTTGCTCATGTTACAACGTTGGCTTTCGTTTTTGCCCTTTTTCCATCGTCTCCTCCCACGAATCCTTTACGTTTCCCGTTAGATTCTGTTTTCCTTTTTCAATAAATAATCGTCCAGACGAAAATCCTTACGATCTTACGCCTGCCCACTACAAACTTAACTCATTAAAGTGCTCGCCTACATATTTGGTTCACTCACTTGTGCTACAATGCTTAGCTAAACCACTTCGCGGTTAGGTTCTTCTTCCATTTCTGACCCCTAAAACTTACCCAAACCACTTCGCGGTTAGGTTCTTCTTCCATTTCTGACCCCTAAAACTTACCAAAACCACTTCGCGGTTAAGTTCTTCTTCCATTTCTGACCACTAAAAATTACCCAAACCACTTCGCGGTTAGGTTCTTCTTCCAATTCTGACCACTAAAACTTACCCAAACCTCTTCGAAACTGGAATGTTTTTTAGGTGGCAAGCTAACTCATGACGCCATATGTCATTATGCTAAGTAATTAATCTAAGGAAGTGGACATATGTCATTATGCTAAGTAATTAATCTAAGGAAGTGGGCATATGTCATTATGCTAAGTAATTAATCTAAGGAAGTGGGCATATGTTATTATGCTAAGTAATTAATCTAAGGAAGTGGGCATATGTCTTTATGCTAAGTAATTAATCTAAGGAAGTGGGCATATGTCATTATGCTAATGCCATTGACTATGGCTTTAGGTATCTTGGTGATCATGTCAATTACCACATACTCAAAAGAATGATATTACAACTTACTTCATTGGTGGCCAACGTCTGCGTTGGGACCACCCTGGGTTCTGGGCCCTGCCACTGCTGGGAAGTTGAGGCTGTAGAGACATGTCAAATAGCGTCACTTCTAATGTCAGAGTCAACAGTAAGCAAATGACAATTTGAATGTGTGTGTGACATCACCCACCTTCTCCATGTGCTTCCTGAGCATGATCTGCTGCAGTCTTTGCTCCAGATCCTTCACCCGCTACATCTAGAAAAAGAGATTAAGGGAATCAGCTTTGTTTTAAATAGCATGTATGTGTGTGCGGTTACATGAAGAGTCACATACCAGAGGCTAAGGGCTCCGTCGCTGGGTACAACTCCCTGCCCACGCCGTGACACCCCTCCTCTACAGAGGAGGGGTAGGACCGTCGCCCTGGAGATCCACCAACTTCACTTAGTGCTGCAGAATCATGCAGCACTGATCGGCCTGTGAGCCTCCGGGTGCTTCGTATTCGGTACTTAATTTCCAGCACTAGAAAAGAAAAGCATTTATAAATAAAGGCCTACCTTCTGTATTAGTTACATCTAGCATGCAATTGCTAAGTACTTACTTGGGAAATGGAGCCCGAAAAAATCGCCGCACCCGGGCATGTGGAGCCGTTTCAGGTCCGACCAATGCTGCACAATCTGCGTGTGGGTGAAGGTGGTGTCCGTCTCGTGCTGGATCCTGGAAACGATCTCCAGGGCGATGGTCCTCTTCTCAAAAGTGTTGGGCAGGTAGTTGTACCTGCGCTGAAGCATCGTCTAAAAAACACAAAATAAACATAGTTTTTAGATCAAACTGCATACAAATATCTGTCACAATTAGATCAGTTGACTAAATTACATTCCCAGACACATTTCTAGCCTCAAACTATCCTTCTAGATGTATGGATGTTAGTGAGTTTTACACACTTTTACACATAACTGTTTTTTCCTGCGCTTCCTTAAGGCCTAGGCATGCATTTAGATGGCAAATCAAAGTCATTACAAAACACTTCCGAGCATAACCAGCTCTTGTTGTTGGCGGGTGAAGATCGTAGGCACCATCTTTCTTCTTGTCCGCAGCAGATAAATAATGCCCCAGCGGTTTGCGGGTTCCGCACGGCTGGACTAACGACCGTACGCACGCATACGCGAACGCGTAAGCGTCATACCCAGGCATTAGTATTTAGTATTGGACACACAGCTCATTCTCTTTGAGAGTCTCAACATGCCAGCCACAAACCAGGCAATGAGGCCAGCAGCAAAATACCACAGCGGCCTGAGGAGCCTTCCTCACGTCCGACCACTCGGTCCCAAATTCCAACTTTGAAGGTGCGGGAAACGCGCAGCCACAGTGGCCAGGCCAAGGCGACAATACCCACCAAGTCTGCTAAGCCCAAAACAACCAGCAAAGCAAAGGAGGCAGCGGCGAAGAAGAAGACCACAACCAAGCAGGCAGGTACACCCGCAAAAAAGCCCACTAAGAGGGTGAGAAGCCCCAGCCCCCAAAAAACACCATCCCCTCCTCCCCGGCCTACCACATTCAAGGCCAGTAAAAGCCCAGAAGCCCCAGCCCACCCAGCTCAGCATCTCCTGAGCCACGTGGGAAATGCAGCCATGGAACCACCAAGAGCCACAGGCCCAGAAGCCCCAGCCCACCCAGCTCAGCATCTCCAGAGCCACGTGGGAAACGCGGCCATGGAAATAGCAGGAGCCACAGGCCCAGAAGCCCCAGCCCACCCAGCTCACCATCTCCAGAGCCACGTGGGAAATGCGGCCATGGAACCACCAAGAGCCACAGGCCCAGAAGCCTCAGCCCACCCAGCTCAGCATCTCCATAGCCACGTGGGAAACACACCCATGGCCATGGAAAGAGCAAGACCCACAGGCACAGAAGGCCAAGCACAGCCAGCTCAGCATCTCCAGAGCCACGTGCAAGTACCTCCCAGGGGCATGGAACCACAAGTGGCAAGGGCACAAAGAGGCACAGGGCCAGAAGCACCACACCCTCAAGCACACCCTCCCCTCCTCGGCCACATTTGCCACCGGCACAGGTGGCAAGCAACAATCCATATGCCACATCCACGCCTGCAAGTTCAGTGGCCACCCAGACAAGGACCCCAAGTCCATTTCCAAGTCCAGTCCATTCTTTATCCAGCCACCTGTCCAACATTTCAACACAACAGAGCCAGCCCAGAATGTCCCCCGAATTGCCTACATCCAGAGATGAGCCCGAACAGCAAGCAATAGGCCAGACATTGCGGCAAGGACAGTTGAGTGGCAGGTTTGGTGAGGCCCAAACTCTGGCATTGGCAAGTGGGCTGACCCTACATTATGACAAGCTATATGGGCGAAAATCCAAATCTACAAGCAAATTGCGAAAAATGAAATCTTGGAGGAGTTCACCAAACAGGTCAATGCAGCGGGAGAGGAGCTTAAAGATGTGGAGCAGATCCAGCGCAAAATTTCTGACCTGAAGTATGCAGCACGGAAGAAAGAAAATAAGCGGCGCAATTACAGGTACATATTCGAGTTGTGCATTTGTCTGCTTCTTGTATTGTCAACAATTTCCTAAATTTGCCAACCTATATTTTTCAGCTTACAAACTGGTGGAGGCTTCCCCACAAAATTAGAGTTTACCCGAGCTGAGGAGATGGTGCTGGCGCTGATAAATCCCGTGGCATTAGAGGGCCACTCGGGACAATGGGAGACGGACATCCCTACTATTCCTGCAGGTTAGTAATGTTAGTGTGTATGTGAAATGTTTTAAACGTGTAAAATTAGGCTCACAGGCATATAAGAACACATGCCCCTAGGGAGTGGCTTGTAGGGGAGGTTACAGTTTTAGCAGGGTGTGTAATGTCTGCGGAATGTTCTTTTTCAAATTTGCTAGCCCATACATGACCTTGGAGAGTATTTATGGTCACTATTAAAGTCTTAATATTAGCAAAGCACTGCCTGCTATGTGATTCTACTCAATCATATCCAACACTTCCTTTTTTGTCTTTAGGCCACTTGGGTTTTAGCTGTGCTTTGGTCTGAAATACTTGATCTGGGGTCAGGGAAAGGTCTACATAGGAAGAATGCCCACCAGCATACTCTTAAGCCAAATGCTATTTGCAAGCTGAGTGTGGGCCCCTAATCGCTCTTTAGGGATGTGTGAAGCCTCATAACATAGCAGTACATGCATGTTTGTATTATTTAAGGTGGCTAATGTGTATATACAGGGTCATACATATAACAGATAATGACATTCATAGTGAAGGGCACCTTGGACCATTGGGGGTGTTGCCATTCCTGCTTGCCCACGTGTTTTATTGTAGCATATGTAGTAATACAGATCATCAATGGATATTTGGGTGTTTACGTGCCATTTTATTTACAATACAGCCCAGCATCAACCCTCAGCAAGTGTGGAAGCCTCATCCAGTTTGACCATGCCGTCAAGTTCCGTGCTGCCTAGGAGCCAGTAGCAGATATATACGGTAAGTGTATTTTGCTAAATCTGCTGATGCATGTGAATCAACATGACAAATTAGCATAACTAAGATATTTAGGGACCAAACTGAACCTTTTTTTGCACATGTCCCAACAGACCCACACACTAATGGAGGAAATCCAGGAGATGGAGGAGGATGGCACCTTGATGGGACCTTCGCAACTGACCCCCCTGGAACATGGTCCCAACATGCTACTGCACCAAATCCTCTGCAGCAGAGTGTAGCTGGACGCATGCTGCCAACCCATCATGGGCAGCATGCAGAGACTGAGCCTATAGTCCCCAGTGGTTGCTCTGCTGCAGAGGATTTGCCGAGCACATCTGCGACTCTTGCTCACCCTAGACGTCCAGCATCTGCAGGCGCTCAAACCCGGGGAATTGGGAGGCGTAGTCAGTAACGTCGACCAGTTTCCCAGGGGAGGCGCCTGCCGATCCTGGAGTCAGCGTGGCACCATGAGAGGCGTTTATTTCGCCAGGTGACTCAAAGAACCACAGAGCAGCTTACTGCACAATTAGATACATTAAATAATACATTCACCTCCATGCTGACAGAATTTTGGACGAGCAACAGCCACATGGCCACCTTAACTAATAATTTGACAGGAATGCTCAAGGAAGTTAGAACCAGCAATAGACTCATGTTGGAACAGTGGCAGATTCTGAATGCCACACATGCCCAGATGATGGGCCATCCCCAAGGCCCACCACCAGGGTTTTATGGGCAACACCCATTTTGACAGCTATTTGCCCTGGATCTGCTCCACATCTTTCCTCTACACCCCCACTGTATTGACCTGTCTGGTGAGCACTACCAAGATTGCCTTTTGTTATGGCTTTGCTTGTCTGATTTGGATTTTCGCCCATATAGCTCATTAGAGTGCTGAGATACCCCACTAGCCAATGCCTGAGCTCAATCCTCACTGAACCTGCCACTCAAGCTGTCACGCTGCAGGCTTTGGCCTAATGAAATTGTGTCTGGCTCATCCTGTTTGTAGGCATGATTGGGGGACATTCTGGTCTGGCAAACTACTACCTTGAACCCTGGCAAAGATTGGACTGGACTTGGATTTGGACTGGGGGTTATTAGGCTCGATTCAAAGAAACATTCGTCCGGACATCCGTAGCTGTCTGTGAAAGTTTTGGTGGGTGTTTGTCATTTTTTTGCTTTTTTTCGTACATTTTTCATTCGTACGAACGTTCGGGAAGATGCGTATATGCTCTTTTGAAAAACGGAAGCAAATCGGAAGTTTCTCGTTCATTCGGGAGCATTTTTCCACCAAATCTGAATTTTTTCGTCCGTTCTGAAATTTTTCGTTATTGCAGTGGGCTTGCGATTAATTCAGAGAGCTGATTGCCGATGGGACAACACCCCATAAATCCGTTTAATTGACGAACCACTCCCGGCACCTTTTAGACGTCGGAACTAGAGCCATGGACGAGTCTACTGCCTTTGAGGAGCATGAGGATCTGCAACTCATGGGAATTGAGATCGTCCGGAGGTCACAGACCAGACTGCATCGGCGGCGACGCATGGACATCAATAGCATGCATGACATTGAGCTGTTCGAGCTGACCAGGCTTAATCGCGCTTCCCTCCATAAATTGTATAGTGAGCTGCGGCCATGGTTAGCCCGCACCACAAGGAAGGGGCAAGCAATTTCAGGTATGACCAAGATGCTTGGCTGCCTGCAATTTTTGGCGAACGGCTCGTTCCAGAGGCTGGGTGCCCTCTCCGTGGGGATGTCCCAGCCTACGCTGAGCCGCGCACTATCCAAATTTTTGGAAGGCATGGCTACCCTAACTCGGAAATATATTTGTTTCCCTGAGGATATGGTAGCCCGAAACGCCATTAAGCTGGCATTTTATAATATCGCCGACATGCCCAACGTCATGGGTGCTATTGACTGCACACACGTTGCCCTCGTCCCGCCGGCAGTCGACGAGTATATATACAGGCAAGTTGTGGCTTCCATTGTATCTAAATGTTTGGTTGTCCCTCCTTTGGCCAATACCATTATTTGTATTTCTCCATCCTTGTTTTTAAACCATCATTGTGAATAGTCCCTCCTTTTAAGCAGAGCATCCTTGCCCTTATTTACTCCATTTTTAGCCTCCCTTATTGTGAATAGTCCCTCCTTTTAAGCAGAGCATCCTTGCCCTTATTTTCTACATTTTTAGCCTCCCTTATTGTGAATAGTCCCTCCTTTTAAGCAGAGCATCCTTGCCCTTATTTTCTAAATTTTTAGCCTCCCTTATTGTGAATAGTCCCTCCTTATAAGCAGATCATCCTTGCCCTTATTTTCTACATTTTTAGCCTCCCTTATTGTGAATAGTCCCTCCTTTTAAGCAGATCATCCTTGCCCTTATTTTCTACATTTTTAGCCTCCCTTATTGTGAATAGTCCCTCCTTTTAAGCAGAGCATCCTTGCCCTTATTTACTCCATTTTTAGCCTCCCTTATTGTGAATAGTCCCTCCTTTTAAGCAGAGCATCCTTGCCCTTATTTACTCCAATATTTAGCCTCCCTTATTGTGAATAGTCCCTCCTTTTAAGCAGAGCATCCTTGCCCTTATTTACTCCATTTTTAGCCTCCCTTATTGTGAATAGTCCCTCCTTTTAAGCAGAGCATCCTTGCCCTTATTTACTCCATTTTTAGCCTCCCTTATTGTGAATAGTCCCTCCTTTTAAGCAGAGCATCCTTGCCCTTATTTTCTACACTTTTAGCCTCCCTAATTGTGAATAGTCCCTCCTTTTAAGCAGATCATCCTTGCCCTTATTTTCTATATTTTTAGCCTCCCTTATTGTGAATAGTCCCTCCTTTTAAGCAGAGCATCCTTGCCCTTATTTACTCCATTGTTAGCCTCCCTTATTGTGAATAGTCCCTCCTTTTAAGCAGAGCATCCTTGCCCTTATTTACTCCAGTTTTAGCCTCCCTTATTGTGAATAGTCCCTCCTTTTAAGCAGAGCATCCTTGCCCTTATTTACTCCATTTTTAGCCTCCCTTATTGTGAATAGTCCCTCCTTTTAAGCAGAGCATCCTTGCCCTTATTTACTCCATTTTTAGCCTCCCTTATTGTGAATAGTCCCTCCTTTTAAGCAGAGCATCCTTGCCCTTATTTTCTACATTTTTAGCCTCCCTAATTGTGAATAGTCCCTCCTTTTAAGCAGATCATCCTTGCCCTTATTTTCTACATTTTAGCCTCCCTTATTGTGAATAGTCCCTCCTTTTAAGCAGAGCATCCTTGCCCTTATTTACTCCATTTTTAGCCTCCCTTATTGTGAATAGTCCCTCCTTTTAAGCAGAGCATCCTTGCCCTTATTTACTCCATTTTTAGCCTCCCTTATTGTGAATAGTTCCTCCTTTTAAGCAGAGCATCCTTGCCCTTATTTTCTACATTTTTAGCCTCCCTTATTGTGAATAGTCCCTCCTTTTAAGCAGAGCATCCTTGCCCTTATTTTCTACATTTTAGCCTCCCTTATTGTGAATAGTCCCTCCTTTTAAGCAGAGCATCCTTGCCCTTATTTACTCCATTTTTAGCCTCCCTTATTGTGAATAGTCCCTCCTTTTAAGCAGAGCATCCTTGCCCTTATTTACTCCATTTTTAGCCTCCCTTGTTGTGAATAGTCCCTCCTTTTAAGCAGAGCATCCTTGCCCTTATTTACTCCATTTTTAGCCTCCCTTATTGTGAATAGTCCCTCCTTTTAAGCAGAGCATCCTTGCCCTTATTTTCTACATTTTTAGCCTCCCTTATTGTGAATAGTCCCTCCTTTTAAGCAGAGCATCCTTGCCCTTATTTTCTACATTTTTAGCCTCCCTTATTGTGAATAGTCCCTCCTTTTAAGCAGAGCATCCTTGCCCTTATTTACTCCATTTTTAGCCTCCCTTATTGTGAATAGTCCCTCCTTTTAAGCAGAGCATCCTTGCCCTTATTTTCTATATTTTTAGCCTCCCTTATTGTGAATAGTCCCTCCTTTTCATTAGCCACTCTATGTTGCTAGTCTCTCCTTTTACATATTCCCTCATTGCAATCAATCCCTCCATGATAATGCTTCCTCCTTGGCAAGAGTGTATGTGCCATTCTTTGCCAACTTTGGCACAAGTCAAACATTTTAAAGTGTACTTGAAAGAGAACAAGTCACTCAACCTTGTAAAGGCTCGAACATACATCTTCTTTTGTTGGCCACTTAAATGTAAGGTAGTTGTTTATTGTTAGTTGTCTTTTTGTTTTATGTTTATTTTTGACACAGAAATCGGAAAATGGGCCACTCACTGAATGTGCAAGCAGTGGTGGGCCAGGACATGCGTTTTCTGAGCGTCCTGGCAGGCTACCCTGGCTCAGCCCATGATGCCTACATCCTGCGCCGTTCTGGATTATTCCGGCGGTTTGAGGCAGGAGAATTTGCGGGTGCATGGCTCCTTGGTAAGTTGAGTCCAATTACCGATTTAGAATTTATATGTGTGGCTTGAATGCTTGTGGGAGTCACCTTTCCTACACGATGCCTTGCAAAAAATGTTCACCTTGGGAACATGTGTAACCCGACTGGACCCATTACTTGATCCAAACTACATTGGCTGCAAAATTTATAGTCCTGCATTGTTTAAACTCCAAAGTGTAATGAGAGCAAAAGTCAGAAACAGTCTTCCAAACACTTTGACATCCAAATCTGTAAGGGACTTTAGCAGAGGGTCTGCGCCATCTTTGCTTACATGCATTTCACTTACTGAGTAGAGGTGAGCGGGATAAAGTGCAGGGGCAGCCTTACACCTGTTTTGGACTAAGCCAAAACAGAAAATGGGTCAGGTAAAGTTAAACCATAATACATTGTTCTGCAGCACAGACAGGAAACAATAGCTGCTAACAGTCTGCTTGATTACCCAGCATCTACAGTATAATTGACCTACTTTGGGCCCCCATCTCTCACATATGTTTAATTGTTGTTTTGACATCTGCAATATGTATGCTCATGTTTGGGTGACAATGTCACATACCTCAGTAATATTTCTTTACAAGCAATTTTGCGCTGCAATGTCTGAATTAATGGTAATATTAGTTTCCCTTACATTGTTGTAGGCGATTTGGGGTATCCACTACTCCCGTGGTTGATGACTCCGGTCCTCCGGCCACAGACTCCAGCCCAAGAGGCCTACAATCGTGCCCATAGAAAGACCAGGGCAGTGGTAGAGAGGGCCTTTGGACTCCTGAAGACCCGTTTTCGGTGCTTGGACCACACTGGGGGCTCCCTGCTGTATGACCCTAAAAAGGTCATTGATATCATTATGGCATGTGCAGCGCTGCATAATTTTGCTATTCTGCAAAGGGTCCCCCGATATGTTGATTGCCCACCCTCTCCACCCTCCGATGAGCCAGACGACGCCTATGTGGGCCAGCCAAGTGCGTCTGGGCAAGCCGTGCGGGCCAATTTAATAGTCACACATTTTGCCTAATTTATGTTTGGGTTTGGATGTGTTTTTTTGGACTTGGTTATTGTTGATTTTTTTATTTGTTTTTGGTATGTCTAATTTCATTATGAATAAACCAATAATGAATTTGTGTTAAAAAACAACAACAATGTTTGTGGACTTATTTGGAGACATTTTTTGTTGGTTTTTTTTGGGTCTACTTGAACTAATATTTCGCAATCAAAACACCACAGACATAAACTTGTTGAAACCAAAATATTTACTAGTTTGTAAAATGTTTCTGGCATACAAACTGAATAGGAGGTGAGTGCCCCTCACAGACTTTGGGGCCAGACATGTACATGAAATTGTTGGAAAAACATGTTCCAAAACATAAAAATTGACACAAATAAGCCCTCTCCTGCTTGCCCACATTTTCAACAGACACAGGTTTCAAGCAAACCGAGCTATGCCACATCTACGCCTGTAAGTCAAAGGCCCACCCAAACCAGAACAGCCAGTCCCAATCCCAATCCAGTACAATCACAGCCAGGGCCCAAGGTCTTAGTTTGGCAGCCCAGAATGTCACCCAATCATGCCGCCAAACATGAGGAGCCACCACAAATGAGATTGTGCCCAAGACAGCCACGCCACAGCTTAAGTGGCCGCTTCAGTGAGTCTTGGGCTCTGGCATTGGCTAGTGGGCTACCTCACGCCTTGACTGACCTATATGGGGGCAAATCCAAAACAACCTAGCAAGAGCAGCGCAAAATGGCAGAATTTTAGCCCTCACCAGACAAGTCAATCCAGTGGGGATGTCTCGCAAAGATGTGGAACAGATTCAGGCCAAACACACATTAATATTGGTGATGCCCATAGAACCCAGGTTGGGGCCCTTGGGGGGGGGCTAACCTGGGCCTGTGTGGCATTCAGAATCTGCAACTGTTCCAAAATGTTTCTTTGGTTACTGTGCATTTCGGCCATGCCTGACCTGATTTCGGAGGTCAAGTTGGCCATGTGGCTGTTATGGGTCCTCAATTCAGTCAGCACGGCACTGAAGGTAGTATTTAGGGACTCTAATTGGCCCCTAATATGCTCCTGATTTTGCTGATTTTGGCGACGAAAAAGCCGCCTATCTTGGTGCCATGCTGACTCCATCATCTGCACGCCCCTCCCCTGGGAAACTGGACGACGTTGCTGAGTACGCCGCCCAATTCCCCGGGTTGTGGGGCGTGCAGATGATGTTGCTCGAGGACCCCCAACAGCCACAGGTATGCTCGCCAAATCCTCAGCAGCAGATCTGAAACTGGGGACTGGAGGGTCAGTCTCTGCATGCTGCCCACAATGTGCAGGCAGCATGCAGCCAGCTTCCCTCTGCTGCTGAGGATTTGGCGGAGAAACATTTTGGGACAGTTGCAGATTCTGGCCCAGGGGAAGATCTTCATAATCTCCAAGGAAGCTTCCATCTTCCTCCTGCTCCTGGATTTGCTCCATCAGTGTGTGGCTCTGTTGGGGAAATGTAAAAAAAAAAAAGGTTCAGTGTGGGGAATACATATATAAATCAGACAAGAAAAACATGGCAAGCCACATGCATACACAACAGCATGAAAAAACACTTACCGTAGATATCGGATCCTGGGTCCTATGCAGCGCGGAAGAAGACGGCAGCGGTAACATGGCAGAGGAGTCCCCACTAGCTGAGGGATGATGCTGGGCTGCATTAGAAGAAAAAGAGCTATGAAAACACACAACTATGCATTGATGTTTAAGCACACTTATGCTAAGCAAAGAAACGTGGCCAAGCAGGAATGGCCACTCCCACAACGTGGCCACTTGGCATTCACTAGGAATGCCATTACATTAGTGCATGGATTGTTAAACCAGACTAGACACATTGGTCACGTGTCTAAAAACAAACATGCAAGTAATGGCTGCTGTGTGAGTTGCCACATCCCTTTTAGGCGATGAAGTTAACACACTAAGATGCAAAATAGCAGTTACAATATGATTCTGGGGGGGAACATTGTATCTCTGAAAACATTTGTAGCAAACCATCTTAATCCGTTGGGCACCCAACCCAGCTCTTACCACATTGACCAACAGCCAAAGATGTTAGTGTGGCGTGTGCTTGTCAGTTAATACATAGCACGCATTCCTTTTCTCCACTCCTAAGTTTCTTAGTTTACTGTAATTTACTTAAACGTCATGTATGTGGCTGTCAATTTGCACATTACCAGTCCACACACATTACACACCCTGGTCAAAGTGAGCACTCCACTAAAAGCAACACCCTCGAGCCATGTGTTTAGCTAGCCCTTGCAGCCACCCCCTCGAGCCATGTGTTTAGCTAGCCCTTGCAGCCACCCCCTCGAGCCATGTGTTTAGCTAGCCCTTGCAGCCACCCCCTAGAGCCATGTGTTTAGCTAGCCCTTGCAGCCACCCCCTCGAGCCATGTGTTTAGCTAGCCCTTGCAGCCACCCCCTCGAGCCATGTGTTTAGCTAGCCCTTGCAGCCACCCCCTCGAGCCATGTGTTTAGCTAGCCCTTGCAGCCACCCCCTCGAGCCATGTGTTTAGCTAGCCCTTGCAGCCACCCCCTAGAGCCATGTGTTTAGCTAGCCCTTGCAGCCACCCCCTAGAGCCATGTGTTTAGCTAGCCCTTGCAGCCACCCCCTAGAGCCATGTGTTTAGCTAGCCCTTGCAGCCACCCCCTAGAGCCATTTGTTTAGCTAGCCCTTGCAGCCACCCCCTAGAGCCATGTGTTTAGCTAGCCCTTGCTGCCTATGTGTAGGTTTACACACATTTTTGGGGTCATTCACACATTACTAAACTGCTGGAATTGGCGGGTTGTCGGTGTCCTGCTGGCCCGGGTGTCCCTGTAAGGCCATAGGATGGAGCAAGCCCAGAATCATCTCATTTTTGTGGGAAATCCTCAGCCAGTTTTTTCGCTGTAAAACATAGTAAGCATAATTAAGCGCACTGATGGATACACCAGAATATTAAAAACCCACAAATAAGCTAGTTACCTGTACAGCTGCCTTTGACTCTGTTTCTTCCGCACGGCATATTTCAGGTCCGATATCTTCCGCTGAACCTGTTCCACATCTTTGCGTTCCTCACCTGCTGCATTGACTTGCCTGGTGAGTTCTTCCAAAATCTCTGCTTTGCGCTGTTTGCTGGTGGTTTTGGATTTGCTCCCATATAGGTCGTCATAATATAAGGTGAGCCCACTAGCCAATGCCAGAGTTTGGGACTCACCAAAACGGCCACTCAAGTGTCCTCGGCGCAATGTGCGCCCTCTTTGGGGTGGCTGTGGCTCCTCAGTGCTTGGTGGCAAATGGGGTGACATTCTGGGCTGGGGGGATGGAGGAGACCTCAAGGACTGGAGGCTGGCTGTGGATCGTACTGGACTGGGAAAGGGACTGGGTGTTCGGGGCTGGGTGGCCACTGAAGTTGCAGGTGTCGATGTGGCATAGGGGGAATGCATGACAACCTGTGCCGGAGGAGAATGTGGGCGAGCAAGAGAGGGTCTGGGCGAGCTGGAGCTGCTGCTTTGAGCCCTGTGGGTCTGTGGGGCCTTGGAGGTCGTTGGCTGGGGTGAGGCATATCTTGTGGTTCGCACACTCTTGGGCTTTGCTTTGGAGCCACGTGCGGGGGGGGAGGGGGCCATTGGCCTTTGACGGCTTTTCGGGCTTCGGGACCTTGTTCGGCCCCTGCTGCGCCTTGGGCCCCTTCTGCGGCTTCTGGACCTGGACCTGCTTCGGCCCCTGCTGCGCCTTGGGCCCCTGCTGCGGCTTCGGGCCCTGTGTTTGGGGCCTTTGGCTATGGCATTGGTGCCACGTGGTGGGGGGGATGTGGGGCAGGGTGGGGCTTCGTCCCCTCTTACCCATCTGTGGGGCATGAGCTTGCCCAGCCTTGGTTTGCTTGCTCTTTGGTTGGGCTGCTGCAACCTCCTTTTTTGCCGCGGCCTTGGTGGTAGGCCTTAGCCTGGCTTTGGGCTCTTGGGAGCGTGTTCTCGGTCCCTCGGTCTGCTCAGCCCGCTTGCTCTGCTTCTTCTGGCCAGTAGCTTTTTTCGGTGCCATTTTGGGTGGACTCTCAAAGAGAATGAGCTGTGTGTGCAGGGCCCTTTAAATAAGGTATCCGGCGTGTGACGCCTACGCGTTCGCTTACGCTTACGAAACCCGGAAACCGCTGGGGCAGTGCTTATCTGCTGCCGAGAAGAAGAAGAAAGATGGCGCCCACTATCTTCACCCGCCAACAAGAAGAGATCATCATGCTTGTAAGTGTCTTTTAAGGACTTTGCTTGGATTTGTAAATGGTGCTCTACATGTTAAGGATGCGCAATAAGTAATTGATTGTTTTTAAATTTGGTTCACCTACATGCACACCCAAGCGCACGCCACACACGTGCCAAACGACAGTGCGGCCAGATTTGAAAGTTAACTTAGCCTAGAAGTGTGTGTGTGTATGTGTTCATGTGATTGAACCAAAGAATGTTTGGTTGGCACTTCTTGATAGGCATTTCTGATTTCTTGCTATGTTTGATTTCTGTTTTGTAGACCATGCTGGAGCGCAGGTACGACTACCTGCCCAACTCGTTTGAGAAACGAAACGTCGCCCTGGAGATCAGCTCCGAGATACAACATCAGACCGACACCACCTTCACCCACACACAGATAATGCAGCATTGGTCGGACCTGAAGCGACTGCACATGCCCCGGGTGCGGAGGTTTTTCGGGATCCATTTCCCAAGTAAGTACATGGCGCTTGCATGCAAGATGTAACTACGACAGAAGTTAGGCCTTTTATTTATAATGCCTTTTCTTTGGTAGTGTTGGAAATGGATTACCGCATTCGCCGCACCCGGAGGCGCACAGGCCGACCAGTGCTGCATGATTCTGCAGCTGGGAGTGAAGGTGGTGGATCTCCAGGGTGACGGGCCGACCCCTCCTCTGTGGCCTCCTCAGACCAGCCCCTGGACCTTACAACAGAGGAGGGGCGGCACAGCGTGGGCAGGGAGTCGTACCCTGCCACGCATGCGGGAGCCTCTGGTATGTGACTCTTCATGTCTACGCACACACATATACATGCTAGCTCCTGATATCACCAAACTGATTCCTTGATTCTGTATTTTTAGATGCTTCGGGTGCGGGTGAGGTAGTGGGTGAGGAGGCAGCAGATAGGAGCCCACAAGACCCTGGAGAAGGTGAGTGATGTGACCCAGACATTTGAGGACTGCTGAATCAGACATCCAAAATAACCATATTGCCCATGTTTCTACAGGCAATTCTTCACAGCAGAGCCAGGAACCAGGACCTCATGGTGTTGTCCCCAACGAGCCATCTCTCGGCCACCAACCAAGTAAGTAGTCATGCCATTATTGGCATTTCTGTATAACTTCACATGAACACACAAATACATAATGCCATAGTCAATGCCAATATAAGAGTGACCTGTGGCCACTTAATGAGCTTAATTACTTGCCCAACTGTCCTGTGGTCACTTAATGAGCTTAATTACTTGCACAACTGTCCTGTGGCCACTTAATTTGCTTAATTACTTGCCCAACTGTCCTGTGGCCACTTAATTAGCTTAATTACTTGCCCAACTGTCCTGTGGTCCCTTAATGAGCTTAATTACTTGCACAACTGTCCTGTGCCCACTTAATGAGCTTAATTACTTGCCCAACTGTCCTGTGGCCACTTAATTAGCTTAATGACTTGCCCAACTGTCCTGTGGTCACTTAATTAGCTTAATTACTTGCCCTACTGTCCTGTGGTCACTTAATTAGCTTAATTACTTGCCCTACTGTCCTGTGGTCACATAATGAGCTTAATTACTTGCACAACTGTCCTGTGCCCACTTAATTAGCTTAATTACTTGCCCAACTGTCCTGTGCCCACTTAATTAGCTTAATTACTTGCCCAACTGACCTGTGGCCACTTAATTAGCTTAATTACTTGCCCTAGCTTAATGACCTGTGGCCACTTCATAACCTTAATTCCTTTCAGGAATGACATATGTGGCTTATAGGTAATTTGTTTACTAAAATACATGAAATCCACAGGTGAGAAACATGTATTGTTCTCCCAATAATATTTGTCTCGAAATTTGTTCCAGGGACCACACGCCAACGACTTGCTGACATGAATCGGAGGGTCCTTGAGTTGGTGGCCGATCTGCAGGCGATGCGGGACACGTTGGGGACAACAGAAGAGGAAGAGTAGTGTCCTGGTTCCTGGACCTGTATATTTGTAAATAGTTTTAATTGTATATAGTTTGATGTTTTAAAAAATTATTTAATTGGATATATTTTTTTATTCCAAAAAATAGTTTTTAGTGTATATAGTTTTTTAACAAAAAAAAACATTGTATATAGTTGTTTTAATGTTCACAAATATTTTAGTACAACATTTATTACTTTTTAAAAATGCCACCAAAAAAGGGCAGTTGATTAATAAAAAAACAGTCAAAAAAAAAATGGTGTTTATTTATTTGCACAAATACATTTACACAAAACAATGGGACAATGACATATTTCTAATTAAAGATTGGGATGTTCGTGAAGTGATTTGGGTAAGTTTTAGGGTGCTAAAATGGAAGAAGAACCTAAGCGCTAAGTGATTTGGGTAAGTTTTAGGGACCGAAAATGGAAGAAGAACCTAAGCGCTAAGTGATTTGGGTAAGTTTTAGGGACCGAAAATGGAAGAAGAACCTAAGCGCTAAGCGATTTGGGTAAGTTTTAGGGACCGAAAATGGAAGAAGAACCTAAGCGCTAAGTGATTTGGGTAAGTTTTAGGGTGCAAAAATGGAAGAAGAACCTAAGCGCTAAGTGATTTGGGTAAGTTTTAGGGACCGAAAATGGAAGAAGAACCTAAGCGCTAAGTGATTTGGGTAAGTTTTAGGGACCGAAAATGGAAGAAAAACCTAAGCACTAAGTGATTTGGGTAAGTTTTAGGGTGCTAAAATGGAAGAAGAACCTAAGCGCTAAGTGATTTGGGTAAGTTTTAGGGACCGAAAATGGAAGAAGAACCTAAGCGCTAAGTGATTTGGGTAAGTTTTAGGGTGCTAAAATGGAAGAAGAACCTAAGCGCTAAGTGATTTGGGTAAGTTTTAGTGACCGAAAATGGAAGAAGAACCTAAGCGCTAAGTGATTTGGGTAAGTTTTAGTGACCGAAAATGGAAGAAGAACGTAAGCGCTAAGTGATTTGGGTAAGTTTTAGGGTGCTAAAATGGAAGAAGAACCTAAGCGCTAAGTGATTTGGGTAAGTTTTAGGGACCGAAATGGAAGAAGAACCTAAGCGCTAAGTGATTTGGGTAAGTTTTAGGGTGCTAAAATGGAAGAAGAACGTAAGCGCTAAGTGATTTGGGTAAGTTTTAGGGTGCTAAAATGGAAGAAGAACCTAAGCGCTAAGTGATTTGGGTAAGTTTTAGGGACCGAAAATGGAAGAAGAATCTAAGCGCTAAGTGGTTAGGGTGAGCTTGAAGGACCCAAAAGGGGAAAGGCAGGATAGCGCTAAGTGGTTAGGGTGAGCTTGAAGGACCCAAAAGGGAAAAGGCAGGATAGCGCTAAGTGGTTAGGGTGAGCTTTAAGGACCCAAAAGGGAAAAGGCAGGATAGCGCTAAGTGGTTAGGGTGAGCTTTAAGGACCCAAAAGGGAAAAGGCAGGATAGCGCTAAGTGGTTAGGGTGAGCTTTAAGGACCCAAAAGGGAAAAGGCAGGATAGCGCTAAGTGGTTAGGGTGAGCTTTAAGGACCAAAAAGGGAAAAGGCAGGATAGCGCTAAGTGGTTAGGGTGAGCTTTAAGGACCCAAAAGGGAAAAGGCAGGATAGCGCTAAGTGGTTAGGGTGAGCTTTAAGGACCCAAAAGGGAAAAGGAAGGATAGCGCTAAGTGGTTAGGGTGAGCTTGAAGGACCAAAAAGGGAAAAGGCAGGGTTGCGCTAAGTGGTTAGGGTGAGTTTTTTTGGATTATAAGTGATGGGAGTGAAATTATGTATGCAAGCACTTTAATGAGATAAGTTTGTAGTGCGCAGGCGCAAGTTCGTAAAAATTTCGTCTGGACGAATAATTTTGGACAAAGTGAAGCAGAATGTATCGGGAAGCGGAAAGGATTCGTGTGAGGATACGATGGGAAAAGGGCAAAAACGAAAGGCTACGTTGGTAGGTGAGAAAATGAATCTGAAAAGTCTCGATTGAAAATGACATCCTCGTACGCGTACTCTGGCATACGAGCGGACGGAAGCTTTACAGAAGGTTTACAAAGCATGCTTGGAATCGCTCGCACATTCATACGAGAGCGGGAAAATTTGAAAATGATACGACGACGGCACGAAATCGAAAGTTTTTTTGTGTCTCTTTGAATCGAGCCTATTGTTTAGGTGGGCCACTGACTTACAGGTGTGGATGTGGCATAGGTATGGCTGCTTTCCACCTGTGCCTGTTGCAAATGTGGCCAAGCAGGAGAGGGTGTGTATGTGGCCCTATGTATTACTGGGCAAAGATTTGCATGCAAATGGTTGCTCCCTATGTATGTATATGTTATTTGGCGTGGAAACTCCTGGATGTGACCAATTGCTAGGTGCAATGAGTCTGCACCAATGTATATTTCTGTTGTACTATGTATATACATGAAGTCTGCGAGTGCACTTCAACTAATAATTGTCATATTTATATTAAATGTATTGAATGTGACTTTAGCTGTTGTGGACTAAGTTGATGCATTAATGTTTGGGTTATTTTGAGATTATTGAAGGTTTTTTGAAACAAACGTGAGAAAAAAATCAATGAGGCTCAGATCAAGTTTGAAAATTGTAGTAATTCCTTCATTACTATTTCTAAATAATGAAATATCAAAGCCTTCACAAAGGCAAATGAGAGTCCAAAACAACAAATACATAAAACAAACAAAAACAGGAAAACAAAATTAGGCAAAATGGGTCCTAATCAAATTTGCCCTCACAGCTTGGCCAGAGGCATCAGGCTCCTGGCTGGGTGAAGAGGGGGGAAGATCCACATACCGGGGGACACGCTGCATTATGGCAAGGTTGTGTAGCATACAGCAGGCCAATATTATATCAATCACCTTGTTGGGGTGATACTGGAGTGCCCCCCCGGTATGGTCCAAACATCTGACCCTAGTTTTTAGGAGGCCAAAGGCCCTTTCCACAATGGCCCGGGTTTTTCGGTGGGCCCGATTGTAGGCGTCCTGGGCTGCATTCTGTGGCCGAAGGACGGGCGTCATCAGCCAGGGAAGTAGCGGATAGCCGGAATCCCCTGAAAGAATTAGAAAATACTTTTATTATATTTTTACCCAATCCAACCAAACAATTTTGGCACAATCGGTCGTTTCCCCTGACTAGGAGACTATCTTATATTTTTGCAACACCCTGTACATAGATAAAGAACCTAACAGCATCTACTGCATGTTCTGAGCCTTTAAACATCCAAGATGGGGGATGAGGGCAAATCAGGCAGACTGCAAACAGGAATTGGGTTAGGACTGCGCTGCTCAGCATTCTTGGATGTCTTACCTTTTCAGGACCCCAGATCTACTATGTCTGAGCCAAGTACAGCTCTAACCCATCCCCTGCACTTTATCCCGCTCTCCTCTACTCAGTAAGTGTCATGCTTCTGAGCAAAGATGGCGCAGACCCTATCATAAAGTCAAGAACAGAATTGCAGCCAAGTGTGGGGAAGAATAATAAGTAATTTACTAGAAAGTAGAAATATATTATTTAGAAATGGTGGAAAATCATTTTGTAAGGGTTTGTGCTTTGCTAAAGATCATGTTTAAGGTCCGGTTTAACATGTCATCAAGGGGAAAAAACAGCCATAGGTTCAGACATGGGTCATCAACTATATACTACCGCATGTCTGGGGCCACCACTGCTTGGACATTCAGGTAGTGGCCCATTTTGTGGTTCCTGGGAAAAAAGAAAAACAACAAAAATTAGCAATGCAAGGTAAACTACTCAAACACTAACTCCTAACATCCTCCCAAAAACATGTTGGGTAATACAAATAACACTAAGTACCTAAGTATTTTTGATGAAGCTAAAGACGGCCAAATGTATCACATGAACAATTTACAAGGAGGGATTAATAGATATACAGTGTAAGCTATTTCACAGGGACAATTTACAAGGAGGGATTAATAGATATACAGTGTAAGCTATTTCACAGGGACAATTTACAAGGAGGGATTAATAGATATACAGTGTAAGCTATTTCACAGGGACAATTTACAAGGAGGGATTAATAGATATTTAAAATACAATTTATGTAAACTATATAAAAAAATGACCAATTGAACTTACCTATAAATGTACTCGGTGTCTGCCAGAGGGACCAATGCAACGTGGGTGCAATCAATGGCACCCATGACGTTGGGCATGTCGGCGATATTATAAAATGCCAGCTTAAGCGCGTTCCAGGCTACCATGTCATCAGGAAAATAAATATATTTCTGACTAATGGTAGCCATGCCTTCCAAAAACGTGGATAGCGCACTGCTCAGCGTAGGCTGGGACATCCCCACGGAGAGGGCACCCAGCCTCTGGAACGAGCCGTTCGCCAAAAATTGCAGGCAGCCAAGCATCTTGGTCATACCTGAAATTGCTTGCCCCTTCCTTGTGGTGCGGGCTAACCATGGGCGCAGCTCACTATACAATTTATGGAGAGAAGCGCGATTAAGTCTGGTCAGCTCGAACAGCTCAACGTCATGCATGCCATCGATATGCATGCGTCGCCGGTGCAATCTGGCCTCGGCCCTGCTGATACATTCAATGCCCATTAGCTGGAGTTGGTGATGTTCCTCCACAAACGCACAAAACATGTTGCTAGCAAGGGTATCTGAAGTCAAAATGGTCCCGTAAGGGGATCGCAAATGAAACGGTTTTATAGAGCGGTGGTCCCTCGGCAATCAGCTCTCTGAATGAGACGCAAGCCCATACCAATAACGTAAGTTATCTGAACGAACGCAAAATATCAGATTTAGATGGGAAAATTATCAGAACTAACGTAAATGATCCAATTTACTTTCGTTCACCAAAAGCGCATATACGCATGAGCTCGAGCGAACGTGCGAATGAAAATGCACACACAAAAACATACACAGACAGCTACGAAAGTCCAGACGAATGTGTCTATGAATCGAGGCTATAGTCGCTCTATTGCAGTATGGTCGCTTGCTTGGTGAGCGAACAGCCAATTGATCTGCTCGTGTAAAAGCAGAGGTTGATAGGTCAGGCTGAGTTTTTAACACAAGGAGTCAATCTTAGGCTGGTCGAGACATTACGCACACCATAGCTTTTGCTTTAACAGGCACTGTGCAGAAAAAGTGGTACCCAGTAACAAATCTATAGGGCAATCATAAGGATGATGTGGCGGGAGTGTGTCAGCAGCCCTTTCCGAGAACACATCTCAATAATTAGAATAACACTGGGGAAAGCCCCCAGAAGACCAGGTTGCAAACAGGTAACATTAAGCATCATTTTAAACAATCTGATGCCTATATGACCAGTGGTCCAATTGAAGTGAGGATTGTGCATTTGCAACCAAGGAAACCCCAGAACTATAAGAGCAGAGGGAGAATTCAACAACAAAATACTGATCTGCTCTAAATAAGTGGCACCCACCCTAGGGTCCACAGGAGTGCAAAACTTGACCAAACCCTAATTCAAGGGTTGATTCTCTTTTGTAGGTAGTTAAGGGTTTTTAGAGGCATTTGGTGGAGACGCATAGACCCTGCTACTCCATTTTCCATAATGTTCCCTACCATCCCACCAACCCACCTCTACAAATTTATAAGTAGGAGAAATTTATAGGATATGCAAGTTGGGTTTTCTTGGACCCACCAATACGCTGGAGTTTCCCAGATTCTTACCAGAGAGCAGGTCTAACCAGATGTCTAGAACCTCTGCAATACAAGGAGAGCCCCTAAGCGCAACATCTCTTCTTCTCAGCCAGAGAAAGCTTTGTAGTACCAAGCTGTGTGGCAATCAAGACATCTGACTGAAAAACCAGTGATGGCAATGTGACATTTTTTGCGTCCATTTCCAGGTCCTTCAGTTATTCTGGAGGGCCAATTGCATGGAGTCACTCAGGATAGTGGGAATAGGGCAAGTGACTAAGGCATCCTTGATGGCCCCTGAGAGACCAAACCTGAAATGACTAAAGAGCATGCAGTCATTGCACTGACAGGCAATGGCCCAGCAGCAGAATATTGAGTAATTTTACTAATTGCAGCACAATCAGGGTAAGAGTACTCTGATAGCCTTAAAAAGGGCCTCCACAAAATGTGTGGCAGGATCTTGAGCAGGTAGGCTGAAGGCCCAGGTCTAAGGGTCTCCTTGAAGGAGGGATTTTCATTGTCAGAATCCATATATATCTTGATATAGTGTCCTGTAGAATCATGGTGTCACATTTGTACTTAATGTTTTATAATGTTTTTTAATTGTATGTGTATGCCCATCATATACTCTAAATAAAGGATTTGTAGTCAGATTAGCAGGTGGTGCAGTGATCCTATTTGTGTGGCTGTGGGAGGTTGAGGTCCTCCCCACTTTGTTGTTCATTTGTCGCTTAAAGATATAAAAAGGTTGTTCCTTGTGGCAGAGCATATAACAAATACCATTTTATTTATCACTAATTTTTACATATATGGTGGTCTAAATTGCCCTAAACTTGCCAAATTCTGGCCTGGTAACAAAGGTTACAGTCAAGGATTTGGCTAAGGCCATGTTGGGCTTCTTGAATACCTAAAATGGCTTGCAATTTAAAGAAGGTCATTTTTTTTGTCTCAAAACAGGGCTATGTCTGCCACTGTCCCAAACTGTTTTCCATTTTTCAGTTGAAGAAGAAATGGCCAAGATATGGAGGTTTACCCTTTAACCTCATGATTTCTTTTCAGAGAAAGGTGGGTGTGGCCAGTGTTCCTTTTAAAGCGGACCAAAAGCCACATAAAAATACATAAAAAAATCAAAAGCCAGATAAATAAAACCCAGAGGACTAAACTTCCAGACCAAGGTCCAGATGCTCCCACAGCACACCGTTGACTACTGTCGCCGGTCTGTGAGAGGCTGGCACCCAGGCATGAGGATTGTAGGATACATATTCCTGGGTGTAGCAACATGGCGGCGCAGGTGCGAGAAGTCTGGGTGCTGGTGAGTAGGTAATTACGTGGACGGCTGTGTGATCGCATTTCCTGAAGGCTCAGGGCTGCAGGACATAGGAGGGACGAGGCACTGCACACTTTCATAAACTCAATCAATGAGATCTGTGTGCTCCTCCCTTCTCCCCTTCAGTTAATAGATATTTCCCCTTCCAACACCCTAAGCTTGGATGGGTTAGGGAGGGAATGAGCAAGGGGAACTCCCCAGGAAAGCAATGAGCGTGTTGAATAAGGCAAGGGGCTTGCCTACCAATGCGTGGCCTGTTGCTGCTGATGGGGGAGTTTCTCTTTTCTATCTATCTATTCATCTACCTGTCTTTTTCATTCGGTCTGTCTATTAGAGCTGAGCAAACTTTCTAAAAGCTTGGTTCGGCATTTCACCACACAAAAAGGTTGATTCAGTCCGAACTAGTTCGGGACGAACTTTCGTCTAAAACGCATGGAAAACAATGGCTGATGGCCCTAAAAGTTGTTTATAAAAACATGTTTTAGTGGACTAATTAGCATTTGAATTGGCCATGGCTAAGTAAAGACAGGGCAGTAAAGAGACAGATCATGGAAGAGAAAGGCTTCTTTTACTGTAACGTGTAGCTGTAGTGCAGGAAGAATCCACTGAAACCTGGCTCAAAGTCATTGCATCCTCATGAAATGTGCGAGAGCCAACCAGTCCACATTGGATGCATTGTCTGAAATAACACGCCCACTGGAGGAAATGGACAACTCTGGCTTGCTGATGCTGCTACTACTGCCAAATATATTACTGCTGCTGCTACTACTACCACATACATTGCTGCTGCTGCTACTACTAGCAGTGGCGGGCCTGTGGCAGGATTCTGCCACTACTAAGGCTGGGCTTGGGCAAATGACTGGTGCTACTTTTACTGGGCCTGGGCACATGGCTGCTGACCACAGGGTACTGGCACCAACATCCTTATCCTTAGTGGCAGAAGAAATAGCAGTGATGTCTTTACCTCTACCCTGTCCTTTCCCACCCCTTCTTTTCCCAGACATTTTACTTAGTATTTCCCAAAAAAAAAAAAAAAATACTCACTTGCACAGTCCAGCTAAAACAGACAGATGTGTCCTAAAATATCACTTGACAGGTGAAAAAGATTTTTTTTTAAAACTGGATTAATCGTTGAGGCACCGCCGACCCCACCTCAGAGAGAGATGGTGCGTGCACACAACAAAGCTGCCGACCTTTTTTTTAAGCTGTATTAAACAAAGAGACAGCGTGGACCTCAAATTAGAGAGAGACGGGGCCTGCACACTTAAAACAGAGGTGCCCCCCCAAAAAAAATCCTTGGCAGGTGAAAGAGAGTGTTTCTTTTAAATTGTATTAAACGCTGAGGTATCGTGGACCCCAAATTAGAGAGAGATGGGCCTACACACTTAGAACAGAGCAGCCCCCCCAAAAAAATCTCTGGCAGGTAAAAAAAAGTATTTTAAACCATATGAAACACTGAGGCACTGTGTACCCCAAGCTCCCCAACACAGTGACAGGGCCAGCTAAACCAGACAGATGTGGCCAATAAATAAATAATCCCTCACTGGCAGACAGTGGTGGATTGGAGCCAAAAATCAGCCTTGGATTCCCCCCCCCCCCCCCGGCCGGCCGGCTCTGCTGAGGCCCCACCAACCATTGCTCAGGCTCCTTGGCTTGTGGGTACAGTGGGGCTGGGTACAGGGTGCTAAGAGGGAGACTAAGGGGGCAGGGAATGGATGTGGGTATAAAAAGCAGCAGCCCAACTGGCCCCAATGCAGTGCAGCCCATCAGGCATTGTCCCAGGTCTCCCTATGGCCTGTCCGCCCCTGCTGGCAAATGCAGTTTTTCTGTGCAGAACACCCCCCCTAAGCACAACACTGTTTCCACTTCCTTTCCTGTCCTTCTATTCTCCTATGCTGTGGTTCAAAATGCCCTAAACTGTCCCTTAACTGTCCCTGTTCTAAGAGCAATGCTCTCTCTGCAGCAGCCAGCTCAATTATGGTGGATAGTCAAAGGAGCTCAGCTGCCCAGCTCTCCTGTCTAACGGTGCATTCGCGGGCTCTCCTCCAACGAAAGACACCTGCTAAACTTGTTGTTGTTGATTGTTGTCAATGGGGAGCATCCCCGGAATCATGCGTGTGCTCCCAGCCCGGTCATCCAGATAGGATGGGATGGAAGTGTGGGCATGGCCAGAGATGCAGGGGATGTGGCAGCACACGCTCCCCACTATAGTCAATAAGAGCCGCTTGACAAAAGTGGTAAACACAGCAAATGGCTCTCATTTGCTGAGCGCCCGAGCATGCACCATTGGACTGAGGAGAGGTGAGTTTAATTGGGTGAACTGGGGGGTTCCAGACAGTGGGGCATCCCTAATCAGGATGCTCCCAGGGAACAGAACAAATCCTGGGAAAGTCAAAATTTTCACTGGTTTTGTTCCGCTTTAAAAAAATGTGTTATTTTATTGTGCTTCTCTATCTTCTCTTTCCTATTTTTGTACAGTGCTTTTTTGAATGTAACACAGCTTATGTATCCGATGTTATATACCTAAAGCTTTGTATTTCCTTGAAAACCAATAAAAATCTATTGAAAACAAAAACATGGCATGAAGGATCCAGCAAAGAAAACCTATTGCTTCCCATAAGCATGTTAGGGTCGATTCATGGCTGTGCGCAAATGAATTTGCACACATTTTTTAGAGCACAAAGTTGTGGTCAGGCTTCTGCATGATTCATGATCATCACATTGGGATGTGCATTTGTTTTTGCACCAATCTGCACACTAGGGTTCCCCAATGCACCAATTTGCATCTAAAATTTTCCCCTAGTGCCATTTTGGCAAACCAAACTGTCTCGGCGTCTGATTTATGGTATGTTTAGAGGACTGAAAAGCCTTGACAAATGCGGCAATTTGAAGAGCGAATTTCCTCAAGCAAATTGGTGGTTGTCAATTCCAATGAGTAATAGCATAATTTTCTTCTGAAAACACATGCCAGCAGCGTCCGGCATGTTTTTGAACAAAAAAAGTGTCAGATGCAAGTTCTTCAAAAAAATCTCAAAAATTAAGGTCAAAACAACAAAAATGTGGATATTGGGTTTCGCAAAAACAATAAATAAATTATAGTTAAAATTATTAAGCCTCAATATGCAAACCAAAGAGGGGAGAAAGGGTTAAAGAGAACATCTGGGACAAAACATTGAGCAAAAAAAGTTAAGGCTTAACTGGAATCAAAATATCCCCCCCAGAGTATACACAAAAGAAAACACAGAAGCTGGAAGATCAAATCCCTATGGAAAAACAGTAAAGAAAAGGAGAGAAACATAAGCCAGCCAAATGCTCATGGGGAAGGGCCATTTGCACTTCAAAATAGGAAATTTGCTTTGCGGAAGGCGCAAATCGGCGCAAGAAGCTGCAATTTGCATTTCTCCCATGTGCTTGCCATTTGGTGCGATTCATACGTGATCCCGACATGCGCAGCCATGAATCATGCGCATAGGTGCATGCAGAAGGCACACTTCGCCTGAGCATTTTTGCGCACCGATCATGAATCAACCCTATTGTGAGTAAAATATGCTTACATGACATCTCCATATAATTATATTCTTGTTCTCTTAACATTTTACACAACATTCCAATGTTTCGAGAACGTGTGTTGTAGATCTTTATCTGTTATATGTTAAAGAATTTGCTTATATGTGGATGTTATTCGGTTTTATTAAATCATGCTTTTGGCTGCAATTAAAAGCTTAATGTAGAGGTTGAGGCAATCTTGTGGTTTGTTTAGTCTGCTAGATGTTTGAAAAGTTAAAACTGTCACAATGAATCTATATAATCTGACAGAACACATTTATATTGGTGATAACGATATTTTAATAGCAATGGGTGTGGGTCTGCTTAGATCTACATTATGGTCTTTAAATTACTGAGCTAATATTTGGCAGGGTATGTGCTTCTGAACTGTACAGTAGCTTACATAATTCTATGCATTATATATATCTAGCAGAGCACCCCAAAGTCCAGCAATCCTATTATGTCTGTGAGGCTCACCGGTTTGCAGGTCCAGGTTAGTCAATAACACCCAAACTCCACCGCTATCTTCACCTCTAGTCAAGCCCTGGTTTGCCAGGACACAAGTTTGCCTCAACGCTCTTACAATGCACAAATGTTATCAACTGGGGGCTGGACCTGCAGGTGGGTGAGTACAACTGAGGTTCACAGGAGGCCAGACGATGCAAAGATCATACACAGGAAATCCGTCCTCCAATATATGGTACCTAGAAGGAGAGAAAAGAATACAGAAAAGAAAGGTACTATAACACCCAGCAGAATGCTATCACTGGCAGTGAGCTAGTGACATGGAGATACTTTAAAGTGGACCAACACCCTGTCCCTTTTTTTTTTTTATGTGTATTTTAAAAATATACTAACTAAGCAGGAAGACCCGATTTCAAAAGTTATGAAAAAAAAACTTACCTTTTATGATCCGGGTCCGCGTCGCTAACATTAAAAATTTCGTCCTCCATCTTCATTTTTCTTCAAACAGGAAGAGATCCTTTGACCTCTTCCTGTTCAAATCGCGCGCATGCGCGGTAGATAGGTGAAGCGCCGCTTGCATCGGGAGCGAGCGGCGCTTCACCTGACACTACTGCGCATGCGCGAGTCTTCCCCCTGCCAGGGACGGGCTTCTATTGCGTTTCCGTAGTGCGCGGCGGTGAAGCGGCTACCGGCTGGATCTTGCGCCCCATTTGTATTCTCCGGATCTTGCACCCCTGTTGCGTTTAGGGAGCGCCAGCATTTTACGGCACGCTCACACTTTCGTTCAGCACAGACATATAAAAACAGTGGCCGCTTGCCGCGCTGATACCCACCTGCCAGCACTCCCTGAGCCCGATTTACTAAAAGACACATCCAAGTATCCCAACTTAACCGGTGATCCCAGGGCACATGTGCGGGCTCGCCTCCTATCAACATTCTATGTTGTCCATTTATATGAAAGAAAGCTGAATGGAGGGGGAGCGGCAGATATGCCCAGAGCTGTGTACCCACACTGGCCATTCAAATAGGCCTGACACAAAGGGATGCCGGGGATGCCACTGTGGGATCTCTTGAAAGGTGAAGTTTACGGCAATCCTGGGGGCATCCAGTATCAGGAGACCACCGGCCCAAGGTCTATAAAACTCTGCTCCTCTTTAAAGCGGACTGAAACCCAGGCCCTGGACTCCAGGTCTGGGGGGTGAAGGCCCTCCCCAAGGGCATCCTGCCTTGGGATGCCCCTCTGTGTGGTTTTTCAATATACTTAAGTCAGGATTCAATCTCATAGGCCATTCCTTGACCTTCTTGATGGCATCCCCGGCACCCCCCTATCAAATGCACGCACCCAGCCTGCATATGCTAATGGCTGTAGGCAGGTGCTTGCATACAGAGGCAGTGAGCAGCGGGAGGCACCCGGCCAGTCGATTTGGGATGGCCATCCTGTAAAACCACTAAGTTTGCTTCTATGTTTACCTCGCCGGTGATCTTACATTGCATATACGAGCTCTCAGTGGCTAAGAAAGCTGATCAAATGGCTGGCTGCCAGCCACCTGTGCATCCCCCCGCCAGCCTATGCAACAGTTCATGCAGCTGCTAAAGGGAAGCAGGGGAGGCCCCCCACTCGCCTATGCACATGGTTTGGGGTCGGCAGCGAGTTGGGGGGGGGGGGGTCACAGAGCAGGAATCCCTAATCGGGATGCCCCGCGGGAAAGGAAGTGACTGGCCCTAGGGTGCTTGGTTTACTTTAAGTGTGGAGCGCTTACCACATAAGATGTCAAGCTCGTCTCATAAAGCAGAAAGCTCTCCCACTCTCCCATATGCGATAAAGAATTTGCTTTTAGTGCATTGGCCCCACAGATAGAGAAAGGAGGGGTTATATAGCACTCCCTCATCTGCACAGAAGCCCTGTTTATATTTGCTTATTAATTAGGTGATCAGCATATTAAAAAGGCTAGTTATGTGCTTGTCGTGCTGGTGTAGTCACCCAAAACGATGGGTGAGCCTCATGGGTGCAGCCTGAAATGATTATTAGTAGAAGCGCCATCCGCCCCCCCCCCCCCCCCCCCAGTGTCATCGGTGTCATCGGTGTCATCACACAGGCAGTGTTGTGTCTGCTGTTGTTAGGGACAAATCAATTATTCATCACATGGATGCATGTTTAATTGGTCACATGACCTCCAGACAGCAGGCACCTGTCACCTCCAGACAGCGTGCATATGTCACCTCCAGACAGCCGGCATATGTCACCTCCAGACAGCAGGCACCTCTCACCTCCAGACAGCGGGCATATGTCACCTCTAGACAGTGGGCAATCGTTACCTCTAGAAAACGGGCACTCGTCACCTCCAAAAAGTAGGCAACATGTCACTTCCAGACAGTAGCCACCCACCACCTCCGGACTGGCTTACCAACTTGTTGTAGGTCTACTTCATTGCTGGCGATATCTCAGCTTTTGCTTGTGCCAACCAGTGAATGAATGATAAATTTCTCTTTATGATCCGAACATTCTCAGCAGGCAGAATCCCCCCATAACATGTCCAGCAGGTAGAATCCCCCCATAACATGTCCAGCAGGCAGAATTCCCCCATAACATTTTTAGCAGGCAGAATCCCCCCATAACATTTTTAGCAGGCAGAATCCCCCTATAACATTTTTAGCAGGCAGAATCCCCCCATAACATTTTCAACAGGTAGAATCCCCCCATAACATTTTCAACAGGTAGAATCACCCCATAACATTTTCAACAGGTAGAATCACCCCATAACATTTTCAGCAGGCAGAATCACCCCATAACATTTTCAGCAGGTAGAATCCCCCCATAACATTTTTAGCAGGCAGAATCCCCCCATAACATTTTCAGCAGGTAGAATCCCCCCATAACATTTTCAACAGGCAGAATCCCCCCATAACATTTTCAGCAGGCAGAATCCCCCCATAACATGTTCAGCAGGCAGAATCCCCCCATAACATTTTCAGCAGGCAGAATCCCCCCATAACATTTTCAGCAGGCAGAATCCCCCCATAACATTTTTAGCAGGCAGAATCCCCCTATAACATTTTTAGCAGGCAGAATCCCCCCATAACATTTTCAGCAGGCAGAATCCCCCCATAACATGCTCAGCAGGTAGAATCCCCCTATAACATGCTCAGCAGGTAGAATCCCCCCATAACATTTTCAGCAGGCAGAATCCCCCCATAACATTTTTAGCAGGCAGAATCCCACCATAACATTTTTAGCAGGCAGAATCCCCCTATAACATTTTTAGCAGGCAGAATCCCCCCATAACATTTTCAACAGGTAGAATCCCCCCATAACATTTTCAGCAGGCAGAATCCCCCCATAACATGTTCAGCAGGCAGAATCCCCCCATAACATTTTCAGCAGGCAGAATCCCCCCATAACATTTTCAGCAGGCAGAATCCCCCCATAACATTTTTAGCAGGCAGAATCCCCCTATAACATTTTTAGCAGGCAGAATCCCCCCATAACATTTTCAGCTGGCAGAATCCCCCCATAACATGCTCAGCAGGCAGAATCCCCCCATAACATTTTCAGCAGGCAGAATCCCCCCATAACATGCTCAGCAGGCAGAATCCCCCCATAACATTTTTAGCAGGCAGAATCCCCCCATAACATGCTCAGCAGGCAGAATCCCCCCATAACATTTTCAGCAGGCAGAATCCCCCCATAACATTTTTAGCAGGCAGAATCCCCCTATAACATTTTTAGCAGGCAGAATCCCCCCATAACATTTTCAGCAGGCAGAATCCCCCCATAACATGCTCAGCAGGCAGAATCCCCCCATAACATTTTCAACAGGTAGAATCACCCCATAACATTTTCAACAGGTAGAATCACCCCATAACATTTTCAACAGGTAGAATCACCCCATAACATTTTCAGCAGGCAGAATCCCCCCATAACATGCTCAGCAGGTAGAATCCCCCTATAACATGTCCAGCAGGCAGAATCCCCCCATAACATTTTCAGTGGCAGAGTCCCCCCATAAGATTCACAGTGGCCGAGTCCCCCCATAAGATTCACAGTGGCGCAGTACATTACAGTGAATTAAACAGTAAACAAACACATTTGACCAAGACATTTATGAAACAAAAATAAACTTACCGCATCCAGCACGAGATGAGACGAGAGGAGAGCAGACGCTGAATGGAAGGAGGAGGGAGGGGGAGTGAGAGGAGGGGAGGCGGAGGCTCAGGTGCCTCCAGCCAATCATGGCTGAGCACAGCTCAACCAATCAGATAACCAGACTGACTGCTAGTATAGCTGGGAGGCAGACGTGCACGCGCCCGAGGCCAGAGAGAGGACAAGCCACCTGCTAACAACGCGAGACAACAGACCTGATCTCCACGGACAAAATATGCTAATGAGCGGAAAAGCGTGATTGACAGCGGACAAGACCTGGAGGGTGGGACTTCCTGTTTAGAAATATTAATATTTCAGGCGCTGCGAGGGACAGATGGCTCCAACAGTCGTCAAAAGGTAAGTGTCCTTTTATTTTATATATAATAAAGCTAAGTTGTTTTGGAGGGTGTTGGTCCACTTTAATAGGGCTTGGGTGCTGGGGATTGGCCAGGGCAGCTTTGGGCTCATTGCCCCAGGAATAACTTGAGGGCTGATTAACCCGAGTACCTAATTGGCTATCAGCTCCACAAGGAATGATGGGGCTCATTGGCCCATTTAAATCAGTCTCCGGTGGACGTGCAGTCTGCAGAACCGCCGGATGGCATACAGCTCTCATGTTAGTGGACTCTCGAGGAGCCGGGGGATGCGGGAGGAGGATAGCAATAATGCTCGGTGGAGCATCGCTCAAGCGGCCGCCTGAAACTGACACGGCGGCCAAGTGACAGACCCGCGCGCCTTCCAAGCCGTTGCTCAAGCATGCGATCGAGGACTCCACAGGACCAGGGAGCAGAGGAGCAGATTATTGTGACAATGTCTTTAAAGTGACCCAACCCCCTTTTTTGAACCCCTATACTCTTGATTCAGCCCCCACTCTGAGTACCTGAAAGCGCAGCTTTTCCCTCTCCATTTCTTGTCAATTGAGCTTGTTTTCCCTGGCTAGCCACACCCATCCGGGAAAATTGCATCGATGTGAATATGAATTTTTACAATTCCTCTAAATAAAAAGTAAAAACAGAACAACAGGAAAAGTATATTAATATCACAGTTTAGTTCTATGAGTAGTGGGGCACCAATGGTTTGCTAGATGTTAATTAAAGTAAAGTAGATGGAGGAGATGGCAATTTCAGAAAAGTATTTGTTCCTGTTATTTATTAGATTAAAAAACAATATAAATAAAAACAATATAAACAATTTCAAAAACTCCCTGTACTTACCCAGCATTTCAACTAAACTCAAACATAATGCATGCATTGCATGCATTATATATATATATTACCCGGAAAGCTTAAGCCGGAACAAAACCCACCATTGGTCGGCCTTGAATCTAAAAGATTCCAGGGCAGGCGGAATGTTTTTCCTTGGGCACTGTACTGAAGACCTCAAGACCTCTGGCAGATTTATAAGTATCTTATCCCATAATCCCATAATGATATACCCGTCAACTAAAAACCATTGTCTGAATTATTCCCCCCCCCCCTACCATCCTATAACATCTACCTATAATATCTACCGCCAATCTATTTCCACACCCAGAAGTATTGGTCCCTCAACCACAGTCAAAATAATCTGAACTGCCACAACTCATAACCATGGCTAGAATAATTCATCCTCCAATCCATAATCACAGCCTCAATGGGGGGCATCCTAAATATTTTGTGAATTGTACAACTTGGTGCAGATATGGGTGTGAATTGCAACCTGCATCTCTCAAAACTATCTAACTTTAAAATGCAAAAAAGTACAATAAAAATGTTTTCCCCTACAATCACCTGTTCCTGTGATGGGGCATTTTTACAGGTGAGGTCCATCATTTTGCCAATGAGGTAATGGGCATTTTTTGAAAACAACAGCACCCTATTAGTATGTCGAAGAAAAAACTAATTCGTTAGCATTCCCCATAAGGTGACTTCTAAACATTCAAAAAATTATCCTAATTTCATTGAGAAAAAGGATGCACCTCACCTGTAGAAATGACACATCACAGGTACAGGTAAGTTTTGGTGAAAATATTTGCACAAAACATTTTTATTGCACTTTTTTGTGTGTTACATTAAAAAGCTCACTGAGATACATGCTGTGATTTACACCCCAAGTTAACCTTGCCTAATCGTTATATGTTAATGTTATTAGAATATGTATTATAGGATAAAAGCCCAGAGTAACAATTTCATTCCTTTGTTTTCTAATACTCGATTTTTACCACAAGAGGGCACCAAAGTCAAGCAAGCCAACTTATTGTGATATTTGGCGCGACTAATATGTCTTTTCTCCTGTTTACTGAGGTCGTCTTGCATTCTCTTTGTAGGGCAATTCCAGACAAAAGATATCTCCAAGTGGAAATGGCCATACAATATCCATTTTACAATATTGTTGATTGTCTCTGGGTAAGTTACACCTGACTCATGATCTGCATTGAGTGATAATGCAGGAAATTGTCACTGCATTGTCATGTGAAATATGAGGTGGTTTGAAATCGAAACACGATGTGGCTTTTTCCATGCATTGGATATAAATATGTTTAGCAGGGTAGTTTATTTAATATGATTTGTGTATCGCATTTTGTATTTACAACAATTTATTTCTAGACACATGTATCGTTCAACATTTGTTTATTTATTTATTATCTATAGGTTCTGATATTGTGCTTGGTATGTGCTGATTAAAGTGATTGACCATCCAATAAAAAAAACAAAAGATCTCACCTGATCTCTGGGTCACAGCACGTGTCACAGTCTGCGCTTATCATATGGGTGAGACTGTGAGGCATAGCGTTTCGAACTTCAGAGACCCACCATCAGTCACAGGACCGCTGCCACGCCATCTCTATTTATTGCAATTCAGGTAGTGTGCTGAGGTCTGACCTGCTCCCCCCTTTGACTGATGGTGGGGAGCACAAAAGCACTGGTAACTGTGTGAAACCCCTTAGGTCGCTCAAAAACTCACCTTCGTTCCCGGTCCAATGGCGCAAACTTGAGAAGCAGCCGCATCCCCGCTATCCCTTTAGCAGGGATTGTGCCCGCGCCAGGCATTTGTGAATGGCCAGCGTGGGCATGATCCCTGTTAGAAGGTGGCGGGGATGCGGCTGTCAGCACGCTCAGATCTGCTCACATTAGATGAGCTCCTGGACAAAGGGGCTCAAGTGTATCTGAGCGCGCTGATTGGATGAAATCAGGTGAGATTGGGCGACCCGGGTGGGTTTAATACAGATCGGGGTGCCCTGGGAACAAGGAGCAAAACCCAGGATGGTCAAAATCCTGAGATTTGGTACACTTTAAAACCAAAAGAAGTACAAACTTCCAATAGCTGTTGTTCATGCTGATGCAGCGCTGAGGTTTCTGTCCCCAGTATTGGTTGTATCTGGCATCTCATTGCTCTCCTTACTCACCTGGCTGTGTTCCTTGGGATTTCTGTTCATGCTGTCTTATGGAAGATTCGAAAATCGGATATATTTTACAAATAGCCAGTGAGCTGGAGGATCTTTTCATAAAACAGGAAATATATCTAGCAGAAAAGTCAGGGGCATGCAGAGGGGGATATATATATATAATTTATATTATTCAAAAACTCAATGTAATAAAATAATATATAATGTATATATATATAAAATCTGTTGTGTCATTGCAGATATAGTTACCTAGGTGTATTCTCTCCTCCTATAATAGCTGCTCCTGACACCTAGCCTCTGTCATTCACTGGGTGGGAACTGTGCTAGATATTTTAGGATTGTTTGCGGTTTATCTATCTGTAACTCCACCCCCTCCATTATACTGGTTGTTACGGTCCCCTATCTTCATGGGTGTCAGGGCTGAGAAACCCACAAGAGTCAAAGGAACATTCTTACTAGTATAATTAATTAAAGTTTAAAAGGAGGAGTAGATTAGTTATACATGTATGTACGCTCGGTGTCTTATTATGTATTATGTCCTCCTCATACTCTGAGTGTATTGCAGTTGTCTCAAGTATTAACCTTCCAACAATTTTACATTAATAGTTCATGTTGTTTACATGAGGACATACAGGCATCATTCTTAATCAGAATCCTTCTAAACTTCAACTGACAGCATAGTTCGTGAAGGGACCATCCTAAGAAGTTGGGGCTGGTCAGCTAGTGAGACTGAAACTCTCCTGGGAAATCAAAAAATCAACCACTAGGCAAATCTACGAAAAAGGCATGGAAAAGTTTTGCTTCTTCTTTTGAGTTAACAAGTCAAGGCGATAGCTACAGGGCTCAAATTCTTGCAGGAAGGTTTTTAAGAAGGGGCTAACAGTAAGTCCTTTGAAGAATCAAATTTTTGAATTATTAGTCTTCCTCAAGTAAAATTAAGGGCAGAATAAGCCAATTGAGAGGAAAGTTGAACATCTGGAACGATCCAGAGAATGGCATATAGTGGAACAACGCATGGTAACTTTCAATGGAAAAAAGAGAGGCTTAGCAGCTTCAAAGTCCAAGATAGCCAGATGGATAAAACAGACTATGCATTTTCTACTAGGGGAGTCTCTACCCCAGAGGTATCTGCCTATTTTACAAGAGCAATGTCAGTTTCTTCACCCCACACCTTCCTTAAACATTATATACTTGATCTATGCAATCTGAACAAAGGCGAGTTACAAGTGGTGTGCCACAGGGCTCTGTCCTGGGCCCCATTATTTTTAATATATTTGTAAGTGACATAGGAGAAGGGTTGGTAGGAAAAGTTTGTCTGTTTGCTGATGATACAAAGGTTAGTGATAGGGTGGATATTCCTGGAGGTGTCTGCAACATGGAAAATGATTTAGCTTTACTGGATAGATGGTCAAAACTGTGGAAACTAGAGTTTAATGTCTCTAAATGTAAAATCATGCACTTGGGTAGAAGGAATCCCTGCTCTGAGTACCGTATGGGCAGCACTGTGTTAGCCAGGACCTCGGAGGAGAGAGATTTAGGGGTACTGATTACTGATAGCTGCAAGATGAGTGGACAGTGTAGCCAGGCAGTGGGAAAAGCAAGCAGGATGCTCGGCTGCATAGCTCGAGGCATCACCAGTAGGAAGAGGGAGGTTGTGATGCCGCTGTATAGAGCCCTGGTGAGGCCACAGCTAGAATACTGTGTGCAGTTCTGGAGACCTTACCTGCAAAAAGACATTATTCAAATAGAACGGGTCCAAAGGAGGGCAACAAAAATGGTGGAAGGACTTAAACTTAAAACTTATCAGGAGAGACTTAAATAACTTAATTTGTACAGTCTGGAGGAAAGAAGGGTGACATGATTGAGACCTTTAAATATGTGAAAGGATTGAATAAGGTTCAGGAGGGAAGTGTTTTTAAGAAAAAACTTAATGATAGAACAAGGGGGCACAACCTGAAGCTAGTCAGTGGGAAGATAAGCACACATCTATCCTAAGATAAAGAGTACATACAGTATACACATAAGGGCAGACTAGATGGACCGTATGGTATCCTTCTGACGTCAACCTTCTATGTTTCTATGTTTCTATCTACTTTCTGCAATGCACCAGCCCTTCACCAGAAGGGTTCTACTTGCAGCTTCCCACCCTTAAGGTATATTTACTTGCCTAATCTTCTCTGTGTGGTCATGTTGAAGGATAATTTGGAAAAACCCCGTTAGACTTACCGGTCACGGATTTTTCAAGAATACTTCAGCATGACCACATATTACCCACCCATAATCATAGGGGTTACTTGAGTTACTTTACAAAAACTGAAGTAGGCAGGATGGAGGCTTTTGACCTCTGTTCTGTTTGTGTTTCCTCCCAGGGGGTGGTGCCTTTTCTCCGTGTGGTCTTGACATTTTTATGGCATCC
Organism: Gastrophryne carolinensis; assembly: GCA_027917425.1. Lineage (NCBI taxonomy): Eukaryota > Metazoa > Chordata > Amphibia > Anura > Microhylidae > Gastrophryne > Gastrophryne carolinensis. The sequence continues at coordinate 169,412,564 of CM051237.1, read as the reverse complement.
ATACTTTTGCTGTTTATTGGTATTACTGACGTCATTATCCAAGGAAGAAGTTAGAATATTCCTCTCCAGTGGGATCACAGACAGCAAGACATTCCTATACCACTATTTAAAGTGGACCAACACCCAGGATTTTCACTATCCTGGGTGTTGGTCCACTTCAGCAGGGCATCCGAGATCAGGATGCCTCACTGTGTGAAACCCCCTCAAAAGCCCCAAAAAACTTACCTTTTCGGCGACGGACAAGCGACGGACAAGCCGCCGCCGCTGCCTCCCGCTCGTCCCTCTTACAGGGTGTGCGCCCGCGCCGGCCATTCACAAACAGCCGGCGCAGGCGCACGCACTGCTAGAGGGGCGCGCGGGAGGCGGCGGCGGCTGATCCGTCGCTGATAAGGTAAGGTTTTTTGGGGCTTTTGGGGGGGTTTCACCCCGCGGGACATCCCTGTCTCGGATGACCCGTGGTGAGGGAGGTGATCGGGCCGGGAATCTTATAGATTCCCGGGTCGATCACCCCTGGGTGTTGGTCCACTTTAAGCAGTTTAAAAGCCGCAATGCCTAGCCTTGAAGGCTAAAAGACTTCAGGGCAGGCTGCTAGCCTGCTATGTTAAACCCCCTGGGCTGCCGGTAAACACACCTTGAACAGAAGCTCCCAGAATGCTGTCTTCACCAGTGGCTGCATCCCCACCTACCCTGTAGCTTTAGTGCGTGAACGCACCCATCCACTCAGAGCTGGAAGTTGGAGTGCTCCCCAGACTACAGGGACACCAAGGATTTGGTCAGCATGCTGGTCAAGTCAGTCGGCATTCTTGAGATCAGCGAATAGGCAATCTAAAAAATGCAGTCTGTACATGGTCTTAGTGTTTTTTTTTATCGGACCACCGTTGATCTTTCTGCATCAAGGTTCAAGGTTATTTTTATTTGTCACATGCCTAAACTATACAGTAGAATGACATGTAGTGAGTATCTTTAAAGCTGCTCTAAAGGCTGGAATAAGGAAAACATTCCATACAAAACATAAATATGGTTCAGGGTCTACTGAGCGCATTCAAAAAATAAGTTGTTGGACTAAAAAGTATTTACATGACAATCTTACCTTGTTCCATAAATTAATGTTCAACTTCAAGGACCAAGAGGGTGTCACTCATTCAGAAGAACCATGTAGTGTGTTGGACACAAGTCATCCATTAGAACTTCTGTCATCAGGAACTGAGTAGGAAGTAAGCTTCGATTTCCAAACTGTGGTCACATATAGCAATAAGGACACTAAAGTGGTAAACACTAAAGCACATACAGAAGTACCATATTTAGATGACTAGCTCCCTAATCATCCACTAATCTAACTCTTCTCTAATCCATCTTCTACATTATTTTTTTGAACCCGACCCATAACACTATGCACCACACCCTTTTCACCCAAATATCACTGAATTGGCATGTGTCTGGCCCATACGGCTTGTATATACTCTTTTGTATTGCTAAGTTGGCTGGACCATGGTATGCTTGCGAGCAGGGCCCTCATCCTTTTGTTTCAATGACTTACCTGTTTTGTTGCTGTGTAATTATTACTGTTTGTATATAATTTCTCTAACTTTAAAGCACTTTGGAATATATTGGTGCTATATTAATAAAAATTCTTATTATTATTTGATTCTCTATAATGATTGTTCATGTCCCTATTTAAAATAAGAATCCTTACATCCAACCTGGTGACGCTACAGTAAATTAATCTAGTAAGGAAGACATTGGTTTGTTTCCAGTACCAGATTTATATCAGTGCTTCTTTGTCACCCATACAATGGAAAAAGGATTGGAACCACTTTAGTGTTAACTGTTTTAGTTGTCTGTGACTTCAGTGGGAAATCCTTGATTGGCCATTGTAGACAAAAAGGAATACAGGAGGGGTAACACTTCCCTGTTCTATCCAAAACTGAAAAATGAGTTTATGTTACAACTAAACCTGTGACAAAATCTAACTCTCTGCAATTCTAGCTCACGCATAAACCTGCTGGCCCACAGGGTTACCAGGAAAAAAAAATCATCACCAAACCTGAATCTATAGCTTATTGTTTCAGTGCATGGACCGGTAATACTTGCATCTAAATGTGGGGTGGGCCCCCAGAGCCAGATCAGCTGGTTGGCCCCAGGCATCCCTGTCCGACACTGCTAGAGTAGATAAGAATCTGTATGTAAGTACTTTTCGAAGTTAGTGCCTAAATTAGGTTTAACACTGGAGGGGGGATGGAGGGGAGGAAGGCGTAAATGACTGGATTCCCTGTTTAAGCAGAACAAAAGGCAAGATTTCTCATTTGAATTGGGATATCCTGCTGTGTGACAGCCTCCAGATTGCCACAGATCGCATGCACGGGCTCTCATCCAATCAGAGACATTTTCTGTGCATTTTAAATGTTCAGCAATGGGCTCTTATTTATGGCAATTGGAACGAGAGTGGCCGCATCCCCTGCTCGCTCCAGTCCCCAGCCTATCTGAAAGGTGCAGGGGATGCGGTCTTCTGTGTTTACAACGGCAAAGGAGCCAAGAAGAAGGTGAGTGTGGTGGTGCCCCGGGTGCAGTTCACACAGTGCCACATCCTGATTTGGGATGCCCTGCGTGAAGGCCAGCAGCCGGCCCTGGAGTCTTTTAGATTCCTAAGACATGCTGCAAGGGTTTTGTTCCACTTTAAATATATTTACCAAGCTGCCAAAGCCAAGCCTTTTCTTTGTTTTGGTACTGGACATATTTTCTGCCCTGGCAGATGTCTTCAGACATATTTTAAAGAACCAGAGTGCTAATTCTTCTGGTGTGCCTAGCTGTAACAGGTAAATGTATAAATAGTTAGAATTCACCTTGAGTTAGGAACATTTACACATTAAACAAGGAATCATGCTGTTGTATTTTATGGACATCCTAATGTTTTTAACTTTTATATACCTACTGAGATACCAGAGACGGTCATATACCAGAGAAGCTGACATAACAACATGTTATGTAACAAGCACCATTATTCATAAAGGTTCTTTGCCTCACCTGAAGAGGGAAGAGTTAATAGACAGCTATTCAATTGTGTTTTTCCCTGCAGGAGACAGAAATTAGTAGCTGAGCAAGCTGCATACATAAACACTTGATAAAATTACACGGATAGATGGGTGTAAATTAATTTCCATGTAAATACATTCCTTAATGATTATTTCCTTCTCTTTCTTACTTGCCTATAAACTTCTGGATTCACACTATGCTGGAAATTCGGAGTGTTACACTCAATCCAAGGTTGACTGGACAAGTCTGCCTTCCTAAAGCAAGAAAGTTATAGCTAATACCACCCCTTTTCAAAGACATTAACTTTTAGATGGTTTCGCCATCCTGTCTTCACTCTTTTCCCAGCAATAGATCCAGCATTTTCCCAGACATACCAGATTGCTGGGGATTTGAGTGGCAGGACCAATGATTAAAGAATTACATCATTACTTGGCTCTGCAAGCCTGACTCCGTTAAGTGCTGTTTGGTAAGTGTGAGTTAAAGCAGAAACTTCTGTGGTAAGCTATGAGAAATGTGGCTCACTGGGTAAATAAAACAGTACAAACTATAGCAGGTTTAGTTTTGTGAATCAGTGTGTGGTAATGCTGGTACAAATTTAAACCAACTTAATTTGAAGTAGGTGGTTTATAAGGAAGGCCAAACCTCTTGGAGCTTGGCTCTACATGGCAGACTCTGTTGCTTGGTAAGTGTGAGTCAAAGCAGGAGTTAAAAGCAGAAGTGCTGAAGCTGTAAGTATCTACCTGAATACAGAGTATTATTTAAGTGTTTGTAAATTCTTCACTTAATAAAGGGATTTGTGTTCCAACAAATTGATATAATGTGCTCCATGCCTAACAATGTTGTGCGGTGTACATCTTGTGCAATATACAAAATTACCCTAAGCATTTGAAATGCATGCACATACAAATGATAGAAGCTTGACAAATAAAATGGGTGAACTAAAACTGATAATAACAGAAGAACAATATGACATAATGAGGGTAACCGAGATATGGCTTAATGAAAGCTGTGACTGGGCAGTAAACCTACAGGGTAACTATGTGTTTAGGAGGGACCTTAAAAACTGGAAAGGGTGGAGTCTGCTTATTTGTAAAATCCTCTTTACAGTCCACTCTGTTGGAGGAAATACGTGGGGGAAAAGACCAAGTGGAGTCTGTATGGATATACATGGAGGGAGAAACAAAAATAAAATACTGATGGGGGTTTGCTACAAGCCTCCAGATATATCCGAATCCACAGAAAACTTGATGCTAAGGCAAACAGATATAGCTGCTAAATTAAATAAGGTAGTTATTATGGGGGACTTTAGCTACCCAGCTATAGACTGGGATGCTGAAACCTGTGGATCTCATAAAAGTAAACATTTTTTTTATCTAAAACAAAAGATGGCTACCTTTTCCAAAAATGACAAGCTCCAACGGGGGGGGGGGTGCATATTGGACTTAATACTAACCAATGCATCAGACAAAGTAACAAATGTACAGGTTGGAGGACACCTTGGAAGCAGTGATCATAATATCATTAATTTCCACTTAGCAGTCACTAGGGTGCCAAAGTTTGACGAGCTTAATGATGCCCTAAACTGCATTGTCTGGGAAACTGTCCTTAAAAACAAGCATGGACAGTAAATGGGATACTTTCAAAGAAATCCTAAATTTTCATTGTGATAGATACATACCTTACAGGAATAAAAGGGTTAGAAACAAGAGGAAACCTATGTGGCTGAACAAAAAGGTTAGGGGGGCAATAAACAACAAAATAAAGGCATCTAAACATTTAAAGCAGGAAGGGACTGTGAAAGTGTTACAAAACTATAAAGGAAAAAAAATAAATATTGTAAAAAATATACAAGGGCAACAAAGTTCGAGAAAGAAATATGGATGACCAAAGAGAGTAAAACTAACCCCATGTTAGTTTTTGTTCTTTAGCCACATAAACAGTAAAAGATACAAATGTGGGCCCCCTGAAAAGCAAGGAGGGGACACATATAGAGGGGATAAGGACAAAGCAAATTTGCTGAACACCTTCGTTGCTTCCATATTCACAAAAGAATGTGACATGCCAGGTGAAATGCAGGGCAATGACCCAAACCCTCCATTAAATGTCACTTGGCTAACCAAAGACGTGCAGCACTGTCTCAAGCAGATAAAAATAAATAAATCTCCGGGACCAGGTGGCAAACATCCCTGTGTTTTAAAACCCACCGCAAATGGCAAGAGGATCTATAAGATTCACAGGCCGATCGATTTCCACCCCTGGGGCATCCAAAATTGCTGAAACCCCCAGGTCGCCCCATACACTTACTTTGTTTCCTAGTCTAACGGCGCATGCACAAGCCGTGGCAGCTTCCCCGCTATCCCTCTATCAGGGTGCATGCCTGTGCCAGGCATTTGTGAATGACCAGCGAGGGCACGCTCCCTAATAGAAGGTTAGCAGGAGATGCAGCCGCCACCGTGCTCGGAGCTGCTGGCCTTAGGCGAAGCCTTAGACAATGCGACGTCAGCAGCATGCATGCGCCATAGGACCGGGAAGAGGAGAGTTGGGCTCAGCAATCTGGGGGGTTTAATGCAGCAGGGCACCCCCGATCTGGGTGCTCCGGGGATAAGGACCAAAACACAGGATAGCCAAAATCCTGGGTTTTGGTCCACATTAAGGAAGTTATAGTAATAGGATAGGCCATTATTTCTAATATTTGTAGATTCAATAATTACGAGGGCTGTTCCGAGGGATTGGTGCTTAGCAAATGTGGTAGCAATATTCAAAAAGGGAACTAAGGGGGAACCTGGGAACTACAGACTTGTAAGTTTAACATCTGTGGTGGGCAAGCTGTTTGAAGGTTTTTTAAGGGATATTATCCTGACCATATTACTCCATATTCACATGAATTTATGAGGAATCGTTCCTGCCAGACAAACCTAATCAGCTTTTATAAGGATTTCAATTTCAAAGAATGGCCGCACTAACTTAAATCAAAAAGAAGTGGGCAAACTTGAGCAAATTGTAAACACAAACCCAACAGGGAGGCTTCAACAGAGTCCCCAACACTCAAGTAACAATCTGCACTACTCCAAATCAAGCACAAAAATAATATTTTATTAAGACATGTACATAGCTACAATAAATTAAAATCTCTTTCTAAAAACACGCAATGCATGAACATTACACCAGAGGGCGCTGCTGGTACAACAGAATGCTCTTATCTCAAGTGTGCTCTGTGGAAGCCTCCCTGTTGGGTTTTAGCTTTTTTGAGGAGGTAAAACTTAAGCACATGGGTGAGAAATTGGCTTAATGATCGGAAGCAGAGGGTGGTTATCAATGGTACATACTCAGATTGTGTCACTGTTACTAGAGGAGTACCACAAGGGTCCGTTCTGGGCCCAATTCTCTTCAATATATATATTAACGACCAAGAGTACGGATTAAACAGTAAAGTCTTAATCTTTGCAGCTGTGTAAAGTAATTAACACAAAAGAGGACAGCAGGCAGCTACAAACCAATTTAGATAAATTGGAAGCATGGGCAGTTAAATGGCAAATGAATTTTAGCACAGATAAATGTAAGGGTATGTAAATGGAAAGAAGAAATGTGTGCCATGATAACACACTAAATAAAGAATTGCTTGGTAAAACTATAATGAGGGCCTGTGGGTTTTAGTTAACCATATACTTAACTGTAGTAATCAATGCCAGGCAACAGCTGTCAAAGCAAACAGGATCATGGGATGCATCAAGAGGAGCATAGGTGCCCATGACCAGAACATCGTTTTACTACTGTACAAGTCAATGATCAGGCCCTATATAAAATGTTGCATATTGCAATATATTATAGTGCGTAAGAAGCAAATATCAGAACTTGAGTGCGCTCAAAGGAGGGTAGCTAAGATAATAAATGGAGTGCAGGGAATATAGTACCCTGAAAAATTGTCAAAGTTAGGTTTATTTTGTTTGGAAACGAGACGCCTAGGGGTTGATCTAATAACTATGTATAAATATATTCTGGGTCAATACAAAGATCTGTCCCACAATCTATTTATACCCCGAAACGTAACTATAACCCTAAAAATAATAAGGGCAAGAAGGGGATTCTTCTCTGTAAGAGCAGTGAGACTATGGAACTCGCTGCCAGAGGAGGTAGTAATAAAGGATACACTAAAAGCATTCAAAAGTGGCCTGGATGCCTTCCTGACATGTAATAACATTTCTAGCTATGGTTACTAGACCACTGGAAGAAGATAAACAGGCTGAACTGGATGGACTAAAGTCTTTATTCAGCCATAGATACTACTGTTACTGTTACCCAGTGCCCGAGATTTGAACATTTCACTGTTCAAATCTTGTTGCACCGGGTCCTCTCTCATTGGGGGTCATGCTAATTTTTTGGTGAAGCCAGCGTGACTTGCAGTTTGCTTTGTGGTGTGTGGATTGCGGCTTCCTGGTAAGTTTTTTAGCGTTTAGACACAAAGAATGCATAAAAAAGTTTTTTCTACCATTTTTCCCAAAAAATGACCTGCATCTATTATGTGGCATTTTTACAGGTTAGGCACATAATTTTTCCAATGAGGTAAGGATGTCTATTTTTAAGTTTGGAAACAACAGAACACTATGGGCTATGAAGAAAAAAAATGGCAAATTCTTTAGCATAGCCCCTTAGGGTGCTGCTATTTCCAAACCGTTGAATAATATATTCTTAGCTCAGAATAAAGATGATGTCCCTCATCTCATCCACATTTTTAGAGAGAAATGTAGAAAAATAGCATTTATGGGTTTTGGTATAATTTAATATAGAGCAAGCCAGGCTAAACACCATGAAGTTAGATAGAGGTTGGTAACCCCATCACCTTACTTCTACCGTGTTTCCCTGAAAATAAGAAACAAAGGTGGCAGGCGCTCAGACCATTTTATAACTAACCTGGGAGTTGCACGTTAGCAGGGCAATTAGGATACAAAAGTCTTAAAGGAGCCACAGCACTCAACCCTGTTAGCTTGCAGACCAACCTAAAATCTGTCTCTAAACTTGGTTAAAAACAGAGGGCTCGGTCACACACATCTGCAGAAGTATGCTTGAGCTGCACCACCAAGCGTCAAGGTGCCCCTGTGAGGTGCAGTCCTAACTCTTATCTCTGAGAGCCTCATTTGGGACATACAATGCAATAGATAAATTGGGAACAGGCTTACCTGAGGTTACATGCACCTCCCAGGTTGCTTGGCCTGCCAGCACTGACACCCGTTGCCACCTGCTGCCACCCGCCACCTCCCCAGCTTCCTGGGAGCTGCCTTTTGCCCGGGTCATGTTGCCATCTGCCGTCGCTGATGCGGTCACTCACCAGGGGGAATGATGTTGCCACCGCCGCCGTTCCTGTCAACCCACTGCTACCCACCACCTCACTGGCCGCCACTTCTGTCCATTACGCTGTCTTCTCCTTGCTGAGAGCCTGCTTTGCAGGCTACCACGCTGCTGCCGCCATTGCTGCTGTTCGTCCATCACTCTGGATTCAATCTGCTGAGAGCCACGATGATGCTGCCACTGTTTCCGTCCCTATGCCTCCCACCAACAGACAAGTAGGATATCCCCCAAAAATAAGCCCTAGCATCTTTTTTTCAGAGCAAAAAAAATATATATGACCTGTCTTATTTTCGGGCAAACAGTTAAGATGACCATCCTTGACTCGTGATTGTGTCCACTAAAAAGTTGAAGGCATCTTAAGACAAAACTATTACTGTAGAATATGGGGGAGGGAGGAGAAAGGGCTCCTGGGAAGAGTGGTATTTGGGTTGCTGGCCCTGTAAGGAGCTGCCAGGAAGACACTCTTGGAGCCTGGCCAGCAAGGGAAGCTAGGTGTGTCCTGCTGGCCATTGAGGTGCAGGACGCAACTGCCTGTTTAAGAGGATTGCAGTCTGAATGTGCATGTGAGAACTCATGGACGGATGTCAAGAGGCAAAAAAGGCCCAGAGCCAGGTGCTGAGCAGCAGAGGACCAGACAGCTTCTAGACAGTAAGGAGTACTGAACAGTTGGAGCCTGGTGACTTTTGTGGACTGTGAGTAGGTCTGAGAGGCCAACCAAGCAAAGTGTACTTGTTTTCCTGTAATCAGATTGGCGAACCTGAACCACAAAGTTTGGGTTTGCACCCATTCAGCCAGAAATCTGTGTCCGAGTCCGGCACCCCCGAATCAGCACATGATGTGTGGGGCATGCCCTGCATCCAGCAAATTATTTAAATCACATGTATTGTGAACAGCGCTGTTGGCCTGTATTCCCTGGCCACTCTCTCCATAAAGGAGTGACATAGGTGGACACCCACTCTTTTTGACCAGAAAGAGAGTTTGCTAAAACACAGGCAGATGGATGTGGCCTCTATACAGCCTATATATTGTTGTCTGGGTCCCCATGACCTTTAATGCAATGGCTTTGCATCTAGTCCAATTGTCTTTGGGCCAGGGGTCCAGTTCCAATTATGAGCTCGGCCTCCACATATAAGTAATGGGGGACTCCAAACATGTGTGGTTGTGTGGGGCCCAAATATTGCTGATGGTGGCCCTGACTTGAGGTTAAAAGCACACCACGGAAGTCAAGAAACACAGAGATGGAGCCACATTTGCCACATTTTAATGAATTTGCACAGTTTAGCTTCGGAAGCTCCTCGTGCAGACATCCTTAAGAAAATAAATGTTGCATGATAATGTCCAGAAAATTTTTTCTGGGTGAACAGAAACCAAGTCTTGGCCTATGTAGGGCTGAAACAAGGAATGCTATTTTCTCTATTCCTGAAATTAAAATGAAGAAAAGTACAAAGAAAAGTATAATAGAGGGAATATATATGTGCAGAGTTTCAATGTCACACTGACATATTTCATATTAATGGGATGAACGAAATCCACATACCATCTACCAGGACTCCCAGTGATCCCTCAGCTGAATAATCACATTTCCTTTCCTTGGAGTGTCGTACAATGTTTTTACTGTTTCTGCTTATAATCAGAAAAAATCAGCACCACTGAGATACAAGGCACCTGGATGAACAGGTGCTCAGCGCAGTGTGATGGTAACACTGAGGGTTTATTGTTACACTGAGCGGCTGAGGCTCCTCCACTAGTGAAGGGTATCAAGAAATACAAGTGGCTTCTGTTGCCATTTCTTCATGTACAATATCACTTTATTTAACCCATTCAGCTCAGTATATAATCCATAATGCTGTAAAATGAAGCCATAGAATTCTGAACTACAGTAATACTAATCTAAGAAATTAATTAGCACACGTTTATTTAATATAACTATAGATTTAATTGGAGAAAAGATGTGAAATTAATTTCTGGACAAATATATTTTGGGTGACACAAATGTAAAAAAAAATGCCTTAGCATTTTAAATATAATTAAAGAGACTGTCCAGACTTTAGAAAAAAAGGATACTTAAGCAAAAACATACTTTGTAATCTAAATGAAAACAGTACAAATAACATTTGCAAATAGCTGAGCTACTGATTTGAATGTTAGCCGATGCATTTTTGTGTAATTTTTTAACTAGAGCTCAGTCTAAAGTTATTATAGAAAGACGGGTACCACACTTCTTTGTCCTGTATACAACAGTCTACAGTGGCCAGTTCCTGATAAGAGTCTGTAACACAAGGTGTAATGAAGCCTCTATAGCATTTGTTTACTGCCAAGATGCTGATCTGTAATATAATAGTCTTTAAATAAAGGATACTTACCAGCAGAACAAGATCCCCTCCCTAAAAAATCTCTAGCACCCCAAGTAAAGAAACTTGCACCTCACACTCAAAGTCCTAAATCAATTAAATTATATATGCTTATAGACTAGGTGACAGTCATGCAGAAATGTTTTTCTCCTCTGCGTTTACATTGTTAAATGGATTGTCCATGCAGGGATTAAATTGCAGATAAATCATATTCCTCCCAAGTGCTGATCATCGTCTTTTTTTTTCAGCTGTTTGGCCAGCTGAAATCTGGCAGTGTACAGATGCAGCATGATTTCAAGATAGCATGATGTACCACTGTAATAAATGGATGTTTAAGGAAGCTGCATCTGTACTTCAGTCCCTCCTTTCCTGTCCCCAGACTTACGATGGGTCCCATAGCCAATGAGAAAGAGTGCTCCCTCCGTTGTCCGACCCCCCCCCCCCCCCCACCAATGTATTGATGCTGCAGCGTTCTCAAGTCCCGGGCAGAAATGGAAGAATGCAGACCAAAAGGTATTTCTTTGAAAAATGGAGCTTTGTTTTTTTTATATATATGAAATAGGTTCTTAAACAGAAAGGCAGTGTGTAACATCCTTTTTCCATTTTTCCCTTGGCTGGACAATGAATTTAAATTAAAGGGCCAGGGACTGCCCATGTTTTTTTAAATCCTCCACCCTGCCACCCTAGTGGTGAAGCAGGGTGGGGGTTTACACAAATAAAAACCACTTACCTGCCCTGCTATCCAGCAGCAATCTCTTGGCGATCACAGTGCTGATTGTTGTCTTTATCTCTTCCTGGTCGGTTGCTTGGTGCCACTGGAAGCACTGAATAGCAGGACAGGTAAGTGGTTTATATTTGTGTTAACCCCCGCCCTGCTTCTGGCTTGGGTGGGGGTGGCATGGTGGGAGGATTTGAAACAAACGGCCAGCCTGGCTGGACTGGCCCTTTAAACTCTTACCATCTAAGAAACCTTATCTAACCCCAATCCAAGCTCTAGACTGCTGGTACTCAAACTGCCCTACCCATACGAGGAAGGGGAGTACACTTCTTAAAACATGCCTGGTATTGTTTTATCTCTATGAAATAAGACTCAAAATAAAACTAGACTTTTGTCCTCTTTCTTAATTGCTGCAAGGAGATGTTGGACATGAATAATTGCACTCTATATATCCTCCTACATCTGGCAGGGGCATTTATCATGGAAAATTATGATGGAATTTGTCTCTGTCTGCATCATACTTAGGAAAGGGTCTTATGTTGTGTTTGCGAACTCTGCATCTGAAATCCTACAAAGAACTGTGTTTGAACTGTAAAATGTGTAAATGTGTCAATTTTCCCCTGTTAGGCCTAATATGGGGTAGCTTGCCACTGCATCCCATTTGTATCATTCGCTAGTGTTTAATTTTGGGATTGGCGCTAACCACGGTACATTTCCTATAGCTATTAAACAAGGGTTGAAAGTTGCAGCATGGCCCCTTCAATCTCCCCATGTTTCATCCATGGAAAAGTAGAATATTAGGGTCCAAGTTACAGTAAGTATATTGCTAAGGGTGACAACCCGCCCACCCCCAGTCACAAAAAGGGAACAGATTGCCATTGAAAAGGGATCAGTAAGAGTTAAAGAAATATCCAAAGCAGTAGAAATTCCAACTTTGCTTATCTCTGTAATAAATATTACTTAGAAGAAAATGCTGTCCAACAGGTCTGCTTCTGAGTATATTAAAACTTTCTCTCTGTAGTTCAGCTTCCACTTTTTCTATGTTAACAATATGCAAATTATTAAATCATACTCAGTTCTTTTCACACCAGACCCATATGGAGAAAAAAACAACAACCTAGCTTATAATAGGGATGTTTTTAATTGTACATGCAAATGAGCTAAGGTAGGATGATTGCAGATTGCAGAGAGGGCTAAATTCCCATAGACTCAGCTGACATACAACTGTTACAAATGCAACTGCTCCCCCTAGATCAAATGTTAATACATATAAAAAGCCCATCTGCTTCTCTCTCTTTCTCCCCAGCGCCTTACTCTCTAGAAAACGGAACATTTAAGCACATCGGGGAACCTATAACTCAGATTAATCATTAAAGGAAATAGCTCACCTGAGGCTGCTGGCGACCACAATGTAGTACATCAGTATTAAAGTGGCACTTGAAAAGACGAATTGTTGTTCATATGCCTTTGTCGCATTATTTCTATACACATATACACAGCTAATATGAATACATGAATATATAGTATTATTAAATATTACTAGTAATCAAGTTTCTATTTAAAGCCGGCCAAAACCTTTTCTTGCTTCACATCTGCCCCCTCCCCCGCAGTTTAAAACCCTGCTGGAATGAGGTAAACTTAATTTATTCCTCTGTCTCAGCGCATGTGTGGCCCTTGTCCAGCATCTTCACTCTGATAAAGGGCCAGGACTCAGTGAGTAAACAGAGCATCTCAGCTCACACTCAGCTAAATGAGTCCCGTTTGGCCATTTGTATCTGCTTCACCTAGTGCCTCCAGCCAGTGTTCACAGCAGATACCATAAAGCAGATAGGGACAGTCTACAGGTGCTGTGGTTAGAGTAGCTTTAGAGCATCCAGCCCTCTAGGGTGTCATCCTCAGATTTCCCCCTATTGTGTTTATTTAATCAGTTGTGGGACAGCCAAACCTGCATGTGCTATACTGATTGTAGCCAGGTAAAGTAAATTCATTGCAGTAGAGACTATGTCCACTAGGTTCCATCTGTTTAATTCTACTAAGTTACTGGCCTTCATTGTGGGGTTAGGGGTTCAGTGTCCTAGAATGCTTTTTTAAAGTGGAAGTCTCCCCATCCAGCCACCCTCCCCTGGTGCTGAGGCAGGACGGGGGGGGGGGGGCGCTTAGATACAATTAAAAAAACCCTTATCCCAGCTGGGATCCTGCACTGCACACTTGGCGATTCCAGCACTGGCCGAGGTAAGGAGTTTTCTTTATTGTAACCCCCGCACTGCCTCAGACTTGCTATATGCTAGTTACTTACTTATTCTGATATTCTGATCCAGAACACCCACTGAATTGTAGACTAGGGGTGCAGGTAAGAAACTCTCATGGTTAGAGATGGGACAGTTCCAAACCATTTTTAACTACCACTAAAAATAAGACTGCTCTCACTAGAGGCCTAACGGATTTTCATCAAATTCTGCACACCACAGATGCCCCAACTGCCCCAAGCAGAGGTTAAAAGCAGATTATATTTGGTACAGCAGCATTCCATAAAAACAGTGCACCCCTGGGTGGCAGGAGAGATACAGTGGTCCTCTAACACGTTTCGGACAAAACCGAGTCCTTAATCATAGATGTGGGACCAGAGAAATGAACAGATATAAATAGGATAAATGGTAAGCTTACCCCAAAGTGATGCATAGATCCCCAGGATCGCAAGGCCACCAGCCATGTCAAAAGAACCAATCGCCGCGCAGGGGCATTACAATGGTAAAGGACATTTGTAAGATTTAAAGTTGTTTGGATGACATTTGGAGAGAGATTTTAGTAGTGTGTGAGTCCACAACACTATGACTTGTTACCTGGTCACCAGCCAGTGACAGAAGATTTTATTTATGTTTTTTTTTGGTTAAAGCCCCACTCAGCTTCCAACCTGAACCAGAGCTCACTTTTAAGATCCCAGTGAAGCAAAGAACATTCAATAACAGGTGGGATAACTAATGATCTTCTAGCTGAAATTAGCACCATCAAGATAAGCTGCGATCACTTATAGAATTCTAGTAGAGGAGCTTGGCAGCCGTGGGAAGGTTATTAAGAACACTTATGTGGTTCCTTCCAGATGAGATGTCCTTCCAGACCAGATGAGATGTCATCTATAATATTCAGAGTTTAGCATCATTAAGAAGAGTTTGAACAAGGTCTGTGTGATCAAAGATTCCCAGATTTTCAATATCCAGGCATCATACAATCCTTATTACCACCTTTGCAAAACCAAGAGTGAATTGAAACCAAGAATGAATTGAACAAATTTGCATTCCATTAAGTGCCAGAAAAAGGGGGGGGGGGCTAGGTCCTTCTTGCACATCATGCCAGAAAACAACTTCTGGCAATTAAGAAACAATAAAATATAGACACATAGAGACACCTTGGAGATTGATCAGGATGCTCCTTTCTTTCCTCTAACAATGATATTTTATCAGTTTTTGTTTTTAGCACTGAAGTGCATGAATGGAGTAGACCTAAGTGATTACATTAAGAAACACAACAATCCTAATAACAAGACTGCATTTCGTTTTAGACTAGTGCCGATAAAAATTCACATCCCTAAATGATGTCCGGATGCTACCCACTTTCATCTAGAAAAAAAAACAGTTCTATATCGCTCTTCAACTTTTCTCTTTTCATCTCAACCATTTTTGTTCCTAAGCATATCGTATTGTGCTTCAATCATAAGGTATCTTTTAAAGGGACTGTTGGGGCAAAAACAACAGGTAATCACCAATAGAGCTGTGCAGCTGATGCTGCCCTGCAGCCCTGTTCGGGGAGTTTGAAACTTACCTTCAGTGGAGATCCAGACTGTACCATCCCCACTGACGACCATGGGCAGCGGTCACCTTGCTGTCTCTTCGCCGTCCCCTCATATCAGTCACAGTCACTGGCCACACAAGCTTGTTTCACTTTAATGGAGGGGGCATGCCAAGGACTCCATTGTAGTGAATAGAGGGGCACAGCCAGTCACCATGATTGATGGCAAGGGATGGGCACTCAGCTCCAGGAAGTAGGGATGGCGGGGAAAAGATACGTTTTTTTTTTCATTTTTAGTCAACCCACTTGATCCTTCAGCCTTCCTCTTATATCTGCAATTCTCCACATTGGCTCCACTCACCTCCTCATATTCCATTGTCTCAGCAAGTTCATGAGCTCTACAATCCTCTGCCTAGTTAATTTACATAGCAAGCCATTAGCTCTACTCTCCTCTGCCAATTCCATCTTCTAAGCAAGTCTATCAGCTCCACTTTCCAATTCCCTCTCAAGCATGTTCACCACTCCTCTTCATATTCCTTCATCATAGCAAGTCCATCAGTTGTACTTTTTTTCATCTATGCTATAGTTTGAGCTAAGCTGTCAGCTCTACCATTCTTTGCCATTCACATATTCTAAGCAAGTTCATCAGCTTAAAGCTATATTTTCTGGTCAGTGACAATCCCTGATTGAGAAATCTAGAAAAAAACATAAGTACTTATGTTTAAGTGTTTAGGCCTTTTTTTTTTCTTGATTTAGCAATACTTATATATGTCTATGTATACTATTATAAATACATAGATTTAGTTATGACACATTATACATCATAGTTCAACATGTTTTACCTATGATGCTTGTAAAACATTTTGCAGTTTAGATTATATTTTTTCGACACATGGCTTGGAAGACATCTTACAAGTGTTTTCTTTCTTTTATTGTGAGCACAGAGCAATATTTCACCATCATTTGCTTATTTAATTAAAAGCAGAGTAGCTTGAGGAGATTCCTGGAATTAGTCTGCAGAAGCCTTGAAAATGTTTTTGAATCCATACCTACTTGTCAATGAGAGGTCATTACTATTTGGCAAGTGACTTCTTAATTGGTTTCACGTGGTGACTGAATATACGTTAGTGTGAAGATTATTGGAAGGATATTTTAATTGCTGATTTTTATTAGTTATACAGGTTTGTTATTTTTTACAGAAAGTTCATGTGTTTTTTTAAGTTTTATAATTGCACTGTAAGAAACAAAATTGATATTTAAAGGAAAACTGCAACCGGTAAAAGGCACAATATACTCCTGTAGACACAACTAATATGGCATTGCTAAATGTGGCTGGGTCCTGGTGCAGTTATTAGATTACTTTATTGCTCATACAGTAGAATTTTTTCCTATAATTTCAATTTACTTGAGCACAACTAGACAACTAAAAACTGAAACATATCAAACAACTGGCTTATTTTTCCTGTACATAATACCGTGTGAGCACAAATCTGATAAATAAGGTGGGGGAGCCACAATGATGGTGTGGCCACTACCCCTTCACTCGTTAAAGATACGCCCCTGCCTGTAGATTTCAATGGACTGTCCAGGAAATGTAAAAATAAATAAATTTACCTCCCCACCTGCAGGCTTAATCCTTATGCACTTTCCATACTTATGGAGCTGTCAGCTCCTAAACTGCCTGCAAGCTCCCATTTAGCCTCTGGTGCACCAGGGTGCCCTGGTGCATTTACCCCTGTCAGGCAGTCATGGCCAAGTGGTAAGGAAGCGGCCTTGTGACCAGAGAGTTGCAGGGACCTTCTTGTAGAAGAATAGCTCAGGAGGAGAGGTCATTTTTTTCCATATTAGAAGACAAATACCAGTTAAAAACAATCATTTAAAAATTTGGCTCACGAAAGGGAGGTGAGGACCTGACACCACAAAACTTGGCTGTGACTCTATTACCCTTGTATGTTGCTATTTTTGCTTGGGAATGCCTGTCCAAAGTGTCCACATATAGGTCTACTTTACTTGTCCATTTCTCTCATATGCTCTAGTCAAGGTGATTATTGCTTTTTACCCTTTCCTTGTAATCAGAGTGGTACCTTGAAAAGTTGGAACACGCCATTAAGCAGCTTTGCTTGTCAACATGGGTATTTTAGCATTCTAATATAAAGTAGCAGCATGGGAGACTTTTTAAAGCATAAATGAACTCCCATACTGACACTGCTTATACGCATACATAGAGCTGAGAGGCAAATATTGCAAACATGGCACCTCTTTTAAGTGTATATGCTGGCCATTTAGTAGATTGAAAAGCACATTTTAGCCAATAAATGCTTTAAAGCTGAACTTAAAACCGTTACCTTTGTTTTGTAGGGCCTGTATAGATAGTGACAAACTAAATGAAACCATAAAAAAGGGGATACCCAGAAGAAGGAGAGACAGGTGGGTGACAGAAACTTTGAGGGTGAGGCAGACATATGAGAGAAACTCTTAGGGAGATACTACTGTTTGCTGACAGAGCAAGAGGCTCTAATGGAGAAATAACTGCAACTGTAGGAACTTGTTATAGAAGCGGTATATGGATTGTACTGGATGTAATGCTGGACCAATAAACCAATAAAGAAGCACTACCTCACCACCTGAGTGTGCTGCATTGTGTAAGCCGAGGAGTGGCATCGCCACCGCAGTGAGTACCACTGCACCCAACACCATCCCTAGATCATAAGAATTCCCCAGCTCTTCTACCCTCCCACCATTTTGTTGCTGGAATGGGCATGTAACAGTTTTCCAAATAGTGTTGAGGGTTCATGACGGACATTCATTCCGGCTGCTCAGTTTATTTTGCCTTTCTGTCAGGGATGTCCGGGGTTCCTGTGCCAGGGACATCAATAATCCCATTGGTTGGCTTGTTTTAGTAAAATTGGAGGTAAGGTTTAATACAGTGGTAGAGATGACAAATAAATATATGACTAATGATAAAATGACTGATTCTAATTTGCATGCTTGGCATGTTCCTGCTTGCCCGGCACACTGGGAAGCATGATAGAGCAGGACCGGGTGTGGCTAACAATGGAAGGTAGAATTTCATATCTTCCAAGTAGATGCAGATCTTCAGTCACTTTTAATATGTTTGGTTGGCATAGAGCACTATCTTACAAAAGTATTACTGTGACAAAGGCTTTTAAAACCCATTCATCTATTTCCTACACTCTTACCATATTAACCAATGTCAGGTTGCTGTATTTCATAGGCTCACTTTAAAAGAGAAGGCTTCTCACCTTTAGTCCCCCACATGTTATCGGTTCGACTCTGGTGCTCAGAAAATCACCCGTCACTGAATTAAATCTCGCACTGCCCAGGTCCAAACTCTATTCACCTGAGCTTCGGACAAGCCTTCCTCCACCAGTCACAGTGGTGCTGCCACACCCTCTCCATTCACTACAATGAAGTGTAGTGTGCCGAGGCCTGATATGCCCCCTCCATCATAGTGAATGGAGGGGAAGTGGCAGCACCACTGTCTGAAGGGGGGAGAGTAAGTATCTAATTTTGCAAACAATCACTGCAATCACTAATATTAAAAGGAACAATACCCTTGTAAAACTTCTCTAAAAGACTCCAGGGCCATATTACTGCTTTCCCCCATTGGCTGCCCTATAGGCTTATTGCGCCAGCGACCTCATGGCACTGAGGCCAGCAGCATCCCCGGCCCCACCAGGCATTTCTGAACTATTCTGGTTTTCACACAGCGCGGTATCCCAAATCAGGATTCTCCAGGGAGGAGGAACAAAACCCTGGATAGTGAAATTCATGGGCTTTGCTCTTCTTTAAAGTGACGCTTCCAGTTTTTACTTATAACAGCAATATGCGGATTGTCAGCAGCATCTCCAGCATTCCTTCTGTTTCTGAATGGAGGCTAGACTGCTTTTCAGCGGTCAGCAGCTAGATTACTAGACTACTTCTAGCTGCTCATTTATATGCATGGCTAGGAAACTCTGGAGGCCCGCAAATTCACCATGGCATTGCCAGCAAGTTAGGCAAGTGGGCATTCAGCGGAACTTCACAGAGCAGAGCATGCAGTATCAGGAAGAAAGAAGAAACAAAGCCCATGATAGTAAGAGAAGAAGGGCATCTAGCGTGGATATGTAGAGCAGGGTATGTCTCAATGGGGGTCATGCTAATTATTTGATGGGGTAAGTTTACCTCTGGGTGCACAATTGGGTGTGATTTGCAACCCACATCTCGGTGAGCGATGGGACATTTTTACAGACGAGCGATCATCAGTTTGGAAACAGCACCTTATGAGCTATTCAGAATAGAAATGCAGATTACTTAGCATACCCCATAAGGCATAGTGTGCTGTTTTTTCCAGTCTTTCAAAAAATTGTGCTTACCTCATTGGAAAAAGGATGCACCTCCCCTATAAACGTGTCCCCTCCAAGGTACAGGTGATTTTTTTGTGGGTAAAATTAGTACATTTTGTAAAAGTTAAAACGTTTACCAAAATGCAAGCTGCAATGTGCCATTGCATCCAAGGTCAGGTAAGATTTACTGGGGACCTGGGGGGGGGTTTCACACAGTGGGGCATCCTGGATCAGGATGCCCTCGGGCCAGGGACCCAAACCTGGCATAGTCAAAATCAGGGGTTTTGTTCTGACTTAAAGGAAAAGACCAGTATCATAGGCATTGTTTCCATTATTGTGTGCAAAAATTATGTCCTTAAGGTGCTGAGCTTATCTGTTATTTTTTCTTATAGTTTGTTTGCAACTCTGTGTTATAAAAGAGCATTTTTCTCTAGTAACATGCGTTTACTTTAGCAACCGTACACAAACTGGTGTACAGAGGTGTACAGAGCAGATAATTCCTAACTCTGCCTTGCTAATCGTCTGACTGGCTGAGGCAGAGATGTCACAGGTTTAACCCCTCCAGCCTCTCCAGATGAGGGGGATCACACTGAAGCCACTGGAATATAAGTTGGAGTAGTAACATGGAAATAGCATGCTGGTTAGTGAATCACTGGTATGGGGGCACAATCCTGACATAAAGTTTGAGTTTTGAGTTTGAGTTTTCGTTAAGGAGTTGTACAGAATGCACCCATATGTACCCTCCTCAAATGTATATTGTATTTCATTACACGGCGAAAAAGTAACGTATTCTGATTTTTCTTTTCTGCTCTTTCTCATGTGTCCCCTCCTACCAATGTGGGTGTATGATCACTTGGCGACCAGCTCCATTCTTCATTTCAATATGTTTTTATTGCACAAGCCAAGGTACAGATATTCACATTATCACATAGTTGTACAATATTAAAATCAACACCTCAAGTCATCTTGAGTAGAAATATAAACATATAATCTTGTAGGACAGAGCTAAACGTTCATATTACACAATACAAGTGACGTAGAGCTTATAGGCTAAAAAAAAATAGAAAATAGGCTTTCAGCTTGTATTGTAAGTTCCACTCCGAACATAACATCACTACATAACCAAATAACTCAATAAACTATTGCAAATATTAGGCAAAATATTCAAGAAAAGAACTAAGGAAAATAGGGACACAACAACAAAAAAAAAATAAAAAATAAAAAAAGGGGAGAAAAAGGGGGGGAGGAGGGGGGGGGGAGAAGGGAGGGAGGGAGGAAAGGAAAGGGAAAGAATGAAGGGAAAGGGGAACCAATGTGAAAGCGCATATTAATGTGCACCAACACTCAGACGCTCAAAAGGTTTTTATCGAATGTAACAGGGAAAACTTCCTCTATCCAAGGAGTCCACACTTCTCGAAAATCCTCCAACCTATCCTCATGGATAGCCGATAATTTCTCCATTGCCATAATATTGCTTACTCTATTCTTAAAATCTCTAAAGCTTAACGTTGTTGTTTTCCATGCCTTAGCTATTGCCATCTTGGTGCAAGTAAATATATGATATAGTAATTGTCTTTCTTTCACCGAGCTACCCAATAGAGGCTCATTTAAGAGCGCTACCCAGGGGTCTAGACTTATATTTCTTCCAAAAATTCTTCCAAGCAAATAGTGCAATAGTTCTAACTATTGCACATTTCCACCAAATGTGACTATTTGTTCCGAGCACATCAAAGCCACGGAAACAGTTACTCTGCATTCCCCCTGCTATATGTGTCATTTGCGCAGGGACCATATACCAACGCAAAACAACTTTGACATTCACTTCAATAGCCTGTACTGAGGCCCTTTTTCCAAAAGATGCCTGCCACATCCTCTGCCATGTTTCCGGAGTTTTCTCTTCCTCCAGTTCAGATCCCCACCTCTTCCTATATGGAAGAACGCCTCTATCCAATTTCAAGCAAAGTGACTTTTGCAAAGTGAATTTTGGCGATAGCACTCCTACCCCTCGGATCCTGCATACAACGTATTTCAAAACAGGTAAGGTCATCAAGATTTGGAGAATTTTTTACTATTGATCTCACAAAATGGGAAACTTGTAAGTATCCAAAAAGGTCTTTGGACAGTAGGCC
Organism: Gastrophryne carolinensis; assembly: GCA_027917425.1. Taxonomy (NCBI): domain Eukaryota; kingdom Metazoa; phylum Chordata; class Amphibia; order Anura; family Microhylidae; genus Gastrophryne; species Gastrophryne carolinensis. The sequence continues at coordinate 169,390,864 of CM051237.1, read as the reverse complement.
ATATCTTTCTACAAGGTATTGGAAAGAAGCGATATTAGACCCCTGACAGCAATCTCGCACATATCGAATTCCTGCATTCTTCCACCTACTAAACCTAGAAGGATCTGTGACCTCTGGAGTAAATAACAAGTTCCCCCAAAGAGACATTAAAGGCATATGCGGAGAGGCCAGCCCACCCGAGAATTTAATGTCATCCCACAGCCATAAGGAGTGGGTCATGACTGGATTCCTCACCAATTTTCTCGCCTTTGGTGTGAGCCAAAGGAGATCACTGATCAATAACGGAGCAGCTATACCCGCCTCGATACGAACCCAACCCGGGACATCTACAACAGTATGGTATGAAAGAAGTTGAGCAACTTGTGCTGCTTGGTAATACTTATCAAATCTCGGGACTCCCAGGCCCCCAGCAGACTTTGACCTTACCATAATCTTTCATGCTATCCTTTGTCGTTTGTCATTCCAAACGAACGTGAGGACTTGGCCTTGTAACTCTCTTAAGAACTTAGATGGAAGCCGTACTGGCAGGGTTCTTACCAGATATAGAAATTTGGGTAATAAGGACATCTTTACCGCCGCCACTTTACCAAGCCATGATAGATTGTATTCCTTCCACTGTGCCAACAGATTACTAAATTTCCTGCGTAGGGGAAGAAAATTTGCTGCAAAAAGGGAATCATAATTATTGGTCAGAGCTATTCCTAAATACTTAATAGCATTGTCCTATACAGATTGTAATTGTCGCCAGATAACCACTTGAAGATTAACATTCAGAGCCTTGGATTTAGTGGTATTTACACAAAGACCAGAGATCTTTGCAAATTGGTCTAAAATTTGCAATAAATTTGGTAGGGAGACAATGGGGTTTGAGATATTTAACAGAACGTCGTCCCCAAAAAGGCTAAGCTTATGCTGTTCACCTCCAATTGTTATTCCCGAAACATCTGGGGAATCCCTAATCATTTGAGCTAATGGTTCTATCGCCAGAGCAAACAGTAAGGGAGACAGAGGGCAACCCTGTCTCGTTCCTCTAGCCAAAGGAAAGGGATCCGACCTGTATCCACAGTACTTCACAAAAGCCACCGGAGCATTATAAACCGTTTTCAGTATGTTTAGGAAATGTGAACCAAATCCCCATTTCCTAATCAGACAAAAGAGATACTCCCAAGATACAGAGTCGAATGCTTTTCTGATATCCAGTGAGAGCAACATAATAGGTAGATCCCTTTCTCTGGCTAACTGCGAGATCTGGATAACTCTCCTAATGTTATCTCCCGCTTGTCTGCCGGGTATGAAGCCAGACAAGTGGCAAGAACCCTGCCAGTCTGTCTGCAAGGACTTTAGCAAGAATCTTGACATCCAAATTGATTAAGGATATCAGTCTAAAGTTCGACCAAATAGCATGATCAGAATCCGGTTTTGGTATCATGCTTATCGACGCGGTGAGTGACTCCTGAGAGAAAGATTCACCCCCTCGAACTGCATTGAAAACCGCCGTCAATTTTGGGGCTAATATAGAATTAAAACTTTTTTAATATGCCGCAGGAAAACCATCCGGCCCCGGCCTTTTATTGGGTTTCAGACCCACTATCACTCGCTGTACCTCTGCGACGTCAAAGTCACCTTCCATAAGGTCTCTTAGCCCGTCGGGTAGCATGGGCAGTGAAAGCCGATCTAAAAAACCAGAAATTTCATCTACATTTGGCGGGTTAGGATTTGAATATAATTTGGAGAGCTGTGTTCGAAAGATTTCTATGATCTTAGCAGGATTACTGGAAATAACCCCTCTATCACTTTTCAATCTGATTGGGCGATAGGTTTGATCGGGAGTCTTTAATTTTTTAGCCAATAGAGAGTCAGGCTTGTTCGCTCTACAATAGTATTTGTGCCTAATCCGTCTCAAAGCATTCTCTGCGTTACCTGCTAGGGCTAAGTTTAGTTCACTTGTTAATTTATATAGTTTAGATCTAAGCTCTGCAGACACTCGTCCTTTGGCTAATTCAGCTAGTTCTAGATATTGCTTCTCTAATCTATCTATGTTGGCATTCCTCTCTCTTTTTTTCCTCGTAGCTAATTGTATTAATTTGCCCCTTATAGTGGGTTTATGAGCCTCCCAACATATCGTAGAGGAAACCTCCGGTGACATATTTAATTCAAAATATTCAGTTAATGACTCCGTAATGGAATGAACCAAAGTCGGGTCTGACAATAAAGAGACATTTAAAGACCAAAAAAATCCTGATGGCCTATTAAGTAGGGAATTCATCTTGAGTAACAAACCATCATGGTCTGACCACGATATCGGGATAATACTTACCTCTCTCATTTGTGCCAGCGTAGTCAAAGGTAACAAAAAATGGTCTATTCTAGTATATACTGAATGCGGGTGGGAAAAATGCGTGAAATTTTGGGTGCCTGGATGGGCTTCTCTCCAGCAGTCAGCCAGTGAATAAGAATCCAGCAATTTCCTAAATGCTTTTGAGGTCGTAACCATTTGGGCACTTGCCAAAGTATTTGTGATGGATTGTCTGTCAAGAAGAGGATTTAAAACTAAATTTGAGTCCCCGCAGATTATCGTTGCCCCTTTAGCAACTAAAATTACCTCCTTCAAAAAATTAGACAAGAAAGGTAGCTGATTAGTGTTAGGTGTATAATAAGTTGCAAATGTCACCTCAACATCCTGCATTTCCGCAATAAGAATAAGGAACCTCCCCTCTGGATCGGTAATTTCTCTAGTACAATGAAATTGGGAGCCTCTTCGGAATCCTATGAGGACCCCTTTTTGTTTTGTTTCGGCACAGGACATAAAAATTTGTGGATATCTGGCATTGAGAAATTTGGGCTTGGAGGAGCCCGAGAAGTGTGTCTCCTGGAGGCATAATACATCTGGGCGCAGTGTATTAATCTTACGGAATGCTAAGCTCCTTTTATTAGGAGAGTTGAAACCTTGTACATTCAATGAAAATATTGTCGCCATGATATGCAATTATACAGTATGAAGTATCACTAGGTGTAAGAGAAAGGGATGATAGGGGAAAAAAGGGAAGGAAGAGAGGAAAAGGGAAGGAAAAAACAAGAAGAGAGGAAGGGAAAAAAAAAATATAAAGATATCCAAATACCAAGGATAGTAAATAAATAAAGCTCGCCTTTTCGGTTCCGTGCAGGAGGGCGAGCCTCCACTACTCTCCCATAAAGGTAACAAAACTTTCAAGGGTTAACAACCCTCAGCACGGACACGAACAGACGAGGCGTGCAAAAAATTATATTATATTACAGCAATAAAATTATCACTTAACCAATACACTGGCTGAAACAAGTAGAGGAGAAAAAAAGAAAAGTAACCTAGAGGTAATCTACCTCAGATTTATCGTGAGCACGACATATAAATGCCACCGGACAAAAGAGGTTATAAAGACACATAACTATGGCAAACCACGTGAAAACACTCAACCGTCAGATGATTTATAACAGAGAGAAGGGATTAGCCTGCAAAAAATGTCAAGTATCAATAGCATGGCTTCAACATTCAACATATCAGAAACTTATGTTAAGCAAATCGTTAACTTTATGATTAACCGAACTTCTATGCAACTAGTTAGGTTTCAATTATACGGGAACAATTATAAAGATAAACCCAGATACTGAATTGAAGAACATTACGGCATGAAGAATTTCAAGTATCTTCATAGGTTAATCGGACACCTCTACCATTAGTAGATGTCCAACGCTTCTGCCTTTTTCCTGCTCGTTGCGATCTAGGGGATTCATCTACAGTTCTTGATGATTTGGATCCGGGTGTCTTGGACAATTGCATGGCTGACATATGTTGCTGCAGCTCCTCAAAGGATGTGGCAAAGTAGGAGTTCCCTTTAAATACAAACGACACTCGAAAGGGGTATCCCCATTTATATTTAATATTATGATCACGAAGTACCAGCAATAAAGGCCTAAGCTCTCTCCTTCTGGCCATAGTGGCAGCTGAAAGATCCGAGAACACTTGAAATTTGCATCCCTGGAAGAGGAGATCAGTTGCATCTCGGGCGGCTTTCTGGATCAGATCTTTACTAGCAAAAAAATGGAACTTAGCGATAATATCGCGCGGGGGTTCCTCTGGCGCGCGTCTTGGGCCCAGGGCCCTATGGACTCGATCAAGTTCAAGCCGCTCAACCGGTATCCCCGGGACCAGCTCCTGACACAGCGCCGTGACAACCGCTCTAGCATCTTCCATGTATTCCAGGAGACCCCTGAAACGTAGATTCGCTCTGCGATCCCTGTTCTCAAAGTCCTCCATCTTAGCGCTTAGTATAGAGTTGTCCCTCTTTAATTGTGAAAGCTCAGATTCTAGGACACTTTGTGCCGTAGTAATGTCACCCATTTTTTTATCTAACGTAATTAGGCCACAAGAGACTTTTTCAATTTCTTTAGATAAATGCTCCATAATAAGCCGTGTATTCGTTGCAAGAGCTGATTGAAGCAAATCATCTATTTTTGGTAGCAGGTCAGAGCTCACTGTCTCACGTGCTGACAGGGGGACAATGTCATTTTCACTTGCGAGGAAGGAGGCCTCACTGCCCTCACCTTCCTCCATCTCCGCAGCTGAAAGGCCACCCGCCATCTTGCAGCTTACCTCTGCTGCGCCAGGGAATCTCCGCTGTCTCCTCCGGTATCAGGCCTCGCCTCGCCAGGTCCCGCCGTCACTTGCCACTCACCCAGCCAGTCTACGATGTACTGGGAAGCAGACAGCACATCAGCCTGTACTCTGCGGTCTGCCGATCAACCTGCGGGGCTGGCCCGCCACCTCCGTCACTCCCCGCTGACACCGCCGGTGATCCGCCTCACCCGCCGCTGCTCACGCTGACGCCCGCTGTCACTCTGACTCCGCGGCTGAAGAAGGGAGGTAAGTAGTCCGCCTCTGCTTTACAGCCCGCTATTTGTCCGGTGGGCACGGAGCTCGTTCAGCAGGCAGCCATCCGAGACCCGTGCGCCTGCGCACTCCCAGCTCCATTCTTATGCTGGTTTCTCTGATGCTCTCTGGTGCCTCCAGGTCACACAATGGGTTGCTGGCAGGAGCATGGAAAGGGTGACGGGAGGCAAGTGAGAGAGTCAGGAGCACACCTACTAAAATGAAGCAAGGCATACAGGTTATGACTCTGGTCTCATCAGAACAGAACTGGACTCCAGTAGAATGGCCTAGGTAAGTCAACATAAAAACCCTATATAACCAGTAAAGTGTAGGGATTTCCATGCACATATCTCCACATCTTAAATCATCCCTAAATATTGATTTACTGTATCCCTCTTTCACACCTAAGCATTTGCCCAGGGGTGGATTGGCCATAGGAAGACCCAGAACAATGCCCAGTGGGCTGCAATGCTTTGGAGCCAGTTGGGCTTCTGCTTTTAACACCCACATTCAATCCCTGCCCCCTTAGTTTCCCTCTCAGCCCCCTGTACCCAGCCCCTCTGTACACACAAGCCAAGGAACCCAAGCCACCAATGCTATAGCCCCGTATCATGGTTGGGGGCCTCAGCAAGGATGTCTTGGGCCAGCCAGGGTCTGCTAAAAGCCCCAGTCCGCCACTGGCCACAATGTGGTCACAACAAAGAACACCCTTTTTTTTAATCCTGCCTTAACGAGAACAAAAAGTTTGGAGCTACAATAGGCTGGATGGGATGACTGTACATCTAATGTCCATGTTAGCTGTATGCGTGAATAGCAAACTAGGATGAAAGTGATTATTAATGCTTAGTATGATTCAAGATATACACCATTTACATCAGGTCAAGAGGTTTTTCTCAGCATATGATGTTTAAAAAATATGCAAGGGCTGAAATTTTATAGCGGACATGACAGTTTCTATCTATTCCTAATTCCAATTTCAATTTGCAATAGTCATGCCTCTCAAGAGTCGAAAACATTTCCCCATTGCTTTTAAAGGATCCAGGGAAATGAGAATGTCAGAAATGATGGAGCAAGAGAGGAGGATAGTGTTCAGCGAAGATTGATGCACATAATATACAATTGACCTGAAAGGCTCGGATTTGATGTTATGTGCACCACCAACGGATGTACCGCTGTGTCATTTTTAAAATGCGGGATACAATATATTACTGGAGGAAATGGAAGTGTTTTCACAGAATGGAAGCTAAGAAAAGAAAAGCTGCACTGATCAATGTGGGTCATCTCACCAATGGATTCCAAAATATTTTTGGAATAATGAAAAAAATATTATTCATGTCGAGGAACATTAAATTCTGTATTAGCGCGATGGAAATAGCTCTTTGTTATCTCTACAATATGCTCAGTTTGTTGCACTAAATTAAGATGTATTGGGAATCATTTTCAGTTTTGGTCTTTTGTTCTAGTGAGCGCCTTTAACATTTTTTATGAACAATTAGGCGGCCCCATGTGGAGAGTAACGCTGTTATTTACTGTCTGGAAATATCTCTTCTCTGCTGGAAGAAAAATCTGCACTTAAAGAACTTCTCCACTTCTAATCATCACCATCAAATTGTATTTTTGCAAAGAGAAAACAACACAAAATTGAGGATTCCTCTGCAAGGTCACTGTAACATCCATGGACAGTGGCAGCCATGGAGGCTGATTCATTACTAACGCCAGATTTCGGCAGATGAGTGTCTGTATAGCGATGCTTAGAGACGCTGTAAGCGGCTATCGGGCACTGTAACAGAGAGCCTCAGGCGCTGTAATAACCTGGACCGCATTGATGAATGTGATGTATGTTGGACGCTGTAACAACAGTATAGTGTTGCAGCGAGGGAGAGGTAGCGCCAGCCCACACACACAGCATCAGCACTCTAAATATGGTCACTATAGCACAGAGCGCCAGATACTGTGTGATTAAAGTCTGTTTTTGAACACATATCCACCAGTAACAAAGCGAAACACATGGAATGACATTGTTTTAAGACTGGGATAATAACACTTTAGTGCCAGACCTGTAATGACAATTCTGCATAAAAATATAAAAAGTCAAAAAAGATTCTAAAAATGTTTGTTTGCAGCCAGGAAAGGTCACACAATGATTTGAGCAAAAAAAAAAGAAAAAATGTCAAACACCCTGTTTAAACACAAGCAAATGAACAGCCATTGAAATGTATGGGAGAGCGACACTGAGCGAAAGGTAATACCTGGCACTCCTGAGCCTAGAGCGCCGGCGCTACACACTGAGCCGCCTCTAATAATACATGTGATGCTACATGGCGCTGTTAGAGTCGCTCACCAGATTCGCTTTCATAAATGTGGTTTTGCGTACAGCGCCCGGCGTTCACCAGATGCTGCGAGGCACTACATGGCGCTATCCCTTAAATAACCCCCTAGGAACAAAAATTATCCTGAGATATTACTAACCCTTAGCCAGCCCATGGCCATCTTATTGCATTGTAGACACAGATCAATAGGGAGAGGATGGATATGGCCACTCTTTAAAGCAGATAAAAATCCAATTCTTTGCCCCCCCCCCCACCAAGCCGAGTACTTGTGGCCATGCTGTTCTCTGAGCGGTGGCCCAGTTTTTAAAAAAAAGTGTTTTTTCACTGCTAAGGCCAAGCCCAACCGGCCCTTTTGAGATCTCTGACTGGCTGATCTCAAAGGTGGCGAGTGACATGCAAACCCCGGCTGATCAAACCCCTGGCTTTCATGCAGGGTGTGCCCGCTCCCGTGCCAAGCCATTCAGATAGGTTGGGTGCGAGCACATGCACGGCTACAGGGGAGCTGGGCATGCAGCAGCCAGCGATTGCAGCATCACAGGAGCCGCCGGTAAGGGTGACTCTGGGGGTTTCACACAGTGGAGCATCCTGCTATAGGATGCCCCGGGGGTAGGCTAGCATCTGGCCCTGGAATCTTTTAAAATCCAGGGCTGGCCGCCAAGGGTTTTGATGCGCTTTAAATTAATGGTACTAAAGCTTTAGTATTTTAAGGGCAGATTATGTGGCATGATGCTGAGGGTATAGCAGAACATGGCCTGGGGTTTCTTGATAGGAGGGGTTCAGTGAGGTCTTATATAGATGGGGCTGGGAGGAGAATAGAGTGGCTGGCATTGGATAGGGATGCTCAAGCAGAGCAGCCTACCCTGAATTCCCCCAAATCTCCTTATTCTTTTCCTTCCAATAGTTTTGTTATCAACACTTCAAAACATATTGAGTGCCACAAATGAGCAGCATCCCATGCCTGTCAGACATGATGGTCAAGATGGAATCCTCCCCCCCTCATCGTACACTCACTCCATTCATATTCATTGCAATGCAGAGGGCTTCCCGAGGCAGCGACATGTCAGTCCCTGCATAGCCCTGTCTTGCCAGGCTACTTATATTGAAATGGATGAATTGGGTGCGCAGAGAGGTCAAATTCCTTCTTGGAGAGTTCAGACGATGTGGCACTCGTGCATCCGGTATCAGTAAATTTTAAAACAACTGAGCCAGACTAAGGAGTTGGGGGGAGTTATAGGGACTGTATGGGTCACTGGTTTGACCTCCCGGAACTATAGGTGGTAATCCTGGTGTGCAGCACCAGAGATACATTTCTGTAAGCGATTATCTAAAATGTAGCTCAGGGGGAAGCTTCAAATTTCAGACTCCCCATAGAGGCCTGGCAAAGCTAAGAGCCAATAAAGGAAGAAAAAAAAAGTACACTTTGTACTTAGCTCTGTACAAAAGAAAATCAGTGGCCTTTTCCATTAATGTTGTTTCATTCTGAATGAGGAGGCATAGGCTGGCCTAAATCAGAAAGAGCATGGAATATGAACATAACATCGTCATTAGTGTAAGTAATAGCTAAGAGATACATTTTAAGTGCACCAATTGGTAAATACTTCTCTACCTTGTGAAATGCCCTAGGGTCCCTGATTATATGTGTCTTTTTCTGGATTCTTGGGTACATACAGTGGCAATATGTTGTATCTTCATGTTCCAAACACTGGAACTGTTGTCTGCAGATGGGCCACACAAGTCAGTGAAGGTGATTTTGATCCTCTTTAAATTGTTGGATGGATGGGGGAGTGTCATGTTACCTAGCACTGAAATGTAATACTTTTCTGATTGTATTGCTGTTTTTTCATTCAAATAAATATTTTTACATGAAATTAATATTCTTGATATATTTGTAGTGCTGACATTATTCAAATGTGATATAAAACAAGTCTAGAATTTTACAATTAATAATACTTATAACGGTTAAATTATTGCAGGTAGTGGATGACCACCAGACAGCTTTTTATTTAAAGAAGCGCATTGTGCTGTTACATTATTTATTTCATTGCAAATGTCATTTAGAAAACTGATTGAAGTGAACTTCCACAAGTCTCCTTGTGATTTCTTCTACTGATAGGATGCAGGACACTGGGTAAAAGAAACAGTAATTAATAAATAAGAAACATGGCTATTCTTTCGAGTTTGGCATGAATTATTCATTTCCTTAAGCTACAAAGAATCAGAGATTCGTGAAACAAGTTAGAGAAAATGTGATTGAGTCTGAAGTAGTCCTGTATAAGTATGTCTCTGGACACAGTAGATTGACTGAGAAGCACCAGCAGCAGCAATTTAATGGTCAGTGTGGGGTGCTATCATTCTTCTAATCCTTTTTTTTTTACTAAATTTAGGATAAAGAAACTATCTACTATTGTTTGCAGCCATGTCACGCATTGTTATAACTCCTTCTGGAAGAAAAATGTGGTTGCATGCATTAAGAACAAAAGATCAAATAAAGTTGAATACAAAATTCGCACTAGATGCCATGAATTTTGGATGGCATTAAAGCGGAACAATCACCTATGTCTTTTAGACTCCAGGGCTGATCAATTATGTCCCGCAGGGGTATCCTGTATCAAAATGCCCATGTAAGGCCCAGTGAGACACCCGCCTTCAGGTGAGCTGGCAACCCCCAATCTCCAATCGCTCCAAAGGTCTTATGTAGCGCAAAGAGTGCCAACTGAGAGCAGAGTCCAGACTAGCTGGGATCATACATGGGGTATCAGTCCTACAGGCATCAAGGCACAGGGATTGAGCAGATGGATGGTCGAGGACAACCAAAGGGTCAGAGTCTGAGAGTCAGAGGTATCCAGGTATCCAGAGGTCAGGCAGAATCGTAGTCAAACAGACAGAGGTCGGTCCAGGTGGCAGGCAGACATAGGTCGGTTGTAGAGGGGTAGGTAACGAATAGGATGTCTTTAAACACAAAGTAAAGCCTGGCAGGAAACACTATCACAGGCAATGCATGCAGGGAGAGGCCTGGTTCTATGTGGCCATTGAACAATCAGAGATGGAACGCAGAGTCAGTCCACTAACATTAACCCTCTGAGGTACCTGTGGAAATGCTGGCCTGTAATGAACAGCAAGGCACAGCCAGCATGCATTTTACGGAGATAGCACATCTAGAGGTAGGGAAACAGACAGCCAGAGGCAGCACAGGTGATTAGCCAACATATGGGGAATAGGAAAGACTGACCCCTGTGAGCGCCCTGAAAGCGCTTACACCTCCACACAGGGATCACAGGACACAGCCACATCCCTAACCTGCCCTCAGCTGTGGTGCGTGCCATAGACCTTAGGGAGAACGAAGATACCACCTCACCCACTTCCCTATGCTGTGCTCTGTTCCAAACTATTCCCAATCTGTTTGGGAAAGTAGGTACAAAGCAGAATGTAATGCTAGGATTTTTTAATATATTTTGTTCCCAAAGAAATTGTAAAAATCCTATACAATCAAAAATTTGCACTGTATATAGGATGGCCCCCTGTCGTTTAGCCAGCATGGATGGTTCCTTAATTAATATGCAGCATGGTGGGAGACCTTCCTTTGTTCTGAAGACTGGGCTTGGTAGCTTTCGGCCTGAGTTTAGTTTTAGCATTTACCTGCAAATTAAGTTGGCCAGCAAAAAATATATCACCTGGGTTAGTTTGTTTGGACCAATCAGGGATCACCTGCGCTATTTCAAATGAAACAAAGGGGTCAGCCTGGAAAAAAGAGCTGGCTGGTGAGAGACAGGGGAGATTCGCTTGGGGCAAACGAAGGACACAAATACAGTTGTGTTTTTTGGAGACGGACGGTGATGAGATTTGCTTTGGGATAGAGAGACCTGCTTTGTGAATTTGCCATCGTGTTTGGAGATTAGATGAAGCCTGCTGATTTCTGTCTGGCCTAGATTAAACAGATGAGTAATTTTAAAATATGCTTTTGCCCTATTAGGCTTTCTGTTCTGTCAGTGCTTGTAGCGTTTTTGTATTTGTACATTTTTTGCAAGCAAGGTATAAAATGAAAGTGCATCATCTAGCTTTTCTTTGGAATTAATGACAAATTAACTTATTAGACAATGTGGTGTAGCTTTTGTAATTACCTTATACATTAAAGGACTGCAAATATACTTTTAGTATATTATACTATAATATACTTTTAGCTAAATTACACCCAAGCAAAGCACAGAGCCATTTGGAAGCACCATGGCTGCTGTTTGTCAAAGGCCTAAAGGGCTCAGTGAACCCCCAGGGCCTTCTCATAATGCAGGAACAGTCCCTAAAATGTTCCCTTGACTCAACCGATGTTGAGTTAAAGCCAAACAGCAGCACAGCTGGGATGCTTCCCAGGAGAGATGGCTGTGAGCCTGCGACCATGACAGAAATCGGGAAGGCAGCATTTCAGATTTGAGTGGATGCAGAAGCAAAAGTATCATTCATGCAGATGGGGCAAATGAGTTTGGGGAGTTATTTTTTAAATGTGCAAGACTGTTGGTCCGGTTTGAAATATAGGAACAGCATAGGGTTTATTGGCTTTTCCTTGCAGCTCTTATGCCCTATCACATATTATGTTCAGTTCCTTATCTGCCTGCTTTTCAGGGTCCCTTTACCTTTATCTCTTATTTTCCCATTCATCAACCTCCCTATCCCACCACCGATTAACAGTCTCCTCACCTGCCCAAGTTGCAGCCTGACCAATCACCCTGCTGGCCAAGTGAATAGTAGGGCAGATACTTCACCACATATATGATGTTGATAGGACCTCAATTAAAGGTGGGATTCTCTGTACAGTCAACCACAAATTCTGTTTATCCTCCATACTAACTATGAAATAACAATGCTGATAAGAAGGTTGACTCCTAAATCTAAAAATCTAAAAATCATCTCCTATGGGAAGAGTACTTATTTAGTCTTGCAAATGTTTTAATCATCATCTCTCATTGAAAGAAGAGTAAATACAGCACTATCTATTGTATTTTCTTAAGTTTGACTTACTAGGCCTCTTAGCTGAAGACGCACAAGAGAGAAATAAGTTTGACACATAGGTCGACACACTTCAGACAACAGACTGGTGACATTTTAAGGACTGATTTTTTTCAGCTACAGTATCGAGAGTATCTCATATACAATCTTTTTCATATCAGGGAAAAATAGCCTGGAGTTGGGCTTAAAGTAAAGCTTGTCATTGGATTGAAAGACATAAGCAGCTACAGGCATAGCACCCTATAACATAGAGCAAACATAGACAATAAACTATTTTGAGTTTCTGGTTTATTTGATCAGCTTTTGCATATTAGCAAATGTACTTTTAATGCCCAAAATCTGTATTTCCCAGAACTGCCTCCTGACTGTGTGCAGACATGAGGGAGGTGTGTGATGTCCATAGCAGTGATTATCTGAGCTTCTTAGGAAGGCGTCAAGGAAAGCTGGGCTCTCAGCCATAGGATACAGAAGGCTAGCTATTGGCTAAAGATTATAAAGAATTTTTAAACCTTTCTTGGCTGCAAACTAGTCTGGAGATCAGTGCAATAATTTATTTCCCAATCTATAATGGATGAAAGAGCGTGATACCAGGGAAATCTGTATTTTCTATATTTTGTCATTGCTTTTTGACAGATGGTCTATAACATTCTCCAAGTGATTATTGCTGCAGTGTAAAATTAGTCATTTAATTTCATCCTGAAACTTTATGTGATGACTTTTCCCTTTAATTAAAAATGCCTAAACAAACTTTAAAAGCGTCTGCTGCTCTAAATACTTGGATCTGAAGTTTAGATTGTAATATTTCAAGTTTTATTTTTCTGATTTAGAGGCAATAATTAAAAGCTATCAAAGAATATGTGTTCAGCAATCTTTTAGCTTTTACCTTTATTTTTCCAAAGTAAGTTAGGTAATCAAAAAACACATTTACAAGTCATATCCTATGTCTCTTTTTATTATATATTAATACAATCTATCTAGCAATGATAGCCCACTAAACACACGCAGCCCACTAAGACTGCCACTCCTTCAAGTGGACCTACCTTACGCTAAAGGATCTTCCTTAAAATAAGTACTGGAGGTAACCTTCTACTAGGGTTCACAATCCCTAACAACTAACCCATCATTTCCCAGTGCCCTAACAAAACAGCCACTCACACAATAGCACTTTAGCGGCCTATACCACAACAACGCCATTACTAACCCAATTATCTACATTACCGTCACTTTACCATGGCCAAAAAGAAGTACCTGGTAACCATAGTAAAAGCCATGGTGTCCGTTGCATGCACCACCCAATTTCAAATTTTCTAATGTTGAACCTTACTTATAATGTCCTTTTCAACAACATACTATGCTGCATCTCCTGAGGAAGTCACCTTCTATGGCGAAATGTGTCTAGATCACACTTATACCATAGAAACACTCCCCTAAAACCCAAGGTAAATAACCATCTATATGAGCTGCAGAAATTGTATCTCCAGAAAAAAACTATTGTAACTGAATTATACCAATTGTAACCTGGGTATGAATAAATAATACCTGGGGATCACTTCATTTCTGTGTAAATACTTTATGTCTTTATTTATCTATTCTATTCTAAGCCAATGGCTAATTATTTTACAACATCCTTAACACTTCTTAATGACACCATGCCCCATCTTTGTTCTGACAACAATTTAGCCCCCCCCAGCAACCCCTTTCTGCAGTTAGAGTAACTCTTATATTCTAGAAAAAATGCATTTGTTTTACCGAGGACCTCTGTTATCATACATATTTTATTCTAGTTAAAAGGAAAATTCTCTGTTTCATGAGAAAATACATTTTTATAAAGGATAACTGACTTTTGAGCACAATGTTTAGTGGCCTTTGCTTGCAATTTAAAGGTATCTCTCTGCTTTATTAGATTTTCAGAAGACCAGAACACATAACCAGAGTCCACACCCACTCCCTATGGACTTCTTTTGTGTTTGGATTTACCAAAATACATTGAGACACCACTATAAGGGTATAAATTGTATCATTTTTAACATAACCACAATTGTATTTGATAGTGCATGCATGTTTGGTTAACACATGGTGATGCATTGTGGAATGCTTTAGATCAGAGTTTCCCAACCAGAGGTACTAGTACCACACGTGGTTTTTGGTAAGGCTACAGACCATGCGTGATTTGCTCAGAACTGCTCCAAATGGTGATGGAAACTATTTATGTGCTTTTTCTTTTTTTTTTTTTAAATTGACATGGCTGTTTTGTGTATTCTTACCATGGTTTTAGGCTGACAACCCATGTGCACTACACAGGTGGCACTCAGGGAAAAAGAAATGGAATGTGGGACTTGATGAAAAAAGGTTTCAAAGGAGCTTTAAGAGTTATATGTCTTTAACAGTATTCTCCAAGCCTCTTCTCGAGAGCCGCCAACAGGTCTGCTGGTCCTGCGTTCCCAGAACGCCCACAATTTTTACCACTTTCTGGATCCTCAGCTGGGCACTGGCGGTCACGTGTATGGGCCCTATCGGTGACAGGAGCCAAGGACGCGACCCTGACCCACATTACTGGATGAGAATTCAGGAAATAGGTAAGAATTGTGAGTATTCTGGGGGGTGATGTGTGTGGGGGGCATTCTGGATGCCCCCAAGTCTGTTTGAATGTGTCGGGACCCTGACCAACACCTGTTAGTGGGGAAACAGGTTTTGGTCTGCTTTAAAACGTGTTGAGCCTCTTGAGGGGAATTTATTAGGAATGGCATTAAATAAGATGTTAATGAAGAGTTATAAATATGGCTACAGAAGTTAAAGCCCAGAGTCAGCCTTATTTGATATTTGAGATTTTGATACAGAGGGGAAGAATTTGACCCTGTTCAATCTTTTCAGTCTAATCTGATAGTAAAATCTGTTAATAGTTTACTTGCTAGCATATTGCAGGTCATGCCTTATCAACAATTTGTTTAGAAGTAAAATTATTTCTGCTTCCTGGGTCAGTTCCTGTTTTAAATCAATAGTCAAGAGGTTCGAATCAGTTAAAAAAAAAAAACGTGGTTCCGTGTGAGAACGTTTTTGTGCAAGAGAATTATCGCATTCTCTCATGATTCAGGAGACACATGCGAGACAATTTTGTACATCTGAAAGCATGTGAGAAAGCTAAGGAAGAGTTTTTCCATCTGTGAGATTTTATTTCACTCATTTTATTTCACATTTACTGAAAAAACATGTGGGAGTGTTATTTTATTTTTCTTTTAATTAAAAAAAAGTGCACCCCCCGGTCCAAACAATGTGGGCACCAGGCACAGGGGCTGGTAACCTAGGGCTCAGATGCCAACTGGCTGCCCCCTGGTCCTGCCGATATAACAGCCCCTATGTTCTTCAGTATGGGTTTGGGCACCTTACCCACACCCCCAAAGAGCCCGGTGCCTTACAGCATTGGCCCAATTTGGCACCAGATCTGTGCCGTAGGGCATAAGGGCTAGTGCTGGGATGGTAAGCTTGAGAGGGGGCACTCTTTTTTCTCTAATTTGTGGGGGTTGTATTTAGTTGAATTAAAAAAAAACAGAGAAAAGAGCTTGCCCCTCTAAAGTATTCCAGTCTGGCGCACTAAGCGTATGGGCTAGTAATCCCAGGGCACAAAGGCAAAATTGCCATTAACCGGCCCTAGCTATTACCAACCCTTTTACCCCATGGCACAGGTCTGATTTTGGGCACCAGCCCATTAGGGGTGCGGGAAATGTGGTGGGGCAGGTCAGCAAGCCACAGACTGGGATGTTGGACAGGTGACTTTCCTCACTCCCCCCACCTATGGCACTCCTATAAAAATAATAGACCCAAACCAAAAAGCATAGCTGGTATATCGGCAGGGCCAGGGGTCAGCTGGTTGACTGGGTTACCAGCCACTATGACTAGTGCCTGGGTTGGTTGGCTTTGGGGGGTGGGGGGTTAATCACACAAGTTAAATTTTGAGTGAGATTTTAATGGGAGAAATTCCAGCATTTGCAAGAGTTTCTTGCATGATTCTTGCTTGTGTGTAAATGTTTGCAAAAAAATAGCTTCTACCAAAAAATGGGTTTGCCGACTCGAGAGAGAGGAAAAAATCGTGTTTTTCTCTCCTAAAACCTTGGGAGAATGCATTCTTGAATGGTGCTGTATTGAGCCTAATATTGATGCCTTTAGAAATAGTAAATGATCTACAGGGAGCCCCATATCCTTCACCATGAGTGATTCCCCATAATTACACCTCATTTATTGTACTCTAAATGCATGTTTACACTCAGATTTTCATTTATCCACTCTGAATCTCATTTGCCATTTGTCTAGCCACTCCCACACTGTGTCTAAGTCAGCCTGCAGCTTGAAGAATCCTTCCATGGATTTCTTCTTACTGCAGATAGTAATGGCATTTGCAAACATTAAAAAATGTACATTAATTCTACCACTTTTAGAGGACGTTTGAAAAAAACTCAAACATTTTCTTCCTTCAAAACTCCAGTTATCCTCAATTCATCTTTAGATCAGTTTGTAGGCAGTAATAAAGAATAAAATGAAGGGAGTACATGGCATGGTGCATGGCAGCATGTTGTTATCTGCTATGAGGATACACAAATGTCCATGCGCTACAATTTTCATGGCGGCTCATCCTTGATGGACAGATTAAAGACAGTGAAAGCCCATGAACTAGCCCTTATTTCAAGAGCTATCTAGAATTGTTTTGCTGCTTAGTCTGCTTATTTGACTACAAAAGGTCAGACGAGAAGAGATTCCTAGTATGTTAATTGGACGAAACCATCAACAAGAAAAGAAGATCAATGAAGAAACCAAAAATCCCCCCTCTGAGTTATTAATGACATGACCAGTATACTGAATTCTTAGGTCCCCTGTCTTCTGAAGAGAGGGGGGGGGGGGGTTGTGCCAAATTGGTAAAGATTTTCCCAAACCGTGCAACAATAGGAAGTGATATTTTCAGTGCTATATAGAGGTATATACACCAAAAGACTGCAAATGAAACTGAAGACCAGGCACCCCTGCATTACAGTGTCAAATACCTAAGCAAAGTCTAGATATGCCATGTAAACCATCCATTGTCCCAACTCTGGTGTCTACAGCATCTGTCATATATGAAGCCATGCTTTATGCTACTTTTAAAATGATTATTCATTAACTGATAAGCAAACTGACTGCTTTATCTCTAAATGTAAAAATTAAATATTAAACTTAGTATCTTTTCTATACATTGTGGTTTGAGCACTATGTAGTTAAAAAAAAAAAAGATTGTGGTCCTTCAAAATCCAATGCTTTTTGTGCTGGCCTTTGGGATGCTTGCTGTATGAATAAACAATCTTCCAATGATTTTCAATGTCCAGTTTTTGTCCCAAGACACACTTTGTTAAATTTGTGACAAAACAAAGAAGTTGTTAAGATCTAAATGCTGTTCCATCTCCTTGTCAGTCTGGAATTCCCCTGATGATCTATTAGAATTAATTTTAGCAGACTATGAAAAATTAGAAGTACAGTTTGTTCTTTTTGATCTCTTTGAAGTGCTTCACTTGATCATGACTATATAGCACATTAATCTCTTACGACACGGCAGGTTAAATTCAATGATAAGCATTGAGAAATGTTAGTAGCAAAAAATAGGTAAGTGAACCTGTTTCCCCGATTTGTTCATTTAGATTATACTGGTAACCTATGCACAGGCACAACTAACTGCTATTAAGCCCTGGAGAAATCACAATAATCATATAACCCTATCCAAAGTTATATGAGAATCTTTGCCTGTCCTTCAACTTTTTAGTGTAAAATTTAAGAAACCTGCGTTGTATTTTCTGTTTTCTTGGTTAACCTACTAAGAGCTTTTTATGCATGAAACATTTATAGGCCCCAGTGCAGTTAAGTAAACTTTTCTTAAAATGTGAATGAATGAAGTAACAAATTAACAAATGAATTAATGAATGAATTAATGGTTTATTTGCTATGCATATACAATGTACATGCTAGGAATTTTACATGACAAGAGGCATAGAAAATAAGGTCTGTTTCTTGTTTTATTTCAAACTAAGGCAATATTTGCGTGATTCAGTAAGGGGAGGGAGTTATAGAATGATTTGAAAAACCAGTCAGTGGCTCCCTATACATCCCAGGGGAAAAATTTTAGAGCAAACATGCAGTCAAAAAGACAAAGTTTAGTAAATTGCTCCCCCCCCCCACCTCACCGATCAGCTCTGCCGATCAGCCTCAACAATGATCAGTGGCATATGCTGTTTGAGGGGACTAATTGCAGATGCTGCACTCCTGGACTGTATGGGTGCAGCCATAATACTCCACACGCAAGAACCCTGCTTATACATGAGCATGGTGGGGAAGCATTTGCTAGTATACAGACATGCTGAATTTGGAGATTCCTTTTGATCAACATATCTAGTCAGAGATAAATGTTCCGCACAGAATGTTCAAAGGAGATCAAATCTTTCTCTAGCTTGATATTTAATGAAAAGATCAGCTGAGTTGCAATGTGCCTGTGGCATTTAGTCTCACACAAGGCAGGCTGTCAGCGGGAAAGCTTGGAGTTTTGCTATAGGCAGCCAAAACCAAACTGAGAGATATAAGTAACATATGACAGCATCTCTGTCATGCTGCACACACATACACACACACTGAATCAACTAGTGGAGGAGAGAAATATACATATGTGTCTCTATGGGTCGGCAGCTGCAGAGCATTAAAATAATTAGTACAATTTTTCTATGAGCTTTTTTTACAATGAGGGGTCATTACAACTGATGGCTTTTTACTTCTGGCTAGAAATGGTTGTTGCAGTTATGACTGTGGAACTGTGTTTATCAGAAGCAAGGCTGTCAGGTGTGTAGCAAGATGGCCACTACAATGTAAGTAGGGGAATGCAGCATCTGCATGCTATTCCACAACATCTGCATGGGGTTAATCCCTCTAAAATAGCTGACTATCGAGGGGGGAATATAGGGGAGCAATTTGCTAAGCTTTTTATTTTGAATGGAAGTCCTGTTTAAGGTATTAACCCACTTCTGTGTTCTTTTAAAGATTTGTAGACTCTTGTGATCTCTTTTTTGAATCACAACTTATATTTATCTTGAAAAAAAGCATGAAATGGCCATTAATTGTCTGAGATATCTTAAGGAAAGTTTACAGAATGAAGGCCAAAATCTTAAATCTTCACAGTCAGCTCTAATGTTTTATTGTTTAATAAGGTGTTATGGTACCTGTACTGATAATATCTTCCACATTTTGTATGCCTTATAACCAAATTCACACCACCATCTGGAGGCCTTGTTGTAAAGCTTTTGTGTCAGCACATTTTGTCTTGTATTGTTTGCTTGTAGGAGGTACTTCTGCTTAGCTTAACTTTAAGAATTTAGGTTTTATAAAGATAAAAATAAATACATTCCAAATGGTTTTGCCAAATATGAACGAAATCCTATTAAAATCCTTAAAGCAGGTTGCTGGGAACACCTACCTTCCCCAGGTGCCTAGGATAGCCCACCTATTGGGCCATAAGCCTAGTCAAAATTAATAATACAAATACCCTTAGATATTAAAGGCTCAAGAGTTTCTACTTAATTCATTAAACACTTTATTGAACAGATAGCTTGATTAGATACATACCCCCGCATCCAAACACACACTATTAAATAAGCACAAAAGTTGTTAAAACCGCCCACAAGACAACATTGCCTGTGTAAAACAGGGAACAAGGTGCCTACGCACTTGCAAAACGGCCCTACCAGCACTCACACTGTCATTAAAAACCCAGACTTTGGAAAAACTGTTTTGCCAATCAACTACATGTGTGCATTGATATATGGCTTTCACTATGTAGAGGTTAAATAAAAAAAAAGCTGACTAGCAGTTCATAGTATTGTGGAATTTAAAATTATTATCATTGAATTAGTATTCAGTTCAAATGTGTTGATTGATTTACCAAAACTATTAAATACATTAAAGCTATTGGTTAGAACAGCAATGCTATTGGTAAAAAAAAACACACACAATTAATAAGTGCAATGATTTCCCATGTACTATGCAGGAGCCAGTCCATCTGTAAGCTTTAAAGTTGCTGGGGTGTACTGCAGGGTCAGCTTGCTCTGGCTGCAGCATAATCTGCTAACAAGAAAGAGAAACTTTATAAGTAATGTTTAAAAGAGCACGTGAAAATGCAAAAACGGGAAGTTACACCAGCAACACACTGCTGTCAACAAGCAGTTTATAAAATTAACAAAAACTGACCTTAAAAGTACCTTATACTTAAGATGTTAAGTATATGTGATAATATGACTAATAAACATATTCCAAAACAATGATGGTTTATTATAGCATTGGTGTTATACTGTGTGAATGTGCTAAACACATAATTAAATTGTTAGTGATATACAGTGATGTGACGATAATGGTTTATATTCTCCGTTCTTTTGAAGATGTTGCTTAGTCCTAATTAGACACATAACATCCAAGTTTTGTTGAGAAAGAATATTTGCGTTAATGAATAAGGAGCATTTTCTTTTTATATATTTTAATATATTTAGACACTTTTCAGACATTGTTTGTATTGAAAACCCTTGTTGTATGCCAGAATTAATTGTTTGTATTGAAGCTTCATACATACCTGACCTTAAGCTTAGCAATTATACTGCCAATGGTTTTTGGCAAGGTGGTGGCCATCATCAACATGGTACAACCTGGTGTTTGGGACTGTTCCAGTTGAATACACTGTCATTGCTGCTTTAGCTACTTGCAGAATGAGGAGCTAAAGTGCTGGTGAGCAGCATGACAGTCAGCCCCAGTGGGGATAGTGCTTCTGTATAACGTACATCTTTAGTACCTAAACAATGGGTGTCATGCTAATTATTTGATAATGTAGGCTCTTCCTATTCCAGTAACTATTATTCCTAAAAAAAAAAATTTTTACAGGGGTAAGAATATGTTTTGAGAGTTTGTAAACAACAGCATCCTATAGGATATGCTAAAGAATTTTATTGCATAGACTATAGGGTTCCCAAAAAATAGCCCTACCTCATTGTAAAAATGATGGAAAAATGATGTACCTCTCCTGTAAAAATGCTCCATTGCACGAGTTGGGAAAAATATTTTTATTGCACTTTTATGTGTGTTAAAGTGAAACAGCTCACCAAAGCTGCAGATTGCAGTTCACACCTACATTTGCATCCAGAGATACACATACGTCATCAAATAATAAGCATGATTCCCTTTGTCCTGGATTCAGAGGACATAATTTTTCTAAGATGTCAGCATCATTTCAGCAGCATAAAATATGACAATTATTAAAAATGAAAATCTATACCAAACATGAGTAGCAATGAAACAATCCATGCATTTTAGAGTATATACAATGGACAAATGACTTACTGTGTATTAGGCATCATGCCAAGCACCTCAGATTTATTATCTCTCACATGTATAATATGTTCTATATTGCTTGGACCTCTTTAGCCTGCCAGGGGAAACAAAACAATGGCTTAGAAGGAATAAACTTTGGAAAAAATAGGGCTTCCTTAGTTAAATCATCATGTAATTAGTTAACAAATAGACCATCATCATAGACCATCTACAACCAATCTAGATATGCAACTACTACTTCCCACGGCCACCAATTCAAACTACAAAGCCATATACTAGGACTAAAACTCTTACATTTCGGCCAAAGTAGCTTTGCTAAGGGCAGTAACACTCATTTCCTTACATACACTCTTCACTTTGGAATTCACAGCAGTTTCAGACAGCAATTGCATGTGGGACATTTTTATCCAGTTATCCAATTATCCAGTACCCTCAGTTGACAAGCATGTGCCCAACTAGCTTCAATCTCCCAGGTTTGCCCAGGTTTGTCCATGCCTCAGTAGCCTCCTAGAGAACTTATTTCATATTTGACTTTCAATCTGAATTGAAGCTACAGGAAAAAATGTTTTACTTGCAGATAAATCAGGTCCTGTAGTTCGGAAATGCTTTCTTCACGGTGGTGCACAACTCAGATTACAGAAAAGTGGCAGAATCACAGCACAAAAGCATGTTTGCTCTTTCAGCCTCAGAAACCAAGTATGGGTCGCCTCGATACGTAAATAACAGGTCTAACCCAAGCTTGATTTCAAAGGCCAAAAAAAACATATTTATTGGTTGCAGCTTTCTATTCCATATAAATTAAAGTATGTCCTTGCACACAAAAATATAGCAGTCACTTCCCAGTTCTCTTTTTTCTAGGCTGACCTCCTGGACAAGAAAAGAAAACTGGCTATAGATAAAGGTATACAAAGATGACTGCCGCCATGCAGGTATACAAGACGGGAAACACAGCTAGGAGAAATTGTAAAAATAGGTAGTACATTTTAGATTAATTTGACAGAAATTGGGTTCTATGTAGAAAGAAAAAACATTATAGTCTATGCCACTGTAATTCTAAAAATATGCTAGTAGAAAGTGCAATTTTTCTGACCCAATAAACAACTGCCAAAAGACATTCTAGCATTAAAATCTAAGCTGTCTCTATGCCTGCTGTAATTTTTTACTAAGAAAAGATTTTCTTCTTACCCAATACCTGAGGTGTATAGGCAAAAAAATGGAAAACACTGTAAATGTCAGATTTTCCAGTAAAATGTGCAATTAGTATATTTGCACTAAATAAGTGTTACTCCTAATATTGAACCTAATTTTTTGCTAACTTAATGCCTACTTTCACATTTCTAAGCATGGTCATTTTATTTCTCTATATATTATTTGTGTACACTCTTGTACAACATTTCACATTAAAAATAACATGTATGGTCCCTAACTACGACAACAGTATGGCCCTCTCCGGAGCCAACCCTTGTACTGGGCCAATTCTTGATCAAAGCCCCACTCCACTTTTTTTCTTTTCAACTTGTTGCTCCTAAGCTTCCTCAGGGAAGCCCTTCCCATAGATGGTTGCAGAAAATATTAAGGGAAAATATATTGTCACTAGAAGGTTTTTGAGGGCATGTAGTCGATTACAGTTCCCCACCTCTTCCTCAGTGGTCTTTCAACAAACCAACAACAAAACATTTGGCCCCAGAATTCAAACCATGTGATATAAACATGGTGCAGCCACTTGGTCTGAATAATCCTACCATCTGTCATCGTGTTCCCCAACCCTCTCCCTCCAGGACTACCAACAAGTCATGTTTTGCAGATTTTTACATAGAAGCACAGATGAAGTAATTATTGCAGCAGCCATGCTATGGGGCAACTATGTGGA
The DNA here is from genome assembly GCA_027917425.1 of Gastrophryne carolinensis. Lineage (NCBI taxonomy): Eukaryota > Metazoa > Chordata > Amphibia > Anura > Microhylidae > Gastrophryne > Gastrophryne carolinensis. The sequence goes on along the minus strand of CM051237.1, from coordinate 169,367,391 downwards.
GAGCCACAAAACAAGACCTGTTGGTGGCTCTTGAGGAGACTGTAGGGGAACACTGCCATGGGCTAAAGGTGAACCATCGATTCTCCTCCGTCATCTAAGTCAAGGTCTGGGATAACTACTTGCCTTTTCTCAAATGGTTTGTTGAGGGATGATGGTGGGTTAGTCAACAACAAATATGTATAGATAAGGTTGTTTTTTTGGAGCCTCCAATAGACTCTCCCCCACCCCCACTCAGGGTCATCTGCTTAAACTGCAGGTAGCAAAATAAATCTCTTTCCAACAAGTCAAATGCTTTCTTTAATTATTTAAACATTATTAAATTACCCCCTGCAGTAGATCTGGCCTAGTGTTTTAATATCTTGCCTTTCCCTGTAGGTCCAGATTGTGTGCTAAGTTCATTCAGGTTAGTGTTATCCCACAGTGGAAAAGTGAAAGGACCAATAAGAACAGTTTCCCACAATTTCTAGCCCAAGTATTTGTTTATTTTTACTTTTACTTTTTATGAATATGAAAGTGCCAAAGAAATGGCTGTACACAAGGTAACTTTTTCACAGCCCAACTTAGGCCAAACCTATATTTTAGTATTCAACAAACTTGCTGGTAAATCCTTGAATGTACAAGTTGGCAGATTACTTCCAAACATTAAATGATTGCTGCCCACTTGTTTGTCAATCTTTTTAAATCCCTTGATGAGAATTTGTAGCTAACCGCTCTTTAAGTTAGATAAAAATGGTTTGTTTGGATAATGTAACTAGTAAGACAGAACTATTAAAAGATACCTCAATAGCTCTGAATAAGTGATACTCAGCAAGGCTGCAGACTAAGCCATACCGCAATCTGGTCTTTTGCCATCTATACAATACCCAAGCCTGATTTGCTAAAAACTGCCCCCCAAAAGTGAAAAACTATTTGTGTGCGCATTTTCTGTGCATTCCTCCTCCCAGGTGGTAATTGGGATAATTAGAAGGGAAAGTGGTACTTGATGAAAAAAGGTTTGGAACCTAGATAACTTTACTGTATCACTAACTGTTATTAAATCCTATGATCAGTCAATTGTTTGCTTGGCTTTATATATGTATGCTGTCATAATACAATATAGCTCAATCATTCTGTATGTAACCAAGCTCTCTACTTATTTTCATTTGTTCTCAATTAAAAATAGATATATAAAATGTGAGCTCTCCAATGCGGGAAAACGTGAAGATCTCACAGCCGCAATTGGTTTATGCTTTATAACATTTGGCCAGCTCCTTACCTCAACACATATCACATATCAGACATCGCCAGTTAAAGTGTATTTAATAATTTACACATGTAAATGTGTGCATTTGTAACTTGTGTTTTACATTTTTCTTGTAAGAAATCCTGCTCTTACTGCTGCATTTGAGTTGTTTTTAGGCAGCCAACTCTCTGATGACACCAACATCTCAAAATAGGACAGTGACTTTGGGAATATATATACTGAGCCATACAGTGACAATGTGTAGAAAATGTTGAAGCAAATTAAGCATAGCAGAACACTGTGAGTTAGCTGTATGGAAATTATAAATGATGTTGGCAGGCAAGCCGGAACATCTTACTAAAGAAGATGTAAGAGAATGGCAGATAATAGCTAGAGAAATAAGATGATTAAATATAACCAATGCTGCAGTAACAATGAAGAAGCACAATGTAATTTGTGCCAATAGAGGACAGGAAGATACGTTTAAAGTGATGGCAAGGCAAAGTTAATTGTTACACCATTTTGTGGTGAGCTACAGTTGGCACTGTCCTAAACTGTTTTCCGTTCTTAAATTGAAGCAGAAATGGCTGAGATATCTGGGTTTAAAGTTCAGCCAATGACATTCTCTTTTTCATTCCGTCCCCCAATCAGCTCAGCAGAGTGGGACATGATTGGTGGTCCCTCCCCTCCTCCTGCCCCTACCCCGCCTTCTTCTCCAGATTAATCATATTGCTGTCAGTGCAGATTGCTGATTATTATGCTGCATCACATCAAAATCTTAAGATGAACCTGTAAACCTTGATATCTCGGCCATTTCTTCTTTAATTTAAAAAAACAGAAAACTGTTTAGAACAGTGGTAAATGTAGCCTGACACAATGGTGTAACAATTACCTTTGCCTGCAGTAGCACTCTAATGTTATTTTAGAACCATACTTTGCGAGAGCACAGAAGAGTAACATTTTGAAAACATTTCTTGACCTTTTTTTTATGAATATTAAATATATATTATGACAAAGCCCAAAAGGCTGCATTGTAATCCCTGTAAATTAACACTAAGAAAATGAACAAACCAGAATTAAATGTACTAAAATACAGGACTAAAAATCTTAACACTCTCGAGTTACAGGTCATTTGTATGATCACAATGTACTTTTGCAGTAAAAATTGGAATTTTATTCTCTGCACAGAGAACATGCCTAACCCATCCACTTAAATATCTAGAATGAATGCGGCCTCACTGACCTCAAAGTAGTTTTTTTGTCATTTCTTACTACACAGTAGTCTTACTACACAGAGGAACAGAAAAGTAGGAGATATTCTGGTATTAATTTTGGGATCATTCAAACAGTAGATTCCACTGAGGTAGTTAGTTAAAGCAGCCCCTCTAAACATGGATACACTTACTGCAGTTTCAGTGTCAAATGTGCCAACCAAAATATATGTATTCTTTTGTAGTGGTGCCAGGGGGGCACCTGTAAATAGGCCATGTGAGACAGCCAACCTGTTTTCTTTATCATTATTATCTTTTTTTTTTACTATATCATCAGTGGTTTAGCGGGGCGCTTTTTCTTTTTCCACAGTCAGTCACAGGCTGCCGCCAGCTTCCTACCCCCAACAGTGTATTGCGCCACTCCCAATACAGGAAGGAGCCAGTTGGAGCAGTGCACTGCTTTACTGAGGAGCGGATCAGCAGATTCTGGGGGGGGGGTGCTTTTCACCCCACAATTTTCACCCCTGAGCTGTGCTATAGTATATAGCTTGCCTGTATTGATAATGTAAGTAACAAATGAGATTAGCTTTAGAATCTAAGTGATTGTTTAATTTGTGGTGGGCATTTCAGTTTTTCTAATACATGTCCACAAAAAATTAAAGATACAGCACTATTTTTGTTAATTGCTGGCACCTTGACATAAAAAAGACCCCTCCCCCCCAACAGATCCAGCATGTCAGTAAAAGATTTACCCCAAAGTAATACATGTTTGGGGACTGAATTTGCCAACCTGACCTCTGTCTTAGAACAGTAACTAAAGTGCCAGGTTAAATAGTAAGTTCGCCTTCGATGGAATTCTTGAAAGTGTATTTTTTTTTGTGCCAAAAGGATGTGCACAAAGAGCTATGGTTACTGCTTAGCTGAGGGAATTCACTTAACCGTACATCCAGCAGCAGTGTTCCGTGCAACTATCTGCAATCTGTTGCTATTGGCAACGTACACAAAGTCTGCACTTTGGTAATAGCAACAGAAGAAAACTCCTTTCATGAAACACACATTGCCTAATGTTAGAAAAACATAAAAGATGCTAGATCAGATTTAAAGTGGACCCACACCCAGGGGGTATTGAATCGGGAATCTATAAGATTCCCAAGCCGATCCAATCCCTCCCTGCGGGGCATCTAACATCGGGATGCCCCACTGTGTGAAACCCCCCAGGACGCCCCATTCACCTTACCTGCATCCCGATCCAACGTCGCATTGGCAGGCCGCATCTCGCGCATCTCTCTAGCAGGGAGCGTGCCCGCGCCAAGCATTTGCGAATGGCGTGGGTGCGCTCCCTGTTAGAGGAAAGCGCAAGATGCATCCGGCAGCATGCTCAGAGCTGCTGTGGTTGTACGTCGCTTGGACGCGCATACCACAGCCGCCGCGCATGTGCCGTAGGAGCGGGGTGAGGTGAGTTTTATCGGGCGTTCTGTGGGGTTTCATGCAGTGCTCCGCGGAAGTGGACCAAAACCCAGGATAGTGAAAATCCTGGGTGTTGGTCCACTTTAAGACATCATTGTGCCACACAATAACAATACACTTTCAAAAATTCAATCAAATTAAAAGTGGACCTACCCTTTAAACTTAATATTCAAAAAGTGCATAACCTGTCCAATGGCATCTGTAGCGGTAAACTCTCATATTCATTTTACAGCTTTTCAAATAATAATAACAAGCATGCATGTTCCCTCCCCATATGGGTACCAGCATGGTATTCAAGCATACACGCTCAATAGTGGCAGCTCACACCTAATCCTTCCTGAACTTGCAGTTTCTGGCCCTTTCCCACCTCCCCTTCACTTCCCATTGCTTTCAGTGCTGACCTCAATTTGTCATTGCCTGTCTGCCACTAAGCATCCCCTAATGCAAACAGTAGGCAGCCGTGGCGAGGCCATGTGCCACCAGGTCTGGAGAGGTTTCAGACCCCTGGACCACCTCCTTGGGTGTGTCCCTTGAACCTTTTGCCTTTTTATCAGGAAATGTTTTGTCATCCATGTATCTTAATTTCTGCTGATGTGCTGTTGTACTCTTTTTCCATTGTTTTCATCTTAACTGGTGCACAAGAAGTAGTGGTCATGGTGTGCATTTTGCCAATACTAAACAACAGAGAAGTATTATAAAGTGGACAGATATCATGGAAGGAAAGCGATATCACAGAAGCACTCTTACCACAAGCGATTAAGTTGGGTGCTGTGGCCAGCGGTGGCGCCGCATCAACCATAAAGATAACAACAGCCCGCACTCCAATAAATCCATGTATTCAATAATCCAGTAAAGTTCAAAAGGGCGTACAAACATGTGAAGTCATAGTTCATGTCCATACAGTATTTTATCCAACTTTTCGGGGCATCCTGCACCCCTTCATCAGGAAAATTTTCCTCATGGAAGATATCATGGAAGATCTGTCCTAAGAACCCCAAGGCTGTTCCCCTTAAGCCCATTGGGCATTTCGGAGAACTCTCCCCCAATTTTCTGCCAAGAGCTGCTGTAATACATCTGACAGGTTCGTTTCAGCAAAGAAGTTGAGCATTGCATGATTATTCATCTTTTTAGTGAAGGTCAGACTTCACGGTGAAATATTGCTTAGATCTATTTTTTCTTTCTCGAATCCTACAGCTGCAATATGTCTTAGATATTTTCTTTGCTCATTAATGCGTACAATTACCATTAAGAAGCTGCATGTAAATAACATGAAATAATCATTACGCACAAAAAAAGTCTTTGGCATATAGCTTTTGTTAATAAGCATGCTTTAAATAGACTAGACTGTGCCACCGGCAAAGCTGTGGAGGCTTCATCCTACATCAAGTTGTCGCTTTTATTTTCATTTCATCTCGGCATGACAAGTCTTTGAAGTGTGATCAAAATGTATTTAAATTAGCATTAACATTTTATCTTATGAAAAGCAGTAGGGCCATCTAAATTAGCAATGGTAAGCAATGGAGCAGATCCTCTCACAAGAAAGCAGACAAGATAAAACTCCCACAGTATAACCGCGCTTCAGATTCTTAATAAGGACTTTATAGCGAGAGGAAGATGGAAGAAGTTTTTGAATTGTCAGTAAAGATATATGCACTTTGTTTTCATTTAGAATTAAGTACATGTTCTGTATAGCTTAGAAGCAGTTTTCCAAGGGTTTATCAGCGGTGAAGATATGCTACAAATAGAAAGTGTTTTATTTACTGAATGAGGATACATTTTAGGATTGAACATAAAAATGATTTAGCACAAACAACTAGAAGGAGATAAATTATCCCTTGAAAGTGTTTATTTTTTTGAAGCAATCAGAAAAATATACATGGATCATTGCTATAGCTCAAGGTTTTATCTTCTTTACTTCTTCTCAGTTGCCTCAGCAAAGAGAAAAGAGCCCCCCAGTAAGGCGGTCAGCCCCACTGCACCAACATATATTTTATTGCCCAAATGAAGTTAAAAATTACATATTACACAAAGGACTAGTTTAAAGCAAGAGGGGTTTAAGAGTCATGAGTATTAGGGTCAAGGAAGCCACAGTCATTGTCCTACTAAAGTGCAATCAGTGCTTAAAGTCTATAAGATTCCCGGGCCGATCACCTCCCTCACCACGGGACATCCGAGATCGGGATGTCCCGCGGTGAGGGACCCCCCCCCCAAAACCCCCAAAAAACTCACCTCATCTAGACGTGCGCGCGCCCGCGCTGGCCGTTTGTGAATGGGGGCGTGCGGGAGGCGGCGGCGGCGGACGCGCTGTGTTGTCCGCCGCTGTCACCCGCTTGTCCGTTGGCGGTGATTGGTCAGCGCGGCCACGTGGGAGCGTGGTGAGGTGAGTTTTGGGGGCTTTCTGGGGGGTTTCAAACAGCGGGGCACCCTTAATCGGGGTGCCCCCCTGAAGTGGACCAAAACCCAGGATAGTCAAAATCCTGGGTGTTGGTCCACTTTAAAATAATGAGCCCAATGTTATAAATGTTACTGATAAGTGCACTAAGAATTGTACAACCATGGTCCCATGAGATAACAGAAAGCCATCTATAGCAATCCCCCTCACAGCCCGCACATTCTGTGGCCAAACCTGACACTTCCCAAGGCTGCCAGTGCAATGGACTATTTCTTTCTAATATACAGTGGAAGTGCTAGACATCCAACACATCCACCTGGCCCCTGATCTCAAACATGGCCTCAGAATGTGGAGTAGCTGTCTATGGTGCAGTAGTCAAATGGTCACTTGTGGAACCCTATGTTTGAGATATTAGAGGGCATGTGAGAGCCTCTAGTGTTCAGGAAAATTTGTTTGATTTGTTCTCACTACGCTCTCTGTTGCTAAAATAGTCTGCTACTCATAATGTAGGAGCCCTGTTAAGTCAGTTATCAGCAGGCTCCCTACTGTTGCTACATGAAGAATTGTCAAAAACTAGGAGATTATTGGATCTATTGCTTATAATGATTGAGCACACTAATGCTGTGCCAATGACAAGATACAAGTTACTGACAGATATTATTCTTAGTGGAGCAAACTACCATAAATTTTTTGGAGGAGCTTCAGTTTTAGGAATGTCTGACCTGGGAAGAACTGAGTGACACAGTGGGCCTGCAGCCTGGTTCTCACTCTAAGCCCCTTATGGTGAGGATAGACTTGGCTGCAGGCACCACCAAGGTTGTGCACCCAGAAAGCCAGGAGGCTACTGGTAAAGACAATTAAAGAGTACAAGGATATGGAACAAGGTGATTGAAAGAAGCAGAACAACATGAGTCTGGTGGGTAGGCAGCTATGGTTTAGAACAGGTGGACAAGCAAAGGTTGGGGGTTCACAAGTAGAGATGGGCAAACCCGAAACACAAAGTTAGGTTTTGTACCGAACTTTGCAAGTTCAAGTTCCCAAGCCCTAACACGGACTTCAGCCAGATGTCCATGGTCAAATTCGTTGTCTGGCCCATTCACAGAAAAGCTGGTTGATAAGCTGCTGAGCAGCCCATCAACCCGCTTTACCTACGGTTGCAGCATGCTGTGACTTCCCTGTCAGTGGCAGTGGCAGCAGCATTTGAATCTGGCCCCAGCCGGGCTACAAAAAGCACTAGAAGTGTCTTCACTCATACAAGCTGGTAGCCATCTTTTTGTAGCACCGGCTTGGGCCAGATTCAAATGCTGCTGTCATTGCTGCCACCGCCCCTCCAGCCCGCCGCCGCAGGTCAGGCAGAGGTAAGTTACAGCAGCAAGCTTCTGCTGCACACTTAGCACCCCCTGCCACAGCCACCTCTCAAAGTTCCGGCTCCTATTGATTTCAATGAGGGTTCAGCAGGTACAAGATCAGAAGGCTAGTGGAAAAGACAGCATTGGACCATAGCTGAGTAGAGACTTTTATACTTTGCAGCACATCACACTGGTTCTCCAATGAGCATTCATTGCCACATACACAACCATCTATGTACCGCAGAAGAATTTTGCACATGTGCCCTCACACTATTACTGGGGCTTGCCTTTGAATATATGTAAGACCGAAATCTAGACCTCGGTTGCTGACAGGAATAGCTGTCTCTCCCAGCAACACAGCACATAACAGGAGCAATCTGATCTTCCACCTGTCCTTGCATCATTAGTATCTGCCACCAGTCCTTGCCTTTCCTCTTTTCATTTCCATTGTTTGGTTGAAATGTCAGATCTTTTTATGTAACTATGTCACTTCCCACTGCCATGTGGGATTCCCCAGGAAAGCAGCAAAAATTACAGATTCTGCTTGGAGCAGTTTCCTGTGCTCTATCTCTCACTGGCTTACATTGAAAAGGTATGTTTTTCTGCTCTCCTGAGATATTCAGACAGAATGCATCTCAAGCGCGGATGCCTGGTGGAGTTACTAAGCAGATATCCTTTAATTTTTGTCTTGAGATCCACTTTAATATACATGAAAAGTAATGTAAGTCCATCCAAATACCACTGCAAGTAATGTTTTATAAGCAATATACTGAGTGTACAATGAGTTTAATTTACTTTAAGGGGCATTCCAGGCAAGGGGTTAATTTAGCCTGATTTCTGCTTGCCCCACACTCGCTTTCAGGGACTACATCCTTCATTTCCCAGTATGTTCTATTCCCTGATAAACCCTATTGACCATGCTCCCTTCTGCCGACTCTTCTTTCTCAGGCCACAAAATGAATTCACTTCTAAGAGGGCTGAGACATTAAGACTTGCCTGGATGAGTCATCCTCTAGTGTAGAAGGGACAGAGTTCAATAGACTTTATTAAAAAATAAAAAGCAGCATGAAAGATGCAACCCCTGACAGCCAGCACAGGGAGATCATAAATCAGGCTAATTAAACCTTTGCCTGGAGTCAAAGCAATTCTGTTGTATTCTAGCTGTATAAAACTTACCAGGCTCCAGAGATAGAGCTACAATGTGCATGCCCATCCCTCACGAGTTACCCGGTGACACAGGGGATATAGAGGATGGATGTGGGGCAACACCCATGCCATTCACAATAACTGGAATGGCCCCTCTATTCACATCACAATAGGAGGAGGGGCAGGAGCAGGAGGACCAGCACCGGCTGCTGGTGAACTTTGGGAGGGTTGTGCACGGGAGTCGATCTTGAAAACTTTTTGCTATATACTACCAAAGTAGGGTTTTTTTTTTTGGCCTGGAGAGGCCCTTAATGTGCTTTTGCACTATTTACCATTTTATAACACAAGGTACCTTAAGGGGAAATGTTCTGAATGTAAGCATTTATATGATCAAATATCTGCCTTCCAATACCTCCTGGACTACCATGAAAATCCATGGTCCTTCCTAAAGGCTGTTAGTGTTATCTGTTGTTAGAAAGGTTAGGAGAGGGGCTTGTTTATGGCTGTTCCACAGGAAATATTGGGATGCCAGGATTCAGAAATGGTGAAGCACTGATGCGTTTCTCTGCAGTACTGGAGTGCAAACTGGAACATGGAAGTGGTAAGTATTTAACCCCAGTAATAGGGGATGCTCCAAAGAGAGGGGGAATTATAACGGACCCAAAATCAGTTCAAACTTTCGAAAAGCTATAACTGCGGTGCTTCTAATCAGCGGGAGGGAGTGGCTTTTATTGCCAGCTCTGGCTGACCGGGGGCCAACACTCAATGCAGCTGGCTTGCACTGGAGGCCTCACTCCTGAAGAGAGAAAACATCTACAGGAGTGCACCCCAAGGTATCCAAGTCTTATGCCCACCTATGGGAGGAACAAATAATCCCCACACTGATGATCCTCTAAAGCAGGGAGTCCCAGCCAGTGGTACTAGTCATCTAATTCCAATTCTGAAATTGCTGCATAAGTACAAAACTGCTTCAAAAGATTATGCAACTAAGATTATACAAGTACTGTAGCTCTGAACAACAGAGCTGATATTCCTAATTTTTTGTGAAGAACCAGCACTCCAGGAAGAGGGATAAAGGGGGGAGTAAGGAAAGGAGGGACAAGACTAGGGAAAGAGGGACAAAAGAAGGGGACAAAGGGAGTAAGGGTAGGACTGGGAAAAAAGGTGAAAAAATCGAATAAGAATAAGGGACGGGGGGGTAAATAAGAGAAAAAAGAGGTTGGTCCTGAGGAAGGGGGCCCTCGTGCACCCCGAAACGTCGACATAGGACTTGGAAGTTTGTTGTGCATCATTTGCATTTCGTTGGATTTACAAATATATGATTTTGTTGAAACCTATATACTGGAGTGCTGGTTCTTCACAAAAAAATTTGGACATTGCGGTGTCACCGCGAACCGTGCACCCACCCAGGAATATAGAGGTAAGAGTGCGGCACTCCCTCCCAGACTGATATTCCTAATGTCTTCTAATCTCCTAGTCTCCTAATGTAAGAGCAGACGCTTCTTGCCCACTGCTGTATGCTCTGCCTTACATGACACAGCCCCATCCGGCACTCGCCACACCTTCCACAGGGTTTTATGGATACTAGGAGCAGGTGGGTCAGGTTGGTTTAGGGTACCTGCAGACCAGGACCCTGTCTGGAACAGGTGTTTAAGCCTGTTTATGAATAATGTAGACATTATACAATATAGTTTCACAATATAACATATTAAACCTGTGAGTGGGCGACAGGTGTGGAGAGAAACCTTAGGAGACCTCCGTCATTATAAAAAGTTGGAAACAGTTGGATAACTCCCCATCACTTTGTGCACTGACCTGTGGGTTGACATCTTGGGTTAAAAAAAAAGCTCTCTTTAGAACATATTTTTTTCTGCAATCAGTCCCGGCTTATTATGACTGTTCACATTCATACTTCAAGTATATATAATTTGTGTGATTTATTAATCAATGCTAAATGTAAATATTTTAGAGAAATCAAAATTAGGAAAATGCAAATTATTGAAACATAGTATGAGTGCCTTGGGAATTAATTTACTTTGCATAGACTATAGTAGCATCTAGCTCCTAGTTTTACCTTAAATAGGCTTAGAAGCAATCAGCACAATAATTAACTGTGACGGCAGACAAATACATCTTGAAGTTTAAACTAGGTAATTATAACTAGGGCTGTCATTGAAACTATCTCTGCAGCCTTAATGGTTCTATTTCAGCCCTTCCTTCCAGCACCATCTCCTCTCTGGGGACCTGTGTTGGGATTCATGAGTAGTTTGTTTCTAGCATTTGCCATAAATTGACAGATGCCATTTCCTGCTTTGCTATACACACATGGGTACTTATGTTTTACATCGTCCTAAGCAAAAAGCTGTCGAAATGGAGCAATTGACCTTCAAATGTGGACATTGCTAAACGACAGAAAGCGGAATTGCTTTAACAATCGTAGTTCATTTCTGGGGAGATTTAATGGTGTGTGCTTCCAGCCATAACAAAGACATAAATTACTCCCTACCACATGAAGAACTAGTATCATGACAACTAACGTAGAATACTTTTTATCAATAGCACCCAAGCAGAGTAAAACGAAATTTATAGGCTAAAAAAGGTTTTCCTCATAACACCTGAAATCCTTTACAAAGTGAGGGCTAAACTTTAGCCATCAAAAACTCCCTTTTACATTACTCAACATGGATCAAACATGGCTGGCGTGTGTTTGACGCATGATGTGATGATGAACATTACATTACAATACATTTCATTTCTTCAAGTCAAACATGAATTTTAGTCCACTTAGCAAAACATTTGGGGGGGGGGGGGCATCCTGACTTGCAATGCCCCACCATGCATATCACACACGTGGATACTAAGCAGCAACATGAATTTACAACCTCTTTCCTTTGACCTTGCAGCCCACTCAACCAAAGGCATCTTTTCTGAGGCCTTACATATCCCACATTCCCTTGCCAGTTCAGTGGCCCATGTGACCTCCGGGTTTGCGGGACAAGCTTGTACATTACCGTACTTACATCAAGCAAGTTCACCTGGATTAAGGAAATACAGTGGTTCACCTGGTTGATAAGCGTATGTTGATATACAAGCTTGTTGGTTATATATTGCCACAGTGTGTTGTTTTAAATGGCACAAGACTGGAATGGTACGGAGCACTGATGAGGTGCTGCACCGCTGTAAACACTGTACACGTTTAATAAACGTGTGTTTTTCCAGAGCGTTGACATGCACTAATGTGCAGAATAAATGATAAATGCAGTTTGCATGCACGCTGAAGCACGCCAATGAGCAATGCAGCGGCGCACCCGAGCATTATGCTTGTTAAATTAGGCCTTACGTCAATAATATCAAATGTGGCTACAACAATATGGCTCACATCTGCTCACTTTTCTGTGTTATTCAGCCTAATTCGTAGCAGAATACAGTGTTCTAAACCAAATTAACAGTGGTAAGCTGAAGCAAAAAACAAATCTGCTGGGAAATCACAGTTTTGTTTGATTTGCCACTAAAGTGAGAAGTGCTTTAAAGTAAAAAGTGATTTTCTGAGAGTCTATCTCTACACCCCATAATACATTTACAAGACACCTCCAAAGTGGAAACTCAGTCACTTAGCAAATGCCAGCTTGATTGAAGTTAAAGTGTAGAATTTCATTAACACAAAAAATGCTAATTTATTCCCTGTGGGTTCCTGATTGTTTCTGTAAAGGATGCTGGTAACATTGTGTGCGTACATGATTAAATTCACACTCATTTCAAGACATTCTCGTAGACCCAAAAATAAGCATGCAGCATATCCTGTAAGTATATGCACAATCAGCCATACCAATAAAAGGAAAATCAGATAGCTTAGCTCTGGCTGTGAAGGAAAGTCAACTAGATATATTAGGGCCAAATACAGCAGGAGTATAATCAACTCAAAATGAACAGCAACAGAGCTAGAAGGCAGAATTAAATAGGTATGCAAGTTACTTTTTGATTACCATATAAGTTATGGCTGAACTATACAGCTTAGACTTTTCAGGTATTAGTGTGACTCAATGAATAAAATGATTATCAAGCAAGACGTGGAGGCTGTATAGCGGCGCTTAGAGCAAACGCTAGTATACTCTGTAAGCGGGTATCGGGTGCTGTAACAGAGTGTCTCAGTCGCTTTAGTTACCTGGCCGGCATTGATGAATGTGATGTGAGTTGCAGCGCTGCAGCGAGCGAGATGTAGCGCCAGCTCAGTGCAACCGACTCTCGGCGATCCACACCATATTTAACAGAACACTAGACACACAGAGCATTGGCGCTCTAAAGCTGGGCGCTGTAGCACAGAGGGCCAGATGCTGTGTGATTAAAGTCTGTTTTAGAACACATATTCAACAGTAACAAAGCGAAAACACTGTGACAATAACACTTTTGTGCCAGACCTGTAAATTCAGTTCTGCATAAAAATATTAAAAGTCAAAAAAGTTTCTAAAAGTGTTTGTTTGCAGCCAGGAGAGGTCACACAATGATTTGAGCAAATAAAAAAAAAAAAACACGCTATTTATACACAACTAATGAAGCTCCATTGAAATGTATGGGAGAGCGCTACAGAACAACAGGTAACACATGGCGCTCTGAAACCTAGAGCGCCGGCGCTATGCGCTGAGCCACCTGGATTAATACGCTACATGGCGCTGTTAGAGGCGCTCACCAGATTCAATGTGGTTTGGCGTACAGTGCCTGGCATTCACCAGATGCTGCTTGCCACTACCAGGCACTACCTGCCGCAATCCATTCTTAAATAACCCCCTAAGTTTGCCCATGGTTTTTGACAGCAACATAAAATAACATCAGTGTTGAAGCTTAATAAAATGACTCTATTCTCCTGTAAAACAGGTATTCTTGTTATAAGCAACAGAAAGACATTTTTCTTATATCAGATATTTCATGCCATATTGACCAATTGCTAGAAAAATATGAATTTCTTTAAATGAAAATGAAATCAGTTAGGGATCTAGTATTGGAGTTGACTCCAAGTCTATTTTATGTCTTCACTTGCTCCAATTTGGCACCACTTCTCTTGGCTTCCTCAGTTTAGTTTGTGCCTTTCCTTTATGCATCTATCAGTCTCACTTGGAACAAAAAGCGTTGACCACCACCTTGAGGACCTATACCAAACTGACCAATTAAGAGCACAAAAGAAATCACGTTTTTATTGTTTCAACTTATTTGAGTGCAGTTGACTCTACTTTCACATCACCTGTTCTGCTTTGCAGGGGCGTAACTGGGCAGGTGAGGCGGGGGCTGCACTTAGGCCCACTATTGTTGTTGCAATATGCATAGGTTGCAGTGGCATCCCCAGCATCCTTCAGGCTGATGTACTCTCATGCATCTGGCCTATATGAATGGCACACAGCCAAAGTAAAGCAACTGTGGGATTTCCTGCCGCCTCCTTTCCATTCAGCATTCTATGCCTCTCATCAATATGCACGACATAGCAAGCTGATTGGAGGAGATGCACATGCCTCATAAGATTGCTGACGAGTTAAGAATTCTTAGAGGCTGATTGATTAATAGCGACATGTAGCGACAGTTGAGCGACTGTAGCGGCATTTTCACAACGTCCGCTAGTAGTCGCTGTGCTTGGCCGTTGTTCGGTTGTTGACAGCGACTCAGTCGGTGTGGCGTAATGTTGAATACAAGGTTACGAGTCGCTATTTGACAGGTCCCGCGATGTATGGGTGCGCATGATAGCGACTGGTCAGGGCGACCGGCTCCCACCATATTCATCAAAAAATCACGCTCCAAAAATTCAAGCGCTGTGAAATGCATGTTTAAACCCCAGAGCGCTGGAGGCGATGTGTTAAAAGTAGTTTTTTAACCCCCAAACCACCATATTTTTGGAAACCAAAAAAAAAGTATTTTAAATAATTTAGTAATAGGAATACATTAATCTAAAATTGCAGAAGTGGTCACAGAATTTTTCACATTTAAAAAAAAAAAACATTAATAACAATTAATTATTAATATTTAAAGATTGTTCCATTGAAATGCATTGGAGCGCGCCAGGTAGCGAGAGGCCATACCTGTCGCTGTTCAAGGTCGGACGCTGGCGCTGTGGGCTGAGGCTGGAATAATGATGAATGAGTCGCTATATGGCGCTATCTCAGTCACTAAGCAGGATTGGCTTGATAAATGTGTGATTGTGGTGGGGAGCCGGCGTTCTCGTGGCGTTCTCGTCGCTACCTGTCGCTATTCCTTCATAAATAAGGGCCTGAGTTTTAATTTGTTTTACCTAGAGTGGGGCATCCCAAATTAGGATGCCCCAGATAAAGGTTTTGTTGCTCTTGAAACACTGGACAAAGATGTAAAATATTGTTTTTAATTTATTTTTAACACATCGAGATCACAAGCATAAACGGTGATTTGAATCAGAGGTAGAGCCAAAACAGGGCATCATCTGTACTGTTTACGTAATTTAAAACATTTTCAACCACCACACTGCGTCATCCTGCACCATGTGCTATTTTTTAACAAATGCAAGTTTGTTGATGGTGGAAAGTGGTGTAAGCTGGGCAAATGTGTTGTTATGCTACCTGTACATACATGTTAACAGGTGATTCCACTAATTTCTGCCATTTTATGCTCATTTACCACCACAGGATTGGCAATAGTGGCGGCAACTGGCGCTCATAATTTAGCTTAAAATGGCTGAACATGGTGGCTTTTGTAAATAAGGCCCTAAGTGTATTTGTAGGTCTTTACCTCTCTAACAATATTTTATGAATGCTGGTTTTAAAAGTAAATCACTTAAAGTGCACAATTTACCTTCATTGCCATAGCAAAATGTCTTATAAATCTACCAGACGCCCTTATTGGAGAGATTGTCCAACTCATGTCAGCTGAACCAAGTTCATGCATTTTCCATAAGTCTGATAAGGACAATGCTGGTGTTATAGCCTAGTGCTGTCATTACAGCTTAATGTTTATGTCGGGTAGCATTACCTGAGAGATAATTAAGCATAGCAATCCAGAGCTAATGGCAGTTCACCTGTTCTGAGAATGAAATATCCATGATGGGCCATAAGGAGGATGCCGAGCTACTCTTGCTGGTCTACAGTCACTGGCTTCCCGTCACAGAATTCCATTTGTCAGCGAGTCATTTAGGAGCAGTTTTATGCTCTCGCAGTCAGTGTGGATTACCAACATTACAACAATGAGCCAGCTGAGTCTTCTTACGCCATCTCATAAAACAGTATGCAAAAACAAAAAGCTCACTATGTCAAAGTACCAATCTGTTCTGTCGACAAGTCTGAATCCTCCAAAATGTGATTATTTTGTGTTCTTTGCTGGGAAGTGGTTTCCGAGGTTGTTAAAACATTTCTTTTTCACAGGCCATTATTCCCATAGAACAGCTGCTGCCATATTACAACGCTAAACATAACGTACTTCCAAGTAAAGCTTGCTGTAAAACTGAATGACCTGATTAGGCTGTTGGGGTGTTGCCGGTTATTCAAGTATGTGCTTAGGACATTGGCAAATACAAACAGCAAAAATGTAAAACAACTGAATCAATGTCTGCAACATAGCTCTAGTCCTGCCTCCCTTTAGAAGAAATGCCCTGCCAACAAACATTAGTATAAAACAATGTAACTATTTAATACAACATTTAAAACAGGAACCGTGTCTTTATAATGCATTGTAATGTGTTTGTAAGTACATTTTAGTAGTAATTGGACCTTATAGGTGTGGGGAACATAATTGATGGCATACTCTGATATGGTGTATTAAGTAGTTTGCCACAACTATGAGTTTAGTGTACCTATACTGTGCAAAATAACACCATACTCCCCCTTGACGCGCGCGTGCCCGCGCCGGCCATTCACAGACGGCCGGCGCACGCACATCTAGAGGGGCGCGAGGGAGGCGGCGGCGGCCGACCGCCGCCGAAGATAAGGTAAGGAGTTTGGGGTGTTTGGGGGGGTTTCACCCCGCGGGACATCCCGATCTCGGATGCCCCGGGGGAGGGAGGTGATCGGCCCGGGAATCTTATAGATTCCCGGGCCGATCACCGGTGGGTGTTGGTCCACTTTAAGAATAAGGCTACAAAACTAATATACATGTTTTCTTTACAATCCACCCTGTGAGTAGTCTTAGAGGAGCAGAGAATTGTGTTCTTCTGGGGCTCTGATGTATCATGTCTTGCACTCGTGGATGCGGGTTCAGCTGGACCTCTACAGGAGAACATGATGAGTCAAATCAAATCTTCCTTAACACAATTTAGCATTTTCTTAGTACAGTTCTTCTACAGATTCAGTACAATTTTAGTACAGCTTTGTCTTGATCCTATATGATCCTCACTATCAGAGACAACAGTCACTCAAGTACCTTAACACAGATGCTGGGCATTTAGCTCCCTCCACAGTTTCCACTAGGTCTGGTGCTTCCTTTTAAGGCAGTATAACATATGCTCTTACATTGTAAAAAAACATCCTGCTCCCTGCTGTGTGTTACATTGTAAAGAGACTTGTTATACACAAGAACATCTTCCTGCTGTGATACACTGAAAAGCAGCCACTCGCCTGTTATTACAATTTAAACAACATACAGATGACTCACAGCTAAATGTGATGTGTGAATCATCTATCCATCACACTAGTTACACAGGTCCCACTGGTTCTGGAGCTTCTGCCCAAGGTCTCTAGAGCTGTCCCATTACTTCACTCCTAGTTCCTGGCTGGCCTCTCCCCTCTTGCACACATTTCTTAGTTCTACTCCAAGAGTATTGAATCTGCTCAGCATATCTTACAATAGCCTAAACAACCTCTGCTTTCTCTTATGTATCACTATCCAGAACCCATTTGCAAAGCTTGTGTACAGAGGCAGCAGCACTGAGAGTAATGAAATTCAAATGGGAGTTCACTCACTTGTACTTTCCAATGGGTCATGCTCTTGGAAAAAGAAAGCCAGCCCTGCTGCCGGTTACATTGTAACATTGTGGCTGCTATAGATTGTAACAATACCATCGACCTGCGGCAATGCATTATATAGCAGCTGCTAGACTACTGTTACAATGTAAACATTGGGTCATCTCCCCATCACACTGGGTTAAAAAGATCACACTGAAGATTTCTGTATCAGTAGATTTTTTAACAACCCACATGTACTAGCTGTACTAGCTATACTAGACTGTCATTAAACACTAAAAGAGTCTCCCTGTCACCCCGAGTGATCCCAATCCATTCTCAAAGATGGATCTCACTTACACTCTAATTCCCCTACAAATTCCCTTGTCCTTTAAGCCATTTCGTAGCCAAGATTATTTAGTGCCTATTCCTAGTGGAACCTCCTTTAGCCTTACCTCATAGGAGTTTTTTGTTAACCTTCCACACTACAATTCCACTGTACTTGAAATTTGAATATAAAACACAAGGGTTCGCAAGCCAGTTTGCACTTAGCTGACTGCTGCGTTTTTGGCTCTTATGTTGTAGAGACTATGGTCTACCACTGCTGGGCTGATGTTGAAACCTTGTCTCAGTCATCATCATCACCCTTTTTAAATAGCATTTCAAAACATCTACCAGAAAAAAAGGCCTACTCCTTGTACCAGTGTTCCTACTCATCAAATGGTTGTCTACTGACCACAACTGAACTTTGCCTGCCCCTGAATTTAGAACATTGAACAGGTATGGTGTTTGCCTGCCATTTCACGTATTATGCCAGATGTTAGCAATTGCTTAAAGTTGGTCAACACCCAGCCGGATCGGCCTGGGAATCTATAAGATTCCCGGGCTGATCCAATCCCTCCTCACGGGGCATCCAAAATTGGGATGCCCCGCTGTGTGAAACCCCCCAGGACGTCCACAAACCTTATCTGAATCCAGATCCAACGGCTCATGCGCGGGCCGCGGGCACTTCTCGTGCTTCGCTCTAGCAGGGCGCGTGCCCGCGCCGCCCATTTGTGAATGGCCAGAGCGGGCGCGCTCCCTGTTAGAGGGAAGCACAAGATGCGGCCGCCTGCGTGCTCGTAGCTGCTGAGCTTTGCTCAGTGGCTCCGAGCTGATTGGAAGAGCGGCCGCGCATGCGCCATAGGAGTGGGGTGAGGTGAGTTGTAACTTGTGATCTGGGGGGTTTCACATAGGGATCGGGTTCCCTGATCGGGGGTGCCCCAGGGAAGTGGGCCAAGCCCAGGATAGTCAAAATTCTGAGTGTTGGTCCACTTTAAAACCAGCCAGAGGCCTGTCACTGATTTATGGTCCTTGCCCTATCTAGTAATCACTGCCTCAGTGTACCTCAGTGTACACTAAGCTATCTCCATCTGGGAAGTCCCTGTCTGCTAGAGGACCACATCAGGTCCATCTAGACCAGTGTTCCCCAACCATCTGCTCGAGATCCACCAACAGGCTCCACACAGATGCAAAGGTGAAGTAATTGGTGGAGACAAAACATGACCTGTTGGTGGCTATTAAGGAGAGGGTTGGCCAACACTGATCTAGATCTTTGGCAGTAAGTCTCTGACCAGCAATTTAAATTCAACTTGAAAAAGGCTAGCATGTCTTCATATAGCTTTGCCAAGTCAGTGTCTCACAATATTCTGCAATTTTAAATAAAAAGTATTTTTAACAAAACATTAGCCAATATATACCTAGCTGTGTGCCTTTGTATTAATTTCTCTCTGTGGTAAAAGCAGCGCCAAGGGGAAAGAGACAAATAGCCAGCAACACAGTCAGCGGGGGAGCATCTACGACTGCAATCACAGCCCATGATCATGATTTCAAGATCAGAAACAGCTTCTGTTAGTTCCAGAACTTCAGGCACTGTCCTCAGGATGCCGACGGCAATGGGTTTACTGAGCAAGTCAAAGCAATTACGTTAATTAACTTCATTTTGGCACTGGGCCTGGTGGAAAATCACATTTACTGATTGAAGATGGGAAGGGGTTAAGTTTGATAATCCTTTAATGGTATATGAAACAAGCCACTCAGTTTTCGGCCTATTTTTGAGGAGAATTTAGATTCCAAATAATGTACCAACCAATGTATCAACCGACATATTAGCATTGCAATAGATACCATAGGTATGCCTTCCCTTATCTTATCTGAGCTGTCTCAGTGTAGATGGAAAATAAATCTATTGTACTGAAAATGTTTCTTTCACTTAACATTAGACTGTAGACTTCTTCTTTAATACGAGCAAATGAAAACACCAGACGACTCTTATAAGCAAAGCAGAGGTTAAAGGAGCTCTAGCACAAAATTATTAATATTTAAAACCCATAAATTCATGCTAGATATTGAGAGGAGGGTCACTTCTAGACACCAAACTGAAAAAAATCCATGAAGTATGTTTTTTTCTACTGGTATCCCCTGATGCAAAGAGTGGGGTGGGCAGCAAGCTGGACCAGCTCAGTCGGGCCCAGAAGTGGTTTGCTGGAACTGGAGAGAGCATTTCACCAGGGACTGCATCAAGGGACCCTCTGTTCGCCAGACGGCCATGGAACTTTCTAGCCCCAGTGTGACAGCCTCTTGGGTAGGGCAGCATAAAGAGAGACTGAGGGCTGGGTTCTCTTTCTTGCTGTTGGTGGGGGAGAGCCTGGTGGTGAAAGTGAGTCTGGGGGGAAAGAAGGCCCCAGCCATGGGTAGACAGGACTTTGCCCCAGAGGTTCAGAGGTTATTAAGACAGTGGGATTGGTTGAGGCTCAGAGAAGGGGTGGTGAAAAAGTAGGCGATTCCCAATGGATGCAGCTTTCCTATTTGGCAAATCATCCTGTCCCAAGCCATGGTCCAATGGGTGGTATAGCAGGTCCACAACCAGATGGGGCATAGGCAGTTGGTTGACTCCTCGCTTCTACTGTAACAACTTGAGACAGGTGCTGCATCAGATTTGTGTGGGTTGCCCATTCTGCCAGCAGGTCAATGGGCCAGAGGTTAAGGTTATGGGAACCCATAGATCACTGGAACTGGTACAGGTTGACTGCCTAACCCTGGACACTGATGGGTACAGCCATGTATTGTTCATGGTGGATGACTTTTCTAAATTTGCGGTTGTTGCTCCCACCCAAGACCAGATTGCTGAAACCGCAGCCCCAGCAGACAAACTAGAAAATTGGCCAACTCATCTAGTAGAGACGGTATGGTCGTACAATCATTTAGTGCACTCTTACACCAAACTTTCCCCATACTATGTATTGTTTAGACTAGAGGGATGGGGCCCCCTAGAGGTAGCCTTTGGTATAGTTGAGTTGGAAGAGCAGTGGACCTCAGAGACCTGGGTAGGGCAGCACAAAAATCATTTGGAATACGCTAACCAAGTGCTCCAGAAATAAAAAGGCTGGGAAGAGGGTGGGGCCCCACTGAATAGAGCTAATGAGCCCCTGGTCCCCTGGAATAAAGTGTTGTTGAGAGTGAAAGGGTCTCATATAAGGAGGAAGGTTGGACCATTATGGGTGGTCTGGTGTACATTGTCTGGAAGCGGCTGGGGGCAGGTAACCCCACCTATGAGATTCAGCGAGCTGACCATGTGAGTGGTCCTCAGGGGGTGCACAGGTCACTGCAGAAGAAGATTGGGGCTGCCCCTATAGCTGATAGAGCCCTAGTGCTCAAAGAGGTTCCAACCCATGCTGTTACACCCTCCTTCGGCTAGCTACACACGAAGGGCAGGGCCAATTTGCTCCTCATTATCAGGATCCTAGTTTTGTATGGAGTAGAACTGTTAAGAGTTGGGGTGGAGGCTGAAGGAGCCACACTAATCAGTGAAGTGGAATTGTAGGCAAGGTAAATATTCCTTGTTGTTGCTTTTATGGGTTCTGCTGTTGCTGGTAAGCAGTGCCCGACTGGGACGCTGTCACCACCATTTTTAGGGAGGTACCTGTGATAACCAAGACCTGCAAGATCTTTCATGACCGTGACTAAGGAGACCGGCTCAGTATGAAAAGGGGGTGGAACTAGGAAGCAAAGGAATTGGGAGCCATGAGGGGGACATTGTAAGGAGGCCTACTGCAGCAAGGCCCTGACTCGAAGGCATTAGAACACCTGGGGCTGAGCAGACGCCCAGAGTAGGCAAGTGGGTTCATCCCCCTCCTTGTGGTCCTGCCAAGTAGTAACTTCCCAGAGGGTAGGCTTGTGTCTTGCCAGTACCTCGAAGGTACACTTGTTTGGAAAACATTACCATGGGGAAGCTTAAGTTCACCCAGAATGTGTGTTATTGAAGAATGTTGAAAGGCCTGTTTCTACAAATACTGTTAATAAAGTTATTTCCTGCTTTTAAAAGACCCGGTGTGCAGCGGCCACGTGTTTCATGTCCCCCCAACGCAGACGTCTATTACACCAGCCGTTCACAAATGCCTGGCATGGGCGGGCACATGTATAGTGTAGTGCCCCCACAGCCCATGCATGTGCCGTTGGATTGGGGAGAAGGTAGGTTTTACAGGGGACTCAAGAGGATTCGCAAAACAGTGCATCCCAAATTGCGGTGTCCCAGGGGCAAGGAATCAGGCAGCCCTGGAATCTTATAGATTCTAGGACTTCCTATGCTAGGTTTTGGTCTTTAAAAAACTCCTCCCTAATTAGAAATTATTACAAAATCCTTTTAACCGGACCTTCACCCTGAAAAAGAGCCTTTTATGTTTCCCCCACCCCGTACATACAGATTGTTCACATCACATCAAAATCCACATCACATCAAAAACCTGCACCCATTGCCAGAGTCACCCACCAGAGCACAAACCAGACCACTGTTGAGAAGGTAATTAGCTTCTGGGCAGACCTGTTGAGCCATCTGAGAGATGTCCTATAGGGATGTGTTTGAATGGTGTCTTCCGACACCCCCTCCCCTCAGTGGAGGGCCCAACCGGCCCTGATGCAGTGTGGCCTGCCAAGAAATAGGTCTCCCTATGGCTAGTCTGCCCCTGCCTGATGACATCTCATATTCAAGATAGGAATTCAAAATCTTTAGGAAAGAGAAAGTTCTAAAGCTTACTCCCACTCTGTACCCCCCTCCTGACGGTACCCTTCCGTTTCAATTTTAACAACAGATTTGCATTAACAGGTTGGCCTACTCACCCTTATCGTGTCTACTCTTTGTTGTAGTATGTGCACACACCAAAAAGGGATTTGCATGACAATACTTTGAAATAAGCGTATTCTGTGCTGAAATGATATTTCTGGCTGCACCGGTTCTAAAGCTGAAGATGTTTTAGATTTTGCTCTCCGTGCTGAGAGAATTTACTAGGCTGAAGAGCTTTGCCAACTCCAGAGCCGATGTCACAGGTTGTGCATGGCTTTAATGAGCAGCTGTAACCGGCCCTTTCTAAGACGTGAATACTAAAGTCGCGATGAACAGGGCTTAATTTGTGGGGGAAGTCAGTGGAACAAGGTTCCATTTATTTTTCTTCTCTCAAGCAGAGTTGCTGAGAAAGAGCAATTTGCAGAAATGGTCATTAAGAAAATAAAAGTGTATCCTCCTCTGTAAAAGATTATTCCTGTTGGTTGTTTTCAGCACAAAATGTTACATAACCTCTATCCTACAGGTTTGATCTAATTTCTCTAAAGAAATTATTATTTTGAAATGAAAGGTTATTATACATATAAATGTTGGGCTAGCCAATACACAGTGCCCCCATAGTCCTGTTCAGTACTGTTTGGCCAGTTCAGAGTAACAAAATGCTTATGATGGAGTTCTCTTGGCTGGTACACTGGTTTATGTCTTCCACTAGTAGCCAGTTAGACAGACATGGCAGCCATGGGATATTTTGTATGTTTATGTATATGCTTATAATATCAAAATCTCAATAAAAAGAGATTAAAAAGGACCAACATCCTTTTTATCATGATTGCTGACGCCCTCTGACCCATCATACATACTCCCCCCGCAAGCCCTGTTTTTCTTACCTTTTCCTATCTTTGCCAATGATTGGGCATCAACAGT
Organism: Gastrophryne carolinensis; assembly: GCA_027917425.1. Classification (NCBI taxonomy): domain Eukaryota; kingdom Metazoa; phylum Chordata; class Amphibia; order Anura; family Microhylidae; genus Gastrophryne; species Gastrophryne carolinensis. The sequence goes on along the minus strand of CM051237.1, from coordinate 169,343,706 downwards.
CCTTCGGGGGACAAGGACACATTGGACCACATGACTACTGCTGGCCAATCAAGCAACCCTCTCCCCACAATTCATGAATACTTTAAATGCTTTCTAAAGGTAGAAACAAAAAAAACTGTACAGTGCTGACTCCTTCTTCTTCTAGCCTCGTCAGTATGTCACCTGAGCATGCTTCTCCATCAAGCAACATGTAGAGAGTGCCAGTGAATTCCTGGTGGGCTGCACTGCTTCAGGGACAGGTGTCCAGTGCTGTTGGGCTGCTTCTAAAGCCCCTTCACACCCTGCCTCCCAGCCCCCCCATTCCATGCCACATTTACCTTGTCCAACTGTACCCCCTCAGCCACGGCATTCTAGCTCATGTCTTGCCATTATAATGGGTTAGTTCCTGCACCATGGCTTTGGGAGTGGGATACCCACTATCTGCCTCAACAATACTGAGTCTACAGTATCATTTCCTAAAGAGTAGTCATCTCCTCCCCTGTCCATCAGTCTCTGCACTTCCATAGCCTTGGAAAGGTTAAAGAGCATTCATTGGCCTGCTGAAAAGCAAATCGATGGCATGGCTTGTCAGGGGTTTTTTAGGCTGGTCATTGGGCTTACCAGGCACTAACAAAAAACCCAGGTAGACATTTGAACCCAGGCCATTACTGGTGGTGAGCAAGGGTGAGCCTTGCCTTTCTGCTGCCTGAGGCGAAATATAGAAAGACACTCTATTTGGTCACTATGCCCCACAGGTGGCTATGCCCCACAGTAAGAAAACATTCATTGTGATAGACTTGCTTCCTTCATGCTGGTAGCAGCAAGAATTACGGTAGCTTCGGCATGGCAGAAGCGGAGAATATCCTGGATCATGGTAAACAAAAACATTTTAAGCATTCAGTTAGGTAATAAGCAAGCACAGCAGTTTAGGTACAGATAGGCTTTCTTGTTTAAAAAACTGCCCTTTTCATGGCAAACTATAGGACTAGCTGGAGTACGGTTGGACTGGCGGGGTCATCACTCCTGCACTAATACCACAGGCTTGTCACTACTGGGGTCTGTGTGTCCCCTTATCTCACATCAAGGTCTAAGCACTGGGGTTATTGTGTGAACCCTTATAGCAGAAATATCTGTAAAGCCTGGGGTGAGTATGTACCCCCAATACCCCCATATATTCTTACCTAGCTGTTAATAATGGGGTGCTTATGTACCCGTACAGCAGACCTAGCTGAAAAAAACTGTGGTAAGTGTGTACCCCCATATACCAAACCTAGCTGTAATTAATGGGGCGATTGTGTACCCTTATAGCAGATCTAGCTGTAAAGACTGGGGTGAGTGTGTACCCCCATATACCAAACCTAGCTATAATTAATGGGGTGAGCGTGTACCCCCATATATTAAACCTATCTATAATTAATGGGGTGAGTGTGTACCCCCATATAACAAACTTATCTGTAATTAATGGGGCGATTGTGTACCCTTATAGCAGATCTAGCTGTAAAGACTGGGGTGAGTGTGTACCCCCATATACCAAACCTAGCTATAATTAATGGGGTGAGCGTGTACCCCCATATATTAAACCTATCTATAATTAATGGGGTG